>CM045770.1:5451989-6051989 GCA_025200525.1 Camellia lanceoleosa | reverse complement strand
GAGTTCTGTCAAAGAGGGGCAACTATAGACACCCCATTTTTGACTGTCTTCAAGACTTGGACGTCACCGCTTGAACACTCGGTGATTATCCATGTTCGTGTTTGTTTGGAGTTCCCGGAGTTCTCGGCTACGCGCCTCGCCTCAGGATCTCCGAACTCGATTGTTTTGTGTTTGGTTTTGCACCAAACACTTGTGCTTTGCCTTGGAGGGGTAGGGAATGCTTTGTGAGGCATCCCCACACACCACCGGCAGTGGCTAGAGGCCACCGGCTGGTTGGTGTTGCCATCGGCACTATATTGTGCCGGTCGGCACTATTTTTGGCAAAATGACCATTTTGCCCTACTGGTCACTTTATAGCTGTTTTTGGAGATATTTTCAGACAGCTTTCTTGCACTTGTTTCCCCTCCATACACGTGTATGGAGGGATGAGCCCTTTGATGCCTTAACTTGTAAGTTTTGGTTGCCTATAAGGAGAGGCTTCTTCTCTTGGCTCAAGGGTTAGAAGATTGGAGAGTTAGACATTTTAGGAGAGGGAGAAGCTCTGGTTTTAGGTTAGGTTTTGTGTATCTATCCTATCTCTCTCTTTCTCTCTTGTTTTGTACACTAGGTGTTTGTGACTTACTATTGCTCACCAACACCTAGTGTTTCACCTTCCTCTTGGAACTGAGGTGCTAAGGGCTTGTTCTTGAAGTTTTTGACTGGTTTGAAGCTTAAAGAGGCATCAAGGTCACCATTATTGGAGTTGATCATCAAGGGTAAGAAACTACCCCTTTTTCCCCCATTCTTGCATTCCATTTTTGCCTAGTTTAAAACAGTTTTTTGTGCTTAGTCTATAACACATAAAAGTTCTGTTTTTTAAGCCTCTTCATTGTTTATTAAGAGTGCTTGGTGGTTTGGGTAGGTTTGACCACCCTTAGACCTTGAAAAGACCACTTTTTGTGCTATTTTGTGAGGGATCCGAGACTTTGGTGTTAGGATCTCTTCACCACTGAAATCTTGAGGGATTTTAGTGGTGAATATGATGCCTTGAAGTCCCAAGAAGGAGAGGGCCACCCCCTCTCCTTGATGTCCTTGAAAAGGGCAAGATTTGGCCTCTTAAGGGAGCATAGTTTTGATTGTTTGTTGAGCATGTCTTGGCCGCATTTTATGTTTATTATGCCCTAATATGACATTGCTAAGTGTTGGTTTTAGCACTCTTTGCATGCCTTGCATAGTTGCTTTGTAATGCCATAATAGTCCCTTAACATGTCTAGGTTGTGTGCCTTTATTTCTAGCATGTTTTAGGCTTAGATCCATGAAGCTTGTATGCTTATTTTACTATGAATAAGGTCTGTCCATGCTTGTTTTGGTCGGCCATGACTTGCATTACATAGCTCCTTTGTATTTGGCTTGTTGGCCTTAAGAGCATGAGAGTGTAGCATGCCTTGCTTGCATCATTTTGATGGTTTGGAACCATTTAGCATGTTATTTCAGTCCCTTTGGTGTGCTTGTATGCTTACCTTAGTTGCTCCTTTAGTGCTTTAAAAGCATGTGTTGAATGCTTCATTTATTGGTCATGTTACATGCCTTTGTGCTTAAGCCTCTTAGATGCCATCTAAGTAGCCATTTGGCTTTGTTTTAACATGCTAAAACTCTGTTTTAGGTTGTTCAATGCATGCCATATTTGTTTTGCATAAGTGTAGTTCAATGCTTCCATGACTTGCCTCAAGTGTTGAACCTATGTTGCATGCATTTGTTTATCTTGCTTAACATGATTTGGCGTCATTTCATAGCATGATTTTCATAGCCTAAATTGCATGCTAGTTGTCCATTGTTGTGCCCCTTTAAGTGTGCTTAAGGGTTGTTTGTTATGCTTAAGTGTTGGTGCCTTAACTTGTGCATGTGTGCATGTGCGTTTGGCCCTCATGATTTAGCATTTTGGCCACTGTTTTGAGTCTTTTTAGAGTTGCCCAATTCATGTCTAAGTCCATCCTCCATTTGATTTGCATGCTTGCCTTGTATGCTTACTTGCATGTTCGCATTGTATTGCCATATTGCATACTAGTTGACATGTCTAGGATTGCATCATATTGGCATACATGCTAAGCCTCTTGAAGTGAAGTATGATGGAGGTTTGGCACCCTTGTTTGTTTGTTTGCATTACATGCATTTGAAATCAAAATTGCACTCTTGGTTCTTTGGGCCATCATGCATGGAAGTGCGTGATTGGTGGTCCGAGAACCGAGGCACATTTTCCTTTGAGTCAAAAACATGATAAGGAGTGTGTTTGGTGCATACATGCTTTGAATTACATTGCCATGCAAGTTGTGTCCTCTGCTGCTGTGAGTTGCAGGTTCTGCAGGCATTTTGTGCCGAAGCCTTTATTTAGTGCCGACCGGCAGTCTACTGGAAGCCGATGGATGAATTAAGTGCCGGTGGCCACATCCTTCAGCTGGTGGTGTTCTACCATAGCCGGTGGTGATCTCCAGTGCCCTAGGAAGTATTCTCAAGTTCGCATCTTGAGGAGGGAAGCAGGAAAACAGAGGCAATCATGCATGGCAAAGCGATTCGAAAGCGAGTTCCGGGCGTGTGATGCATCTTGCCCTCTTCCCGAAGCGTTTACTGCTTTAATTAACTTAGTTAATTTGTTAATTAATTTAGTGAATTTGTAATATTTAATTAGCTTGCGTAGTTAATTAATTTGTATATTCTTTTGGTCCCTCCGAGCGAGGGCGCATAACTGTAATAAGTGTGCGTGCGTGGGTGTATGTCTCCCAACCCCCATTTCTTTCTCCCTTTTACTTACCTGCTTTTAATGGTTAGTATTAGGGAACGTTTATTTTAGCATACCTTATGCTATGCATGCGTGCATCCATGCATTTGTTGACATGCATTGGGCTCGGTACATCATACAAACTGCATTGTATTTTCAATTCCAAATTGAAAACGTGCATCGAATAAAGTGCATTTCACATGCCATCTTTAGGGTTAGCCGAGCCTACTCTAAATTGCATCCTTGCCTGTGTTACATTAGTCACTTAACATGAACTAGGTCATGCATGTTTGCTAACTGGTTTCTTGTTTTGGCACGGAGTACGATGTAAGTATTTATGCTTTATCATCTCGCATGCGTGTGAATGTTGCCATGACAGTATGCTTGCCATGCGGCTAAATGCTTATGTGATAAACTGCTTGAATGCCTGTGGGTGGAGGTTGGATTACTTGAGTTGGGAATACTCATTGAAATCCGTGTTTTAGCCTACTTAAAGTAGCAAATTCCAAAGCATTTTCAAAACAAGCGGATATGCAATGTTTATTTCCAAATTAGGCAATCTAGTCTATACTTGTTTGTCTGGCATAACATAGTAATTCTAGGCTAATAATTGGAATAAGAGCATGTAATGTTTTCAAAACGAATATCACGGTTAGTAGAGGCGATCTTGGACGAGGCGAAAGGGGTGCTCATATGACCTTCCCCGATCGTACCCAAGCTCCCGAGCCAAGACCACTTTGGTGATGACGGACACGTGGCCTTCGGCACCGAGTCAGGGTTTCCTAAATTTCCCATTTTAAAATATTTAGGTGGCGATTTTGTATCTGGCAAAGCAGTCCATGTTTGGCACTTCTTTCAAAAATCTGTTTTCTCAAAACGATTTGCCAGAGTTGGACTTTTTGGTTCAAGATTAAGAACCGACACAAAAGTCGAGCGTAGCATAGAGGTTCACGAGGCCGTATGTATCGGCGAAACCCGGTGACCGTAATCACGGAGTAAAAGACATCGGCAGTTGGCGCGCACCAAAGAAACTAGATCGAAGTGGATACTACAACGAGGACGACCTCCAGATATGGAAAGATACGTGCCTGCGGAGGGACGAAGAGGTAAAAGAGATGGCAAACAAATTGGCAGACCTATAGTCGGTCGTCAACTTCATGATGCAAAATAACGTCATGCAGCCACTGCCCACGCACGACACGCCGATGCAATGCCAATGCCCGAAGGAGGGGAAGCGATCCGTAGCCCTCAAAGACTGGCAGGAGCGAAGACACTCTCACCACCTTCTAGGGAAGTCGGACGAAGAGAGTTAAGAAGAGAAGAATCACGGAGGACGCACAAAGGAGGCAGACCCCAAAGGGCATCGGCATGTTGAGGCGAGCGTGGCCGACACAACCCATGGAGAAGGGTCGAAAAGAACTCACCACTTAAACTAAAAGTAGCGCACCAAAAAGATGAAAGCGAGATAGCCGAGCTCTTGGGCGGACGAAGGAGGACTTAAGAGATTACCTCAAGAGGAAGCAACAGAATGCCGAGGTCGAGGTAACCTTCCCAGATAAGCCGAGGACACCATTCTCGGTAGAATTGGACAGGTTTGAGGCACCAAAGGGATTCAGTATGCCAAGGTTTTAAATATACGATGGTAAGTCAGATCCCAACTTCCACGTTGGACTATATTTGAACTCAATGGCGTTGTATAGTGGGAACGAGCCGTTGCTTTGCAAAGTGTTCCCCTCATCCTTCGGGAAGATTGCATCAGATTGGTTCCACAAACTATCGAAGGGAAGTGTGAAGACTTGGGAAGGCCTGGCCGAGATGTTTGTGGCCAGGTTCGTGACAAACAAGCTGCAACCATTAAGGGTGGATGCATTGATAGCTCTGAAGATCGGCAAGGATGAAGGCCTAAGGGCCTATGCAAAAAGATACCATGAGGTGTTCAATCGAATACCCGAATGTAATCAAGAGGTGGCGGTCGTATCCTTCAAGAACGGCCCGAAGACAATCGCATCCACTCACGAAAGTCTTTGGCAAAGACATTGCGAAAAAGTATGGAAGAGCTCATGGCAAGAATCGAGAAGTACGCTAAAGCCGAAGAAGACACGTCGGGAACTAGAGAGATAAAACAAGAGAAAGGGAACGGCTCGCCGAAGCGAGGCCGAGGTAACAATGGATCGAGCAAACAAGAAACAGAGCTAAGGGCCACACAAGCAGTAACAACTGTGTTCCGAATCCCGATTCCCAAAGTCCTGGACCGGATTCGGAACCAACCCTATTTCGTAACACACCAAAGAAAGGCACTAGGAGAGTTTATGGAAGGCGTTGGCGAAATTGTGCTTACCACAATGAAGATGGGCACACGACTTAGGGTTTGCGAGCCACGAAACACACTTGGAAGAACTGGTGAGGTAAGGCCACCTGAGAGACCTCATCGATGAGGCCAGGACAAGGGAAGAACAGGCAAGATTGCCTCAGGCACTAGCAGCTCCGCCTCCTCCAGTACCATAACCTCAGGCAAGAGGACCTCGGGTAGTCAATGTGATTCACTCGAAGGTCAACGAGAACGAAATTAGGGGGAGACCCAGAAAGTGAAGCACCTGCAACATGTCTACCAAGTCGGGGAGAAGAGACATCGGGCAGAGGAGCGCCAAGGACCAGTAGTGTCCTTTTCAGAAGCCGACCTTGAGATGGTACAACATCCACATAATGATGCCTTGGTAGTATCCCTCCAGGTTGGGGAGTGCCAAGTAAAACGCATCCTGTTTGACCAAGGCAGCTCTTGCGACATCATGTACGTTCGATGTTACAAGGAGCTCGGCCTTCACCCAGACGATATGGAGCAATCCAATAGCCCAATGGTTGGGTTCAATGGAATGCTAACATGGTCACTGGGAATAACCAGCTTGGAGGTGCAGGCGGGCACCAGGAAGGTAACAACATAGTTCACCGTAATCGACACACCCTCCCCTTACAACATCATCTTGGAAAGGCCATGGTTGCATGAAATGGGGGCAGTTCCCTCAACATTGCATCAACTATTGCGATTCCCAACAAAGCATGGGATAGAGGAAGTCAGAGGCGATCAGCTGCAGGCGAAGAATTGCTTCATGGCAGCAATGAAATCTACCTGTAACATACGAGAGCCAGAAAAGGCAGAAATTGAAGATGAGGACGTGGAAGTCCTAGAAGACGTCGGCAAGGAGCCAGCCGAGAAGAGCAAAGAGGCACTGAAGAAAATCCTCGTCCAGGATAGGGATGAAGAACGCTTCTTTCTTCTTGGCTCGGGCTTAGCCGAAGAAGAGAAAAAAGAGTTGGAAGCTTTTTTAAGAGCAAATATTGAGGTGTTTGCTTGGACACCTTACGAAATGCCTGGCATCGACCTCGAGGTCACTTGCCACAAACTGAATGTTGACAGGTCGGCCAAACCTGTAATTCAACAAGCCAGAAGATCGACGTTGATGCACATTGAAGCAGTAGAGGAAGAAGTACACAGACTTCTGGAGGCCAGGGCCATTAGAGAAGTTCACTACCCAACATGGCTATCCAATACGGTGGTGGTAAAGAAGAAGAACGGTAAATGGAGGGTCTGCGTAGACTTTACCAGCCTCAACAAAGCCTGTCCCAAAGACAGCTTTCCTCTACCTAAGATTGACCAACTAGTAGATGCCATTTCAGGGCATGGAAGAATGAGCTTCCTAGATGCCTATAGGGCGTACCACCAGATAGCCATGTACCCCCCAGATGAAGAGAAGACCGCGTTCATCATCTTAAAAGGCCTGTACTGTTATAGGGTAATGCCTTTCGGGTTGAAAAATACAGGAGCAACTTACCAAAGGTTGGTAACCAAAATGTTCAAACACCTGATTGACCGAACAGTAGAAGTCTACATCGACGACATGGTCGTTAAGACCAAGGAGCCTGAGGGTTATCTCACTGATCTAAAAGCGCCTCTTTGAAATCCTTAAAACATATCGGCTCGACTCAATGCATCAAAGTGTGCATTTGGAGTTGGATCCGGTAAGTTTCTAGGATACCGTGACCGGAGGGCATCGAGGCCACCTGATCGAGATCAAGGCCATCCTAGAGTTGAAGAGCCCGACGCCGCAAAAACAGTGGATGCTAACTGGATGGGCCGCATCCCTGAACAGATTCATCAGCAGAAGCTCAGACAAGTGCAGACCTTTCTTCAACTTGGTGAAGAAAGCCACAGACTTCCTGTGGACCGAAGAATGCAAAGCCGCCTTGGCCGACCTAAAGAAGTATCTGACCACAGCTCCAGTCCTTTCAAATCCAAAACCTGTAGAAGAGCTGTTTTTATACTTAGCCGTTTCAGAGCATGCGATAAGCACAATACTAATCTGAGAAGAAAAAGGGGAACAAAGGTCTATTTACTATGTAAGCAAAACCCTGGCCGATGCAGAAATGAGGTATCTACCCTTAGAGAAATTGGCACTAGCTTTAGTAATGGCTTCAAAGAAGTTGAACCATTACATCCAGGCCCATAAAATTGTGGTGCTAACAGAACACCCCTTGAAGTCCTTACTGCAACAAGGAGACTTGACAGGAAGAATAGCCAGGTGGGCAGTTGTCTTAGGCCAAGATGACTGGAGTCTGTGCCAAGGACAAAGAATCAAAGGCGATCTCTGGCCGTGCGGGTCGAAGTTCACGCCAGAATCCATCGAACATCGGGCTCCGTTGAGCCAGGATGAACGATGTCCAACCAAGCAAGGAAAAGCTCAGTCAAAGGCAAAAGAACAAAGAAAAGAGGAAAAACTCAGACCCTGTAGCATTTATATCGGCGACTCCTTTCGACTGTCCGTTGATGGGAGTTCAAACCGACAGGGAGCGGGGGTAGGAGTAGTATTGATATCCCCAGATGGGCAGGTACTAGAACAATCGATTCGTTTGGGGTTCAAAGCCTCAAACAACGAAGCAGAGTATGAAGCACTCATTGCAGATCGAAGCGGCGGCAAAGAATGCAAGCAGATGAGGTAATAGTTTTTTGTGATTCACAACTGATAGTTAACCAGACAACGGGCGAGTTTGCCGAGATGAACGAATGTCGGCCTATGCGAAGGAGGTCATCGGGTTGTCGACTTTGTTTTAATCGCCGACTACTTCGTAAGCCGAGATGATAATGCACGCCGATGCGTTGGCCAACCTAGCTAGTGCGGTACAACCTAGAAAAGCAAAGACCATAATGGTCGATTACTTGTCGGGCCCGAGCATCGAACCACTGACCACAGAGCGCGAAGCAATGCGTGTAGACATGGGACCAAGCTGGATGGATGCAATCATTGCATTCCTAAAAGAAGGAAAGCTGCCAAATGACCGCAAGGAGGCACACAAGATTAGATTGAAGTCGGCAAGATTCAATCGGCAGCCAGGCGACATCTCTCTGAAGGTCCTTCATGGACCCCTTTAAGGTGCGTAAATCCTTTACAAGTTGAAGATTTTTTATATGAAATTCATGAAGGAATTTAGAAAGCCACTTGAGGCGAGATCACTCGCCTATAGGGCCATTACCTAGGGGTATTGGTGGCCTTACATGCAGAAGGATGCAGAAGCCTATGTAAAGAAGTGTGAACAATGCCAAAGGCGAGTGATACACCAGCCAACAGCAGACTTGAACCCTGTATCCAATCCTTGGCCATTTGCCCAATGGGGCATGGATCTCATCGGGCAACTGCCCCAAGCAACTGGACAAAGGAAGTACTTGCTGGTAGCAACAGATTACTTCACTAAATGGATAGAAGCTGAACCTCTTGCCAAGATCCGAGATGTGGATGTAAAGAACTTCATTTGGAAGAACATTATCACCAGGTTTGGAATTCCAAGAGTAATTGTTGCGGACAATGGAACTCAATTTGACAGTAAGCTAATCAAGAACTTCTGTGCAAAGTTCAAGCACTACAAGAAAATGCAGCATTGGCGACCAAAAGTTTGATTTTCGTCGCTAAAAGTAGTGCAAATGGCGACTAAAATCAGGTTTGTCGCCAAACGTGGGAACTTTTGCCGACTAAAGCAGTTTGGTCGCCGAAGTATTTTTGGCGACTAAAGTCACTTTAGTCGCCGAATATCTGAGTTTTAGCATTTAAAAAAAAATTTAGTAGCTAAATGGCACGGTTTTGGCGACTAAAAGCATTTAGTAGCCAAAATCAGACCTTTTGGCGACTAAAAATAATTTAGTCGCCGAATGTTGTCATTTTTAAACAAACAAACTTTTGGTAGCTAAAACACGGACAAATGGCGACTAAAACTGATTTTAGTCGGCAAAACTGAGCTTTGGCGACAAAAAAAGAGTTTAGTCGCCGATTGTAGTATTTTTGGTAGGAAATTCAATTTTTTAGCGACAAAAGTAATTTAGTAGCCAAAAGCATCAAATTGGCGACTAAAATTCATATTTAGTCGCCAAAAGTATTCTCATATTTTTTTAAGTAAATACTTTATTTTTTACATTAAATACATTAAATAAAAATAATTATTTATATATATAGTTTGTACTAAAATCGGAAAATTTAGTACATAAATAATATATGTTTCTTTAATATTCGCTTGAGAGTGTAGTAGCATAGTGTGGAAAAGAGTGTTCTGAAGGTTGACACACGTGAAGTCGATGGTCACAGTGTTGAATCTTGGTAGCGAGGGAAAAAAATTCTATTTTTTTAAAAGACTTTCAGCGACTAAAGTTATTAGTCGCCAAAGGTAAAAATAATAAAATAAACAATTAACTATTGGCGACAAACGGTTTAGTCGCCAAAGGTAAAATGCCAAAAAATGAAATTGACTATTGGCGACTAAATCTTTAGTCGCTGAAGACCTGTCTATTGGCGACTACCAGATTTTTAGTCGCCAAAAGCATCCGCGACTAGGTTTTGGCGACAAAATGGGCGACTACAATTTTTAGTCGGGGAAAGCGAATTTGTGACATTTGGCGACTAAAATGGGACCTTTGGCGACTAAAAATTTAGTCGCCAAAGGTGTTTTTTTTTGTAGTGAAGATCAAGAACTACTGTTCAACCCGAAGCTTTCCACAAAGCAATGGACAAGCAGAAGCATCCAACAAAGTAATTCTGGATGGGATAAAGAAGATGATGCAGGCAACAAAAGGAAAGTGGGTAGACGAATTGCCCAATGTACTCTGGGCATATCGAACTACGCCGAGAAGATCAACAGGAGAATCCCCCTTTGCCATGGCTTATGGCACAGAAGCAGTCATTCCGCTAGAGATCGGCATCCCAGGAATCAGAACACAGGGAGTAGAGAATGGGACTAATGATGTACTCTTAGCCCAAGATCATGACCTTTTAGAAGAAAGAAGAGAGAAAGCTGCAATCCAGCTCGCAGCATACCAGCAGCAACTTGCAAAAGCTTATAACAAGAAGGTCAATCCAAGAGAGTTTCAAGTCGGCGACCTAGTCCTGAGGAAAGTCGCCGGCAACAAGAAGGATCCTAGAGAGGGCAAACTTGGCCCAAACTGGGAAGGACCCTACCGAATCATCTCGGTATTGGGTAATGGGGCATATCGGCTTGAAGATCATGAGGGCAAAGCATTGCCAAGACCCTGGAACACTTGTAACCTGAAATTTTTCTATCATTGAGATTTGACTTGTTTTTTGCCGACGTCATAAATAAAATTTTAACAAGATTCTTCAACACTTGTGACTGATAAAGATACATAATGTTGTTTCTGGAATGCATAAATAATAAGAACCCAAGTGGAACTCAGGTTCACATTAGGGGGCAGAGAGAAGACAAAGATGTTTAACACTTGTTGAAATTTGTAGACAATTTACAAGTTGAAGTTAAACCGAAATCATTGTTTAACACTTGTTGAAATTTGTGGACAGTTTACAAGTTGAAGTTAAACCGAAATCATCATTTAACACTTGTTGAAATTTGTGGACAGTTTACAAGTTGACGTTAAACTGAAATAATCGTTTAACGCTTGTTGAAATTTGTGGACAATTTACAAGTTGAAGTTAAACCGAAATCATCGTTTAACACTTGTTGAAATTTGTGGACAATTTACAAGTTGACGTTAAACCGAAATCATCGTTTAACACTTGTTGAAATTTGTGGACAATTTACAAGTTGAAGTTAAACCAAAATCATTGTTATACACTTGTTGAAATTTGTGGACAATTTACAAGTTGAAGTTAAACCAAAATCATCGTTTAACACTTGTTGAAATTTTTGGACAATTTACAAGTTGAAGTTAAACCGAAATCATTGTTGAACACTTGTTGAAATTTTTGGACAATTTACAAGTTGAAGTTAAACCGAAATCATTGTTTAACACTTGTTGAAATTTGTGGACAATTTACAACTTAAAGTTAAACCAAGATCATCGTTTAATACTTGTTGAAATTTGTGGACAATTTACAAGTTGAAGTTAATTCGAGATGATGTCTAACACTTGTTGAAATTTGTGGACAATTTACAAGATAAAAGACTAAGGTTAAACACTTGTTGAAATCTTATATCTACAAGGTGAAACCAAGATTACACCAAGAAAGGTAGTTAGGTACTTGTCAAGGTAAATCAACGGTTTGTACAACCGAGGTGTGTCACCCTGAGGAGGTTGCACAAGGATTAAAGTGTATATTGAAGACATGCCAAAACTTCTAAGTATAGAATCATGCAAGAGCAATAAAGAGAAGACAAAGATACAAACACTCAGAGAAGGAAAATTGTATTAATATTCAGAAAAGGCACGTCGGCCAAAAGCTTACAATCGTTCCCAAAAAGAAAAGCAAAAGTACAAAAGACAGAAGAAAAAGACATCAAAATTAAGATTCCTCAGCATCGGCAGTAAGCTGGGTTGGGACCTCGGAAGACTGTTGAGAAGCCACCTCAGCCGCCTTCTCCCCCACAAGCTCAGCATCAATCTCTTGCAAAGTTTCATCAATGCTCTTGCCGGCGAGGGGGACGTCGGCTGAAACCCTCTCAGGAACAGCTTTGAGGACCTCATCACCCTCCTCATCTTGAGTCAAGTCTAGGACTTGCTCATTTAGAAAAGAGGACTTGGCCCCATCAGCCTCCTTGGATTTCCTGACCAAGGTCTCCTCATCTTCAGATTCAGAATCATCATCGGATTGAGCTGGTGAAGGAGGTGGAGGGAATGGAAGAGGAATGGCATCGGCTTTCCGAAGAGGCGAGTCCTCGGGGACCTCAAGCTTTTTCAGAAGAGACATCCAACCAAGGGTGAAACCCCTATTGCATGCCTGTTTCACCTGGATTTCGTAAGCTTTCGTGACGTCGGCCATGCCCTGAGCATATGCCTTCTCATCGGCATCCTTGATTTCGGCTTCTTTCGTGGCCAAGGCCTCTTGAAGCTCTTTTTGGGCCTGATCCATCTTTTCCTCGGCCTCTCTTTTTTGGGTTTCAGAAACCTTCCTGATGGCCTCGGCAGATTCAGCCTTTTCTTTGGCATCGGTTTGGGCTTTGATTGTAGCCTCGGCTTGGTCCTCCAACTTCTTCATCTTTGATTGTAAACTCTTGTTGGCCTTTTGAAGACTGGAGACCTCTCTCTTCATTTCGGCCAGCTTCTCTCGGCATGCTGAATGGCCTGAAATTGAACAAAACAAAAGTTATTAGAAAATTTCTAAGTATGAGAAAGAAGGAAAAAAGTGCCAGATGAAAGACACTTACTTGAACAGAACGCTGAAGCATCAAGGCATAGTTCTCGTACTCCCTGAACTCGGTGTTTCGCTCCAGATCGCCTGGAAGAAGCAGAGCAGTGCTGAGGGCAACACCGACATTGATATCATCGGCGCTATCACTAGCCATAACAGGCTTATCCTCCAAAGTGATTTCGGGGGCCCAGGGGGCATCGGGCTTTTTGGACCCCGAGGTTGTTGCAAAAGATGACCTCGGCCTTTTGGATTTGGTGGAGTCAGATGGAAGTGTTTCAGTGGACCTCTTCGCAGGGACAGAGGCAGTTTTTTCACTTAGAGCCAGTTTGGAAACTAGCAAGGTATCCTCAGAATCGGTCTAAATCACCTTTGCCTTGGGTTGAGCCTTTTTGGTTCGTTTTGGCTTTGGTGGAAGCTGGGTTTATGTTGGTTGTGCATCAACGTCAGAAGGGATGGTGGCCAAGAGGTCTTTTGCAACTGGTTTTGGGCGACCCATCTCGTGAAGAAAAGCATTGGCGTCGATGGCGATGTTGGGATATTGGAATCAAGTATGGAGCCGAGGTTGACGGTTGCTCAGCTGGATCAGAGGTTGACCCCTGGTCTGTCCGAGATGTGGATGCGGTTTGTGGAGTTGTGGCAAATGGTGGATAAAGGCTTTTCTTCTTCTTTCTAGGTACGTTGGGCAGAGTTGACTTGTATGTTGGAATAAAATTGAGAAGCAGGGGCGTCGTTCGGTTATGGACTGGCAGACCCAAGAGTTTCTTCAAATCCTTGCTGGGAATGAAGAATTGGCGAAAGTCTTTTGGTGGCTTAGGAACAGCTGCAAGAAAAATAGACATTAAGAAATAGATAAAGTATGAAAGACTTTAAAAAACAAGTAGGTATGAATGCAGGGCTCTTACCATTGCCCTCTACAAAGACTGATCGAAGGAGAGGGAAGAGTTGGAGGTCTTCATCTGGGGCGAACTCCCAATTCCCCGAAGTAATGAAATAATCGTCCCCAGCTCCCTTGTTGGAGTCAGGGAGGTCGGCAACGATTTTGTATTCAGTGGACCTCGGCTTGAGGTAGTAAACGTAGCTGGTGTCTTTTTTAAAGCCACACATAGTATATCAATATTGAATGTCGGCTAATGTGATCCTAGCGTTTTCTTGTTTGGCTAAAGCTATAATACCATTGATGGTTCAATAGGAATTGATGGAAAGTTGCATTTGGTTCAACTTGTAATAATGAAGTATTTCACAGAAAAAGGATGTTGAGTGGGAGTCAAGTCCACACTCAATGAAGGCTACCACAGGAAGGGCATGGAGTCATCGATAGGCATGATGGAGTCATCATCTGACCAACCTCAGATGAACGTTGGCTGGGATTTCAAACTCTTGTCTAAAGAATTCTAGTTTGGATGGGGTGTTTACTCTGTGTTTCCACATACCCATGATGTCAGCTTAAATGGAGATATCGGATTTTAGGAAGAAGTATTTTTGGAAGGTTCAAATGACCTCGGCCAAAAATCTAAAAGTACACTTTAGTAAGGGTATGTATGGATCTAGAGGGAGTTCGTTTCAGTTTTTCCTAAATTGTGGGTTCTATAGACAAATCCCAAACCTAAGTCTATGGAGATGAAGATTAAAGGAACGAATTTGGAAAACAGAAAAATAGGGATCCGTTTCAAAAACAAGAATGGTGATGAAGACATCAAGAAATCAAGACAAAAAGATTGCACAAGTGTATCAGGCCAAGAACAGTGGCAGAAAACAATAGGTATGTGAACAGTGCGAGTGTTCAAGACATGAACAAAGAGCAAAATTATGAAATAAACATATTCAGATACATGATTCGCAAATCAAACATTTGAATAATGCAGTAATGGCAGCAAGTAATAGAAAGCATCAAAGAATTGAAAACGAAAGGAACAATAAACTCACCGAAGAAAAGAAGCCGGTGTAAGGATCGCCGAAGTCAGACAATGGTTATAGAAGTAATAGAACGGCGGAAGCTTCACCAGAAGGAGGAATGAAGGCAGTTACAGAGCTTGAGGTCTGGAACAATGGCGTATTCAAGTGCTAGAGAGAGAAAAAGCAAAGGAATCGAATGAAAAGTGAAGGAATGAAAGAAAAGGGAAAAGTTTTTGTTAAAACTTGAAAAGGCGGCGAAATCAAATTAATGCACCTAGAAGCGGCCGAATGCGTCGGGCCTACGCAAACAAGACGGTTTACTGGCGCGTCACAAGCACGATCCAATAAGGATAAAACGCGTGAATGAAATGGTTGAAAAGTGATGTTTGACAGCTCATACGCATAAAGGAGTTCAATGGAATTCTTGATCTTTAAGAAGACATGTCAGCCTACGATGATGATCTCGGATTAAACCGATGAATTAGCATGGGGTGCTAATATAGGTTCCATCACCTCAAAATGCTGAGGGAATAGAACCTAGGGGCAGTTGTGGGGATATATTTTTGAGTACCAACACGTGACAAGGTGACGCCGATGTGTCAGCCGAGGTGCCACATGTCCAGGTCATGACGCTGAGGTGATCTCGGTTAAGCCGAGGTTATCTCCGAAGATATCGAAATCCGAGATAAGCGGATAAGGGACAAGAGTCCTAGAATGGGAGAAGACTTCAGTTTGGGTAAAGATAAGACTCTTAGGGAGTTTATCCCAATCCTACTGGGAGTCCAAGATAGATAGTAATCCTAAGTCTATTAGAGTTAGGCTCCTGTTGGGACAAGGATTGAGTTAGCTATAAAAGAGAGGCACCCTCATGGGTCTAAGGTACGCAATTTATATTCTGAACAGTGAATTTAGCACTATTGATTATATTTGAGAGATATACTGACTTGATCGTCGGAGTACCCCCGGGTAGACGAACCACCGCCGGAATCTTCTCTTTTTGTTACAGGTTAGCCAGGTGTCATCTATTCTGCTAGTGTTCTCCAGCTGATTACTGAGTTGGGCAGTGTGATTGGAAAATCACCCACACAAAACCATAAATGTAATTTCACAGCTTCGTATTCACAAAATAAACTACTCTCATTCTCCAAATAACTTCAATAATACAACTTAGAATTGGAGAGTTAAAACAACAATTTGATAATCAAAATCGCGGTGGCGGTGCAGACTGATCTAAAATTAGTGAATCTGTGAGATTTGAATCGGTGAATCGGTGAATCTCGCTACCTCGCCGGTGCAGATGGTGGTAGCGGTGGAGCTTCGAAATCGGTGAATCTGTAAGATTTGAAGGTGAGATTCAAAATAAGGGTTTAGAGAGGATTGAGAGAGAGGCGACGTGAGGATTCAATTTGAAGGCATGAGGGTTTACAAAGGGTTTATTCTTAGATTCAAAATAGGCACGCTTGGCCTACCACAACGTTTTTAAATAACTCCTATTATAAACAGTGCCGTTTTAATTAAAAAAATATATGACGTTTTTAAAACGTTGTTAAATATTAACAAAATGACATTTAAAACATGTTAAAAAAACACCGCAAAAACCCTTATTTCCTATAGTGAAACTAAAACCTTAAATATGACATTTTCTATTCTTGCTAAATCTAATATATTTTTACTTCAGGTTGCTATCAATTCTCTCGTGTGGATTCTTAGGGATGCTTCGCTATCTAGTTACCACCAAAAAGTGGTTGGATCTCTCATGTTCATATTCAAGGTTTGTCTACTGACATGGAATATTTGTTTGTTTCTGCAAAAAATTTATTACAAAATTGAACCATTTTCGCACATAACTTTACACAACACTCCAATCCAAATATTACTCAATTAATTTATGCACTAACTATTGTAGCTCGACTTTTTTACGTTCCTTTTCAGATGGTTTGAAAGAAAGCCCTACAGTTCGGACTCTCGTGGTTCTGAATCTAATCTCACAAGTGCAATGTGAAATTGATAAACACCAAGTAGTCCAAATCCGACAAATCATTTGGAAAATTGATTTTGAATAAAAAATGCCAAAATTTGACTGTTTTTTCAGATACATAGTCGCCACCTAAATATTTTATTTTGGAAAAATTTAGGAAAGCCATGACTCGTGCCAAAGGCCACGTGTCTGTTATCACCAAAGTTGCCTCGGCTCGGGAACTTGGGTATTAGAGGGGAAGGTCATGAATTGAGCACCCCCGCTCGCTCGATCAAAGATCGGCCTCTACTAATCATGATATGATTTTTTATCAACATTATATGTTCTTATTCTGGTTATTAGGCTAGCATTAATACATGATGCGCACAAGCAAGTATAGACTAGTTTGCCTGAATTGGAACAACTCAATTTCATGTTTGTTTAGCGAAAAGGGTTTGATTTTGCCACTTCAAGTGGGCTTAAAGTTTGTGAATTTGCCACTCTACAAAGTGGGCTTAAAATCGTACATTTGTTAAATCGTTCCAATTCAAACAACAAGCCTTCATCCGCAGGCACCCAAACAATTTTAGCAAGTAAGCATTTAGCCTTATGGCAAGTACGCTAGTCATGGCAAACACTCACACTCATGCAAATATGCTAAAGCATTAAAAATTCACCTAGTACTCCAAGCTAAGATAAAACAAAAGAATTAGAAAAATATGCATGATTCCTAACTATGCAATATGTCTAATGCAACTCATGCAATATGCAATTACTAGGCTCGGCTACTAATATGACATATGGATTGATTTTGATAACATGTGGTCTAAGCACATATTCAGAGAAGTATTGAAATGATAATACAGTTTGAATGATGCGCCGAGCCTCGGTACATGCAATACAAGATGAATGGATGCAAGCATAAGGTATGCTAATTGAAACATATCCCTAATCTAACCATTAAAAGCAGTTAAATAAAAGGGAGAAAGACGTGGGGCTGGAAGACATACACATTATTACAACATGCTCTCACGAAGGAGATTCCGAATGAATAAAGCTAACTAGCTAGCTAATTAAAAATAATTATTACAAAACTTGAACGAATAATTAACTAACTATCTAAGCTAATTAATTAAGAATTTAACTAGGCTAAGCTAATTAAATATTATAACACAAACTAATTAGCTACAACTAATTAATTTACAACAAATAAATAATTAAATGCTAATTTAAACTAATTAATTAGCTAACTAGTCCCGGGAAGCGAGGGAGGCCCATGCATGCTCGATTTCCACCCGAAGAACGTCCGCTGTCTACCCTCGAAAGCCTCTGTTTGCATAACCCTTGCACTATTTCCTTCTCTAGATCAACTCTGCCATGCTTCACAAGCACACTGCCCAAAATTCACTAGTGGCCGACCGGCTAGAAGTGGTGGTCGGTCGGCCACCACTGAGGGGTTGTCGTCCAACACTGATGGCTTTGCTTAGTGGCAGTCGGCCTACCGATGACTCATCTTTTTTTTGTTGTAATAGAGGGCAAAGAGAGGGTATTCTCATAGGTTGTATGTATTGTGTATCCCTCCTTATCATCAAAACATCTCAAAGGAGTAATACACTTGGTTCCAAAACTATCAATCAAGCAATTTCATTGCATGATGGCCAAAGAACCAAGGTGTACAAGTTAATAAACGCACAAATAAGACTCAACAACCGTCACCCTATCATGAATGATCAAGGGTAATGGAGACCTTCGAAACTTGGCACATTTCATCACTTTAAGTATGAAATGCCCCAATTTTTCTTGTATTCAAATTAACGTCCGATTGAACACATCAAAACAAAGCCAATTTCTTATCTTGCACACTTTAGTTTTAACTTTTAGTTACTCATTTTAACTTACCAATCCATTCTTTAACCAATTAAGTCCATTGGTGAGAAGTCCCCTAAAGGGAAGGAAGTGTCAAACAAGGGGTAGTTTAAGACAAGAGAGAGATGTCATGTCGTTGGTGATGAACCCCCAAAAAAGGATTAAACCATTAAGCAATGAACCTCAATCTCAAGCTTAAACTATCCTAAGGTTGAAACTACCCTCAAAGAAAATAAAGAGTGAAGAAATGAGGGAGATTGCAAAGATTATGCTTGCTAAAATGAAGTGAGAAAAGCACTAAAACGTGCAATCAACTCAAACAAGTTGTGCCTAAAGGCCTAAAACACCAAGCTTGTGAGGACTATTACACTATAACTATGCAATACAAGACTCAAATGCAATAAACAACCAAAAACAAAGACAAAACAGTCTAAAATAGAGCCTAAAGCATGCTGGAATTATGCTACAAAAAGTCAGAAAATTAAGCTAACACATGGAGCTAACTAGGCTAACAAACAAGACACAAGGAGGGGAGGCTAACCCCTCCAATTTTGGACTTCAAAACATGATTTTTCTTATTGAGAATACTCTGAAATTCAGTGCTAAAAACCCAAGAAAAGATAGTTTGAAGGTGGTAAACAAAGGTGAAAAAGCTTTAAAAGTAAGGAATAAAAAAGAGTGAGATACCCCCCCTCCCAACCTTAAATGCCCTAAAATACCAATTTCAACCCACAAAAACAGAGTTTTTTGTGGCCCAAAAATAGCCCAAAAACAGTGGAAAAAGATTTAAAAAAAAAAACAGTATACAAAGCAAGCTTAAAAGACAAGTAGTATACCTCTTGAAGCAAAGAACAATTTTAGGCACTAACTCAAGCTAAAACTACCTTCAAGAGCTCCAAGAAGGCTTCAAGGAACCTCAGCTCAAAGATGATCAACTTTGGTTAAGGAAGTGTAGGCAAAAGTATAGTATAAGTAGACAAGTGTGCACAAATTGGCAAGAGAGAGAGAAAAGTAGAGAGTGAGAGAGATTTTTGTTCCAAAATTTCTAACCTTTAAAAATAGGGGAGGAGACCCCATATATATAGATAAACAAGCATTTAGTTGAGAAAAATCCATCCCTACACGTGTATGGAGATGAAGACAATTGTGCCAACAGCTGGAACAGCTGTCAACAAAATATCTAAAAAAAGACACTGGTGGCTTGAAAGTTTTGGTCCAAAACAGGGCACCGAATGGATGGGGTTTGAAGCCTCAAATACAGGGCATTCCGCCGAGGACTTCAAGCACTAAAATAAGCACAAAAAGTCACAATCATCGAGTGCACGAGCGATGACATCCAAGTCTTGGGAACGATAAAAAATGGGGTGTCTATAACTATTTTATAAAAAAAAAAATTAGGTTATCACACATAAGCTAAAGCTTTTTCCTTAAGTCTTCATCATCTTCCACCTTGTCAGCTTCAGCCTTAGCAAGTTCTGGGTCAACCTAGCACACCGAAAGAAGAACTCCATGAAACAACAACATACAAGATTTCTAAAAAGATTATAGTATTTGAGCACAAATAACAATTAACGTTTTCAAGAACAAGCAAGTGAATAAGAAACTGCACCAAAATATTTTACAATTAACCACAAGATACATCTTTAGTACATTGACAGCAAACTGAATTCTAAGCCTTTAGACACAAAGTAAGTTTGTCCATTTCTCATTTTAAAAGTATGTCTCAAGCCTCAACCACCCAAATCTTGCAACACTCATAGACAAAAGAATTAAAGAAATATAAATTTAATAGACCCATAGCAAAGATACAAGGGAATTGACAACTCATCTCAATTTAAAGCTTTTCAGCCAACCAATTTCAATCTAGTTTAAAGACTCCATAAAGTATATTGGAAACAAGGGGGAAAGAGGGAAAGGCACAGATTTAATGGTTATAGAACCCCAATGATCATATAGCGATCCCGATTTTGTCTCGACCTTCATTGTGTTCCGAACTCGGGTTCCGTGATTGAATATTGTATCCATGTCTTGTTATTCTCCTTTGACTCTTTGTATTTGAGTTTTGGAATATGTTGCGTAAGTTTGGAACATGTTAGTTGTTAGTTGGTCTAGATTGTTGTTGTCCAGATTTTGGCTTCTTCGCTCGAGCGAGGCTTCTTGCGCTCGAGCGAGCCTTGTGTAATTTGATTCTTCGCTCGAGCAAGGTTTATTGTGCTCGAGCGAGAATTAGGAGTTCTCAGGTTTCCTTCCAGACGTAGCATTTCTAGAGAAGATGAAGTTCTTTGCTCGAGCGAGGCTTCTTGCGCTCGAGCGAGCGTGTGCATCTGTAAAACTTCTGAAGCTTTGTATTCTATGCTCGAGCGAGGCTTCTTGTGCTCAAGCGAGGTCACTTATTGTGTCTAGTCGCTCGAGCGACAACTCCTTCGTTCGAGCGAAGATCGCATATATCAGTTCGCAGCAGAACTTTTCTGCATCACTTTTTGTATCTCTTTCACTCAAAACCCTAGCTCAACTCCTTCTCTCTCTAGAATACTCTCTCTCTCTCTCTCTCTATAAATACACCTTGATTTGGAGATCTCTCAACCCTAGTCCCTTTATTAAAAAGATAGAGCATCTTGTGGGCTTCCATTTCATCCGAGCAAAATTGAGTTTGGACATCTTTGAGGTTTCTTCCATTCTCCCTTTGAGCTTCTACACTTGAGGTAGGGATACTCTACACTCTAATATGAGTTTTAACCTAGGTATTTGTTGTTATATATAAATGATGGGATTTGGGAAGGTTTTGGTGAAGTTAGGGTTTGGAATCAAAATTGAAAGAGGCGTTTTCTATGTTGATCTCCAAAATGACTATAGGCCTTGTGTATGAAATTTCTCTAGTGCTAAAATGATGGAATCTACTCATTTGTCCGAATTTGGGAAAAATGAGACATTTGCCCTAATTTGAGTTAAATAAATTATTTTGTATAAACGATGAAATTGATATAGGAAATATGAAATTGGGAAAGTGTATGAATGAATGGTGTAGTTGGATTTGTTAAATCACTCACCTATGGAAATTTGATAAATTATCTGTTTAAAAGATTGTATATCTATTTAGAAATATCTGTGTTAGGCTATCGGTGGAGGATAGCTATGATTGTTGTAGAAACTGCATGTGGATTAGGTGAACTGAAACCTATTGTTTAATATACGTCATTGAATATGACGGTATGTTTGAGATAAAGTATATGTGTCGCGGATAATCATTGTATATGACGGTGCTTTTAATACATTGTATTTGTATCATTGTTGGGAGGAGATAGGGGATGTACTCCATTGTTTGGGAAGAGATAGGAGATTGACTCCATTTAAAAATTAAGTTGGCCGAAGTGTCCAGGGTGAAAGTCCTAAAATCTTATGTTTATGGGTGCCGATTCCCTTGGATGTGAATTCCATAAAATGGCAAGAAATTAAAATGTTTGAATAACGGTAGCTGTAAAATTGTGAATCAATGAGTTGTAATCTCATTTGGGGTTGTTTAGATAATAAGGAACTTCGTTCATAAATTGATTTAAAATGGATGGATGGAAATGGATTGAGATGTGAAAATCTACGTTGAATGGTCTTAGAAAGAATATAAAGTGGTTATGAATATTGGAAATAATTATACTTGGCATTTATATCTTAGTTAAATCGCATATATATTGTGTTAGAGAAGCCCACCCTACTTGAGAAACCATTTTCAGGTATGGGTGACATGCCATCTCCAAGGACATAGCTTGGGAGGACTAGGGCTGAAGACTTCATTTTTGTTATGATGTGTTTAAATATAATTCAAGCCGAGGGCTTTACATGTATAGAGCTTAGGACTCTTCTTTTGTTGTAACCAAGTGATAACTTGGAAAAATGTAAGCCCATAGGGCATTTATTTTGTTGTTGTTAATCTAATGTTACATGCTATAGATTCATGATGGATATTTATGAATGTATAACGCATGTAATACCCCCTTTATAATATAAACTTTGATGAATGAAGTATACCATTTTATTATGTTTATAGACCTTATGAATGGATTATTTGTGTTGTATTTTGAGGGCATTACAACTTGGTATCAGAGCGTACCGGGTTTGAATACTTTGGGTATGTGGGAAGTGGTTAGTACCACAATGGGTTTGTCTCACTTGTTAGAGACTTAACTATGGATGTTATATGCTTATATGATAGCATGCTTATGTGATTATATGGGTATGGGACTTGATTTTTAGGATGTTCATTGGGTCCATGGGTTTCTGGGAGTCCTGTTAGAAAGGCACTTGATCACTGCCGTTTCTAACTGGAACTCTAGCAACGCCACGGGATGATCATTATCCGGAAATGAAATCCGTATGTGTTTATGTGATTACATGCTTATGTGGAGTGAATTATAGTTTTCCATTGTATTACGGCGCGAGTGAATTAGTTTCGGTACATTTGTAAATGTGCTAATGTCTATCGTTACCTTTATTAGGATGTCAGGACAAGGTCGTGGTGGTAGGCATGGTGGGCATAAAAGGCATGAGATGCATATACCGGATGAAATTCTGACACAGGAGGAAGGAGTTGGTCAAGCCAACGTGGCTAAACCGGTTGGTCAACAGGCCATGGGCGCCTTAGCCCGTGAGATGGCCGGAGCATTGAGGGAATCCATGGACATTCTTAGGGCTGAGAATCAAGTCCAGGCCCATGTAGTTGAAACAGGGCCATCATTCTTAAAGAGGGAGTTCTTCCGGTCGAATCCGGACGAGTTTTTGGGTGATCCCAAGGAGCCATTGAAGGCTGACGAGTGGTTAGAGTAGATGATGAAGACGTTTGAGATGCTCAGCATCGAAGACGAAGGTTTGAAAGTGACCTTGGCGTCCTTCCAGCTAAAGAGAGACGCGAGACAGTGGTAGAAGTATCTTGTGAGGCGCATTAGAGGGACTTAGGAGGCCTTTGTTGATGTTTTCCAAGACAAGTACTTACCTGCTACAGTGAGGGAGAAGTTGAGGGATCAATTCTCCAAGTTGGTGCAGTTGAATACACCAGTGGCTAAGTTTGAGGCCACCTTTACTAGCTTGTCTAGGTTTACACCGGAGTTAGTGGCGATCGAGGAGCGCCGATGTTTGGAGTTTGAAAAGAGGTTACAGATCGGACTCATGTTCAGGGTTGGCGAATCCATGATTAGAGACTATAGGCGCCTTGTGGAGGCTGTAGCCCATCTTGAGACAATTATACATGCGGAGAATGAGAGAATGAGGGGCTCGAAGAGGAGTCAGGATGGTCAGGGGGACAGTAAGAGGCAGAGGGGTTCTAATCCTCAGCAGTCACAAGAAGCACATTCGAGGTCTACCTTTCTAGTATCGTGTTCGGGTTTTGGGAGAGGCGGTCAGGGAGACATCACTTGTTTCAAAAGTGGTCAGTTAGGCCACAAGTCTCCAGCTTGCCCGCAGAGGGGATGAGGGCAACAAGCAGCTTCATCTTCGCTCGTTCTCAGGGCTAGAGTTAGGGCAGAGGCCAACCACTCACTTGTTATCAGTGTGGGCAGGCGAGGCATTTGAAGAGGTTTTGCCCATAGTTGGGTGGCACACCTGATGCATCTGGTTCGAGGCAGACACAGAGTCACAAGCCAGCACAGTCAGTACAGGTGCATCTCATTCATTTATTTCGTCTAGATTTGCATCTCTTTTGGGGTTGGAGTTGGCACAGTTAGCATCTTCTATTTGTGTTGTGTCACCTGTTGGGGGTAATATGGTTTTGAAACAGGGTGTCGGGGCTATGATATAGAGGTCGCCGATCGTTGGCTTCCTTTTTCTTTTGTGTTGATGGATATGTCTGGTTTTGATGTTATTTTGGGTATGGACTAATTATCGTCATACCAGGCTGTTATAGATTACTACCGCCGAGGGTTCTCAGATGTACCTTGAGCAGTGATTGCTTTATTTCATGGGAGACTGAGTGGATAGAGTCTTAACACCAGTGTATGGTTCAT
Organism: Camellia lanceoleosa; assembly: GCA_025200525.1. Taxonomy (NCBI): domain Eukaryota; kingdom Viridiplantae; phylum Streptophyta; class Magnoliopsida; order Ericales; family Theaceae; genus Camellia; species Camellia lanceoleosa. Next base: position 6,027,899 of record CM045770.1, on the reverse strand, counting down.
GTGGAAGGAGTGAACTTAGTTGTCTTCTTGCTAGCTTTTCGAGTAGTGAGTCTGACGAAGTTCAAGTTGAGTTGCCAAGAGTGGTTTGTGAGTACTCGGATGTCTTTCCCGAGGATCTTATTAGCTTACCACCTCACCGAGAAATCGAGTTCTCTATTGATTTAGTGCCCGGCACAGCACCGATTTCCATGGCACCGTATCGTTTTGCACTAGCTGAGTTGAGTGAGTTGAAGGTTCAACTCCAAGAACTACTAGATAAGGGCTTTATTTGCCCTAGTACTTCGCCTTGGAGAGCACCGACTCTCTTTGCTAAAAAGAAAGATGGAGCCTTGCGACTCTGTATTGATTATCGAAAGTTGAACCAAGTTAAGAACAAGTATCCAATGCCTCGTATAGATGACTTGTTTGATTAGTTGAAAGGATCTCATTGTTTCTCCAAGATAGACATAAGATCGGGTTACCATTAGTTGGGGTCAGGGAGGAGGATATTCCGAAGATGACATTCCGTACGCGGTATGGCCATTATGAGTTTTTGGTGATGCCTTTTGGGCTAACCAATGCACCGACTGTGTTTATGGACTTGATGAACCGAATCTTTCGAGAGTTCTTAGATCGTTTTGTAGTCGTTTTTGTGGACGATATTCTGATTTACTTACCCTCTACGGAGGAGCACGAGGAACACTTGCGAGTGGTGCTCGAGTTGCTTAGAGCCCATAAGTTGTATGCTAAGTTCGGGAAGTGTGAGTTCTGGCTAAGAGAGGTTAAGTTCTTAGGCCATGTAGTATCTAGGGAATAGGTGACTGTAGATTCATCCAAAATTGAGGTAGTGCAAGATTGGACATAACCTAAGAATGTTTTCGAGATTCGTAGTTTCTTGAGGTTGGCCGGGTATTACCGCCGGTTTGTAAAGGATTCTCCAAATTAGCTTCGCCTTTGACTAGATTGACGAGAAAATGGGTCAAATTTGTGTGGAGTGAGACTTGTGAAAAGTCATTCCAAGAGCTTAAGGTTAGACTCACCACCGCTCCAGTCTTGATTATTCTAGAGGTTTGGGTTATTCAGTGTATTGTGATGCCTCACGAGAGGGTTTGAGTTGTGTATTAACGCAAGAAGGAAAAGTAGTAGCCTATGGCTCATGGCAGTTGAAAACATACGAGAGAAACTACCCTACTCACGATTTAGAGCTAGCAGTTATGATTTTTGCCTTAAAGATTTGGAGACACTATCTGTATGGTGAGAAATTTGAGGTGTTTTCTGATCATAAGAGTCTAAAGTATCTATTTACACAGAAGGACTTGAATTTGAGGCAGAGAAGGTGGATGGAGTTCATAAAGGATTATAACTTCGAATTACATTACCATCCCGAGAAGGCCAATGTTGTGGCCGATGCCCTAAGTAGGAAATCCATTAGTAGTGTAGCTTATATTGCTATCCGGGAATGGGAGATGTTGGGTGCCCTTGGTGAATTTGGCTTGCATCTGGGCGAGTCTGTTCACTACAACAAAAAATACATTTTATAGCATTTTTTTATAACATTCTTTTGAAAATGCTATAAAATGTGATGCATTGGTGGCATTTTGTAATAAAATAGCATCTGGTGAGAACAATTCAATTTTTATAACATTTAATATAATTTTAATAGCTTTTCATACATGTTGTGAAATAATCTGGAAATTCAAGATTTTAATTACAATGTATAAATGCTATAAATAAAAATATAATGCTATCAATTATATATAAAACGAAAAGACCCAGATTTTTTGCACTAAAATATGGCGCCCTTATTTTTCAGCAAACCCACTCCCAAATCAGTTTCCTATTTTTCCTCTCATTGTGATGATCAACAACAATGCTTCTAATGCTTCTAGGACTACTTCTTACTCTACGATTCTGTGATTCTGTGAAGCTTTGTGTTGTTTAAAGGTAATGTTCTCTCTCCCTTGAGATTTCCTTCATCAATTATTATATATATCTATATATATGTGCTGATTATAGTTTCTATTTTTTTTGTTTATATGAAATCCTCTAAATTAATCTCAAGTACAGCAAAAAGAGAGGATTTTGGTAACATATTGTAAGTATTATTTCTCTAATTTTTTTTTATATTGATTGATACATGCATGTTGTTTTTTGTGTATAACTTTTGGGCTGGATTGATTTTTCTTGTGCGTGTATATATATATATATATATGTGTGTGTGTGTGTGTGTGGATTGGGTTTTGATTTTGCTGATTGTATGGATTGGGTTTTGATTTTGTTGATTTTGTTGATTGCAACGATGCTTGTGGAGACCCCAAAGTGTAGTCACGCAGTCCCCAAAACCATTCACCACCATTGTTAAGAATATATATCTCTCTCTATTCTGAAACAGAGATGAGATACAAATCTATATGACCCAATAACCAAAACAAACTACACACAATCGAACAACTCTACATTAAGAGTCCATAATTGCAATTCAGAAGTTTATTCAGCATACTCATACCAGACCCACCTCTTTCAATCTTATTTATTATCTAAGTTGGTTGCTCCCCACCATTAATCATGGTGTCTGCAATTTTCATATATAATAAATAGCAAGTCTGATAACTAAATAAATAAAATATTTGTTATATATTGTATGTAATTCAAATGGTAAGAGTCTAGTTTATCAAATTTATAGTCATAAGTTCAAGTCACACCCTTTTCTCTATTGTTTTTATTTTTATTTTTGGGAATAGAAAATTGGAAGTATAAAGAAAAAAAAAGTTTAAAGACACCAAATAGATGCTCAGAAATATAATACAAGTTGAAAAATGATTTGGCAAGTCATTTTCAGGAATGACTTTTTAATATATATATATATTTTAACCTTTTGGTGAGTGGGATGATTAGTAAAAGAAACTTAAGCTTTTGTCACTTCTGCACAATGATTAAATGATGAATTGTTTAAGAGTGTTGAGATCATCATGCCCCATAAAACTTTATGACATTTCTAAAGTGTGGATTGTGGATACAGTTAATCTCCCTTTTATCACACACGGTATTGAGTGCAATGGTGACAACTCTAAATGAGATGGTGATAAGATGGATAGACAACAGGTGGAGTGGTCTTAACCCCTGCCCCCATTTGGAGCTCTTAATTTAGTTCTTAAAAAGATAAATCAATTATGCACAAATAACACGATTTATGTGATGCACTCAAAATTAGGGTTACGTTTACAATTGCTATGAGTTTATTATGATAAAAAAGGTTATAAGAGATTTCAAAGATAATTATCTCACTTTAATTATAGATACATAAAAAATTAAAACAATGTGTTATTAGGCCACAAATATAAAAAAAAAAAAAAATTCTCTATTTCAAAGTTAAAGCCTGCGAATCAGGTGGCAACATCCCATTTTTCCAATTCACACTGTATCTAGATATTAAGCACATCTCTCCATACTTTTCAAAAATATATATATATATTTCATTTATTTAAATTGAAATTTGTTTTTTGTTTGTTTAAATCATTTGTCTCACTTTCACAGAATAAAAAAGAAAAGAAATAGAAAGAGTCATACTGGAATAAAATAGAATAGAATTGAATGATTATATTCAATTTATTATAGTGAACTACTTTGTCTTGGAGTCTTGTAAGGTTAATGAAAAAAGTGAACCATTCTCGTCTTCATCTTATTAACTTATTGTAGTGTTTGATTCACCACAATAAAATAGAATCATCATTCATTCATTCATTTTTTTTTATAACCATGAATAATAATTCTATTTATAGTACAATTTTATATTTTTTTTTATTGAACAAAACATGAAAATGCTATATTAGAACTAACGGTTTGCACACGCGATACGTGTGCAATTTAAATAAGTAAAAATAAAATAAAATATTTATTATATATAGTGTGCTAGTCAGGTAGTAAGAGTCTTCTTCATTTGATATAAGTCTAAGGTTCAAATCCCCTCCTCTCTTCTATCTATTTTTTTTTTAAAAAATAAAAAAGTGGACACGTGGTAGCATAAGAAACTAAGGCTTTAGGACACCATAAAAGATGTTCACTTTATATATAGTATAGATATATATGGATTGGGTTTTGATTTTGTTGATTGTGTGTATTTATAATTTGCTGATCTGTTTGGTTTAGTCTTTAGGCTGCTGATCTATTTGGCTGCTGAAAAGTTATGTTTTGTTGATCTGTTTGGTTTAGTCTCAAGGCTTATGGCTCTGTCTGTTGGAGGATTTTTGTGGCCTTATTAGTCTCAAGACTTAATGTTGTTTGGTCTCTCTTAGATAATTGGTTGATTGCTGAATGTTGCTGATTTGTGTTCATACTGATGTTTAGTCTGTCTTAGTTGCTGCTAATGATTAAGGGCTGATTGCTGAATGTTGCTGATTTGTGTTCAAGGTCAGATTAGCCTTTTGGCTCAAGGCCTCTATCAAGGACTTCCCCTTTTCAGTCACTGATGTAGTTTTCAACTGCTGACATATTAGGGGCTGATTATGAGTCTGCTTGTTCTGTTTTAATGTTCTGTTGTTCTGTTTTGCTCTATTAGTTAGAGGGTTGAGCTGGAATTGGTCTGCTTTTTTTGATCAACAAAACGAAACTTTATAAATGAAGAAAGCAAAATATGGTAAAACTTAGATAAAAAAAGATGGAAACTGCAAAAAACATCAATGCTAACCTTAATAATCCCAACTAGGTTGGCACCACTAAGGAAGCACAAACATATGCGAGCACTAACCCAAAGATTGGTGAGAAGCCAATCAAGAGGAACCAAAATTCAGAAAAAACAACAAAAGCAGCCTACAGCAGTAGCATACTGCTGCAATAAACCATAATACACCTATAGCATACACACTAAGACAACAAACACCTACAGCATACACACGAAGACAGCAAACACCAGAACCCCAGCAGGAAGCTACACACCATCATACCATAGCCAACTTCAATGCCCTTCCATATCCAATATAATGCAACACACCTCACTGAACCTTTCATGGCAATTAAATTTCAATCCAGAACCAACCACATTCAGAACTAGCACATCAACTTTTGGACACAGAACCTTTCATGGCAATTAAGTTTCAATCCAGAACCAACCACATTCACAGCAGCTCTAAACTTAACAAACAGATTTCAATCCAGAACCCACCACACACAGAACCCCAGCGCAGCACAACAGCAGAATCCATCAAAGTGCAGCTCCACCCTAATCAAAAGGCAGCATAACAGCAGCAGAGGACATGAATTCCCACCAGACCATGATTTTACCCACTAAATTCCAAGGCTAAGACCAAGGTATTACAGCTCAGAACCTACCAGCATGATTTTACCCACTCAATCCAGGTCTTAGCCTCCATCCGGAACCAACCAGAACCAACCAGCAGATCAAGTCTTAGTCTTCTACTATCTGCACAAACCGGAATTGGTCTGCTGATCTGTTTAGTTTAGTCTTAAGGTTGCTGATCTGTTTGATTTAGTCTCTAGGCTGCTGTTCTGTTTGGCGGCTGAAAAGTTATGTTTTGTTGATCTGTTTGGTTTAGTCTCAAGGCTTATGGCCCTGTCTGTTGGAGGATTTTTGTGGCCTTATTAGTCTCAAGGCTTAATGTTGTTTGGTCTCTCTTAGATAGTTGGCTGATTGCTGAATGTTGCTGATGTTTAGTCTAACTACCCCCCCCCAAAAAAAAGAACTATATATCAATGAAAACAAAAAATGGGCAGCAACATAGCAGACCTGTCCAGACTAAGAGAAAACCTAGGGAGAAGCCAAAAAAACCAAGATATAAAAAGAACATCAACAAACCTATAAGCAAGCCTCCAAGATAACACCCTAACAATACCCAAAATACAATGCAAAACCTTAACAGATAGGGCAGCATGTTGTGAACAAGATGATATGTTCCTGGGCCCCATAAAAGAATATGTGGACCATGAATATATAATCAGCAAAACAGACCATATGGATTAAAATCCCTTGCACACCCCACAAGGGTAGGTTCAAAAAGGAACTAGAGAAATGTCCAAAAGAACCCAACAGATGTATACAGTTCAAAGAACAACAATTTTTTTTCACTCCTTAGGCGCTTACAGAAGCCACAAACACTGTCCCCTTTCTTCCAAGGAAGAATGCCTCCAACAAAGAGAAGACTTTGGCCTACATGATGTTGCCACACTTTCCAGTAGCCTCTGTGTAAATTACCATGCTTCCATGATCTAGTATAGTAGCGGCCATGCACCCTATCACCATAATTCCAAGATTTAATGAAACCAACAAAGGGTAAAAAAGCTCCTTCACAGTGCTTCCACACTTTCCTGCAACCACTATGCTTGTGATCATGCTTCCTCAAGTTGGTAGATCTTGTCCATTGCAGATGGTTGTATGAGTACCACTTATACTTAGGATAGCTAATCACAGAAACAAACAATTCAATATAGCACCACACAATATATGAGCTCACTTCTCTCAACCCACAATTTAGAATCTCACAACACTCGAGGTCTTCATCTCCTAGTACCTGCACAGCATGTAAGTAACAGTAGACAAAAATAGATCAACCCTCAATATGGCTAGTGAAATTTTGATAAGAATTTTTATCTTTCTCACAAAACTCTCAACCCACTGATTTTGGTTTCCCTCACTCACAGACTGCATGTCTTGCTTATTCATGTACCTACAAAATGAGCAAACTTGAGAAAAATAGTCAATTTGTGCTACCATCACTCAACCCACATATTAGTGAACTCCTATCTCTCATTCCAAATGCTGGAGTTTTCAGAATGGTGTGGGGAAGTCTCCAAGAACTCAAGAACCAGCTGTCACTAGGATGCATTTTAAGATTAGTAATAAACATCATATGAAATCTAACCATATCTACAATGCATTTGATAACAACCTCTACAGGAATTTGCTCTTTTCTAAATATTATATTATTTCTGACAATCCACAACTGGTACACAGTACAAGTAAAGGCAAGTCTAGTTATAATTGCACTGATGGATTTACCTCCAGCTAATTCGGAAACCAGTTGGATAGTTTCAGGCCAGAGAAGGCTAGGCCATTCAACATTAAGCTTGCCTTTAACACAATCCCAAACTCTACTAGAGAAGGGACAATAAAAAAATAGATGGTTATGGTCCTCACAAGGAACATTACAAAAGACACACTTAGAGGATTGAGTAACACCAAAAAGTTAGTCTATCCCCTATATTTATTATATGTATTTTTATTTGATTTGAATATTGCTTTGCAATTTATTAGATCATATTGTTTTATGAAAATTTATGTATATTATGATTCTATTATTTATTGCATTCTTGTTTTTTTACTCTAATAATATGATCTTCTCATTACATATAACCATTTATAGGCAATTTTATATTTTTGCCTTCTTATGAAAGTTAACGAAATGGAATTGATACCTATAATACCCTTTTAAAATATTCATTACAATTATCACAAAATGGCTCAAACCTTAATATAGCCTTGGTATAGCACTGCCTAAGACTAAAATTTATAAAGGTCATGTTCGAAGACTTGTATATTTATGTACCATAGTTTATTAAGAAATCCCTATTTTCACTATTTAGATGCACTTCTATTTGTGTGAAATTTCTCCACCTTTCTGATCTAAGCAACTATATGTATTACTTGGCCATATTAGGAAAGGAGTTACTTCATGATTAATGATGAAGAAAGATTGGGTGCATCTTAATAGGTAATGAAAATTTTATTTGGAACCTATTGTGCTTAAAATATTCATTCTCAAATTTCTTAATAAATTTGTACTTTGAATGGTAAAATAGAACTACAGATGAATACATGAAAGAAGCATGGAATTTTGTGGACATGGCTAAAAGGAATGTAGGGTATCTAGAGAAGATCATATGTCCTTGCAAAGATTGTCGAAACTTAAGTCACCATTGTATTGAGGTTGTGTATGAGCATTTGGTCATAAAGGGAATGGATGAAACTTATACAAATTGGTTTCATCATTGAGAACAACCAAATGAGAGTGATAAACCTGACATGGAAATGTTAGGCTCATACAATTTATTTAAAGCTGCATGTGCACCAGATGACAATTATGAAAAGTTTGTTGACGAAAGTAGGGATGAGGAATTTTTCAAATCACTGGAAGATGCAGAAACCCCATTATATTTAGGTTGTGAAAAATACACAAAGTTGTCAGCAATTGTAGCTCTTTACAAGCTCAAAGATGTAAATGAATGGTCTAATAACAGTTTTAATAAACTTCTGGAGACATTACATCATATGTTACCAATAGGAAACGTCATTCTGAAGTTTGTATACTCTGTGAAAAAATTTGTCAAAGCATTTGATTTAGGATATGAGAAGATTCATGCTTGTGTGAATGATTGTTGTTTGTTTAGAAAAGAGAATGTTGAAATGGAGAGTTGTCCAAAATGTGGTTTTTCACGATGGAAGGTCGATCAACGCACCAATAAAATTAAGAAAGGTGTTCCTGCTAAAGTGCTAAGATATTTTCCTATAATCCCAAGGTTTAGAAGGATGTTCAGGTCATCACAAATGGCTGAAGATTTAAGGTGGCATTTCGCTCATAAAAGTGAAGATAGCAAGATGCGACACCCAGTTGATTCTTGCTCATGGGACTTGGTTAATAATAAGTGGCCACTTTTTTCATCAGATCCTCGCAATCTTAGACTAGGTCTAGCAGCTGATGGTTTCAATCCATTTCGTAATTTGAGTTCTACGTACATTTGTTGGCCCATGATGCTAGTTGCATATAACTTCCCACCATGGTTATGTATGAAAAGAGAAAATGTTATGTTGACATTATTGATTCCAGGGAAAAAGAAACCAGGTAATGACATTGATGTATATTTACAACCACTTATAGAAGACCTACAAGAGTTGGAAATGTATGATGAGAACGCGGATATGTCTTCTAGGCCACAACACGTTTTATCACTTGATTTGAACATTGATGATGATAATGACGAAGGCAGTTTTGTGAGAGAAGATTGTGATGGAATATTGGTGTGATTTGTGTGCTACTCTTGAAAAGATTGTAGTTTTTATCTCGAGTTTTTTGAGTTTATAATGTTATTTTGAAATTTCTTTATCAAGCACTAATTTGCATTCTAAATTTGTTTCAGAATTATTTATGGTGGGTTGAAACAAGAAAAAGAGTTTTAACTTATGATGAATGTATAATATTACGCTTCACAAGTTTTTAGTTGAAGCGTTTTGGGAAATGATGGTATATATACAGGTTTTTTTTGCTTGGTCATTTCTATCACTTTTTTACCCTTTATGTATTTATAAGGTATACAACTCAATTCTTGTTTCAAGATACTTACTTTATTTCAATTCATTTCTCTAACTAAGTTTGGAATTTGATGCTATGTTATTATTTTGTTGAATAGGTTGGCTACAATGGTTTCTAGTTGTAAAGGGAGGTTACGTCCTAGGGATACATCAAGTGAAGTCTCTCTTGAAGGACCATCCAACCTCTTGCCTCAAGATTCCCTAGAAACTGCTGCAGTTTGTATAGAGGGTTCACAAAATCTTAAACGAAAAAGGGGCCCAACCAAATTGAAAACAATTGTAGTGGATGGCGGAAGCCGAATTGAAATAGCGTACAATGACTTGGGTCAACCAATTGGTGATGGATCGGTCAAATTATCCTCTTTCTTAGGAGCTCTTGTTCAAGAGATCGTACCTGTAACACTTCCTGATTGGAGGAAACTTCCTTTGGGGATGGGAGAAGTCTTATGGAAATCTATTCAGGTGTAGTATACCAAACTTAAATATCTTTGCTTTGAACATAAAATAATCATAACATTCATGCTAATATAACTTGCAGGTAAGATTTAAGGTAGATGAAGAGTGGCAGAAATATCATATATTTATGTCAATGGATGATCTTTGGAGGGCTTCCAAATCAAGATTAGTTACCAAAATAAGGAAAGCATCAAATAAAGAAGAAAGGCTTAAAATACGACCTGATAACATCAAATCAATTCATGAGTGGAAGGATTTCTTGAAGGAAAAGACAAGTGAAAAGTTTAAGGTAAGAAGCTTCTGCAGTTGTCAACATCTGAAAAAGACAAATTCGATTGTTATCAATACTATTTTATGAAGGTAAATTCTATTCTTATCAATACTATTATGGAACTCCTGTACTTGTGCATAATCAGAATGTAGACACTTGCATAGATGAAAAAGTTAACAAAGTACCACTTTGGTAAATGGGCAAAATTTGAAAAATAGATATTGTAGCTGTTATAATTATGCATCAGACTGTTAGAAAATTCCATTATGGAGAAATGACTTGTAACAAACTATAAAGCGGGGGAGAAAGGGATTTGATAGAAAAACAAATTACATAATATGTAATAATAGTATATGGGATACAGTTTCAATCATTTGACAGCCACGAGAATTGATATCAATAAATGGTACGGTGCAACTAGAAAACAAATGAAGACAATATTGCTGTCTCTTATTTCTTTCACTCACAAGCTTCACTTTTTGTCTGAGCATAAAATATTTTCTGAATTTTCTTGTGTTTGTTGATTGTTAAATCTTTTATGCAGATTTTGGGAGGGACACACTACTATCCAAAACCTGAAAATGGATAACCGATCTCACCCTCCCAGAAAAAAGTCATCAACCTTAATAAACCAACAGATCCTATGTGACCGCACAATAGACCTGTGTATATGCACACATATTAATGCATATCATAGACAAACCCATCTTATCTCACGTAATACATACCAGAGTCGTGTGTTCACTGTTCCTCTACTATAACAAGTCCATAATCCCTCTCTCAAGAGAAAAAGAATAGGTTTGGGAACCATTTCTGGAACTTAACGTTCTTTTACATTCTTCTAGATATTATGTTCTTTAAATTCAAATCTAGAGGGCCCACTCTGAAGCAAACAAAACAACAGAGAAAAATGAACCAGAAAACTAAAGCAGTAGGGCCCATTACCCTTTTATCTAACTGTATCATCCCTTTGGGTGCTTTATTTCAAGTAGTTTTTGTTCTATTTTGTTGCAAGGGAATCACTAATCATTATTATTGTTTGATCCTTGTTAGGGAGCATGCTGCTATTACACTAAACATGATTGTCTATTTCATTATAATGTTGTATCAATTTCAATAAAATAGAACATTTTTGTTGACAAAAAAAAAAATACTAAAGTTGATTAATTGCTTTAGGCTAAAAGTGAGAAATTCAAAAAAATTAGAAGGAAACAACTCCCACATACATGCAGTCGCAAGGGATATGCACGGTTGACTGAGGACATGGTAACATCAAATTTCATTATAAATTTTATTTAGTTCTGTTTGTATTTTTTCTGTAGTATGAATTCTTTTTTTTCCCTCCTTAGAAAAACAAGGGTGCAACATCCTCATCTCTATCTAGAGTTCCTGTCTGGATTTAGGCACATACCAAAAAGAGTGGTGAACCCATAAACACAACTGCTGCTGAAACTATTGTAAGAACATTTCTCTATTCAATATTTTTTATTTTATTATATATATATATATATATCTTGATACTCATATTGATCATCCTTATCTACTAAGACATAATAATCATAATATTTTTCAGGATAAATTGAAACAAGTTGAACTTGATGATCCAGTATCATCATCTGTTCTTAAGGTAAAAGAAGATGCTCTTTTAAAAATACTTGGTCGTGAGAATCGGCGGCGAATAAGAGGGCTTGGTAAAGGAGTTACTCTTACTAAATTATGTGTACTCTTGCAAAGGGATAGTTATAAAACTCAGGAAAAAGAAGAAGCTAGTCAATTGAAAGAAAGAGTGGCACATTTGGAGAGCTTAGTTACTCATCTAATGAAAAGTGAGGCAAGTAGTTTTATGCATTTATTAAATTTACTTATATAGGTTTCTAACTTTTAACACAATTACATTATTGTCTTTCATTTTTTTGTGTCAGAATCAAGCAAGCGAGGAAGGACCAACAATACCTATAGTTTCTCCATCGGTAAAAAATATTATTTACATTCCATTTTACATGAAAGTAGAGTGCACACATGCACGCACACATACATTTCCTTTCTATTAGTATATTTATATTTAGAGATCAACTTTAGATTACCACTTAAGTATCCATCTAACACTATTAGTAATGGGTTAAAGAAAAACGCAAATGCAATGACATATACATGGAATAATTGCAACTTTGAAAGTAGAACAGATGCTTTTGAGACAAAGCTAAGCAAAATATATGTGCTACAACAATGCTTTCCTGATTGATTTGTTAGGTAAAAAATTTGAAGAATTCAAGAGGGAAAAACATAAGAAAGTTTCAATAGTAATCACTAAATTGGAGTGTTTACATGTTAACATAGTGTATATATATAGAGAGAAAGGGGGGAGCTAACAGCCCTATATGAGTGACAATTTCTCTTGTTTGTCATTGCCTTGTTACTAAAGAGTCAGAACACTAACACCCCCAACAAGAAATGCAAGTTGCCGGATTGGATAGGGTCAGGGGAAGTAGTTGCTGAAGGGCGTTGGTCTTCAAGTGATCCGAAACAGCTTGTCCATCACATTCCTATTGGACCTAATGCCATGAGAGTATGGGTAGATCTTGCAAGAGAAGCTGGAGCATATTTATGGAGGCCTACTGCTGACATGACTTACATCGAAGATGCTGTGGGTACTACGGTTGCATGGCCAGCTGACAAAGTTGTTATGGGGCAGTGATCACTTCTACAGGTTAGTAATTTTTTGAAGATTAAAAAAATTACTCTTCATGAACAATTTACATCTTATTATTTTCATTTCTATTTTTTCCACCTTGAGAAATGTATTTGTAGGGAATCTAGAAATGTTTTTTTTTAAATGAATAGACGGGTCAGCTACCGACACAATTCTCAATTCTACACATCAGATTCAAAACAACCAAACATTGATTATGAATGATGTTCTGTAAAATGAAATAGAGAAAACCAAGTTATAAATTCGAGCTAACTCTCAATAACAAGACCCAAGAAGAAAACATGTGGCAATCCATCCCATGGAATGAATTCAGTAAGAACAAATCTCACAATTACACGCAGTGCACAAACTAAAAGGTTTCTTCTCATTCTTCTGCAGCACTAGCAGCACTAAGATCCATGCTGAGGTCAAGTACCTACAGAGGAAAAAAAAAAGCATGTAAGTTAAATAAATAAATTATTAATTAATATTAAAACCCTTAAAAAATTCATTATGTATGATAGAGAGGGTGATGCCTTGGTTCATAGAGAGACAAGCATTTGTAAGGCAGTAGGAATGAAGAAACAAGACAGACAATTATTTGGAAATATGGTGACTGCCACTCTAAGAGATGCATCAACAAAAGAAATGATAACAAGTAATTGAACTTGGATACTAAATCTACAACACAGAATTACTAAATAATAGAGAGCTGTTATTTCCACAGCCCTCTTTTATCCTCCTCCAGACCATTTGAGAGGGCACCCAATGTGTGAGGAGAGATGTGGAAATGTGCGGTCAAACTAACTCTGTATTTATACAATATCTAGAACATAGGATAGAATCATCCAAGATTTCCTTGAAGCTGTTGCATGCAACCCAGAGAGTCATGGATTTATTTAAGAAGGTAATCCAACAACATAAAAAGCAAAAATAATTCTTTGCACATACAATGATCCCAAAATTATCCCCATGATACAGTTGTGATGCAAGATGACACCCTCATACTTCAATCACTTTGCTATTTTTTGCACAACTTTCCATCTATATACATGCTTCCAAACACCCACTATCCAACCACCTCTCCCCCTCCCTCCCTCCCTCCTTCCCTCCCCCCCCTCTCTGAAATTTGTTGATTTCATGAGTTTTAGTTATATATTGATTTCATGAGTTTCAGTTATATAGACATGGACGACATGTGACACGACACAAATAGGTCGACACAAACATTTAAAAAAAATGTAGGATGCAACACATGGGAGATACATGTAAACTATATAATTTTATTTTTATTTTTCCTTTTTAATGATATAGACTCCATTTTTAAACTGATTATACTTACTGTGACATGTTGATTATTGTTTTGTAGTTATTATCTTTGGAAAGAAGATGGGACCAATAGAAGTCAGCTTGGAAGTTTGTGGGTGCATAAAAAGGAATTTGAATGTGTCATTATGTCTTTACATACCGACATTATGGTTTTAAGTTTTTGTTTTTATTTTTCTGAACCTAGTGAGAGATTGTGTTTTGGTACTTTATTAAGACCATGTTATGACAATTTTATTATTTCTTGAAATTTATGGTGATGAGTTATTTTTCAATGACGATACTGTTTTGTATGTGATGGATGAAAATATGTTTGTTGCATTTACAGGATTTAGGTTTTCAATATTGGTGTTGGAATGGATTTTTATTATATTTATAAATACTAGATGGTAGCATTTAAAATTGCTATCATAATGAGGAATTTATAGCATTAAAAAAATGTTATCAAAAAGTTTGTTGGCATGCTTTATTATAGCATTCTTATTTAGTTATGATATAGTAAATTGTAACATTACTAGATTGCTATAAAAGCAATTTCATAGCATTAACAAACTGTTATCCTTTGGTATTTTTAGTAACTTTGAAATTTTTCATAGCATTCAAAAATTGTTTTAATATATTTACGATAGCATTCAACGATTACATTCGATAAATGTTATAAAAAATGATACACTTTTAATAACATGGGCAAACATAGCATTCCAACGAATGCTATTGTTTACTTTCGATAGGATTCATCGAATGCTATTAAATGTGTTTTTTGTTGTAGTGGTTGAGTCTGCAGCCTTATTTTTAGTAGTTGCACAACCCAAACTTGTGAACCGAGTGTTAGAAGCACAGAATGGTGACTTTGAGATAAAATTGCTCCGGGAGAAGATCTCCATTGGGAAGGTGGAGAAGGGTTTGACTGTGTATCCCGACCTGAGCGTGAGATACTGTGACCATTTGTTTGTGCCGAAGTCTTGCCGAGAGGAAGTACTTCAAGAGTTTCACCATTCACATCTTGCAGTGCATCCGGGAGGCACGAAGATGTATCATGATCTGAGTCGCCAATTTTGGTGGAGGAGTATGAAGAAGGATGTGGCAGTGTTCGTATTGAAGTGCCTTACTTGTCAACAAGTGAAGGCCAAACATCAGAGGCCATCGGGTTTGTTGCAACCCTTGCCTATAACTGAGTGAAAATGGGAGCATGTCACGATGGATTTTGTTGTGGGCCCTCCGAGGACTCAACGGGGTAGCAATGCCATTTGGGTGATAGTTGATCTGTTGACTAAGTCGGCACATTTTATTCCTATGCACATAAGAGATTTGGTAGATTACCTCGTTGACTTGTATATTCGGGACATAATGAGGTTGCACGGGGTCTCTGTGACGATTGTTTTGGATCGAGATCCACGTTTCACAGCTCGGCTATGGCAAAGCTTGCAGAGTGCCTTGGGCACTAGACTGACTTTTAGCACGGCTTACCATCCTCAGACTGACGGACACTCTGAGCGTACTATTCAGATCCTTGAGGATATGCTTCGAGGCTGTGTTCTTGACTTTAAGGGGTCGTGGGAGAGACACTTATCCTTGGTGGAGTTTGCCTACAATAACAGTTTCCAATCGAGTATTGGCATAGCACCGTTTAAGGCCTTGTATGGCCAACCATGTAGATTGCCTGTGTGTTAGGCCGAGGTGTGTGATGCACCTTTGTTGGGCCCAGAGTTGGTGCAGGAAACGACGAAAAAAGTGGCACTTATTCATAAGAGGTTAGTTACAGCCCAGAGTCGTAAAAAAAGTTATGCCGATTGTAAGAGGAGACCTTTATCATTTGAGGCGGGTGATCATGTCTTTTTGAAAATATCACCTAGATGGAGTTTGATGAGATTTGGAAAAAGTGGGAAGTTATCCCCTCGGTTTATTTGCCTTTTTGAGATACTTGAGCAGATTGGGGAGGTTGCCTATCGTTTGGCGTTGCCGCCACAACTTTCTGGAGTGCATGACGTGTTTCATATTAGTATGCTTCGGAAGCATGAGCCGGATCCATCGCATGTGTTGGATTGGACCGACTTTGAGGTAGACGAGGATGCCTTATATGAGGAGAGACCGGTGAGGGTCTTGGATAGACGGGACCAAGTCTTGCAAGGCAAGACAATTCCCCTGGTTAAAGTATTGTGGAAACATCACGGGCTTGAGAAAGCAACTTGGGAGCGTGAATTGGAAGTCCGAGAGAAATATCCGGACTTGTTTGTTGATGTTTGAGTGTATGATGAGATTTTAGTTTTGTTTATAAACTATGAAAGCATTGTATATGTTTTGGAATTATAAAAGCATTATATATGTTGAATATGTTTCGGAAACACAAGTTTAATTTGAACATTGATCATCCTGCCATTTTGATCGTAACTGATTGTAAAATTGAACCCATTTAGAACATAATCAATTGCCCCACTGGCACATGAAAATAATTGGAAAAACCCATCAGAAATTAAACTAATCATTCCAAAATGGTGAACCATAATAATAAAAATAATAATAATAATAATATTGGAAGGTTAACTACAAAATCATGTAAAAGATGCTAGACAATTGGTGGCTAACAATTTAACAACCTTTTTTTTTTTTTTTTTTTTTTTGGTAAAGTACAATATAAAAGTTATGTAAAGTAGAATAATGGTAACAAAATAAAACTAGTGAAATTTGGTAAATTTAAATTTTATCCACCATAGAGTGCTAACTTAGTCACATCCATACAACCAGTTAACTGAACTTTGTATCACTACTTCAACATCTTCAGTTCAATGTCCATTTACAATGGACTCATCGAAAAGCACCTGCAGGATGTGGTTTTTCCCATGCCCTCTTTATGTACACCGATAAAAACCATAAAAGTTTCAGAATGAATCTTTTTCATGAGCCATTATTAAAATTGTATGATTCAAACAATCACACGACCATGTGGTTTTTAGTCAAATAAGGAACAACTGTTATTGCCATAAAGTGTACAACTTACATTAGCCAAAAACAAGCTAATGTATGAAGAATGCCATTATTGCTGAAGAGGGGGGAGGGGGAAGAAGGGAAATCAAAGAACCAATGAACATAACCAACCCAATTGGATAATAATACTACTTGTAGAGCAAGAGCAACTGCTTCTTCATGCATGGACATCAAGCTGTATATATGAACACAAGCCTGCATCCGCTTTTCCCTAAGGCAAAGGCGTAGGGCATAGTTGGGATCATAGAAGAATTCAGGGCCGCTAAGCCATCCTTTGCCAAACTTGCATTGCAGGAAAACGAAGAAGGGCATTGTCATCCTCCTAATTGTGACATGGAAGGAAAACTAATATCAGACTGAGATGCATTTTAAGCATTCATTACTTGTTTTTGTGGAGGAAAAAATCATGCAATAATCTCACTGGTTATATGTAAATAGATAGATCTTCTAAAGAAAAAATGTCTTAAAGAAATTTGTAAGATCAAAGTTCAATGTCACGATGCAATTGTAACTAGAGACTATACGTTCTCCTCAAATCCCATACAGCCTACACATGTCCCCCAAAAAATATACAACCAGTTGAACTCAATTTTATTGGAACATAAGCATCTTGAACCAGTGAAATTCCATGACAAAACCCATTTTCCTTAAATGAGAACCATACTGCTAATGAATCTGCAAATTTGCATTTATTAAATTTGGTAATGGGCCATCTCAATTTTCAAACTCACTGACATGTATAAAATTCCATTTGATGTGTATCCCCATTCGTAACATGAATATTCCAAACATGTACCAAAAGGCCCAAACCATAACAAAGACAATATCAAAGATTAAAATTGCAACAAAACAAATAGAAAACATTACTGCATTATTAAGTCAAAATAGAAACCACCTTGAGTTCGAGGGGGCAATTAATAAATATAATAGTAAATATAGTTTGTATATATATATATTATATAGTAACATTTATTATTTTCATAATAGGGTAAATAAGATAAACGTGAGTGTAACAACGCCCGCGGGGGACCTCGCTACAGTTCGGACTCGATTTTGTTGCGGTTCTCAATCTCGAACCAAAGAGTCCAAATCCGGCAAATCATTTTGAAGGAAAACAGATTTTTTGAAAAGAAGTGCCAAACATAGACTGCTTTGCCAGATAACAGAGTCGCCACCTAAATATTTTAAAATGGGAAATTTAGGAAACACTGACTCAGTGCCGAAAGGCCACGTGTCCGTCATCACCAAAGTTGGCTCGGGAACTTGGGTACGATTAGGGAAGGTCACATCGTGAGCACCCCTCGCCGTCAAAGACCGCCTCTACTAACCATGATATCTGTTTTTGAAAACTTTGTGCGTTCTTATTCCGATTATTGGCCTAGATTACTATGTGATGCTCATGACAAACAAGTATAGACTGGGCGTCGATTGGAACAAAACATTTCATGTTTGTTTGTTTGAAAATGGTGTGATGGTGCTACAGAAGGTAGGCTAAAATCTTGGTTGCCACCCTCGGGTGGGCTTAGAAAACTTGATGATTTTGCCACAATCTAGTGGGCTTAAAACAAACATTTGATGAATTGTCCCAATTCGATAACTCAACCTCCACCCACAGGCATTCAAGGCGGTTATATCACATAAGCACATAGCCACATGGTAAGCATGCTATCATGGCAACACTCACGCATGCAAGGATGCTAAAGCATAAAACTCACCGAGTACTCCAAGCCAAAAGCAAAAAGATTAGAAATCATGCATGATCCTAAGTATCTTGAAATGCCTAATGCAACACATGCAAATGCAACTATAGCGAGCTCGGCTATTCTAAATATGGCATATGAGATGCAATGACTATCAAGTACTCAACTTGGAATTGAAATCTGAATCACGGTTTGTATGATCGCCAAGGCAGCGTGCAATCTGAATGAATGAATGCAATCATCTTTGTCATCTTGTATGCTAAATGAAATATGCCCTATATCTAACCATCCAAAGCGGATAAATAAAAGGAGAAAGACGTGGGGTTGGAAGACATACATCACACTCACCCACCCTTATTACAATTATGCCCTCAGAGGGTCCGAATGAATAATAATATCTGAAATAATAAAAGAATATACAAATTCTAATTAATTAACAAATTAATTACAAAAGAATTAAAACTGGCGTGCAAGCCAGGGACTGCCTCGCTTCTGATAGATGTTGTATGTTAGGCTGCTTGGCGTGGAAATCCACCGGAATGCCCTAATTAGCCTCTGTTTGCAGTATTTCTCGAAATGCGCGCCAGACTCCGAAAAGTTGTTGATCCTCGGTTTTGCTGTAACAGAGAGCAGGAAAAGGGCATAGCAATGTATTTCACGAATATATGCATGCCTCGATCCTCGTGCCACCAATCACGCATATCAATGCATGATGGCCGAGGAATCAGATTGCACAACTCAATATAGGGATGAATGCTACAACAAGACTTAACTCCATCATGGGTAATCCGGAGTGTCGGTGACTTGGGAATTGAGACTCGTTCCGTTACTTGGAGTACAAAACGCGCCTCATTTCCCGTGCAATATGCATGATATGCATGAAATGCAACTAATATACAACCTAGCATGCGCAATGCTATGAAAATGAGATGAAAATGAGACGCCTCGAAAAGCGTGCACACGGGCACGCAAATCGAGACGATGATGTGAAATGCAAATCGAATAAAACCGAAGTGCCTCGAAATGCGCGCCCACAGGCACGCAAACCGAGGCGATGATGAAATGAGAAAATCGGATACAACCGAAGTGCCTCGAAGTGCGCGCCCACAGGCACGCAAACCGAGGCGATGATGAAAGATGAAAATCGGATAAAACCGAAGTGCCTCGAAACGCGTGCCTGGTAGCGCCGTCAGCGATGATGAAAGTTGAAAATCGGATAAAACTGAAGTGCCTCGAACGCTGCGTGCCTGGTAGCATAACCGAGCGATGATGAAAGATGAAAATCGGATAAAACGAAGTGCCTCGAAGCGCGCGCCTACGCACGCA
The DNA here is from genome assembly GCA_025200525.1 of Camellia lanceoleosa. Lineage (NCBI taxonomy): Eukaryota > Viridiplantae > Streptophyta > Magnoliopsida > Ericales > Theaceae > Camellia > Camellia lanceoleosa. The sequence continues at coordinate 6,007,854 of CM045770.1, read as the reverse complement.
TAACCGAGGCGATGATGAAAGATGAAAATCGGATAAAGCGAAGTGCCTCAAAGCGGCGTGCCTGGTAGCGCAAACCGAGGCGATGATGAAAGATGAAAATCGGATAAAGCAAAGTGCCTCGAAGCAGCGTGCCTGGTGCACGCAAACCGAGGCGATGATGAAAGATGAAAATCGGATAAAACCGAAATGCCTCGAAAGCGCGTGCCCCGAGGCGATGATAAGCGATAAAATGCAATGAAATGGCACGGAATGCGCGATGGGCTTACACCAACATGGGAGAGCCTCAGCTCACTCACGTAGGAGGCCGTCGGATAAAACGGGGGTGCCTCGAAGTGCGTGCCCACAGGCACGCAAACCGAGGCAATGCATTAAGGCAGAAAATGACATGGGAAATGATATGCAAGCATGCAAACCACTAAATGAAGGGGAAAACAGCCCCGAAATGATACAAAATAACAACCGAAGTATGCAATCATCCCGAAAATGTGAAATTAAGCCCCGAAATGGCCTATAGCCATGCTATACATGCAAAATATGATCATGGAAGCAATAACAGTAGCAAGGCAGTCCCAAATATGGCATTTTTTCAGTAATAAACATGGCCAAAATGCAAGTATAGATATGGCAACAATAGCTCCCAAGGATATGGTAAAAGAGGGGATTTTCAAAGCAAGTAGTATATAGAAAATTCAAATAGAAAAATTTTCTTCTACTACACTGAAGAGGGCCCAAAAATAAGCATATGTTCAGTTTATGGCAACCCCAAAATCAGAATAAAATCATGCTAACAATTCCATGCAAAATGGAGCTCAAAAAAAGGCTATAACAAGAGACATGCAAAACACACACCAAATGACAAAATTTTATTAATGAGACATGTAAAGGGGGTCAAAATAAGACCAAAGTCAGTAGGGGTCGAAGTCCCCAAAACAAATAGAAATAGGTCAAAAATTGCATACAAAATGTGGCACATTTGATGAAGTTTGAAGGAGGTGGTATATACAATGGCCAAATGGGGTTGAGCCCTTCTACAATGTTGTAGAGGGGCTCAAAATGAGCACAAAATCAGTAGGGGTCGGACCCCTAAAAACAAACACAAATAGGTCAATTTTAGCATGCAAAAATGTGACAAATTTGATGAATATTGAAGGAACTAGTATATATAAGCACCAAATGAAGTTGAGCCCTTCTACAATGTTGTATAGGGGATCAATATGAGCACAAAACCAGTAGGGGTCGGAGCCCCAATTCTCAACCAATTGGAGTAGAGAAATGAATCAAGAAAAAGCCCTAAAAGTTGGTTTTGAAGACTTACCCTTGAAGACTTGTCTTTCTTTGCTTCTTGGCTTGGATTTGTTGCCTCTTGACCTCTGAAGAACACTTCCTTGCTGCTGGAATCGAAGTTGGAATGGTGAGGCTAGGTGTTGGTGAAGAGATCAAGCAAGACTTGAAGCTTTTTTGAAGGTTTTGGCTATGGAGATTAGGGTTTTTGCTTAAGTGTTCTTGAAGACAATTTTTGTAACCTTGAGGAAGGAGCCTTTAAATAGGCCAAAGAATAGTGTAAAAGGGGAGGGAAATGGAGACAATCTTTCCCTCCCAAAATATCCCCCGAATGGGGAGATATTTTGACAAAAATATCCGAACAGCTGGAACAGAGTGGAAAGCAAGAATCTGGCCGGCCAGTAACTTCAGGAGGTGGCCGCCGGCCACCCACACTGGTCGGCCAGCCACTCACCATGGCCGGCCCTCACCATGGCCACCACCAAAAAATGAACTCAAAATTCTTTGGCCGACCACCATGCGGTGGTGTCCTCCCAAGTGTGTAGATCAAGGCCCCAAGGTGAATCTGCAACTCAAGCGGTGCCACAACATAGAGCTTGAAGGAGAGCCTAAAAATGAAATGCACAATTTCGGCCGACCATATACCCTTGGTGTCCTCCCGGATGTGTGGAACAAGGTTCCAAGGTTGAATTTGGCAACACCAAGCAGGAGCCACAACATTGGATTTGAAGGAGAGGCCCAAAAATGAACTTTCAATTTTCTGGCCGACCATGCTTGTTTAGGGTCCTCCCATGTCCCCTGATCACAGATATGTGGCTTTGGTTGGAAGAAAATACCCCCAGGGTGTTCAACATTGGCCCGGAAGTGAGAAAAACGGGCTCCGGAGGAGCGAAACTGGCTGTCTGGGATAATTGCTGGCCTCCCACCCCCCAGTGATCTTCCTGGTGTTGAAACAGAGGTACCTGCCAAATTTGAACAAAAACTAATGAGAAATGAACGTTCGGGGCCAAAACCGAGCAATTCGGGATCAAAATGAAATGGGTGCGGAAATGGTGTTCAAGAAGTGGGCATCTGCGACAGTGTCCCTCGGAATGATAAAACAGAGGTTCTGCCAAAAATCGAGAAACCGATGCAAAATGAAAGCTCAGGGCCTAAACCGCGATTCGGGGTCCAAACTCTGAGCACGAAAGTGGCATCTGACCGAAGTGGGCATCGAAGGCCCTGTTCCTCGGAATGATAAAGCAGTGCATGCCAAAAAGCGGAGAACTTCGGAGATGGTTAGGCGGTCCGAGCCGAGCCTACCGACGGCAAAGCGAACCAGGCCGGCTCGAACGGCAAAATGGCCTCTGACCACAAAAAGTAGCTCACGGCCACCGGAGATAATCTGGGACCACTCCCTTCCCTCGGGGAAAAGCAGAAAACCAGTCGATTATGGCAACCGAGACAAGGCACCAAAGAGAATTGAGTCGGGAGGCGGGCGCCACGACTCTGAGACTTCTAAACGAGCTGAAGATGCAACATCACCGGCGCTCAATCGGTGACGTCGAGTCTTAAGGTCGGTCAAAAATGGGGTGTCTCTGATTGCCCCTCTTTGTGAGAACTTCGGAAGTCAAGAAGCGGAGTGAATGTCAAAGCCTAGAGACGACCCATTTTGACAAGGTCAAGACTTAGACAAACATACAAGGTGAGCAGATATATGCGCCATGCGAGGGCAAGAATGCAAACGATAGGCACGGAGCCAGGTGATTGTGCAAGTGCAACGAGCTGCAATGAAGCAAGTATTGACAAATAAATGCAGCAGTTTTAAGCAAGAATGCAAAGCAACAACTACATGTCATGCAGTTAGGAATGCGGAGAATTATTCAATTCTCGTCGCGTCTCACACGGAGAAGATACGATACTGCAAGGCGATTTGCAGTCGCTTTGACCTCAAATGAACCGTACATACAATATCGTGCCTGCAAAAGAGAGAAATTCAACAAGAACAATATGCTAACAACATATATTCAATGTGATTCCCGGGATTCAAAAAGTTCGACACACACAGTGTCGGTGAAAGGATGCATCACAATGCGAGAAAAGATAACGCGCGACAATGCATGCTCGAGCATAGAAGTATGGTACATCAAGAAAACACGTATGACGATGCAAAACATTCATGAGAATGCAAATTATGAGCCAAATAATGACAAATGAGCATAAATCGGGATGCCGGTTTGTTGCGCAACAACAAGCTGAAAAACGCGCATTCGGCGACGGCAACTCAATCGCGGCCTCTGATTTACCTCCCGGAGAGGTCACAATATGTTTAAAAAGGATACATTCCAATTTCGATGAATAATGAGGAGACACGTGTCAATAATTGCAATTAAAGTTCCAGCGGAGCAATTCGGCGCCAGAAAGTGCACTTTTCTTCAACTTTTTCAGGTCCCGGGAACTCCGATTTTCCTCAAAATTTGCAGAGAGGTAGGGGAGGGGGGGGGAAGATGGTCGGCCAGCTCTCCTCCCTAGGAGAGGCCATCGGCCAGGGGAGAAAAAGGGGGTGGCCGGCCAGCCAGGTTAGGTGGCCGGCCGACCACTTGCTAAAAGCAGGGGCAAAATGGTCATTTTCAGGATTTCTATATATACACACCTCCATTCCACCCGAAATCACACCCAAAGTTGTGGAATTCTCTCCTCTTGCTCTCTAAGCCATTTTCTCTTTCAGATCTGCACTTTATACGCGCCCCTCGGCCTCCCACGCAAGTTGTTTTTGCGAAATCTTCCAGTTTTAGGCACTTTGAGCTGACTAAACTTCGACTTCGGGGCTTCTCTCCTCATTTTCACCACTTGAGGTAATTTTGTCTCATTATTTAGAAGATTTTCCCGGGAGTTGACTTTTGTTGACTTTTTATTTCCCGAGAGTTGACTTTTGTTGACTTTTTCCAACTTTGGCCCATTTTGCTCATTTTTGCTCTTCTTTGCAGATTTCTCGATATGGCGGGTCATTTCCCTCGCGGTAGAGGTTTTCCAGGTGCCAGAGATGATTTTGATCTCATGACACTGCCCCCGAGGGTCCGCCCTTTCTTTCCCGATCGTTATGCTCGGTGATGCATAGGCTCATGAGCCACTTTTCGTCATTTCACCGAATTCAACGATCGAGCACCCGGGGATCTTCTTCTACGAGAGCCGGAGCAGCACCTCTCCTACGATGTAGAGGTATTTTACTCATTCTCTGTATTTCTCGTGCATTTCATACTCCTGGCATGCTTAGACACATAGTTTAACTTATGATATGATACTCACATCCTGAGCATGTGACTTAAACACTTGAATTTCATGAACACCTGGCATATTGAATAATTGTGAACGCACAGTGCACATTAGCTAGAAATTGAACACACAGCCCAAACATTAATTCACCGAAGACACAACCTGAAGTTGAAAATGAGCACACAGCACATACTGACTAAGAGTAGAACACACAGTCCCAAAACTCAGATTTTCTGAACACGCAGCCCAGCTTTGAAGCGAACACACAGCCCACTGATTGAGAGTAGAACACACAGTCCCAAACTTGAAGCGAACACACGGTCCACTGATTAGATGTAGAACACACAGTCCCAAATTTGAAGCGAACACACAGTCCACTGATTAGATGTAGAACACACAGTCCCAAACTTGAAGCGAACACACAGTCCACTGATTAGATGTAGAACACACAGTCCCAAACTTGAAGCGAACACACGGCCCACTGATTAGATGTAGAACACACAGTCCCAAACTTGAAGCGAACACACAGTCCACTGATTAGATGTAGAACACACAGTCCCAAACTTGAAGCGAACACACAGTCCACTGATTAGATGTAGAACACACAGTCCCAAACTTGAAGCGAACACACAGTCCACTGATTAGATGTAGAACACACAGTCCCAAACTAAAGCGAACACACAGCCCACTGTTTGAAGTAGAACACACAGTCCCAAACTGAAGCGAACACACAGCCCACTGATTAGAAGTAGAACACACAGTCCCAAACTTGAAGCGAACACACAGCCCACTGTTTGGAAGTAGAACACACAGTCCCAAACTTGAAGCGAACACACAGCCCACTGTTTGAAGTAGAACACACAGTCCCAAACTTGAAGCGAACACACAGTCCACTGATTGAAGTAGAACACACAGTCCCAAACTTGAAGCGAACACAGTCCTTTGTTTTTACGAAACTTTGAACCATAACACAAATACCAAATTCATGAACACACCCATTTTCACTCCATTTGCACGCACTCATTTTCACTTCATTTGCACACAGCTCGCTTTCACTTCATTTGCTGACCTATGCATTTATTCCGAATGCTAAGCCTTCGCCTGATCTTGAGGTATGGCTCCACTGCCGCGAGGGAGTGGTATTTTGAGCTTCCGGATGCTGTCCGGGATTTGGTCGACTTTGCGGGATTCGGGCCATTCTGCAGAGGGTTATCTCAGTGCCTCATCAGTAGGACTTTATTTGCTGCTTTGGCGGAGAGATGGTGGGACACCACCAATTCTTTTCATTTTTCTGCTACCGGGGATATGACCATGACCCCACTGGACTTTGCTATGATCACCGGCCTAGACCTAGGCGGTACTCCCATTCCTTACGACGAGGACATGGGTCAGTGGGAGGCTGCCTGGATGCATCTATTGGGGGCACACCCGCCTGTAGACAGAGGCACTGGAAGAGTTCGGTATACTTGGTTCTCTTCCCATTTCCGGCGGCCACAGATGGAGCCCGAGACTCCTGAGGAGGCGGAGCAGTATGCTCGCGGTTTCCTTATGTATCTCCTTGGCACCACCTTATTTGCTGATAGGGGGAACATGGTAGGATTACATCTCCTGAGCGCTCTGGTAGACCTCTCACAGGTCGGCCAGTATGATTAGGCGTGGCCTTTGGCTACCTGTATTGTTACATGGCGTGATCTCTCGCACGAGGGACTTACTCGGCTGACTCTTGGAGAGCACAGGAGGTACATTACATCCTCTAGATTTACATTTCTGCTCCTCATTACTTGTTTACTGCACACACGGCGCACTTTGCATTCTGTATTCTGCCTTTTAGCACTTTGTACTCACATTCCGCACTGCTTTTCTCAGCTATGGGTATATGCATATTTCCCCACATTAGCTCCAGAGATGGAGGTGGCAGGACCTCCCATGACCCCATTTTCATTGATGTTTGAGGGTGAGCACTTATCGAGGCCCCGAGAGACTCTCTTCCATCTACGACAGTACTTTGACACTGTTCGGGCGACAGAGGTATTTCAGAACTCTCAGTTCTTTTCATTCTCATCTTTGATCTGCTTTGTATTTCTTGATTTCTGATTGATTTGCATACTGGCTATCCACAGATCACCTGGCAGCCTTGGGCAGTGTTTGCCGATGACCTCGAGAACCAGTATCCAGGAGGATCGACCAGCTCGATATAGGTTCTGCTCGAGGACGGTCGGCGAGCTTGGTTCTGAAACGCTTTCAGCGTCAGGTGTGGGGGTGTGATTCCCAGGACCCTCCTGCTGTGCCTCCAGACACCATGCGGACTGCTGATAGATTATCCCCTGAGGAGGTCAGTAGTGCTATGCAGGGCAGTGATGCTTTATTACATCTTCTTGATGGAAACTACGCCACCTATCGCCGCATATACCTGATGCCCCCTCTGACGGGAGTACGGGCTCCACCACGGAGGCCCACTGGCGCACCATCTTCGAGTCGCGCCCGTGCTACAGATATCCCTTCTTCTAGCAGGGCCGGTATACCTAGAGGTAGAGGCAGTTCGATTCCTCCGATCCCTCCGACTCTTGATCACCCTGGATGGCCAGAGATGCCGACTGAGTTGACGGGTTGGCAGTATGGGACCACTTCTCCGATTCCGATCCCTATGGAGCCTCCGATGCCTGGCCACAGATATGTCAGTGATCCTGACTCACCACCGGTATGTTCTACCACTCTCATTTGTCACACAGACATTTTGGCAGTTACTTATTTATTGATAAGTTGAGCTTGTGTCTGCAGCCACCTCGGGATTACATAGACCAGATGCTCGGGGTAGTGGCATCACTTGAGGGGATGGTCCTGCGTAGAGAGGCACAGATGTCCATCATGGGCTTCCAGGTACCCTTCATCTTTCTTGCATTTATCATATTTCTGTTAATGCCCTGGCTTTGAACATTCCATTGCACTGATAGGCTGTGTAGAACACATCGGGCACACACCCCACTCACATACTGTACTTGCACCTACTTTTCATGTTCGAACTGACGCATTGCACTTTGCATTTTCAGATGCCTCCAGTATATGCTTCATCGCGAGGTGGGCCTCCCGGGCCTTTTCAGAGAGGTCGAGGTGCTAGACCTGCTCGAGGTACAGGGACTCAAGGAGCTGGGCCATCCAGGCCTTACCGAGGAGCTCGAGGAGCAGGGTCGTCTCATGAGCCTTGAGGTGCCCATTGTCGAGGATGTGAGGAGGAGGTCGCAGATCATGTGTCGAGGCATCCTGGAGAGGAGGCCACGGTCTTGGTTCGGGGCGGAGACGAGCTCGAGGAGGATCCGGAGGATGACAGCTCGATCCGATGGTGATGAAGATGCAGAGATTATCCCGCAGAAGAGGATGAGAGGGCCTCCCTATTCAGTTCGAGGACACTGATGTTATTTCCTGCTTTATTCTACTTTTTTAGCTAGTAGTTTGTAGCACTTTGCACATTGTTAGGCAGTTTTAATTTCTGTAAAACTTGTACCTTTAATTGTTGTAAAATATGATGGAATGAAACAGCTTTTGGAAGAATGTTTGTATTTGAAATTTCTTAGCATCGCATCGTATCATTTTGCACAAAAATGGAATTGAATGAAAACGTGCCTCATGTACTTATCGGGTCAGGTAGTGAACCGACGCAACAAATCAAAACAAACCGACCCGCTAAGAAATAACAGAATCTTAGCAGGTTTACAACTCGATAAGCAAAGTACAACAAGGTTAACGACTCAATAAACAAGACTTAATAAAATTGTGTAACCAAAGGGTAACAACTCAAAACACAAAATGCGACAGCTCGACAAACTTACAACTCGATAATCAAAACAACAACTCGATAAGCAAAAACACGACAAAATGTATTTCAGACAGACGATTTGGATGATGGGACGTACCCAAAACTGATAGAAATGGAGGCCTTCGACATTCCCGATGCACGAAAGTGCCTCAAACTTCCTTCCGGCGGGCAAAATAGGACCAACACGAGGCCGAAAGCATCTTGTACCCGGAAAACAAAGAGTGGCCGGCCTACTAGGATAGGTGGCCGGCCGGCCACCCTTTCCTTGGCCACTAAAATGTTGACAAGTGTCCCGTGAATAGTGTCTTGGCCTCCTATAAAAGCCCCCCCAATCTTGGAACTCATTCATTTCATCACATTCTCTCTCAAAATGGAAGCATTTCTCACCGAAAATCTTACATCTTGGATTTCTTCTTTAGATGGCTCGGAGAAGTTGAATTTTCGGGGTTTCGGCTTGAACGCACTATTCACGCTAAGCCGGACTCCACTGCATCTTCCTTTCCTCCATGCCGCGGCAAGGTTTTGGAACCCGGTGACGCACGTCTTTAGCTTTGGCGGGCAAGAGGTATGTCCTATTTTTGAAGATTTTCAAGCCTTAATGGAGTCTGACCGCTCAGAAGAGATCTTGCCTCAGTCTCGTTTTGGCCATGCCCAAGCTTTAGGGCGAATGTGCGGTCTCGACGCGCATAATGCTCGATCTCTGATTGGTAATGGGATGTTGGACATCCCGAGTCTGATTTATCGATTCTCTGATGCCGGCAACCGCAACGACCACCATTGGCAAGGTTTCCGACAGCATGCCCTTTGCTTGTGCATGCTATCTCATTTTCTATTCGTCTCTGGCTCGGGAGGAGCCAACATCCGTTTGATCGAAATCGCTCAAGGCTTGAGGGAGGGAAAGAGCTGTATCGCTATGACTTTGGCCGAGACATTGATGGGTCTAGATGCCTTCTACCATCAGGAGACAGCCAGGTTTGCGGGGAGTCCACTACTGCTACAGGTAATGTTTCCCACCCAAGCTCACATGTATATTTGCTCACATCACTCGGCCCTCGGGCTCAATTTTTCCTCACAAAACCCTATCTTACTTTTCTCTCCTCGTACATCTCTCTATTCTTTAATCTCTCATTTTTCATCCCTCCCCAGATATGGTTGATGGATAAATTGCAAGTTGTGGACTCTTGTCCTGCTTATTCAGCCCGCGGCTACTTCTTTCGTCAACGCCTGGTTGACGCCCTTGATGAGGGATGGTGGTATGAATGGATGTGCAACTTGTCGGCAGATCGCATTGCGTGGCGTTGTCCTTGGCTCAACCTTCCGGCGATGAGTTATAGCATGTTTCAGGATACTGGGATTCGGTTGGTCGGCTTGACTCACTGCGTATTTTACTTCCCATTCCGCATTTTGCGTCAGTTTGGCCATAATCAGACTTGCCCTCCGGAGGGGATTGAGTATCCGGCTACATTTCCAATTTGAGGCGCGCACCTTGCCCGACATACTACGGCCTGGAGGACCAGAGAGCTCCTATCCCCCGCTTCTACTTTTAGTTGCACTTTATCTGACGAGTGCTGGGATTGGCTCAGCGAAGAAGCACAGGTTGGGCCTAGGCTGGCATCAGAGGCTTCAACTAGCTCTGGAAGGGGACGCAGGAACACCTGACTGGACTATGCCCCAGATTTATTGCTTTATTAGTACTTTCAAGTTTTCATTATGAGTGTAATAAAAAGCAACTTCAATTGTATGCGAGAGAAAAAGAACTTTGTTTTGAAATAAATGAAATTGAAGATTGTGGTACTGAAAATTCTCCACTTTTGGTCCAAAAATGGTCTTAGTTGTGAAAAGGTTACTTTGAGCAAAGTCAACTTTTATTAAAACTTTTCCAAAACTATTTTTGATATGGATCAGAACTGGACACGCCTGAGATCTGTCACTGAGATGTACAACTCCGAATCCTAGCAACTGAAAAGTTGCCCCTAGTCTGAAAAAGGGGCCTCGGCAAAGTGTGGCAACGGAAAGTTGCCCCTAGTCTGAATGATGCCAGAACACTTCAATGCAACGGAAAGTTGCCCCTAGCCTGAATAGCACTGTACCGGAGATCACGATAGATGCTGATGAATAGAGATGACTGAGATGATCAGGATGGACAAAGTTGATCGGGGAAAAGATTATGGTGAACTTGGGATGAAGTCGCCTCGTATCCCAAAGATGGGAATCAAGTCTTACGTAGTTCGTGCTCAGTTCACTCAGTATTTTTGCTCTCCTTTGCGCTCTAACTTTTGCCAAGGCCGCCTTTACGGGTTTTCAACCTTCGAGCTCGGTTTTTGTAATTTCAAATTTTCTATGCTCGAGTTTTGCCTAGGTCGCCCTTCGGGTTTTCGCCTAGCGAGCCTCTCAAGGGTAGTATTTCTTCAACTTGTCCATATTGATCGGTTGGGAAAACTCCAAGCCATCTAGATCCATCGAACCACGACTCCACGACCAGATTGACTTGATGATGTAAGGACCAGTCCAATTAGGTCTGAACTTGCCCCTTGGGTCGTGGATGGGAGCTCGGTTGTCTTTGAGTACCAAATCTCCTTCTTTCAAGTTCCTGGACTTAACCTTCTTGTTAAAAGCCCGGGCGATTCTGCGTTGATAACCTTGGACGTGGTACAGTGCTTTCAACCTTCTTTCATCAAAGAGCATAAGTTCTTCAAACCTGTTTTGCTGCCAATCTGCTTCGGCTATCTGGCAGTCGGCCAATACTCGCAATGACGGGACCTCAATCTCAATAGGCAGAACGGCCTCCATCCCATAGACTAATGAGTATGGAGTCGCTCCAGTAGAAGTTCTGATCGAAGTCCTGTAGCCCCACAGAGCAAACGGCAGCTTATCTGGCCAGTCCCTGTAGGTTTCCACCATCTTCTGTAATATGCGCTTGATATTCTTGTTGGCGGCTTCAACTGCTCCGTTGGTTTGCGGCCGATAAGTAGACGACTTATGAAAAGCCACATTGTATTTCTCCAACAAGTCAATCACCTCTTTCTTGAAGTGGGAACCATTGTCTGAAACTATCTCATTTGGGACTCCGTAGCGACAGATAATGTTGTTTCTGATGAATTTTGCAACGTGTGAAGCTTTCAACACTGCATAAGATTGGGCCTCAACCCACTTTGTGAAATAATCTATCGCTACCAAGATGAACTCATGCCCATTCGACCCTTTTCGGCGTGGCGGCCGATCACATCAATTCCCCGGTGAAAATGGCCATGGCGAAGTCATGTTGTACCGACGGCGGGATGTTCATGCGGTTTGCATGAATCGACATTTGTGGCATCGCCGAACAAAACCGATACAATCCTCCTCCATGGTGGACCAATAATAACCTGTCTAAGGATCTTCCGTGCCAACATCACCCCATTCATGTGCACCACATTCACCCCGTGGATGGCTTCCATCGACGCTTGGACTCTTGACATCAACACACGGTTTATGCATTCCCGGATGACCCCTTCTATACGGTTTACCCCACGGATAATGGTGAGCAGCCAACCTTCTTATTGCCCTCTTGTCTTTGGCATTAACCTGGCGGGTATGTTTACATTTCCAAGAAATTCGGATGTCGTAATACCGGGGTGCTCGTCACGAACTTCATCTATGGTGCAATCGACTCATAGGCGGTGCAAATTTACGGTCAATAATATTTGGGCGCGATTCGGACTCCACGTGGGATGTCTATCATGGATGATAGAGTTGCTAACGCGTCTGCGAACTTGTTGTTCTCTCTTAGTAGATGAGTAAAACTTAACTTTTCAAACCGAGGAATCAGCAAATCCAAGGTTTAGTGATACATCATCATATTTTCCTCTTTTACTTTCCAGTCTCCTTTAGCTTGGGACACAACAAGGTTCGAATCCCCAATGACGTCCAGCCGTCTTGCCCCTAATTCCAGGGCTGCTTCCAAACCAGCAATGCACGCTTCATATTCTGCTTCATTATTTGAGACTTTGAACCGGAGTTTGAAGGCTAGAGGGATCCGGGAATTGTCGGGTGCTATCAGCAACACTCCTATCCCATACCCATGTTGATTTGACGCTCCGTCAAAGTACATTGTCCAAGTTTCCTCGTCGATATGCAGAATTGCTTCATCTGGGAATAGGTACTCAACCGCTTCATCTCCCTCAACCGGATGGTCGTCAAGGAACTCTGCTACTGCTCTGCCCTTTACTGACTTGCGCGTCACATATGTAAGATCAAATTCGGAGAGCAACAGCAACCAACGAGCTAGCCTACCCGTAAGCGCTGGTTTCTCGAAAAGATATTTGATGGGATCGAGGCGGAAACCAAAGATTCTTGAGTGAGCTAACGGTAGTGCCGCGACTTCACGGTAGCCCATACCAAAGCTAGGCAAGCCTTCTCTAACGGCGTATACCGGGTCTCATATTCCAGCATTTTCTTGCTCAAATAATAGATGGCTCTTTCCACCCTATCTTCTGATTCCTGCGCAAGCATGCAGCCCATCGTGGTTTCCGTCACTGACAGATACAAAATCAACGGTTTCCTGGTTCATTGGTGATAAAGCGGGTGGGTTACGTAGATATTCTTTAACTGTTCAAACGACTTGACACGCCGTCCCATTGGAACTTCTTGCCTTTCTTGAAGACCAAAAAGTGGTTCACAAGTCAAAGTTAGTTTTGAAATAAACCGTCTTATGAATTGCACTTTACCCAGAAAGCCTCGCACCTCTTTTTAGTCCTTGGTGGTGGCATTTCTAAGATGGCCTTGATTTTGGAAGGGTCGACCTCGATGCCTTTGTGTAATCGAAACTGACATTTTTCATTTGTAACACCAAACGTACATTTCGAGGGTTTAGCATGGCAGAATTCCACGATCCTTTGGAAAAACTTGTGCAAGGCGGTGTAGTGGCCCTCTCTTTCTTTGGACTTGACAATCATGTCGCCCACGTACACCTCAACCTCTTTGTGGATCATATCATGTAGTATCGTGGTCGGCTCGTTGATAAGTAGCCCCGCGTTCTTCAACCCAAAGCGGCATGACCGTAGTGATATGTTCCCACGGGGTAGTGAATCGATCTTTTCTCTGTCTTCCGGCGCCATCACTATCTGATTATACCCCGAAGCCATCCATAAACGAGAGCAATGCATGCCCTGCAGTGAAGTCCACTAGCTCATCAATGTGTGGCAAGGGAAAGTCGTCCTTCCGGCTGTTCAAATCCTCGAAGTCTACACACACGGATCCTGCCATCTTTCTTTGTACCGGAACAATGTTGGCCAACCAAGTCGGATATTCGATACTAGCGAGGAAGCTGCGTCAATTTGTGGTGACCTCTTCCTTAATCTTGAGAGCCCAATCGGCGGATCCTTCGAGCTTGTTTTGACAGTCGGGCCTCGGGGTCAAGGGGGATCCGATGCTGTACAATCTCAGGATCGATTCCAGGCATGTCTTCGTAGGACCACGCGAAAACATCTTTGAAATCCTTTAATAAAGCGACTAAGCGCTCGCATTCCTCTGAAGACAACGTGGACCCGATCTGGACCAGCTGCGGGTCCTCCTCAGTACCAATGTTCACAGAAATGATTTCATCCGTTAATGGCTTAACAAATCTCTCTTGCTCTTGCTCAATTAGACGTTGTAAAACCGGAGGAACTTCGTGGTTTTGATCAAAATTTTGAAAGTCTGAATTAATGCAATAAATTAGGGGCCTGAAAAGTACTAAAACCACATTCACCTCATTCTCATTAAGTTCATCCAAATCGTCGATTCGCCGGTTACCAGACTCAAATGAAAAGGAAAAACGACTGGACAAGACTCGGCATCCGGGTTAACATCCCAGAGTACAGACTCGGACTTCGATCGTGGAACCTGATTCCGACTCACAAGACTCGGTGGAATCAGATTCCGGCTCACTACCTGACCCGGAACTGCTGGATAAGAATCCCTCCTCGTACTGCCAAATGAGAGAGGGTGCGATGGATGCATCCAAGATAGCTGCTGGTTGGCTCGCAGCCGTTTCATCCCCAATCATGGAGACCATGACGTTATTCCCCAAGCAATCTTGGTCGATCGGAGGATCAGAGAGGAGACATGCCAGTGCTACCCCCATTTCCAATTCCGTGCCCTCAACATCCTCTGCCTTAATACCTTTCGGCCTCGGTTGTTGGAGTGCATGCTCTGGCAACGTCATCCCCGGATAGTTGCAGGTCGAAAAAGATTTCGAAACCTGGTACGCGCTTCCTCTCCGCGTTGAACCATGGTTCTGGGAAGCCACAGAATGGAAAATCTTCCCCCTCCCGGACGAAGCGTCCGTTCAGGGTACCCCAGATGGGCCTATGTATTAGATCAAAAGGCTTCGGCTGCCGCTCTCAGCCTGGCCATTTCCTTTCCTTTCCTCGCCCAATCTTCTTTGGTGGGCAAATAACCCAGTCCAAAGGTATGTGGATTATGTGGCACCTCGGCCAGCGTTGCGACTCCTTTCCTGCCGCTTCTTCCCAATCCCATCCCGGGGATATGTTGTAGCTTGTTCATGAGGTAGACAGATTGAGCACTAACGTACATACCCTCATTCACAGCCATAATGTTTTGCACCACCCGGGCCTCAGCCAATGTAAATCCCGATATAAACATATCCTCCATGCCGTGTTCGATCTCCAGGACTGGCGTAGATACCTCCGGAGGGGGATGGATTGATGAATTCCCAAAAACAATGGCTACTCCCTTTCCATAGGGGTATTTCACCATTTGATGTAGAGTAGATGAGACGGCCTTCACCTGATGCAACCAGGGTCGCCCCAAAAGCATGTTAAAAGATGCAGGGACCTCCAAGACATGAAAATCCACCTCGTGTTGTCCAGGCCCAATCTTGGTTTGGATTTTTACTGTCCCCAGGACATCCCTACTTGTATTGTCGTAGGCTCTGATCACTTGAGTAGTCGGTGTGAAGTCCGCAGGCTTTAACCCAATTGCATACGCCGTCCTGGCCGGGCAGACATTAATAGCGGATCCGGTATCAACCAGTACCACCGGAATCCATTTATCCCTGCATTCTACAGAGATGTAGAGAGGTCTGTTGTGATCCACGCCCTCAGGCGGCAATTCCTTATCCGAAAAGGTCAATGCCGGGGAACCTCCTCCCGGGAAGACCAAACCAACTAGTTGTTCTGGCGTAGTTTCAATGGAAAGCTTGGCTTTGTCCATAGCAGAAAGGACAGCCTGTCTGTGTACCCTGGAAGCCATAAGCAGTCCCCAGATGGAGATGTCTGCTTGTATTTTCTTTAGCTGCTTGATCTGACCTCCTCTTCAACCTGCTTCTCCCTCTGCTTCTCCGCTTCTTTATCTTTCCCCGATGCCTCGGGTTGATCAAGGTGTGGGGGCTTGAAATACCGCCCACTTCTAGTCATATGGTCCACTTCTTCGAGGTACCAGGTGCTGTCTGGTTGGCCACCTGCCCAGTCTTCGTCTGTGTGGGCGAGATATAAGTCATCATCCTCCCACCACATTCCATTAGCATCTAACAGGCACCTGTCTGGTTCTGGTTTGTTTGTGCTCTCGGTATTTTCCTCCCTCATGCTCACAGCATGTTCAGTTTTCGTGCCCACAGCACTCTCAGTTTCCTCATGGTTCTTCGCTTTTCGGGCTCTCTCAGAAACCCATCTCTTTTCTTGTTCCTCCAGTGTCAATTGTTCGGTTTTCAAAATGTCTTGGTCCCGAGCGGAATTCTTCGTACCGGCGCTCTCCGGCAATTCACTCTGACCTTCGGCCCTTCCGGCCACAAATGGTACAATGTCAGGCTGATCATCCAACCACCCGACGACTTCCGCTGACTCCTCGTAATCGAACCAGTTAATTGATGCATCACCCGATTCCTGATCGTTGAAAAATTGAAGGTTGGCGAAGCCTTCTTCCGCCGCAGTCAAATCATCCCCCGCTGATTCAAGTTTATCCCCCCGGATCATACACAACTCAACCTTCTCTGGCAACCTCATACTCAGCTTAGGTTGGCTCATTGACAAGATATATCCACTCGGATCATAAGCTCTGCCAGCTAAATTCTCAGATTGCTCTACCCCAGACTTAACAGCTTTGCTCTCCTCAGAATCCTGCCCGGTTCCATTCTCGGTGGCCACCACCTTTGGCTCAGGTTGGGTTGTGGAGGTGTCTACCATGCACAAGTCCGTGCTATCAGGGAGGATCACCTCCGGCTTGGGTAGGTGGGAGGGGGTAATGTAGATACTAGGGTCGTAAGATACGCCCCCAGTTTGGATAAGATTGATTCTTTTGGGTGGATCTTGGTTATGTGTTGGGAGTGGGTTGGTTGTAACATTGGGTCGCTCGGGGGGGAGGATGATGTTTTTGTCAATGAGGTCTTGAACCTCATGACGCAGCCTGAAACATTGGTCGGTGTCGTGACCATGCTGCTGGTGGTATTTGCAATATTTGGCTGGGTTATGGGAAGGGGGGAGTGGATTTGGTGGGGGCCTCGGTTCCAAGGGTTTCAGATGCCCTTTTCTGACTAGAACCCCGAGGACTTTGGATAAAGGCATATGTAGTGGAGAGAAGGTTCGCTGACCTCTGGGTTGGTACCTTGAAGCTTGGTTACTGCTCCCAGAGGCATCAGAAAAAGGTGTGGCCGCTGCGGGCCTTGGTTGGGAAGGGGGATTGGTGGTGACCATTCCGACCTCTGAAGTTCTTGTATTGGCAGAGCCACTCGGGCCTGCATTGGTATTCCGATTAAATGTTCTTCGGGGCTGATCCCGGTCTTGGTCAAACAGACCTTGCTTCATTGCGTCCTCTATTTGCATCCCCATATCATGTAGATCTGCGAAAGTGGGGAAAGGGACTACAATCATCTTCTTCATTAACGCCGGCTGGAGATTGCGCACAATCATCCGGATCTGATCTCTATCTGTTGGCCTTAAGGTCATCATCGATGCCTTCGCCCTCCACCGGGTTACAAAGTCAGAAAAAGATTCTTTGGGCTCCTGCCTCGTTGTCTCGAGATCACGAGTGGTAATCTCGATCTGTGTGTTATATGAATATTGTGCAACGAAGGCCTCGGCCATCTCATCCCAGTTTATTTTCACCTGATCTTCCAGCTTCGAATACCAAGTGGATGCCACACCCGACAGGGTTCGACCGAACAAAGAAAGCTTTTGCGGTCGGGTTAGGCCCATTGGTCTTAAGACGTCTGAAAACAGCCGGAGGTGGACCATAGGATCCCCGGATCCATCAAAGCGATCGATCTGGGGCATCTTAAATCTGTCCGGCAATGTCACGGCCACATCAGTATAGCCGTCTTCAATGTCCGGGATGGCTTTCACCCCCTGTGATTTCTTGAAGAGTTTTTCCAACTTGCTCAATTTCAGAGCTGTGTGGTCTACCTCGAACTCAAATGGAGCGTCCGGGTAGTTAGGTGTAATGTTTTTGGACAGTTGTGGTAGAAGCGGGGGCGGAGCCAGCCCCGTTGGAAGACCCGTGTCCTCTTGGGTGTTTGGTGGGTTTGGCAGAGCATTTTGTGGATTTGGGAGGGTAGCTTGGGTATTCTGCAGATTTGGAGGGGCATTCTGGCCAGTAGCTATCTGTTCAGGTAATGGGGCCCCGGGTGGTGGAGGAACCTGTTGTGCCCCTAATGGAGGAGGGACCTGGTGTGAAGCAGATCTGGCGTTCATTTGTAACTGTGATCAACTCAGACTGTTGGGCCATGACAGCGGCCTGTTGTTTGGAAAATTCCGCCTGGCGGATAGCATCATCTTGCATTTGCTTCATGCTTTCACTCATCTGGCGCATCATCGCCTCCATTGCTGTGTTCTGTTGTTCCATCTGAGAAACCGGTAAGTGTATTTCTATAGCAGAAACAAGAGTCTCAACCCGACTGTCTGACACTAGAATAAACTGCTGTTCCGGTGATCCGTGCTCTGACACACTGTGCCTTCTCGGCCTTCTTCTGGTGACTGGGGGTAATGAATAGAACACTGGATGTCCCTCAACTAGATCCTCGGATCGGTTGAGTCGGCGACCTCGTGTCCAGATTGCTTGGGGAGTATCGACTGGCTCGGAAGCAATCGTGCTACAAACTGCCCTAGTACAAAAAAGATAATAAAGCAAAAGGAAATAAATGACCAGAAAAACAGGCAGCATAACAGCTTAAATTTAAATACACACAACACAGTCGGCATACAACACACGGTTGGATAAGCGAAATTTGGAAATACCATCGATCACTATTCCTCAGATTCTCGTTCCCCAAAATCAATCGGATATCCGCAGATGATCGATTCTCAAATAATCGGATGCGCAGCGTAACATGCCAACTCAAAAAACTGATGCCCGCAGGCCTGCTGCCCAGACTCATACTGATACATGCATTCCCTGTAGAGACGCACTCTAGCAAGCACATAGCAGATAAGTGAGAGCCAAAACACCCCTATGTTGGGGTAGGGTTTCCCTGTCCTATTTTGTCAGGAGCTAGGGTTTCACTACGCACGCAGCGGTTTCAAACAACCTATATCGGGTAAGCAACCTGTCCTAGTTTGGAATGGTCACTATGGATCCGAATATGCACTAGGTCGAATGGTCAAGGGTGCCCGGTAAAACCGGGGTTTGTGTTCCCATCTTGGCAGAGCCGTAACGATCAGCCTTATGGACATGCCTTGACAAGACAAGCCTCCGGCAAACCGCTCAGGAATAGCAGATGGCAAACACGGTGTCCTAGGCGCACCAATGCAAATGCAATGCAAAGAAACCCTCAAACATAGTCAAAAGCAGATATCATGAGTTCGAGTTAAGCTCTCTAAATCCTCAGAGTCGCGAAGCGTAATAACGCCCATGAGGGACCTCGCTCTGATTCGGACTCGATTTTGTTGCGGTTCTCAATCTCGAACCAAAGAGTCCAAATCCGGCAAATCGTTTTGAAGGAAAACAGATTTTTTGAAAAGAAGTGCCAAACATGGACTGCTTTGCCAGATAACAGAGTCGCCACCTAAATATTTTAAAATGGGAAATTTAGGAAACCCTGACTCAGTGCCGAAAGGCCACGTGTCCGTCATCACCAAAGTTGGCTCGGGAACTTGGGTACGATTAGGGAAGGTCACATCGTGAGCACCCCCTCTCGCCCGGTCAAAGACCGGCCTCTACTAACCATGATATCTGTTTTTGAAAACTTTGTGCGTTCTTATTCCGATTATTGGCCTAGATTACTATGTGATGCTCGCAGCAAACAAGTATAGACTGGGCCGTCTGAATTGGAACAAAACATTTCATGTTTGTTTGTTTGAAAATGGTGTGATGGTGCTACCCGAAGGTAGGCTAAAATGCGGATTTGCCACCCTCAGGTGGGCTTAGAAAAACAGTGATTTTGCCACAATCTAGTGGGCTTAAAACAAACATTTGATGAATTGTCCCAATTCAGATAACTCAACCTCCACCCACAGGCATTCAAGGCAGTTATATCACATAAGCACATAGCCACATGGTAAGCATGCTATCATGGCAACACTCACACGCATGCAAGGATGCTAAAGCATAAAACTCACCGAGTACTCCAAGCCAAAACAGAAAACTGATTAGAAATCATGCATGATCCTAAGTATACTGAAATGCCTAATGCAACACATGCAAAATGCAACTATAGCAGGCTCGGCTATTCTAAATATGGCATATGAGATGCAACAGCTATCAAGTACTCAACTTGGAATTGAAATACAGATGCAGCTTTGTATGATGCGCCGAGTCTTGTATGCGTAATGAATGAATGCAATCATCTTTGTCATCTTGTATGCTAAATGAAATATGCCCTATATCTAACCATCCAAAGCGGATAAATAAAAGGAGAAAGACGTGGGGTTGGAAGACATACATCACACTCACCCACCCTTATTACAATTATGCCCTCGCAGAGGGTAGAATGAATAATATCTGTAATTGAATAAAAGAATATACGGTCAAAATAATACAAATTCTAATTAATTAACAAATTAATTACAAAGAATTAAAAGCGGCGTGCAAGCCGTGGACCGCCTCGCCGATAGATGTTGTATGTTAGGTCATGGCGTGGAAATCCACCGGAATGCCCTAATTAGCCTCTGTTTGCGTATTTCTAAATGCGCAGACTGAAAAAGTTGTTGATCCTCGGTTTTTTGTAGCAGAGGCGGGGAAAAGGGCACAGCAGTGTATTTCACAAATATATGCATGCCTCGATCCTCGTGCCACCAATCACGCATATCAATGCATGATGGCCGAGGAATCGGATTGCACAACTCAATATAGGGATGAATGCTACAACAAGACTTAACTCCATCATGGGTAATCCGGAGTGTCGGTGACTTGGGAATTGAGACCCGTTCCGTTACTCGGAGTACAAAACGCGCCTCGTTTCCCGTGCAATATGCATGATATGCATGAAATGCAACTAATATACAACCTAGCATGCGCAATGCTATGAAAATGAGATGAAAATGAGACGCCTCGAAAAGCGTGCACACGGGCACGCAAATCGAGGCGATGATGTGAAATGCAAATCGGATAAAACCGAAGTGCCTCGAAATGCGCGCCCTCAGGCACGCAAACCGAGGCGATGATGAAATGAGAAAATCGAATACAACCGAAGTGTCTCGAAGTCGCGCGCATGCACGCATAACCGGCGATGATGAAATGAGAAAATCGGATCCAACCGAAGTGCCTCGAAGTGCGCGCCCACAGGCACGCAAACCGAGGCGATGATGAAAGATGAAAATCGGATAAAACCGAAGTGCCTCGCTGCGTGCCACAGCGCGCAAATCGAGGCGATGATGAAAGATGAAAATCGGATAAAGCGAAGTGCCTCAAACGCGTGCCTGGTAGCGCAAAACCGAGGCGATGATGAAAGATGAAAATCGGATAAAACGAAGTGCCTCGAAGCAGCGTGCCGCAAACGGAGGCGATGATGAAAGATGAAAATCGAATAAAACCGAAGTGCCTCGAAACGCGGGCCCACAGGCGCGCAAACCGAGGCGATGATGAAAGATGAAAATCGGATAAAACCGAAATGCCTCGAAACGCGTGCCCACAGGCGCGCAAACCGAGGCGATGATAAAATGCAATGAAATGGCACACGGAATGCCGCGATGGGCTTACACCAACATGGGAGAGCCTCAGCTCACTCACGTAGGAGGCCGTCGGATAAAACGGGGGTGCCTCGAAGTGCGTGCCGAGGCAATGCATTAAGGCATAAAATGACATGGGAAATGATATGCAAGCATGCAAACCACTAAATGAAGGGGAAAACAGCCCCGAAATGATACAAAATAACAACCGAAGTATGCAATCATCCCGAAAATGTGAAATTAAGCCCCGAAATGGCCTATAGCCATGCTATACATGCAAAATATGATCATGGCAGCAATAACAGTAGCAAGGCAGTCCCAAATATGGCATTTTTTCAGTGATAAACATGGCCAAAATGCAAGTATAGATATGGCAACAATAGCTCGCAAGGATATGGTAAAAGAGGGGATTTTCAAAGCAAGTAGTATATAGAAAATTCAAATATAAAAATTTTCTTCTACTACACTGAAGAGGGCCCAAAAATAAGCATATGTTCAGTTTATGGCAACCCCAAAATCAGAATAAAATCATGCTAACAATTCCATGCAAAATGGAGCTCAAAAAAAGGCTATAACAAGAGACATGCAAAACACACACCAAATGACAAAATTTTCTTAATGAGACATGTAAAGGGGGTCAAAATAAGACCAAATTCAGTAGGGGTCGAAGTCCCCAAAACAAATAGAAATAGGTCAAAAATTGCATACAAAATGTGGCACATTTGATGAAGTTTGAAGGAGGTGGTATATACAATGGCCAAATGGGGTTGAGCCCTTCTACAATGTTGTAGAGGGGCTCAAAATGAGCCTAAAACCAGTAGGGTCGGACCCTAAAACAAACACAAATAGGTCAATTTTAGCATGCAAAAATGTGACAAATTTGATGAATATTGAAGGAACTAGTATATATAAGCACCAAATGAAGTTGGGCCCTTCTACAATGTTGTAGAGGGGATCAATATGAGCACAAAACCAGTAGGGGTCGGAGCCCCAATTCTCAACCAATTGGAGTAGAGAAATGAATCAAGAAAAAGCCCTAAAAGTTGGTTTTGAAGACTTACCCTTGAAGACTTGTCTTTCTTTGCTTCTTGGCTTGGATTTGTAGCCTCTTGACCTCTGAAGAACACTTCCTTGCTGCTGGAATCGAAGTTGGAATGGTGAGGCTAGGTGTTGGTGAAGAGATCAAGCAAGACTTGAAGCTTTTTTGAAGGTTTTGGCTATGGAGATTAGGGTTTTTGCTTAAGTGTTCTTGAAGACAATTTTTGTAACCTTGAGGAAGGAGCTGCCCAGCCCCTTTAATAGTCCAAAGAATGGTGTAAAAGGGGAGGGAAATGGAGACAATCTTTCCCTCCCAAAATATCCCCCGAATGGGGAGATATTTTGACAAAAATATCCGGACAGCTGGAACAGGCTGGAAAGCAAGAATCTGGCCGGCCAGGTAACTTTCTGGGAGGTGGCCAGCCAGCCACCCCACCTGGTCGGCCAGCCACTCACCATGGCCGGCCAGCCACCCCAAAAAATGAACTCAAAAATTGCTGGCCGACCACTATGCAGTGGTGTCCTCCCAAGTGTGTAGATCAAGGCCCCAAGGTCGGAATCTGGCAACTCTGAAGCAGGTGCCACAACATAGAGCTTGAAGGAGAGCCTCAAAAATGAAATGCACAATTTCTGGCCGACCATATACCCTTGGTGTCCTCCCAGATGTGTGGAACAAGGTTCCAAGGTTGGAATTTGGCAACACTGAAGCAGGAGCCACAACATTGGATTTGAAGGAGAGGCCCAAAAATGAAATTCCAATTTTCTGGCCGACCATGCTTGTTTAGGGTCCTCCCATGTCCCCTGATCACAGATATGTGGCTTTGGTTGGAAGAAAATACCCCCAGGGTGTTCAACATTGGCCCGGAAGTGAGAAAAACGGGCTCCGGAGGAGCGAAACTGGCTATCTGGGATAATTGCTGGCCTCCCACCCCCCAGTGATCTTCCTGGTGTTGAAACAGAGGTACCTGCCAAATTTGAACAAAAACTAATGAGAAATGAATGTTCGGGGCCAAAACCGAGCAATTCGGGATCCCGAAAATGGGCTGCGGGTGCCGGAAATGGTGTTCAGCAGCGAAGTGGGCATCTGCGACCCCAGTGTCCCTCGGAATGACAAAACAGAGGTTCCTGCCAAAAATCAGAGAAAACCGATGCAAAATGAAAGCTCGGGGCCCAAACCGCGCGATTCGGGGTCCCGAAAAATCGACTCTGAGCAAAAGTGGCATCTGACCACGAAGTGGCATCGAGGCCAGTGTTCCTCGGAATGATAAAACAGAGGTGCATGCCAAAAACTGGAGAACTCGGAGATGGTTAGGCGGTCCCGAGCCGAGGCCTACGGGGACGGCTCGAAAACCGAAGGCAAGACTCCGAACGGGCAAAATGGCCTACGGCCACAAAAAGTAGCTCACGGCCACCGGGAGATAATCTACGGGACCACTCCCTTCCCTCAGGGAAGAAAACAGAGAAAACCGAGTCTGATTCGCAAACCGAGACAAGGCACGAAAGAGAATTCGGAAGTTCGGAGGCAGGGCGCGCAGCCACGACTCTGAGACTTCTAAACGAGCACAGCATGCAACATCACCGAGCGCTCAATCGGTGACGTCTGAGTCTTAAGGTCGGTCAAAAATGGGGTGTCTACAGTGAGGGAAAAAAACAAATTAAATGAAACTCTAATAATAGAAAAATTGAGAGTAAAATATATTTTTTTATTTTAATAATTAGATTTGAATTATTAAAAAAAATTCAAGTTCAAATTTAACGATATATATAAAAATAAGACAATTGTGAGAGAAAAAAATAAATTAAATAAAACTCTAATAATAGAAGAATTGAGAATTAAATTTTTTGTTTATTTTTTTAATAATTAGATTTGAAATATTTTAAATTAAAGTTTATCATATCTTTTTGAGTATATATGTATATCCATATCCTTTTTATTTCAAATTTTACCTTTTTTCATAAAAAATAAATTTTTATTAGAAATTAGAAAAAATGGAAAAGAAGAGTTATAAGATTGCCAATTAAGAACGATAATAATAGAAGAATTGAGGGTAAAATATTTTGTTCATTTTTTTTAATAATTAGATTTGAAATATTTGAAATTAGAATTTATCATATCTTTTTGAGTTCTATATGTATATCCATATCTTTTTTATTTCAAATTTTACTTTTTTTCATAAAATATATATTTTTTTTAAAAAAAAAAATTAGAAAAAATGGAAAGGAAGATTTCTAAGACTGTCAAATAGGAAAATAATAATAGAAGAATTAAGAGTAAAATATTTCATTTATTTTTTATAAAATTAGATTTGAAATATTTGAAATTAGTGTTTATCATATTTTTTTTGAGTTCTATATGTATATATATTTTTTCTTTCAAATTTTACTTTTTTTTTCATAAAAAAATAATTTTCATTAGAAATTAGGAAAAATGGAAAGAAATATTTATAAGGCTGCCAAGTAGGAAAGATAATCTCAACTTTGAAATAATTAGAATTTTTATTTATAAGGTTTTTTTTATTGAAGATCATAAGCTAAAGAGTGAGTTTCTTGGGTTATTTATGATTGTATGTATGGGTTTTGTTTCTTCAAGCAAGAAGATGTTGAATCTTTATATATAGCGTGAATTTATGTTACAATTTAATTTCTTGTAGGAGTTTTATGGTTTTTAAAGAGGCTAACGAGGATTCTACCATGTAAGTGAGCTTTGGACCCCAAACCATGTCCACTCTATGCTTTTGTGTTTTGACTTTTAATCTTGTTCTTGTAATTGGGAAATTGAGTAGTATTTTGGAGTTATGGTTTTGGATGAAAGTTAAGAATGTGAAATTTAACATGTGTTAAAGAGTTTTGGGCTTTGATTTATATGAAATTGAAGTTTAATTTTGAAAATGAGAGGTTCCAAATCAAGAAGCCATTTTTCGGACTGGTTTTTGCCCAGAGCCGCACTTGCGGCGAGTCTTCCTGCACGTGCGGCAGTCCATTTCCAACACCAAATCTGATTCCACTAAAAAAGCATGTTGTTCAGCATGTGCGGCCCTGTTTCCCGCAGGTGCAGGACAACACTGTTTCAGCCAACTTCAAATAAGCATATCTCTTACATCTGGACTCCATTTTAAGTGATTCTTGAGCCTAAATTCAAGTCCCGGAAGTCTAGTTTCTAATGGTGGTAGTCTCACTCCCAAATTCTAAGTACACAAATAGTTATTCCCAAATTAGTGATGATTGTTCACTTTCTGTCTACCGATTTTATACCATTTCTTCTTCTAAACCATTTCCCTTTCGATTCCTCCTATTTTCTTAGACATAGATTATGACCTATTAAGGAGTAATGAGTTTAGAACCACCATGGCTAATTGATTAAAGAACAAGAAAGAGATTTGGTTTTATTCTCATTTTATGCTATGTGCATTGCATTTGTAGGTCAACGAGGACATCGTCCCATTATTACCAGAGGCCCAGCACTGTGAGTAATAGTATAGTGAAGATATGTTCTTCCTTATCTATTTTGATTAATGTGTGACATGATTCTCTAAATGTCGTACTTTGTTAAAATACACAAGTTTCCAAGAAAAGTAAAATGAGCCATGAATAAGAAATGTGAATTGTTTATAATATGATATGGTGGGCCCAAGGCCATTCTGTTTATCTGTTTTGCTTATGCTATGGCATGATATGAATTGTTCGGTCTTTAAGACCTAATCATTTTAGTGTGGCACAAAGTGATGTACGGAACTAAGTGCTACAGTGCGAGTCACCTCTAGGGTCCGTACGAGTCACCTCTTGGATCCATACATACATGAATCGGGCCTAAGGAGAGGTGGAGACATGTCAATGTTCCACCTACTCCGTGATCAGATACGATGATACGATATGATACGTTTCAACCTAAGGTCGTTTGATATATGATTGGGCCCGAGGCCATTTGGTTATATGTGGACCCGAGGTCGTTCCGAAACTATGATACAAACATGAATGGTTTTACATCGTTATATGACTCATGTTTACAAAATGTTATTTGATGTGCATGAATGAATGTCCTATTTTGAAACGTGATTCTAGTATCACGTTGTAGACACCCCATTTTTGACTGCCCTCAAGACTTGGGCATTACTGATGGTTTGCTCGGTGTTGAGAGATGTGCAGGGCACAGGTTCAATTCCTTCGACAAGGAGAGAGGCAAACCCTTCAAAACACTTTGTCTAGGGGTTTGGAGTTGAAGAAAAGAGGAAAGGAGAGGAGAAAACTGGTTTGGGAGAAGGTCTAGATAGATCCCAGTAGAAGGAATCGAGCAGCCCTCGCTAAATCGGGCTTATTCAATTCAATACTTGGAGTTAAGCTATGAGGCCACCATCATTGGAAAGAAGACTTCCGGGGCTTCACTTTGCACTCAAGAATCTCCTAGAGCCAAGTCCGGGTGGAGGAGATATGATTGGTTGAAGCTGGGCATCATCCCGGTTGGATCGAGTCTGCGCGACCTCACGGAAAGGGGCATAACTTTTTGCACAGGAGGAATTTTAATGCAAGGTTTGCGCCATTGGAAAGCTAACTTCCGGGGCTTCGATTTGCATACCCACGGGCCATGTTTTGACCAAGGAATCATCCATCGGCACTCTATTTAGCCGACCGGCAGAAAAGAGTGCCGACCGGCACTTTATCTTGGCCGATGATAAAGCCTTCTGGCCGACCTGAACCCTTTGCACCCCTAAAGCGCTGCACCAGTACACCAGTGCCGATGCATGTAACCCGATCCACGTGCATATATGTATCTATTTTGGAGCCTTTAACCCCATTTTTGGCCCCTTTGCTCATGGCTTCTTGAGGAAGCCTTGACCCCTTTGTCTTGGCTTCCTCAAGAAGCCTTACCAGCTGTCCAAGCTTCCCTTACAAGCCTTGCACCCTTTGACCCTTTGAAACTTAGCCTCTAAGTCTTGTTTTGTTGCCTATATAAGAGAGGCCTTCCTCTCCATTGCCAAGGTTGAAGGTTTTTTGAACAAAAAACCAGCAGATATATATGTATATCTGATATATATACATATAGATCCCACCCCCTCTCTCCATATCTCTCTCAATCCACCTCCAAACAACCTTGTTCTTGGACCATTCCTTCACCAACCCATAGCACAACACCACCACTTCCATTTCCAACGACTTGGAGGTCATTTGCAGAGCTTAGGAGCACCTAAACTTGGATCAAAACCTGCTGGTTCATTGGTCTTCAAGGGTAAGTGTCTATTTCCCTCAAACTAGCATTTTCTTGCATCATCTCTAAGCCTTGCTTGCAAGCACTTTTGGGCTTCGACCCAAACTTCAAATAGTCTTATTTTGGGGTCCTCTTCATGTTTGATTGAGGACCCCTTGCTTTTTGGTGGCTGCATCTAGCACCTATCTCAATACCCCCTTGTATGCCATGATCTTTGCATGCTATTTTTGACTAATGTATAATCTGTTTCAGAGCATGATGTAAGCTAAGAGTAGGCTTATTTTGAGCCCTTCTTCAACATTGTTGAAGGGCTCAACATTGTTTGGATAATCCTTATGCTACTTGCTTTGAAATCCATGTGATTTACCGTAATCTTGCATGCTTTCTTAGCCTATCTTGCTTCTGTTTTTGTGGCTGGTCATACACTGAAAATGTGCTTATTTTGTCATGTATAAGATCTGTTTTTGGTTATTTAGGCCATCCATGACATGCCTTATATAGTCACTTTGCATTTTGGCTTGCTAGCCTTAGGTGTGTGAGTGTGTAGCATGCATTGCTTCCATTATTTTAGGGGTTTGGAACTACCCAACATGTTATTTCAGACCTTAATCCATGCTCACATGTTCATATTTGTCATCTCTTTCATGCTTTAAAGGTGTGTCCTTTTATGCCTCGAAATATCCCTCATGTATGCTTGTGTGTTTAGAGCTTTTGGGATGCCATGTGTGTGAGTTTTGGGTGTGTTTTGCATGCTGAAAATCTGTCATTTTGGGTTGCTTGATATGTGCCATGTTTGGTCATGAATAGGGAAGGTTGAATACACCACTTTATGCCTTTGCCTTAGGCCTTTTGGCTTGTATGCTTACATGGTTGTTTGTCTACATCTTTTGGTCCATTTTGCCACTGTTTGGGGAGGTTTGAGGGCTGCCCTTTGTGTTTTAGTCCACCATGGCATGCTTTCCTTATGCTTATTACATGTTTGGTTCATTAAGTGTTGTGATATGATGGTCACATTGCTTAGGTTGTCTACACTTGCATTACATTTGTATCTTGCATGTCTAAGCATCATACACTTGTCATGTTAGGTTGCATTGCATTTAGTATGCCTTGCATCTTAGTCCCATATTGCATCATTTGCTTTATGTTGCATATATGCATTTCATTACTTGGTTTGGGGTGTCAAGCCAAGTGTGGAAAGTGGTGTTTGCACTTCAAGTGGCAAAACACCTCCATTCCCAAGTCACCAAGGCCTTTGACTAGAGCATGATAAGGTCTTGGTTTCATGTGTTTGTTTGCATGCATTTTACATTGAAAATGCAACCTTGGTCCTTAGGCTATCATGCACCAAGGTGCACAATTGATAGCCCTAGAACCAAGTGCCATGCTTCCTTGAGTTCTACACATGATAGGGAGCATTGGCCATGCACAAATATGTCCAAAAGTCCAATGCCATGCACTTCTTTGTCTGCTGTCATCAGCTTTTTCTGCGGGAACTTTGTGCCGACCGCGAAAATAGTGCCGGCAGCTGTATTTCTGGCGATAGATTGTTTTGCAAGGTGGCCATCACAAGCCGGTGGTAATTTCTTCCACCGATGATGATGTTCGAGGTACTCGGGATCTGTCCCAAGACTTTGGCAATTTTCCAGAGAAGTAAGACAAAGAAATGAGGGCAAAGAAGTGGTACGGCGGATTCGGGCAAGGCGGACATCGAGCATGCATCATTCGCGGATCCCGAAGCGTGGGGCTGTGGGCCCCCATTTATTTCAAATTTAATTATTAAGTAATTAGAATTCTGTAATAATTTATTCATTCATTATCTTGGATGTATTATTATTTTGGTGCCTCCGAGTGAGGCGAATTTGTAATAAGTGTGTGTGAGTGTGTGTATGTCTTCCAACCCCCATTTCTTTCTATCCCTTTTATTTACCTGCTTATGATGGTAGATTAGGGCATGTTTAATTTAGCACACCTTATGCAATGCATGCGTGCATCCATGCATTTGTTAACATGCATCGTGCTCAGACATCATACAAACTGCATTGTACTTCAATTCCAAATTGAATACATGTTATTTGTAACATTTCACATGCCATGTTTAGGATAGCCGAGCTGCCTAGATTACATCTTTGCATGTGTTGCATTAGACATTTCAAGATGCTTAGGTCCATGCATGGATTTCTAATAAGCTTCTTTTGGCTTGAGTACTAGGTGAGCTTTTATGCTTTAGCATATCACATGCGTGTGAATGTTGCCATGATAGCATGCTTACCATGAGGCTAAGTGCTTATATGATATAACCGCATGAATGCTGTGGATGGAGGTTGAATTACCTAAATTGGGACAACATATTAAACTGTGAGTTTTAAAGCCCACTAGATAGTGGCAAAACCGTCTTTTCTAAAAGCCCGCTTGAGAGTGGCAAAACACGCATTTTAGCCTACTTATGAGTAGCAAGTCATTTTCAATACAAACTTACAATGTTTTGTTCCAACTTAGGCGATTTGGTCTATACTTGTTTCTGTGCATAACATAGTAAATCTAGGCTAATAAGGAATAAGAACACGTAATGTTTTCAAAAGAGGATATCATGGTTAGTAGAGGCGGTCTTGGACGGCGAAGTGCTCATAAATGACCTTCCCCGATCGTACCCAAGCTCGAGCCAAGACAACTTTGGTGATAGCGGACACGTGGCCTTGAGACCGAGTCAGGGTTTCCTAAATTCCCCCATTTTAAAAATATTTAGGTGGCGACTCTGTAATCTGGCAAAGCAGTCCATGTTTGGCACTACTTTTCAAAAAATCTGTTTTCCTTAAAACGATTTGCCAGAGGTGGACTCTTTGGTTCAGATTTAGAACCACAACAAACTTAAAGAGTCCGAGCTGTAGCGAGGTCCCCCCGCGGACTTGTTACACACGTACCACGCAAAATGTTTTGTGATGATTTCAAATATACATTCCATTTGAGGAAGCATGGATTTTGATACAATAATGTTTGTTTTAACAAGATTTACATTACATTTCAAAATTATGAAATATGCTTTCTTAATGTTGAGGACATCATTCATTAACCTCTTTACTTTAATATTACTCACTGGGCATTAGCTCGCCCCTTTATTTTATATATATGTAGGTGAGCCATCAGGGACCACCACTAGAGTTGTATCGAGGTTCGTCTCTTTGTCAAGCCGCCCGGGTTACGCCTCTGTGTCGAGGTTTTAACTTTGTATTGGAGAATTTTGTACCTTATTGAATCTTATGTATTTGTGTGTGAGATCAATATAAGTTCTGTGATTTTTTGTTGTGGGGGCCGAATATTGGGAGACGTAAATAGACTGAATGATGGGACCTGGAAAGTTAAATATTTACATCGCATTCGGCCCCGTCTTATACATTTGAATCCTGCCCTATTCGGTCAAATAGCCGGTTGAGTAAGGGGTCGAGTGGAGAGGTTTGCAGCAAAAGGAGCCGAGTAAATAGTTATACGGCCTCGAGGCCCAAGAAAGAAAAGATATAAATAGAAAAACATCATCCAGAAAGAGGTATGTGAGAATTAGTACACGTAACTTAAAATACAAGTAATCCAGAGAATAGAGACTGACTTGTCCGTCGGAGTGCTAATTTCAGCACCCCCGACCGGCGTGTTTGTTTCTTTTTAGATCGTCCAGGTCATCAGCTGAGGATCTCGAGCGTCCCAGTGGATCAATAGAGTATTTCCAAACCACTTTCCCCACATTTGTGTATATGGAAATATATTTAAATGCTTAAATTAATCTAAGTCTTCATGTATACACAAGCTTAATGAGCATTGTCTTTATGTTGTTATTTGCTTCCGCGTAAGGCCCCGTATTCAAATAAATATTCGTGAAATTTTGTTTTGAGGCCTATGTACAGGCCGGTCATGGACCAAACTTTTAGGGGCGGGTTTAGGTCGTGACATCGCACCCTCCGGAACAAGTGGGAATCAACACCAAAGAGACAAGAACAAGAATTTTGAGGAAAAAAAACTTCCGAGCACAACAACAACCCAGATGATTAACAAGGCTTCAAGTGATACTCGACACACTAACATGACAAATCCGAGGTTAAACAAAGGAAAAGAGATGGATGGCATACTAGGTCGTCACATTTTCTTAATAGTCACTGTCATCCAAATTTATGCACTTGATAAATATAGATTTTAAACCATTGAATGGCAACCGAAGAGATTGGAGATTGGAGATTTTTATAAAAATACACTTAGATTAAATAAACATACAATAAATTTTTAGAAATTAACATAATTATTAGATGCATAATAGAAATAAGGATGCGGGAGTATAGACACCCTATTTTTGACCGTCCTCAAGACTTGGACGTCATCGTTTGAACACTTGATGATCATCCATGCTCGTGTTCGTTTTGAGTTTCTGAAGGTCTCGGCTGTGCGCCTTGCCTTGGAGCCTCTCAACTTGTCTATTTTATGCTTGGTTGTGGACCAAGAGCTTGTGGTTTTGTTTCTGAGGGAAGGGGGTGGCTTGTTGGCTAGCCCTATAACCCATCGGCCAAGCCCTGTGCCTATCGGCCGTGCCCACTCTTCATCGGCCATTAGTGGTGGATGATCGGCACCTTTTATGGCCGGTCGGCACCCTTTTTGGCCGGTCGGCCATGTTTGTTGGCCGAGGCCGTTTTATTTGCTTTTGCAGATATTTTTGTTCCAGCTGTGACAGCTGGTGAGCACAGATTTCATCATCCATACACGTGTATGGAGGGATTGAACCAAACCTTTAGCTTATCCAACAAGCTTAGGACTTGGATTTCTATAAGAATGGAGGCCCCTCTCCCTTTCCAGAGGTTCTGAAAATTGGGGATACAAAACATATATATATCTCTCTCTATATTTCCCTCTCTCTCTGTCTCTATATTGCTTAAAAGTGTGTTTTGCCTTCACTTTTGCACTACAACACCTAGTAAAGCACCATTGATTTGTTGCTAAGGTACTAGAGGACCTTGTTTGGACTCTCAAAGTTTGTTTTCTTTGGCTCAGAAGTGCTGGTTTGCTGTGGTTCTTCAAGGGTGAGTTGTTACGCCTTTTAAGCCTTGTTTTGCTTAAGTGTTTGGCCCCCTTTGCATACTGTTTTAGGCCTAGCTTTCAACTGAAAAAAGTTTTGATTTTAAGTGCTTAAAGTGTTTGTTTAAGGCCTCTTTGGTGTTAGGGGTGGTCTACCCCCCTTTTGTGCCTTGTTTGGCCTTGTTTTGAGCCATCTCTTTTAGGCCTTTGGATCACCTTTGTTTGGCCTCTTCACCATTGAAATCCAGTGGATTTTCAGTGGTAGAAAGTGTGTTTTGAGGCCTCAAATAGGAGGGGGTTGTCCCCCCTCCTCTTCTTTTGTTAGCTTGTGTTGATGGCCAACCAAAAGAGCATGCATTTCTATCTTCTTGAGGCTTTGTTTGAGCTCATTTTTGTGACTTTCCAGACCTACCATAACTCTGTTTTTGGCTATCTTGGTCACCCCTTGCATGCTTCTTGTACTTGTAGTATAATCCTACTTATAGCTTTGCAAAGGAGCATGTCTTTCTAGCATGTTTTGGCTCTATCTTAGCATTTTTAGGGCCTTATTCTAACATGGTATAACTCTGTTTTGGGTTGACTTGATTGTCTCTTACATGCTTAATACAATTGTAGTGCAATCCTTGCAAGCATGCTTAAGGTTTTGGCTCATCTTTCTAGCATGTGTTGATTCCATTCCAGCATGTTTTTGGTCATTATTTAACGTGTCATAACTATGATTTTGGTCGGTGGAGTCACCTCATGCTTGGTTTTGGTAGGTGTAGTGTAATACTCCTTATTGGCCATGTATGCTCCATGCTTCATGCCTTTTATTCTAGCATATGTTGGCTATGTTCAAGCATGTTTTTGGTCTTGTTTTGACCTGCCTTGGGAATATTTTGAGTCATCTTGACCCTTTGGGGCTTGATTGATGTGGCCATGGTGCAAGTCCCTTTGCTAGCCTTAAACTTTGAGCCTCTTAGGATGCTATGCTTGTGTTATGTGCATGATTTGGCATCATTCCTTACATGATTTCAGAGCATATTTCATTGCCACACTCTCACATTTTCCACTTCTTTAGTGTGTTTGAGAGTTATGTCTTCATGCCTTGTTTATGAACCAATGTGTATGCATGCTTGTATTTGTGTTTTGGACTTCATTTTCTGCATGTTTTGGCCATTGTCTTGGCATGCATGAGACTTGTTTGAGGTTGATTTGGTCCATTGAGTATTGCATCACATAGCCCTTGCCATGCTCATGTCGTTGTTGCATTGTGTTTGCATGTTTGTTGCATTGCATTGTGTTTGGGTCGGATGTTTATCCAAACACGAGGAACGAGGGACGTTTCATACTTAAAGTGATGAAACGTGCCTCATTCCTTAAGTCACTGACACCTTTGATCAAGTATGATAAGGTGGAGGTTCATGGAATCTTATGTGTTATTTGTGTGCATTCATTGACATTGATTTGTGCAACTCGGCCTCTTTGGCCATCATGCATTGAGATGCATGATTGATGGCTCGAGAGCTGAGCACTACAGTCTTTTGAGCATGTGACATGATAAGAAGTGTAGTTGCACACACATTTTCTTGCAAATACACTGCCATGCCTCTGTTAGTGCTCTGTTGCAGCAAAAGGAGGAAATTGCAGGAAGCAGTGGCCGACCGACCACCAAGGATGCCCATAGGCTATCAAAATTGGCCGATAGCCATAAACTTTGGCCGATGGTCATTCCTATTGGCCGACCACCCCTCAGAATGTTCCTAAGGTGGATCAGAAGCATATTTGAAATTGGCACAATTTTCAGAAGTCCAGAAGTGTGCAAACAGAGGCATCACGAGGCACGGCAGTGGATTTCCGAGCGAAGCCGACGGAGCATGCATATCTCCCTCGTTTCCCGAGGCCATTTGTTAATATTGCTTAGCTAAACTAGTTCATTAGCTTAGTTGTTTTGTAATTAATTAGTTAAGTGTTTAATTAATTAATTTGGGTTGTACTTAATTAGCTTAGATTAGCTAGTTGTTCAAATTCATTTGTGTTGTAATAATTAATTAGCTTAGCGTAGCTAGTTAGTTGATGGTTAGTTTTAGGGCTTGTTTCAATTAGCATCCTTATGCTTGCATGCGTGCATCCATTCATCTGTCTTGCATGCATCGGGCTCGGCACATCATACAAACTGCATTGTATTTCAATTCCAATTTGAATACATGTATCAATTGTTGCATTTCATATGCCATCTTAGGTAGCCGAGCCTATCTCATTGCATTTTGCATGTGTTGCATTAGGCATTGATAACATAGCTAGGATCATGCATTGATTACTAACTAGCTTTTGTTTTGGCTCGGATTACTAGGTAAGCTTTTACGCTTTAGCATACTGCATGAGTGTGAGTGTTGCCATGTTAGCATGCTTGCCATAAGGCTATGTGCTTAACTGCTATAACTGTTTGAATGCCTGTGGGTGAAGGTTTGATTGCCTGAATTGGAACAACTCGATGATTGTGAGTTTTAAGCCCACTTGAAGTGGCAAAATCATGTTTTTCTAAGCCCACTTGAGGGTGGCAAATCCGCATCTTGGCCTACTTGCGAGTAGCAACTTCAAGCCACTTTCAAAAACAAACATGAGTTGTTTTGTTCCAATCCGCGTGATTGAGTCTATACTTGTATGTTGTGCGCATCACATAGTAAGGTTAGATAATAATTAGAATAAGAACACATGTGTTTTCAAAAACAACATATCATGGTAGTAGAGGCCGATCCTTTGATCGGGTGAGCGGGGGTGCTCATTTCAGGACCTTCCCCTTTAGTACCCAAGTTCCCGAGCCGGGATAACTTTGGTGATGACGGACACGTGGCCTTCGGCACGAGTCAGGGTTTCCTAAATTTCCCAAAAACAAAATATTTAGGTGGCGACTCTGAAATCTGGCAAAGTAGTCTATGTTTGGCGTTTTTTTTTTATTAAAATCAATTTTCCAAAACGATTTGTCGGATTTGGACTCTTTGGTGATTTATTAGTCTTACATTGAACATTGTGAGAGTAGATTCAAAACCGTGATAGGAGTCTGAATTGTAGTAGCCAGAACAACAATTCGCGCCCTCGCGCGCGGAGCGGAGTTTCGAGCTATCTACAGTTTCTGGCGACTCTGCTGGGGATTTAGAGAACTTGACTCGAACGCATGATATCTTGTTTTGTTTACACTTATGTGTCTCTTTGCATTGCATTTGCATTGGTGCAACTAAGACACCGTGTTTGCCGGCTGTTATTCCTGAACAGTTTGTCGGAGGCCACGTGCCATAAGGTTGACCAATTACGGGCTCTGCCACGATGGGAACACAAACCTCAATTTTTACCGGGGCACCCTTTTTGACCATTCGACCTAGTGCATATCGGAAACTGTAGTGACCATTCCAAGCTAGAACAGGTTGCTTACCCGATTGTAGGTTGTTTGAAACCGCTGCGTGCATAGTGAAACCTTAGCTCCTGACAAAATAAGACAGGGAAACCCTACCCCTCCATAGGGGTGTTTTGGCTCTTACTTGCTTGCTTAGAGTGTGTCTCTACAGGAATGCATGTATCAGTTTGCAAGTTTGGGTATCAGGCCTACGGGCATCAATATTTGAGGAATCAATTTTACTTGAGGGTATCAGATCTGGGGCAGTGATTTAGGAATAGTGATCAGTGTTAAGAACAGTGTGTTCAGTTTACAAATGTCAATTATGTGTTGTCTTTATTTAAGCTGTTATGCTGTCCATTTTTCTGGTTGTTTGTTTCCTTATTATGCTTTATTTATCTTTTTGCAAGGTAGTTTAGTATCATTGCTTCCGAACAGGCAGATATCTCCCAAGCACTCTAGGTTAGAGGTCGAAGACTTCATCAATCTGAGGATCTGATAGACGGACAAGTAGTGCTCCTTTCATTACCCCTGGTTGCTAGACGGAGGTCAGTTAGGCCTGATTCATCAAGATGGTTACGGATCGGTGGTCTTTATCGACCCTACCAGTGAGTAGTCGGGCTGAGGTTTCTGTTTCTACCACAGAGAGATATACCTGTTGTTCAGTCAGATCAGCACCTTACGGCCAATATGGAGGACATGATGCGTCAGCTCCAAGAGACTATGCAAGCCATGCAGCGGGATGCTGCCCACCAGGCAGAGGTTGTGGCAAAATAGGCAGAGTTAATTGCCAGGCAGAGTTAATTGCCAGGCTACAGCAGCAACAACCACAACAAGCCGGAGCATCCGCTTCACATCCACCCCCACCCCCACCCCCACCTAGAGTTCCAACACTCGGGGAGACTGCAAACATCTAGGAAGATACGGACGTCCCAACGGGGCCAGTTTCACCACTAGTTCTACCACAGATTTCGAAGACACATGCCTTCTCAACGGATACACCATTTGAATCTGAGATGGACCCAACTGCTCTGAAGATGAATAAGCGTGAGAAGCTGTTCAAACGGGCCCAGGGGGTCAATTCCATTCCAGACATAGAGGATGGATACACCGACTCAGCGGTGACTTTGCCGGACCGGTTCAAGATGCTGCATATAGATCGTTTTGACGGTTCTGGAGATCCCATGGTACATCTGCGGTTGTTCTCGGATTGACCACGAGAGAGAGCAGCCCAGGAGGGCGTTTACCCACAGTTCGAATGCAGGCACGAGTAGTGCTGCAGCTGCCAGAACTTCCGATGTGGGCATGGTCACCACCACCACATCAAAAACAGCCACCCCATTCACCAGTGCGTCCTGTACTAGCTCACAAACAACCAAATACCCACCCCGGGGTTAGAGGGCTTTTTCCCCGTTGTATATGCCTTTGTCCAAAGTCCTGGGGGTTTTAATCAGGAAGAGGTATTTGAAGCCCTTGGAGCCGCGGCCATTATTGGACAAACTTCCGGCTTTCCATAACCCAGCCAAATACTTGGAGAGCCAAAGTTTCTATGATGACCACCAGGCCAGTCGAGAAGGATCAAATACGGCTGGTTGTGCACAACCTCCAACCCAAACTGATGCAAAAGATGATCGTCTTACCCCTCCCTACATTTTCGGATTTAAACGAGATCGGGGTACAGATTGAGGACGCCATGAAACAGGGTCTGATTGACCACGAGAGAGAGCAACCCAGGAGGGCGTTTACCCGCAGTTCGAATGTAGGCACGAGTAGTGCTGCAGCTGCCAGAACTTCCGATGTGGGCATGGTCACCACCACCACATCAAAAAATAGCCACCTCGTTCACCGGTGCGTCCGGTACTAGCTCACAAACAGCCAAATACCCACCCCGGGGTCAGAGGACTTTTTCCCTGTTGTATATGCCTTTGTCCAAAGTCCTGGGGGTTTTAATCAGGAAGGGGTATTTGAAGCCCCTGGAGCCGCGGCCATGACCAGACAAACTTCATGCTTCCCATAACCCAGCCAAATACTGTGCCTTTCACCAACAACATGGTCACGACACCGACCAGTGCTATAGACTGCATCATGAGATTCAGGATCTTATCGACAATAAGGTGATTGCACCTCCAGAAAAATCAAATGTCACAACTAATCCCCTCCCACCACATAACCAAGCTCCACCACCCAAACACATCAATCTGATCCAAACTGGGGTCGTGCCATACGACCCTAGCATATATATCACCCCCTCTTACCTACCCAAGCCGGAGGTGTTCATCCCGGACAGCACGGATTTGTGCATGTTGAGCACCTCCCAAACCCAACCTGAACCGGTGGTGGTGACTATCGAAGATAGAACTGGGATGACTTTGGGGGCAGATGGAAATGTGGATTCAGAACCTGAGGGGTCTGCGAGCTTTACGTACAACCTGAGTGGTTATATCACATCAACAGATCAGCTTAAGCCGAGGTTGGAGTTGTCGGTTGGGGCAGAGATCAGTGTGGTTCGGGAGGATAGACCTAGTCAGGGGTTAGATGACCTAGCAGAGTTGGAGAAGGATATCGCGAATCTGTAATTCTTCAATGAACAGGATCCGGGGGACGTGACTGTCAACTGGTTTGATCTGGACGGGTCAGCAGAGAATACATGGTGGCTCAGCGATGAGCCAGATGTTGTTGAGACACCTCAGCCAGAACAGGGGCAATCATGAGCTGGGATATCAACAGTGGCCGAAATGGCTGAGAATCAAAAGAGATCACCGGAGAGCACCGGTGCAAAGAATTATGCTCGAGAACCGGGCAGTGTATGTACAGCAGACGCCGAACAAGAGGCTTTATTGAAGAGATTTGAGCAGGAAAAGATCGAAGATCTTGAGAGGGCTAGGAAGGCCAAAGCCCCTGCGGGGACGGAATGTGCTGTGAGCACCAAAATAGTTGCAACGGAACCAGACAACTGTCTGTCGGTTGCCGACGGTATGTGGTGGGAAGATGACGACTTACGTCTTGCCCACACTGACGAAGATTGGGGGCAGAACCAACCGGATGATACCTGGTATATTGAGGAGGTTGACCACATGACTAGAAGTGGGCGGTATTTCAAGCCCCCACACTTGGATCAACCAGAGGCATCTGGGAAAGGACAAAGAAGCGGAGAGGCAGAAGGAAAAACTACTCGTGGAGGAGGCTATACTGAAACAGCTTAAGAAAATCCAAGCAGACATCTCTATTTGGGGACTGCTTATGGCCTCAAGAGTTCACAGACAAGTTGTCCTTTCTGTAATGGACAAGGCGAAACTTTCAATTAATACCACGCCCGAACAGCTGGTAGGGCTGGTTTTTCCGGGACGAGCTTCCCCGACATTGACCTTCACTGACAAGGAACTGCTGCCTGAGGGCTCAGATCATAACAAACCGCTCTATATGTCTGTCGAGTGTAGAGAGAAATGGGTACCGGTGGTTCTTGTTGACACAGGATCTACTATCAACGTGTGTCCGTCGAGGATGGCATATGCTATCGGGTTGAAGCCCGCGGATTTTGTGCCTACGGCCCAGGTGATACGGCCGTATAATAACACCAGCCGAGAGGTGATGGGGATTTTACAGATTCAAACTCAGGTTGGTTCAGGGCAACAGGACATTGATTTTCATGTCTTAGATGTTCCCGCCACCTTCAATCTACTCCTGGGGCGGCCGTGGCTGCACCAAGTGAAGGTCGCTCTTCCACCGCACGCACCAATGTCAAGTACCCTACGGAAGGGGGTGGCCATCGTTTTTGGGAATTCTTCAATCCATCTGCCGCCAGAGGTTTCTACACCAATTCTGGAGATTGAGCATGGCGCAGAGGATGTGTTTTTTTCAGGGTTCACCCTAGCTGAGCCCCGGGTTGTATAGAATATCCTAGCTGTTGATGAGAGGTTATACGTCAGTGCACAATCTGTCTACCTTATGAACAAGCTCCAGTACATCCCCGAGATGGGATTAGGGCGAAGTGGCCGGAAAGGCGTTGCAGCATCGGCCGAAGTGCCGCACAACCCATATACCTTTGGCTAAGGTTATCTGCATACCAAAGAGGATTGGACGAGGAAAGGAAAAGAGATGGCCGGAAGAGCTAGAGCCAAGCAGGCCGGGAAGCATTATGAGTTAGTGCACCGACCTATCCAGGGGACCCTGAACGGACGCTTTGTTCAGGAGGGGGAAGACTTCCCGTTCTGTAGCTTTTCGGAGCCATGGCTAAATGCAGAAAGGCGGTGCTTGCCGGGGTTTAAGATTTTCTTTGACTTGCAATTGTCTGGGGATGACGTTGCCAAAGAGCAAACAGACCCACCAGCTGAGGCTGAACCATGCAAGGAGGAGGATTCCGAGAGCACAGAAATTGAGATGGGGGGAGCACTGGCTTGTCTACTCTCAAATCCTCTGATTGTACATGAGTGCTTGGGGGATAACTTCTCAATTTCCATGATCGGGAATGAAGTGGCTGTGTGCCCATCATCAAACATTCTGGATGCATCCATTGCACCCTCCCTCGTCTGGCAATACGAGGAGGGCTTTTTATCAGGCAGCACCGGGTTCGGTAGTGACCCAGAATCTGATTCCATTGAGTCTGTGGAGTCGGAATCAAGTTCCAGCTCGTCTGAGTCCGGTATTCTTGGGGGTGACAACCCGGATGCCACTGTCCTATCCAGGTCGTCTTTTTCTTTTTCATTTGAGTCTGTTGTAACAGAGTAATCAGGCGGACTGGATGTTATTAATGAGAATGGTACGGCTGTGGCTTCCGAGTACTTTACTGTGCCTTTAATTTATTGCATTAATCAACACTTTCAAAATTTTGATGAAAACGACGAGGAAGAAATTCCTCCGGTTTTACAATATTTGCTTGATCGAGAGCAGGAGAGGTTTGTTAAACCCTTGGTTGATGAAATTACCACAATTAATGTTGGTACTGAGAAGGACCCGCGGCTGGTCCAGATCGGGTCCATGTTGTCTTCGGAGGAACGCAAGCGCTTAGTCGCTTTATTAAAAGATTTCAAAGATGTTTTCGCATGGTCCTACAAAGACATGCCTGGAATCGATCTTGAGATTGTACAGCACCAGATCCCTCTTGACCTAGAGGCCCGACCTGTTAAACAGAAGCTTCGAAGGATTCGCCCGGACCAGGCTCTGAAGATCAAAGAAGAGGTCACCAAGCAGATTGACGCAGGGTTCCTACTGGTATCTGAATACCCTACTTGGTTGGCCAATACAGTTTCGGTGCCTAAGAAGGATGGAAAAATTCGGGTATGTGTGGACTTCAGGGATTTGAACAAAGGCAGTCTGAAGGACGACTTTCCTCTGCTGCATATTGACGAATTAGTGGACTTCACTGCTGGGCATGCACTACTCTCGTTCATGGATGGGTTTTCAGGCTACAACCAGATTCTGATGGCACCCGAAGACAGGGAGAAAACTACTTTCACCACCCCGTAGGGAACCTATTGTTATAGGGTAATGCCGTTTGGGCTAAAGAACGCTGGAGCTATGTATCAACGGGCTGCGACCATGATTTTGCACGATATGATCCATAAAGAGGTTGAGGTGTACGTGGATGACATGATTGTCAAGTCCAAGGAAAGAGAGGGCCACTACACTGCCTTGCAGAAATTCTTTC
This sequence comes from Camellia lanceoleosa, assembly GCA_025200525.1. Classification (NCBI taxonomy): domain Eukaryota; kingdom Viridiplantae; phylum Streptophyta; class Magnoliopsida; order Ericales; family Theaceae; genus Camellia; species Camellia lanceoleosa. The sequence goes on along the minus strand of CM045770.1, from coordinate 5,966,136 downwards.
AACGGATCAGAGAATATCGGTTGCTGCTGAATCCTCAGAAATGTACATTTGGTATTACAACAGGGAAAATGCTGGGGTTCTTGATCACACAAAGGGGTATCGAGGCCGATCCTTCTAAAATCAAGGCCATCTTAGAAATGCCACCACCGAGGACTGAAAAGGTGGTGCGAGGCTTTCTGGGTAAAATGCAATTCATAAGACGGTTTATCGCAAAATTAACCTTGACTTGTGAACAACTGTTTAGTCTCCTGAAGAAAGGAAATAAGTTCCAATGGGACGACCGATGCCAAGTTGCTTTCGAGCAGATCAAGCAATATTTATAGAACCCACCTGTGTTGTCACCGCCTAACCCGGGGAAACCGTGGATTCTGTACCTTTCAGTGACTGAAATAACAATAGGTTGTATGCTTGCACAGGAGTCTGAGGACAAAGTGGAGAAGGCTATCTACTACCTGAGCAAGAAAATGCTGGATTACGAGACCTGCTACACTCCACTAGAGAAGGCTTGTCTAGCCTTGGTGTGGGCTACCAGGAAGCTGCGGCACTACCTGTTAGCTCACTTTGTAATACTGGTTTCAAGATTAGATCCCATCAATTATCTCTTCGAGAAACCGACACTTACGGGTAGGCTAGCCCGTTGGTTGCTTTTACTTTCCGAATTTAATCTGAAGTACATGACGCGCAAGTCATTGAAAAGGAGAGCGGTAGCGGAGTTCCTAGCCGATCACCCAGTTGAAGGGGATGAAGCAGTTGAGTATCTGTTCCCAGATGAGGCCATTCTACATGTCAAAGAAGAGACTTGCACGATGTACTTTGACAGAGCATCAAACCAATACGGGTATGGGATAGGGGTGTTGCTGATAGCACCCGACAATTCACGCATACCCTTAGCATTCAAACTCCAGTTCAAAGTGTCAAACAATGAGGCAGAGTATGAGGCATGTATTGCTGGACTAGAAGCCGCCCTGGAACTAGGGGCAAAATGGTTGGATGTCATCGGGGACTCGAACCTTATTGTATCTCAAGCTAAAGGAGATTGGAAAGTTAAAGAAGAAAAGATGAGAATCTATCACTAGATCTTGGACGTGCTGATTCCTCGGTTTGAGAAACTGAATTTCGTTCATTCGTTAAGAGAAAACAATAGGTTCGCTGATTTATTAACAACTCCATCTTCTATGATAGACATCCCTTTCGGAATCTAGATGTGTCCGATCATCATTGAATAGAAATTCGTGCTGGCCTACGAGCTGATTGCTGCCATAGATGAGGTACAAGATGAAAACCCCTGGTATTACGACATCTAGAACTTCTTGGAAAAGGAGGTGTATCTACCAGGGGCAAATGCCAAAGATAAGAGGGCAATTCGAAGAATGGCTGCTCAGTTCATCGTCTGCGGGCGTAAACTGTACAAGAGAGGTCATCTCGGGATGCATAAGCTATACGTTGATGCTGAAGAATCCAAGCGCCTGATGGAGGCCATCCATGGAGGAGAGTGCGGAGCGCACATGAGTGGGGTGATGCTAGCCCGGAAGATCCTTAGACAGGGATATTACTGGTCCACCACGGAGGAGGATTGTATTGGCCTTGTTCGGCGATGCCACAAATGTCAGATCCATGTAAACCGCATGAACATTTCGCCGTTGAAGCTGTATAACATGACTTCACCATAGCCGTTTTATTTTGGGAGATTGATGTAATTGGGGCTGTCACTCCGAAGGGGTCCAACGGGCATGAGTACATTCTGGTAGCGATAGACTACTTTACGAAGTGGGTTTAGGCCCAATCTTACGCGGTGTTGAAGGCATTGCATGTTGCTAAGTTCATTGGAAACAACATCATCTGTCGCTACAGGGTCCCGAATGAGATTATTTCGGACAATGGTTCTCACTTCAAGAAGGAGGTGATCGACTTGTTGGAGAAGTACAACATGGCTTTTCATAAGTCATCTACATATCGGCCGCAAACCAATGGAGCAGTTGAGGCCGCCAACAAGAACATTAAGCATATTCTACAGAAAATGATGGAAACCTACAGGGACTGGCCAGATAAGCTGTCATTTGCTCTTTAGGGCTACCGGACTTCAATTCGAACTTCTACTGGGGCAACTCCGTATTCCTTAGTTTATGGGATGGAGGTTGTTCTGCCTATCGAAGTTGATGTTCCGTCATTATAGGTATTGGCTAAGTGTTAGATAGTTGAGGCAGATTGGCAGCAAAGCAGGTTCGAAGAACTCATGCTCTTTGACGAAAGAAGGCTGAAAGCACTGTATCACGTCCAGGGTTATCAACGAAGAATTGCCAGGGCTTTTAACAAGAAGGTTAAGTCTAGGAATTTGAAAGAGGGGGATCTAGTGCTCAAAGACAACCGAGCTCCCATCCACGACCCTAGGGGCAAGTTCAGACCCAATTGGACTAGCCCTTACATCATCAAGTCTATCTGGTCGAGCGGAGCTGTTGTTCTGATGGACCTAGATGGCCTAGAGTTCTCCCAGCTGATCAACATGGACAAGTTGAAGAAATACTATCCCTGAGTGGCTCGCTAGGCTGAAAACCCGAAAGGGCGACTTAGGCAAAAGTTAGAGCACAAAAAATTTGAAATGATAAAAATTGAGCTCGTAAGGTTGAAAACCCAGAAATGGTGGCCTCGGCAAAAGTTAGAGCGCAAAAGGAGAGTGTTAATACACGAGTGAACCCTAACCAAACTACGTAAGGCTTGATTCCCGTCTTCGGGATACGTAGGTAACTTCATTATGAAGTCTAGCCATAAACACTTCAAAATCAACTTTGTCCATGTGATCATGTTGGTCATCTTTGTCTATTCTGCATTCAAGAGCTCGGTTGTGATCTCCAATGCAGTGCTATTCAGACTAGGGGCAACTTTCCAGTTGATGGATTCCGGGGTTGTACATCTCAGTGATAGATCTCGGGCGTGTCCAGTTGTGATCCATATCGAAAATGGTTTTGAAAAGTTTTAATAAAAGTTGATTTTGCTCAAATTAATCTTTTTACGACTAAGACCATTTTCGGACCAAACAAAAAAATTTCAATACCCACAACCTTCAATTACATTGATTTCAGTATATAATTCTCCTACTCTTGAATACAAATTGAAGTTGCATTTTATTACATTCATAAGAAAACTTGAAAGTACTAATTAGAGCAAATAAATTCGGGGCATAGTCAGGTGTTCCTGCTTCCCCTTCCAGAGCTTGTGGAAGCCTCTGATGCCAAAGTAGGCCCGACCTACGCCTCTTTATCAAGCCAAGCTATGCGCTCATCAGAAAGGGTGCAACTGAAAGTGGGAGCGGGGGCCAGAAGCTCTCTCGTCCTCCAAGCTGTGGCATACTGAGCCAACTGTGCACCTCAGACTAGAAATACGGCAGGGTACTCTATCCCTTCTTCCAGGCAAGTCTGATCATGCCTAAATTGACACCGAAATCGGAATGGGAAGTAAAAGAGACAGTGTGTCAAGCCAATCATCTGAATGCCCGGCTGGCGAGACATGCTGTAACTCAACGCCGAAAAATTGAGCCAGGGGCAGCACCAAGCAATGCCAACAGCGGACAGACTGCACATCCATTCGCACCACCATCCCTCATCAAGGGCATCTACTAGACGTCACCGAAAGAAATAGCCGCGAGCTGAATATGCTCGACATGAGTCCACAACCTTCAACTTATCCATCAACCATATCTGGGGAGGGATGAAAAATGAGAGATGAAAGAATAGAGAGGTGTACGTGGAGAGAAAAGTGAGAAAAGGGTTTTGAGAGAAAAACCGAGCCTGAGGGCCGAGTGATGTGAGAAATATATGTGAGATATGGTGGAAAACATTACATGCAGCAGTAGTGGACTCCTCGCGAATCTAGTTGTCTCCCGGCGATGGAAGGCATCCAAACCCATCAATGTCTCAGCTAGTGTCATGGTGATGCAGCTCTTGCCCTCTTTTAAGCCTTGGGCAACCTCAATCAAATGGACGCTAGACCCTCTGGAGCCTGGGGCAAGCAAGAAATGAGACAGTATGCACAAACAGAGGGCGTGTTGCCGAAAACTCTACCAGTGATGATCACCGCGGTCACCGGCATAAAAAAACCGACGAATTAATCTGGGGATGTCCAATTCCCCGTCGCGAATCAATGACCGAGCGTCATGCAAAGTAAGCCCGTACATCCGTCCTAAGGGTTGGATGTGGCCGAAACGGAATTGGGACAGGATCTCTTCCTCACGCTCGGACTCCATCAAAGCCTAGAAGTCTTCGAAAGTGGGGCATATCTCTTGTCCGCCAAAGCTAAAAACATGAGTTACCAGATTCCAACATCTTGTTGCGGCATGGAGGAACAGAAAACGCAGCGGGATATGGCTCAGCGTGAATAGTGCATTTATTCCGAAGCCCCAGAAATTCAACTTTTCCGAGCTATCCAAGTTGGCAATCCAATTTGTGAGATTTTGGACAAAAAATGCCTTCATTTGGTGCAAAAATTGAGTTGAAATTGAGAAACTACAAGCTGAGGCTTTTGTAGAAGACAAGGTGTTGAGTGGAAGACAGGTGGCAGCATTCTGGAGGTTCTTGCCATTTTTGGCCGATCGGCTACTTTTTGTGGCCGATAACTCTTTATGGTGGCCGATGGCCTCCCACCTTGGCCGATGGCCTCTCCTCTTGTTCTCTGAGCTGTCCATGTGTTGGAGGTGTTAAGAACTTGTGACTTGTTCCACTTTGAATGCCTTTCGGTGACGATTTTGCGAAGTCGTGCCTGTGTTACTTCAATTTGTTTATCGAGTTGTTGTATTTGATTATCGAGTTGTATTTTGCATTGATTGTTAAGTTCTTGTCTTGCTTATCGAGTTGTATTTACATTTGGTTAGCATGTCAAGTCTTGGTTTTGCTTATCGAGTTGTTTTTATTCTTTCAGTTGTCAGTTAGTTCACTACCTGGTTAAGGCAATGTAATTCGAGTCTGCAATTTTCAAACAAAGTTCAATCTCATTTACATTGTTATGTGATGCGATGCGATGCTTAGAATGTACAAATGTAACACTTTTTCAATAAAAAAGTTGTTTCATTCCATCATGCTTTCTTTTGCAAAGGAGTACAAAGTTTTAAAGAAAATAAATCTGCCTAACGCAGTACAATATGCAAAAACTACAAGTAAAAAGAGAAATAAAGCAAAAATCAAAACATCTGAAATCGGCGCTAGTCACCTCAAGAGCAGGAACCCCTCCTCGCCCTCTTCCTCGACGAAGGCCCAGAACCACCGCCGTCAGCTCCGCTGCCAGAGTCTAAACCCGAGCCGTCTCCAGCCTCATCTCCATCCTGAGACGACTCTGACTATGGACTCAATGCCTTCTCATCGGACTCATCGTCATCTGGGGCGCACCCGAACTACTCCTTGCTCGAAAGCATGCCCGGCTGTGGATCGCGCGTTGAGTCCTCGCCTTGCTCTCTCCCTACTACTCGGGGAGGCACTGATGGTCCCGCTGAGGCACCCGCTGTGGCTGGTATTTGGAATGGGGCCTGAAAGGAACAAATTGGCAAATGCATCAGTTATGTTAGGCTAAGCTGAGTATGGTATCAAATGCAGTATATGAGTACAGTGTATGAATGCTGTGAGTAGTATATGAACACCGTGGCGGTGAATGAATGATTGTAGTGTATAAATGTGGCGATATGAATGCCGTGATCGTGAATGATTGCAGTGTGAGGCCGTACAAGAGAGATGCAAAGGTATCGGTGCCGTGAGTGGTATATGAGTGTGGTGTATCAAATGCAGTATTGATAATGTGATGCATCAGATCAGTATGGAGCAGATTATAGAGGGTTTTGGGACCGAGGTTGAAAGAACTCACCGGAATACCATAAATGCTGAGCAGGTCCATGCTCCTCTGTAGCATCCCCCATCACCGAAGCCGACAGCTCCAAAGCTTGCCCAGTGTACTCTATGGAAGCCTGCAAAAGTGTTGAGATAATCAGTAATCTACGGGATATCAACTGAAATGAAATGAATGTATAGAATGTAAAGAATAGCATATACCGGGGTCGAGCCTCGAACTCCGACGAGCTCATGATCAGTCGGGGGAGGAGCAATGGGTATCTGATAAGTCTCCCCAGCCTGTCCTCAGCATGACATAGTAGTGGGCAGGTCAGGCCACTCTACCCTCCGTCCTCTCCAGGAACCCTTTCTGCCATGGGCCCGAGTCGCCCTCGATGCTCCCACTCCTCTTGTGGGGGCTGCAGGCCTCTATCTCTCACCTTGACGAGCACTGGCCAGAGGCCGCATGAGATAAGTCTGGATGAAGACAGTGTAGTCGCCATAATCTCTGAAAAAATCAGTATCCCAACTGATTGTGAAATCGATCATCTTCTGAGGGGTGTACATTTCTGTTTGCCTCATGTACGAAGGAGGCGGCATCGAAACCACCAGCTCAGGTAAACCGAGGCTCTATCGCAATAAGCGCTCTCCCAGGTACCATGCTCGACAGACCGGACCCTCAAGCAAAACCTGTAATCGAGCGGTCTCGAGCGCCATATACCGGTCTTTAATCACATGCATAACAACACCGTATCGCTAAGTGATTCAGAATGATAGATATACGGTTGTTATCTACTATTGAATGTGCAATATAAAGCAAATCTCAAATGAACTGTAAGGTTTGGAATACCTCCATGCTGCTATGGTGTCGAAATATATCGGAAGAATAAGAAAGACTCTCGCGACCTCGCTGCATCTCACATCATACCTATGTGAATATGGAACAACGGGCATCTCCACCTCCTGTCGGGGAAAGCCTTGGGAAGTAGGCATATACCCACAATTACGTAATGTAAAAGGGTGATAATGAGTATGTTTATCAAGAAAGCAATGTACGATAAAGCAAATCGGAGAATAATGTGCAAAGGTATTTTGCAGATTGTGCGATGTACAACCAGTGTAAAGCAAATTGCATGTTATGCAGTGTGTATGGTGTACAGATAATGTAAAGCAAACCTGTAAAGCAAAAGGGAAAGATGTACCTTCCAGGCTCTCCAAAGAGCCTCCTAGCAGTGCCCGTCAAGAGATGAGAAACTCATATATTCAGACATGCAGTGTGGCCGCTGCGCCTTGATCTTAGCGCCGGATGCGAGTCACATCCACCAAGGCGCCGGAGGTAGAGGTGTCTGCAGCCCGCCTAGTCGGCGAAGAGAGTTGTGCCATGCAAAAATATGAGAAACCCCGGGCGTAGTGCTCGACCTCCTCGCGGGTTGTCGACGTCTGTCCCCTGAACTGGTCCTCGAACCACGAATATCTCACGAACCCTAGTCGGGAGAGAGGTGGGCGAATCCCTAGTAGAAAGATCTGAGCGATATCCCACTCACCCATATCAGTGTCGAAAGGGATCGGATCACCCCCTACTCCGATGTCGGTGAGCATGGAGAAGTCGAAGGGAGTCATCGTCATCTCCCCTGCTGTAGAAAGGTGGAAGGAATCGGTGGTGTCCCACCACCTCTCCACTAGCACGCCTAAGAGAGGTCGACTTCATGAGGCTAAGAGTCCCATGCGAGAATATGTTAAAACCCCCATCGACGATGTGGCGGACGTCATCGGGTAGCTCCATGTACCAATCTCGAGCAACAGTGTTCCCATAACCCCGGAAGGCATGGGAATCTCCCTGTGTTCAAGACAAACCAATGCGAAGCAGTGTCAGGAATACAGTGTATGCATGTGTTCAGAATTGGTAGAAATGCAGTGAATGTATGAGTTCAAATTGTCAAAAATACAGTGTATGAATGTGCTCAGAATGAACTACGCATGCGGTGTACAAGTGTGTTTGGGGATAATCAGGTGAAAAGTAGTGTTGGCTATCCAAGATATTGATCTACATTACAGAAAATAAGAAGGAAGAATATACCTCAGCGGCGCCAAAGGATAGGTGTGACTCCGGCTCGTGTAGCAGGAGGTCCTCCGGAGCACCTCGCGCAAAGCTCCTGAATTGGCGAATGCTGTCGGGAGGCAATACGTGTACGTCAGGGTGATACGTCGTCGGGTCAAAAGGCCGAACGCTAAGCGGCAAAAGCTCGAACTCGGGATCCATGTCCATCCTTGGAGGAGCCCCACCCTATGGAATATCATCCGCCATCTCAAGAAGAGTGAGAAAATGGTCAAAGGTACGGAAAATAGGCGAGAATGCCAAAAGTCAACCGAAAGTCAACCCCGAGGGGTGAAAAATGAAAGAAAAGGTCGAAGTGCGGAAGAAGGCACGGAAACCAAGGGTAACTCGTGGGAAACAAACCCCAAGTGGTGGAAATCGAGAAAGAAGGGCCGAAGTCACTTTCCAATCGGTTCAAAATGTTGAAAACTACAAGGGTTTCGCGAATCGAAGGTTTGTAGGGCGATCAAAAATGTGTTTGAAGCTCGGATCGAGGAAGGAAAAGTGATCTAGAGAGAGAGGGGAATGTTTTTTCGGTAAAGAGGAAGTGAAAGAACAGGGTTTGGAACCCTATACTTAAAGACCCGAGGCAAATGGACAAAACTGCCCCGAATCTGCCACTTTTGGTCGATCGGCCAAATTGTTGGCCGATTAGCTTGTTTGATGGCCTATGGGTGGCCGATGGCTCCCCCTTGTGGCCGATGAACCTCCAATACCCTTGTTTGGGGTTGTTCTGTTGATTTGTGCCCTCATCTCTCAAGAAAGTACAAGAAAATACACTTTTGAAGCTTAAACGGCCTCCATGGTGACCTTGAACCATGTCTTCCATGCGCGGCACTCGATACGCACAAGGTGTATCCTTTTTTCGTATCCTTTTTTATATTGCAAGATTCAAAAATTGCTTTTGAATGTGTTGCATTACAGTATTTTTGTCATGTTTGTAAGGTGCGCATTTGTTATACGCCTTTTCACGCTTACATTGGGCATGCATCATCCCGTTTTGAGGTTGTATCTCAACATTGCGGGAAACATGCCTTTACCATGCTTACATTGAATATGTTCATCTCTATGTCGTTGCATGGAACATGCATTTTGCGTCGTCGCCTGGAATATGCATCATCACGCTTGCATAGCATATGCATGTTGTATTGGGTATGTATCCACGATCACATTGCATAGAGCATGCATGATGCATGTTGCATTGAACATGCATTTTTGTTGTTTTGCATAGAATATGCATTTCTCCCTTTTGCATAGAATATGCATCATAATATTGCATGGAGCATACATTTCACGTTACTTGCATTGTTATGCACACCTTACTTCCGTTGTCACGCACACTCATTGCATTATTATGCACACCTTACTTGCGTCTTCACGCACACTCGTTGCATTGTCATGCACACCTTACTTGCGTTGTTGTGAAGCCCCTGGAAATTTTATTCTCTTTAAAACCCTAATGTTTGAATTATTTTTTTAAAGCCCCCCAGTTCCTTGAATTATTTCAAATCTTGTCGGTTATCATTTTTATTTTTATCAAAATAGGAATATCCTAGCTGAATTAGGTTCCTTAGCCTAATTTAATTTAATTCTATATAAGTAAGGTTCCAATACATGAATTTAATTCCAAGCTCTCACTTCTTTATTTAAATTCAAAATTTTTCCAAAACTAGTACATGTACTTTTATATTATAGGTACCATCAATCAAATTGAGATATATATATATATATATATATACATTGGGGAATGTGTCCCTAGTACCTAGATTGAATAAAAAAAATGCCCCAATCACCCTTCCCAATGGCCGGCCACCCTAGGAAGATGTGAGGAACCTATTTTCAAGAATTGTAATCATGGTATTCTAGAAACCCTAACACCTAGTACCCCTAGACCTAGGGTTTTGTTTCTAATACTAGTTTCATTTCAACTAGGGACAAACTAGATATTGCCTAATCCCATGATTAAGCTACCTAATCACTCCTATTCCATTAGACTCCAAGTAAATCCTAACTTTTCCATCCAATTCCAACTAGTGGGCCTTTATGTCTTTTTACACCAAAATTTGCCTATAAATACCACCATCCCCTAGCTTGGCAAGCACAAACAACACACTCACACACACATTCGGCCTAGAGGAGAGAAAGGAGAGCAAGAGAGAAGTCTTGAGAGGGAGAGGAAGGAAGAGGAGAAGCCATCTTGTTCAAGCCTAGCAAGTAAGCCACAACACAACCTTCTCTTTCATTTTCCTCTTTCAAATACATGTTCTTAAGGGTTCTAAATATTCTTTTCAGATGTGTTATTGATGAGTTACTTGTGTTAAAAATGATAAGAGTTAAGCCTTGATTCTACCTCCCTTGTAGTTTCCCTCATTTCGGTACAAAACTATCTTTTTCATACCAATCTCTCAAACTTTCCAAAGGCACACCTTCAAGCAAATTTTCTGAGTTTAATATATGTTAGTTATCATGTTTTCATCATAAAAGAAATGAAAATTTTCCCTTAGTGGATCCCCTTTCTCACAAATTTTCTTGTTTTGGGTATTGTGCCTTAGAATATGTTTTCGCAGCCAACTTTCAAAATTTCTAGAAACATGTATAAAATTATTCTGGACCTCTATTTTATGTCAAAATCTTCTTTAAGGAGTTATCTTTCAAATAAAAATGGTTTCATTGAAAAACAGTGAGCGGTTTGAAAGAAAATCAAATTTTCGTAACGGTCGATGAATCTGGATAGCGCTGGAGTGTTTTCTAAATAACTTAAAATCTAGAAAAGCTATCCCATTTCCGAAATATGTTCTGGAAACTAGATTAAATTCCCTACGAACCATAGGAAGGCTGAGTCCGGTGAAAAATCTAAAATAGTCCCTTTCATTCTAATCCTTATGTGATATTGAATCTGGAAATTCTGTTATGCAAACCAAACCAAACCAAACCAAGCCTTAAGTCCCATCAAATGGGGTCGGCTACATGAAACCTTCTTCTCCACGCGGCCCTATCAAAGGCCATTTCATTAGTCAAATTAAGTAAATTCATATCTCTATTTATAACGCTAGTCAACGTTAATCTAGGCCTACCCCGTCCCCTAACACTTCCATCTACCATTACAGCATCGCATCTCTTCACTACTGCCTCTGTTGGTCTCCGTTGAATATGACCAAACCATCTCAAAAGATTCTCCCTTAACTTATCTTCTATCAGTGCTACTCCTACCCATTCCCGAATACACTCATTCCTAATCCTGTCTTGTCTAGTCTTACCACACATCCACCTTAGTGGGTATTCATTTATCGCACAAAACCCCAAACGCACTTCTCCACTTGCACCATCCGGCCTTAATCCTATGGGCCACATCTGCATCAATCTCTCCCGCTGTTGTGATAATCGACCCTGAATAACGAAAATGATCACTCTTAGGCAGTTCTTGGTTCTCAATCTTCACTTCTCCTCTGCTTTCATTATTACTGTTACTAAATTTACACTCCATATACTCTGTCTTAGTTCTGCTTATCCTGAATCCTTTAGATTCAAGAGCTTTTCTCCAAATCTCTAACTTTGTGTTAACTCCTTCTCTAGTCTCATCCATTAGCACAATATCGTCTGCAAAAAGCATGCACCATGGCACGTCATCCTGAATATTTATCGTCAACTCGTCCATCACTAAAGCAAAAAGATAAGGACTTAAGGTAGATCCTTGGTGTAACCCTACAGTGACAGGAAATTCATTTGTCTCTCCAGCTGGCGATCTAATAGTGGTCACCACCCCTTTATACATGTCCCTAATCACGTCAATGTAACCTTTTGTCACCCCTTTCTTCTCTAACACCCACCATATTATATCCCGGGGCACTCTGTCATATGCTTTCTCAAGGTCAAGAAACACCATATGAATGTCTCTTTTCTTTTCTTTATACTTTTCTATTACTCTCCTCAAAAGATAGATCACTTCCATTGTTGACCTACCAGGCATAAACCCAAATTGATTTTCTGACACCTCTGTTATATCTCGCAATCGGCTTTCCATCACCCTTTCCCACACTTTCATTATATGACACATTAGCTTGATTCCTCTATAGTTGTTACAATTCTGGACATCACCTTTATTCTTATAGATTGGCACTAAAATACTCTTCCTCCACTCATTTGGCATGTTCCTAGTCAACAAAATTTTGCTAAACAACCTAGTCAACCAAGCAACTCCCTTTTTGCCCAAACACTTCCAAGCTTCAATAGGGATATCATCAGGTCCTAAAGCCTTATTTGATTTCATCTTCTTAAGTGCAATCTCTACTTCAAAGTTCCTAATCCTGCGATAGAACCTATAGTCTTGGTTTATCGTATTACTAGCTATTTCTTCCTTTATTGTCGTACCTCCATGTTCCTCATTTAATAGTTTCTCAAAATAATTCTTCCATCTTTCCTTAATCTCATCATCCTTCACCAATACCTTAGAATCTTCACTTTTGATGCACTTTACTTGATTAAAATCTCTTGTTTTTCTCTCCCGTATCTTAGCAAGTTTGTATACCCTCTTCTCTCCCTCCTTACTATCTAGTCTAGTGTATAGGTCATCATAAACTTTCAACTTAGTCTCTCTCACTACTTTCTTGACCTCCTTATTAGCCAATCTATAGCTCTTAAGGTTTTCCTCAGTTCTATCCTTCTGCCACTTTTTAAAGCACTCTTTTTTTGCCTTAACTACCGCTTGAACCTCTTCCCTCCACCACCAAGTTTCCCTAGAGCTGGGTCCCGTTCCTTTCGACTCTCCAAGCACTTCCCTTGAGATTCTCCTCATACAATTGGCCATCGAGTTCCACATAGTGTTAGCATCACCTTCTAAGGCCCAAGTACCTTCCTTATCCATTTGATTCTTAAATATTTGTAGTTTATCCCCTTTTAGGTCCCACCATCTCGTCCTACGACGCCCACCATCCTTCTTAGCTTGGTATTGTCCTCTAAAACATAAATCTAGTACCAAAATCCTATGTTGAGAGACCAGACTCTCTCCAGAAATCACCTTACAATCATTGTATTTTAGGCGGTCCACTTTTCTCACTAAGAAGTAATCTATTTGACTCTTAACTAATCCACTCTTAAAGGTTATCAAATGCTCCTCCCTCTTCTTATACATAGTATTGGCCACCACCAGGTCAGAAGCCAACGCAAAATCTAAGATACTCTCTCCAGCCTCATTTCATCTTAATAATGCATGCTTATGTGGATATTATTATCTTGTTAAGTTGGTCTAACCTTGTTTTAAAACATTTAACTCTACGGGAAACTTAATCGGGATGGTATTGGGTTTTCGATCACTTGAGTAATAAAAAGATGATAATGTGTGATGTATGGATTGTTAGGATGTGTTCCCTTTTTGGAGTTTAAGTCTTGTGCAAGCGGTTGTCGCGTAAACCCTAGAATGGAACGGACGTATTCGGACTCTTTGCGATGGTTTGATTGGTGAGATAAGGTTGGGTCCAGATGGGACATTCTGGATGATAAAATTTTTTTGGAAGGATAAGATTGGATTCAGGAGATAAAACCTTTTTCTTTTTGTTGTCCCTTTTGAGGCCCCTGCGGTTGGCGCTACGCGGTATATAACCGTTGGTAGGCATCCGAGGTTAGTTCTGCAACAAAGCAGCAAAAGGGGGAGTTCTGAATAGTCCGGTGTCCAATTCTTGTGGTTGGGAGGATGAAATCTCTTTGGGGGATTTCGAGAATACTAACCACTAACATTATAAACTTGTTATCTATTTGAATGACATGCTCCTTTTCTCTATTATTGAAATTACTGTTATTGACTTGAATATCATGCTTCACTACTTGTTTTCCATAAATGTGATGGTGTATTGGATTGGAAAAAAGGGATGGGGTGTGTGTGCGTTTACTGGGCATTCAAAGCTCACGGCGTTTCATGCCAGGTATTGAAGACTATTAGACCGGTCGAAGGCAAAGCTGAAGTATTTGAAGACGTATGGCTATCCTATGAGAGTTAGGGGCTAGTTATGTTAAACGTGTTTGAGATTGTAAGTGATAGATCACATGTTGTATTTGAGGCATGATTTGTAATTATTATATATATAACATTTGTAACCTATCCTTGTACCCCGTCAACTCATGTAGGCCTTGTGTTAATACCTTGTCAAGATCTGTCAAAAGGGTAGCTTTGCTATCTAAGGTAGTTGGACTTTGAAGGGAGGCTATTTTGACTCCTCCGACCTTCCTGGGATCTTGCTTGGTTATTAGCCAAAGGACTCATTAGTGACGTTTTCTACTATTGTAACCTTAGATAAACCCTGTATTTTATGGTTAATATATTATCTGATGTTCTTGATTTTTGGGGCGTCACAATTGTCACGCACACTCATTGCATTGTTATGCACATCGTACTTGCGTTGTCACGCACACTCGTTGCATTCTTATGCACATCTTACTTGCGTTGTCACACACACTCGTTGCATTGTTATGCACACCTTACTTGCGTTGTCACGTACACTCGTTGCATTGTTATGCACACCTTACTTACGTTGTCACGCACACTCGTTGCATTGTCATGCACACCTTACTTGCATTGTCACGCACACTCATTGCATTGTCATGGACACCTTACTTGCGTTGTCATACACACTCGTTGCATTGTCATGCACACCTTACTTGGGTTGTCACGCACACTTGTTGCATTGTTTGCACACCTTACTTGCGTTGTCACGCACACTCGTTGCATTCTTATGCACACCCTACTTGCGTTGTCACGCACACTCATTGCATTGTCATGCACACCTTACTTGCGTTGTCACGCACACTTGTTGCATTGTCATGCACACCTTACTTGCGTTGTCACGCACATTCTAGTTGCATTGTTATGCACCTTTTTACTTGTGTTGTCATGCACACTCTAGTTGCATTGTCATGCACCCCTCTACTTACATTGTTATGCAAGTTGCATTGTTATGCACCTCTTCAGTTGCGTTATTACGCATCGTTCCACTTGCATTGTTATGCACATTTCGCTTGCATTGCTATGCACCTTTCCATCGGCATCGTATGTGCACGTGTTCATCTTGTATCGAAATTGTATCTTGATATAGCGTTGATCATGTGTTCTTATTATATTGTACTTGTCAAAATCTCTCTTTTGTGCAGGCATGATATTGTATGTACGGTTCATTCAAGAGAAGTTTCGATTTACTTTGACTGCTACCCTTCTTCACTCGCGTTTGACATGCATTTGGACGTACCCTTCTCCTTTCGCGTTTGACACGCGTTTGGATGACTGTGCTTTCTTACGTAGCCCCTCTCCTTTCGCATTTGATACGCTAGGAGATGTTTTGTTTGAGACTCTGGGTATTCTCGGTAGTCGCTTTTAGTCTTCTCCGCGTGAGACATAGTGAGAATTATAATTTTCTTATATCTTTTCTGCTGGAATGTGTGAAACTGTTGTTTCTTATTCTCTTGCTTAAAATGTTGTATATATTTTGCATGAATGCTTCATTGCAGCCCTCTTTGCATAATCATAAGTTTTGTTCTGCATTGTGCATGTCATTGCATCTTGCCCCTGCCTGTAGACGCATCTTATTGTTATCTTGTATATTTGTCTATGTCTTCGGCCTTGTCAAAAATGGGTCGTCTCTGGGCTTTGACATTCACTCCCGTTATCTTATGACTTTCGAGTTCTGTCAAAGAGGGGAACCTGTAGACACCCCATTTTTGACCATCCACAAGACTTGGACGTCATCGTTTAAACACTCGATGATCATCTAGGCTCGTGTTCATTTTGAGTTTCTGAAGGTCTCGGCTGCGCGCCTTGCCTTGGAGCCTCTCAACTTGTCTGTTTTGTGCTTGGTTGTGGACCAAGAGCTTGTGGTTTTGTTTCTAAGGGAAGGGGGTGGCTTGTTGGCCAGCCCTAAAACCCATTAGCCACGCCCTATGCCTATCGGCCGTGCCCTCTCTTCATCGGCCATCAGTGGTGGCCGGTCGGCACCCTTTTTGGCCAGTCGGCCATGTTTGTTGGCCGAGGCCATTTTATTTGCTTTTGCAGATATTTTTGTGCCAGCTGTGATAGCTGGTGAGCACAGATTTCCTCCTCCATACACGTGTATGAAGGGATTGAACCAAGCCTTTAGCTTGTGCAACAAGCTTAGGACTTGGATTTCTATAAGAAGGGAGGTCCCTCTCCCTTTCCAGAGGTTCTGAAATTGGGGATACAAAACGTATATCTCTCTATATTTCCCTCTCTCTATATATATATATATAGTGCTTAAAAGTGTGTTTTGCCTTCACTTTTGCACTACAACACCTAGTAAAGCACCATTGCTTTCTTTTTGAGGTACTAGAGGACCTTGTTTGGACTCTCAAAGTTTGTTTTCTTTGGCTCAGAAGTGCTGGTTTGCTGTGGTTCTTCAAGGGTGAGTTGTTACCCCTTTTAAGCCTTGTTTTGCTTAAGTGTTTGGTCCCCTTTGCATACTGTTTTAGGCCTTGCTTTCAACTGAAAAAATTTCTGATTTTAAGTGCTTAAAGTTTTTGTTTAAGGCCTCTCTGGTGTTGGGGGTGGTCTAACCCCCTTTTGTGCCTTGTTTGGCCTTGTTTTGAGCCATCTCTTTTAGGCCTTTGGATCACCTTTGTTTGGCCTCTTCACCACTGAAATCCAATGGATTTTCAGTTGTAGAAAGTGTGTTTTGAGGCCTAAAATAGGAGGGGGTTGTCCCCCCACCTCTTCTCTTATTGGCTTGTGTTGATGGCCAACCAAAAGAGCATGCATTTCTATCTTCTTGAGGCTTTGTTTGAGCTCATTTTTGTGACTTTCCAGACCTGCCATAACTCTATTTTTGGCTGTCTTGGTCACCCCTTGCATGCTTCTTGTACTTGTAGTATAATCCTACTTATAGCTTTGCAAAGGAGCATGTCTTTCTAGCATGTTTTGGCTCTATCTTAGCATTTTTAGGGCCTTATTCTAACATGGTATAACTCTGTTTTGGGTTGACTTGATTGTCTCTTACATGCTTAATACAATTGTAGTGTAATCCTTGCAAGCATGCTTAAGGTTTTGGCTCATCTTTCTAGCATGTGTTGATTCCATTCCAGCATGTTTTTGGTCATTATTTAATGTGTCATAACTATGATTTTGGTCGGTGGAGTCACCTCATGCTTGGTTTTGGTAGGTGTAGTGTAATCCTCATTATTGGCCATGTATGCTCCATGCTTCATGCCTTTTATTCTAGCATATGTTGGCTATGTTCAAGCATGTTTTTGGTCTTGTTTTGACCAGCCTTGGGACTCTTTTGAGTCATCTTGATCCTTTAGGGCTTGATTGATATGGCCATGGTGCAAGTCCCTTTGCTAGCCGTAAACTTTGAGCCTCTTAGGATGCTATGCTTGTGTTATGTGCATGATTTGGCATCATTCCTTACATGATTTCAGAGCATATTTCATTGCCACACTCTCACATTTTCCACTTCTTCAGTGTGTTTGAGAGTTATGTCTTCATGCCTTGTTTATGAACCAATGTGTATGCATGCTTGTATTTGCTTTTTGGACTTCATTTTCAGCATGTTTTGGCCATTGTCTTGGCATGCATAAGGCTTGTTTGAGGTTGATTTGGTCCATTGAGTATTGCATTACATAGCCCTTGCCATGCTCATGTTGTTTGCATGTTGTTGCATGCTCATGTTGTTTGCATGTTGTTGTTGCATTGTGTTTGCATGTTTGTTACATTGCATTGTGTTTGGATCGGATGTTTATCCAAATACGAGGAACGAGGTACATTTCATACTCAAAGTGATGAAACGTGCCTCATTCCTTAAGTCACTGACACCTTTGATCAAGTATGATAAGGTGGAGGTTCATGGAGTCTTATGTGTTATTTGTGTGCATTCATTGACATTGATTTGGGCAACTCAACCTCTTTGGCCATCATGCATTGAGAGGCGTGATTGATGGCTCGAGAGCCGAACACTACACTTCTTTGAGCACGTGACATGATAAGGAGTGTAGTTGCACACACATTTTCTTGCAAATACACTGTCATGTCTCTGTTAGTGCTATGTTGCAGCAAAATGAGGAAATTGCAGGAAGCCGATGACCGACCGCCATTGCCGATCGGCTATCAAAATTGGCCGATAGCCATAAACTTTGGCCGATGGTGATTCCTATTGGCCGACCACCCCTCAGAATGTTCCTAAGGTGGATCAGAAGCATATTGGAAATTGGCACAATTTTCAGAAGTCCGTCTAAGCAGAGGCATCACGAGGCACGACAGTGGATTTCCGAGCGAAGCCGACCGAGCATGCATATCTCCCTTGTTTCCCGAGGCCATTTTTTAAAATTGCTTAGCTAAACTAGTTCATTAGCTTAGTTGTTTTGTAATTAATTAGTTAAGTGTTTAATTAATTAATTTGGTTTGTACTTAATTAGCTTAGATTAGCTAGTTGTTCAAATTCGTTTGTGTTGTAATAATTAATTAGCTTAGCGTAGCTAGTTAGTTGATTTATTCGGACCCTCCGTCGAGAGGGCAAATGCTGTAATAAGTGTGCGTGTGTGCGATGCATGTCTTCTAACCCCATTTTTTTGTCCCTTTTACTTATCAACTTTCAATGGTTAGTTTTAGGGCATGTTTCAATTAGCATCCTTATGCTTGGATGTGTGCATCCATTCATCTATCTTGCATGCACCGGGCTCGGCGCATCATACAAATTACATTGTATTTCAATTCCAATTTGAATACATGTATCAATTGTTGCATTTCATATGCCATCTTAGGTAGCCGAGCCTATCTCATTGCATTTTGCATGGGTTGCATTAGGCATTGATAACATAGCTAGGATCATGCATTGATTACTAACTAGCTTTTGTTTTGGCTTGGAGTACTAGGTAAGCTTTTACGCTTTAGCATACTGCATGAGTGTAAGTGTTGCCATGTTAGCATGTTTGCCATGAGGCTATGTGCTTAACTGCTATATCTGTTTGAATGCCTGTGGGTGAAGGTTTGATTGCTTGAATTGGAATAACTCGATGATTGTGAGTTTCAAGCCCACTTGAAGTAGCAAAATCATGTTTTTCTAAGCTCACTTGAGGGTGACAAATCCGCATCTTAGCCTACTTGCGAGTAGCAACTTCAAACCACTTTCAAAAACAAACATGAGTTGTTTTGTTCCAATCCGCGTGATTGAGTCTATACTTGTATGATATGCACATCACATAGTAAGGTTAGATAATAATCAGAATAAGAACACATGTGTTTTCAAAAACAACATATCATGTTAGTAGAGGCCGATCCTTTGATCAGGTGAGTGGGGGTGCTCATTTCAAGACCTTTCCCTCTCGTACCCAAGTTCCCAAGCCGAGGCAACTTTGGTGATGACGGACACGTAGCCTTCAGCACGAGTCAGGATTTCCTAAATTTCCCAAAAACAAAATATTTAGGTGGCGACTCTAAAATCTGGCAAAGCAGTCCATGTTTGTCGCTTTTTTTTTATTAAAATCGATTTTTCAAAACGATTTGCCAGATTTGGACTCTTTTGTGATTTATCAGTCTTACATTGCATATTGTGAGATTAGATTCAGAACCATGACAGGAGTCCGAATTGTAGTAGCTAGAACAACAATTCGAGCCCTCGTGCGCGGAGCGGAGTTTCGGGCGGTCTACAGGGAGACCAAAGATTAGAAATTGATCTTATAAAAAAGCATATATTACAATGAAAATATTTATCAATTGAATTCTTCACGATTGCATCCATCACCAACAGTTGCAACACTTGATGAACACCAGCTGTAGAACTTGCACCCTTTTTAAAACTTTTGGGAAGTATATTTGAATCATTTATTACGTTTTGGGAATTTTTAGAGTTGTAGTATCTTAGTTTTGGATGAGTGAAAATTGATTTAAACTTGTTAGGATTGTCCATTCACGCTTGTTTACGTTGAAAAGTTGTTTGGAAACTTAAAAACCTTGTTCTGAGGTCGACACCGGTTTTGGAGGTGTCGACACCATCTTTTTGTTGTTGGTCACAAGGGTCGACACCAATCTGGGAAGGGTCTACCCTTTGTTTCTGAAGTTTGTTTGCTGGAAATTGGGGTAGACACCAGTCTAGGAGGTGTCTACCCTTTGTTTCTGAAGTTTGCTTGCTGGAAATTGGGGTAGACACCAGTCTGGAAAGGGTAGACCCTTGCATGCTGTCAAACATAAGTTTCTTCATAGGGTCGACCCCTGTGTTGAAAGGGTCGACCGCTGCAGATTTTTTTCTAGATTTTTGTACGATTTTTGGTTATACTTTTTGGGGGTTTTGACCTGGTCTTTTGGGTTGACTTTGGGGCTTTATTTTACTTTAACCTAGTACTATAAATAGGCACCCACTCACCCCTTTTCTTTATTTCTTCTCCTCTTTTCTTCCTTTAAAACTGTGAGACCCTCTCTTTCTTTCTCAAAAAGCACTTTTCGCTCAAAATCTTTAGATCTAGTCTCTTGGAAGCATCTTCTTGCCTTGCTCCTTTGAGAAAGATTGTAGATCTTGTCAAGAGCTTCATTTTGATCCAAGTAGAAGTTGGTTTTGACAACTTTGGAATTTTAGCCTTTTGCTTATCTTCTCTTTCAAGTTTGAGGTAGGGACATTCTTGAGTTATATATACAAGTTTTTCTACCTTTATGTTGGTGTTAAGAGTTTTCATGTAGTTCCTTGTTGATTTCAATCTTGTGTTTTGAAAATGTAGAGGTGTTTTAAATGTGGGTTGTATCCCAACTCTCCTATAAATCCTAGAAGATTTTCCTTTGAGTTATATATATATATTCATGAAGTTTTTTAGTTGATCTTGTAACTCTCCTTGAGAAATTTTGAAAATTGGTTTGGTGGCTCAAAGGATTGATGGTTTTTGTAAAACAAACTCTACCTTGTGTACATTTAGAGATTTTCTTGAAATTTTAAACAACTTGAGTCGAGATTGGAGTGTGTAGTGAGATTTTATAAAAGAGATGAACAATGTTAGGGTTTTTGCAAAAATCTAGAAATTGGGGGTTTTGAAAACATGAGGAAAACTATGAAATTCTTTTTTTCTTGCATTAAACAAGTAAATGAGTGTGGATTGCACAATGTGATATAAAGAAATGATAATTTTCATGATATAAGCGAATGGAGGACTTATTTTTAAACTATTGTTGAATGTATGGAAATATTTAAGTGGAAGATGATAATTGTTGTGCATTATGGATTGTGAAAATTAATGTTTGAAAAACATTACATGTTGTATTGATGAGACCATATTGCTAAGAATTGTGAAAGGTGAAATTGTGGCTAAGTGTAGGTAACATGTGGTTATCTTGGGAAAGAGTAATGAAAAGAGGTAATAGAAAAATGTGATTGTTGATGTTATTGTGGAGACTTGGAAAATGAGAAATTCTTTATGAAGTTATTATATAAGACATGAGTATGCATGATTGAGGAATGGGAAATTGGTATGTACCATGGATTGCGGGAATTGCTATTAGTTGAAGGTATATATATATCATTTTGTGAAATAACATTGAAGAAAGAAAATGAAAAAATGTATTTATTCAATATTGTTGTCTTGTACTTGAATGGAGAAATGTTTTGAGTTGTGGAAAATCATTGCATTACATATGCATTCAATTATTATTTTTGCATTGTAAATTTTGATTGAAGATATCTATTTCATGAAAGAAAATAAAGTTGTGATATGAATTATGAAAATGTGAAAAGGGGTAAATACGGTGGTAAGTCTGGTTAGGGGGTGTAGATGAATTTTGTTAAGTTGGCCTGAGTGTCCTTGGTGAAAGACCAGAAAGCCGCGCGGATAGGTGTCGAGCCTTCTGGTTAATCCCGGTAAAAATGATAGTTTGGTAGTACTCGCAGAGTCTACTTGCAGACACCAGTCTAGGGATTACCAGTGTCATATTTACCGCCCCTCTGTTGATTAAAATTGGAAGTTTGAAATGTGTTGAGATTGCAAGATTTTATTTGAAAAATTGAAATCTTCAAAGAGCATGAAATGATATTTCCTTAAAAGAGCATAGCATGGCATTAACATTTGCATTTTTATTGAGAATTGCATAATTGTATATACTTTGTTAGAATTCTCTACTGGGCTTTATGCTCACCCCTATGGGATTTTGGTGCAGGCAAAACGTTGTGATCCTGCCAAGTTAAGGGCGCAGATAATTGTAAAGAGTACATAGCTCTTATTTTGTTGTGATCTTTTTGTAAAGCCAAGGGCTAATGTGTATGGGTCTGAGAGACCATTTTTTGTAACCAGGCTATCGCCTTGGAAGATGTAAGCCCTTAAGGGCATTTTAATTATTTTTGAGATTAGATGCTTCACATGTTATAGATTTATGTGTTTGTTATGTTGTGAATGTGAATTGCAAGCGAACCTTTTGTATTTAATCCTTTTATTATACATGTGATGTTGGAGGGATTATTGTCATTGATTAGTGAATGGTCATTAGTGTGGGTAGTTCGTGTTGAAATATTTCGGGGCGTTACACCGACTCTAATTTGACTAGAATCCATAAGTGCAAGAGAGAAAATTTATGGAAAATGGGCATTGCTTCTCATAATTTGTGATACACAATTTTAAAATTTTAAAATTGATTTAGTGTTCTTTCCTTTTAAAAGTCATAAATTATGAGAATATTAGATTTTTTTTAATGGGTAGATGGCAAACTTTTGAATTTTGAAATGGGTTAGTATTCTTTGTTTTAAATTTCATAAATCATTAGATAGTTATATTTTTATTGTTGAAAAAGTGTTACCCAATGGAATTTTATTAGAAAAATTTGATAATAAATAAAAATTAATCAAGAAATTTGGTATATGAGTTTGGAAATAAATAAATAAATTTGATTTTTTTAAATTAATTTTGAAAACTTGCTATATTGAATTTTGAAAGAAGCATTATTATAAATTTTGAAAAAAATTTCCATATTAGTTATACCATAAATAACATGACCATTTGAAAGGTTTTTTTATTTTAATTTTTATAAATTTTAGACTATATTGAATTGTATATCATATTTAATGACACATAATTTTAAATTTTGAAATGGAAAAAAAAATATATTTTTAAAAATCATTGTAATGCCCTAAAAAAAAAAAAACACACATATAAACCCAAAATTCGTGACATCCATAGATACAAGAGAATAAGGCATATTTCCATATATCAGAGTATTCATTATAAAAGTATTACATGTTGACGACAAAAGTAAATGCCTTACGGGCTTACAACTTTCCAAGTCAACACTTGGTTACAAAAAAAGAGTACTAACTCAGAACACATTAAGCCCTTGGCTTGAATTTATATGTAACACAAATATAACTACACCAAAAATAAGCCTTCAGCTTCTACAACCTCCCAAGCTACAACCTTGGTGGCGGCATATCACCTGCACCTGAAAATGATGTCCCATATAAGGTGAGCCAACGTCCAGTAGAGATATGCTAAACATAATATGAGCGATAACTAAAACATTGGCATTTGATAAATGTTTAACTTATATAAACAAACGTACATCTCTTTCATAACCAATCCACATTCACAGATGTATATATAACAGTCATTTTCACTTTCATTATCCAAACGAATTCATAGATATGGTTCTCTATTCATCCAGACCGTTCATAATGAGATTACAACTCACATCATTAACATTTCAATATTTCAATTTCAAATGAGACTACAACTCATATCGTCAACACTTCAATCCTTCCATTCATCTACGTTATGCAAACGTAACCAAGATTTCGGGACTTTCACCCTGGACACTCCGGCCAACTTAGTTATCAATGGAGTCCATCCCCTATCTCTTCCCAAACAGGTTTGAGAGTATATCCCCTATCTCCTCTCAAACCATGGAGTATATCCCCTATCTCCTCTCAAACAAGATATATATGCAATGTATTTAAACACTTATCATATACAATGATCAAGTAAAGCACATATTCACTGTGTTGTTCCATCCGTCATATTCAATGACACACTCAATTGATTAGTTTTAATTCATCTAATGATCATACAGTGTCTACAACAATCAAGACTATCCTCCATCGATAGCCCAAAAACAATTATTTCTAAACAGATAATAATTTCATCAAATAGATAAATTATCAACCCTTTTCACAGGTGAGTGATTCATTAATCCAACAACACCATTCAATCTCATAATTTCCCAATTTCATTATTTACAACTCAATTTCATATTCTCATGATTAATTTCATTAATTACACCAATGACCCGATTAAACCCAACTAAGGCATTTTTCCCATTTTCTCAACATTGACCCAAAGGTCCAAATATCATTAATGAACATCAATAACCTCATTTTAAGACCCATATACACATGTATAGTTCAAAAGGAACAAAAGCCCTCTTTATACATTTCAAGTTTTGAAACCCTAACACCCAAAATTTCCCAACTTCAACATTAAATCAAAATGGCCACAAGTTTATGTCAAAGGCCATAAATATGAGTAGTTATCCCTACCTCAAGTGAAGAGACTTAAAGGAGATGATGAAGAAACTCGAATATGCTCCAAACCCAATGATTTTCGGATCCAAAAGAAGATCAAGCCAAGCTCCACACTTTATATAAAGGGACTAAGGTAGAAGATCTGATTTCGTAGAGAGAAGATGTATTCTAGAGAGAGGAGCTCTCAAATGAGGGTTTTGAAAAGTTAGAGAGAGACAGAGAGTCGAAAAAGTGATTTAAAATGACACAATCGCGATCTGATATACGTATAGTCCGCTCGAGCGGAGAGTAAGACGCTCAAGCGTAAGACACAAAAACTTCACCCGCTTGAGCGCAAATATACCCGCTCGAATGCTAAGGCACAACAGCAAAGCACTACCCACTCGAGCGCAAAGAGACCCGCTCGAGCATATAATACACTCCTCTAGTACTTTACAGACTTTGAATACCCGTTCGAGCGTAAAGATACCTGCTCGAGCATAAGGAACGCCGCTCAAGTGTGAAAAACACCTCTGTAGTATATCTGCAAACGCACAAAATGCTGAAAGGGTGCAAACTCCGCTCGAGCGCAACAAGACCCGCTCGAGCGGATCATCAAAAATCTGGGCAACAAGATTAGACACTAAAACTCAAGCAACCTGTTCAAAACACGCCCAAGACAATTCTAAACTCAAATTCAAAGAGTTAAAGGGTGAAGACAAGATATAGACAACAACGACAACAACAACAAATGACGGGAAAAAAAAATCGGGATCGCTATATTCATAAATTATGAAATAATTAGAATTTTTTATGATTATAATTAGATTTTACTAAATTGCTTCCATATGAATAATTGAGCATACTTTCCTTTCAGAAGTCGTAATTTATGGAATAATTAGAGTTTAATTGTTATGGTTAAATTAGAATTAACCAATTTGTTTTTTTTTTACACTAAAAAATAATTAGATTTTAGTGAATTGCTTCCATATATAGTGGCACTCAAATTTAAATTTTGAAATAGTTGAGCATACTTTCCTTTTAAAAATTGCAATTTATGGAGTAATTAGAGTTTGGGAGCTTTTTCCATAAATCCATCTTTAATTACTTATGTTCCATCCAATCCATATTCTTTTTGACTATTCCATTAGGTCCTATTTGAGATAAGAAGACCAAAATACCCTTTTCATCTACTTATGTTCTATTTAGTTCATATTATTTTCTTATGTTTCAATAAGTCCTATGGGTGACATAATTACCAAAATACCCCTAATGTGAATGTTCACACCGTCAATGCGAATGTTCATATCGTCAATGTGTAGGGGCCCGACCCGTGTACAATGTGAATATTCACATTGACATGTTAACATTCACATTGATAGAAGTGTAAAATTAGCCCGCGGCTTGTGGGCGGCCCGGGGCGAGCCTAGTCCGGCCCGTGACAATGTGAATATTCACATTGACATATTAGCATTCACATGAATAGGAATGTAAAATTGGCTGCTGACGTGCCCGGCCGAAGCCATTCGGGCGGATTCGTTGATAATGTGAATATTCACATTGACATGTTAACATTCACATTGATAAGAGTCTAAAATTGACTCACGTCCCATGGGTGGCCCGAAGCCCGTGGGCGGCCCGGGGCGAGCCCGGCTCAGCTCGTGACAATGTGAATATTCACATTGACATATTAACATTTACATTGATAGGAGTGTAAAATTGGCCTGACGCGTGCCATGGCGCCCGCCCGGCGAAGCCGTGACAATGTGAATATTCACATTGACATATTAACATTCACATTGATAGGAGTGTAAAATTGGCTCGCGGCCCGAAGACGACAGCCTCGGGTCGGGCCGGTGGGCCTAGGCCTAGGCTCGAGCTTAGAACGGGCTTGGGCGGGCCTGACCATTTTTTTTAATTCTTTTTAATTTTTTCTACCAAAATTTTATTATTTTTCACAAAAAAAGACATTGTGCCTCAGGCGGGCTGGGCCTCAGACCGAGCCTTGAATGGGCCTTAAGGGGGCCAATGGGCCAGGCCGGGCTTCAAAGTGATGGCCCAGGCCCTAGCCTAGGGTCTCGGACATGCTCGGGCCCGGACCCAAACGAGCCTGCCCCGGGCCGTGGTCGGGCTTCGAGTAACCCACAGGCGGCGGGCCAATTCTACATTCCTATTAATGCGCATGTTAACATGTCAATGTGAATATTCACATTGTCAACGTCAGCGTCGTTTGCTTCCCGGCCGCGAACGAGCTTCGGGCAGGGGGCAAATTTTGCACTCCTATCAATGTTAATGTTAACATGTCAATGTGAATATTCACATTGTCAACAAAGGTTCGCCTGTGGTCGCCACGGTGCGGGCGGTTTTGGGCGCACACGGGCGACCAATTTTATACTCTTATTAATATGAATATTAACATGTCAATGTGAGTATTCACATTGTCAACGGGCCGGGCCCGCCTCGGGCCGCCCACGGGCCGTGGGCGGGTTTCGGGCAGCTACGGGGCGCGGACTAATTTTACACTCCTATCAATGTGAATGTTAACATGTCAATGTGAATATTCACATTGTCAATCTAAGCAAGGCCATCACGTCATGGGCGGCTTTTTGGCCGCACTGACGCCGCCAATTTATACTCTTATCAATGTGAATATTAACATGTTAATGTGAATATTTACATTATCAACGGACCGGACCGGGCCTGTCCTAGGCCGCGGACGGGCTTTTGGCCGCCCATGGGCCGCAGACCAATTTTATACTCTTAGCAATGTGAATGTTAACATGTCAACGTGAATATTCACATTGTCAACAGCCCGGACCGGGCCCGCCCCGGGCCGCGAGTGAGTTTAGCGCCGTCACGGGACGCGGGCCAATTTTACACTCCTATTAATGTGAATGTCAACATGTCAATGTGAATATTCACATTATCAACGGGCCGGGCCCGCCCCGGCTCGCAGACGGGTTTCGGGCCGCCCACGGGCCAATTTTACATTCCTACCAATGTGAATTTTAAAATATGAATGTTCACATCATAAAATTGCTAACCGTTCAAAAAATATTTATGAGGATATCAAAATTAAATATAAGGGCATAAGTGTCCAAGAAAATAGTGTAAATCAAGAAAAAGGACTTTATGGAATAAAACTATACATACATGGGACTAAATGAGTTAAAAAATTCCTTCATGGACTTCTTGGGTTAAAACACTTCTAAATGGGATTTATCAATAATTTTCCCTTAGAGTTTTATTGTTATAATTAAATTAGAGTTTAACCAATAGAATTTTTTTATTATTTAAAAATAAAAAAAATCATAAAATTTAGTTTGAGGGTTTAGAGCTCCGACAAGCCTTGTCAGTAGAAACACACTTTTCCTTATATAATATACTAGCATGTGACCCGTGTTATGCACGGGATAAAATAGTATTTTAAAAAATGATAATTTTTCTCATTTTCTACTCGTAAAATAAAATAATGAAAAAGTAAGAGTTTAACAAAAAAATAATTTAATAACTTTCCTGATTTTAAAAAGTTCATAAAATTAATTACTTTTTCTGGATCCAACTAACAAAATTTGAATTTTTTTAAATTCAAAAATCAAAATCAATATATAGATGCTTAAATTTTTTTTTAAAGATTTTAATAGCCAATAGATTTGATATGATTGTGATTATGTAATGTTTTACAAATGACTATCAATTATTTTTTTTAAAACTCAAAATGAACAAATTTAGCCATGACATTGAGCAAGATTTAAAAAAACTTAAGCAATGTATCTTATTTTTTAATTCAAATTAACAAATTTAGCCAACAGATATTTTAAATGTTGTTAATATAATTTAGATAAATTTGTAACTAAGGAGGAGGTTCATAAATATTCTTTTTGATTTCTTAAAATCTAAAATAAAAATAAATTTAGATTTTGAATTTATTGAATTTAATCAATAGTTTTGATATGGTTGTATTTGGGTAGGATTTTAAAGAAGGTTAGGCAATAACTATTATTTAATTCGTTTTAAATCTAAAGATTAACAATGTAAGCCAAATAAATAAAGATTGACTCAAAATTATAAGCCATAAATTGTAAGCCATAATTATAAGCCATAAATTGACTCATTTATAAGCCAGAGATCTTTATAATTATAAGCCAATTAGAGTTAACCAATAGACTTTTTTAAAAATAAAAAATAATTAGATTTTAGTGAATTGCTTCCATATATAATGGCACTCAAATTTAAATTTTGAAATAGTTGAGCATACTTTCCTTTTAAAAATCGCAATTTATGGAATAATTAGAGTTTTATTGTTATAATTAAATGAGAGTTTAACCAATAGAATGTTTTTTATTATTTAAAGATAAAAAAAATCATAAAATTTAGTTTGAGGGTTTAGAGCTCCCACAAGCCTTGTCATTAGAAACACACTTTTCCTTATATAATATACTAGCATGTGACCTATGTTATGCACAGGATAAAATAGTATTTTAGAAAATGATAATTTTTCTCATTTTGTCCTCGTAAATTAAAATTATGAAAAAGTAAGAGTTTAACAAACAAATAATTTAATAAATTTCCTGATTTTACAAAGTTCATAAAATTCTTTATTTTTTATGGAGCCAACTAACAAATTTTGTTCCCTAATAGGAATTTTGAATTTTTTTAAATTCAAAAATCAAAATCAATATATAGATGCTTTAATTTTTTTTTAAAAAAGATTTTAATAGCCAATTGATTTGATATGATTGTGATTATGTAATGTTTTACAATTGACTATCTATTTATTTTTTTAAGACTCAAAATCAACAAATTTAACCATGAAATTGAGCAAGATTTAAAAAATCTTAAGCAATGTATCTTATTTTTTAATTCAAATTAACAAATTGAGCCAACCGATATTTAAATTGTTGTTAATATAATTTTGGATAAATTTGTAACTAAGGAGGAGGTTCATAAATATTCTTTTTAATTTTTTTAAATCTAAAATAAAAATAAATTTAGCTTTTGAATTTATTAAATTTAATCAATAGTTTTGATATAGTTGTATCTGGGTAGGATTTTAAAGAAGGTTAGGCAATAACTATTATTTAATTTATTTTAAATCTAAAGATTAACAATGTTATTAGTCCATATGTGTTTTTAAAATTGGCTTAAAAATAAAATTGTAACCTCACATTGTAGATTCTTTTTTTATTTTTTATTTAATTTTTGTTTTTGCAAAAAATTGGTTGCAATCTTTTTGTAGTTTTTTATTTTATTTTTATGGTGTAGATGTTGCAAACCATTTTAATTAGTGTAAAAAGTTCAAATATATATATTTCTGTAAGGTACATACAGTATTCACTTTACAACTTTTTATTGTTAAATTGAACTATACAATTTTTTGTAATAAATAATTGAACATGCATATCTTAAATGTATGGTTCAACTTGTAAGTTAAATTAAAAATTGTATACTTCAAATTTTTTTTTTTTAAAATAGCAAAGTGACATTGTGCGCATGGTTAAAAATAAATTTGTGTAGTTCAAATTTTTTATAATAAAGAGTCAACCATATATCACAGGTTTCAAGTTGTGATGATCAGGTGTGGCATTAGTTTCATTTCCCCTTAGTTTAATCCTGGGTGATCTTACCAGGGTGTCGGGTTGGTTTAGAGTTTGTTAATTGTTTGGGTTTGTGGTGTCCGAGGGTACCTCTCTAATGAATTCCTATCCTTGTTTCTTCGGTGATTGATTTTCACTTGTTCCGGAGAGTGCGAGGTCAGGTCCGGAGTGCGAGGTCAGGTCAAACTAGAAAATTCTGGGCTGCTGGGTCAGAGCCGCACATGCGGGGTGAGGCCGCACGTATGGAGAGGGTTGAGTTCAGAGGGCTGCACATTGTCTTAAAGGCAGGTGCGGAGTAAAGGACGAGAGAGGACCACCGCACGTGTGAGGGTGAAGGCCACACGTGCAGGGGAGGTGCTCCACACGTGCGGGAGGGGGGTGCCACACGTGCGGCAATCTGGGTAGTCCAAGAGCTCTGTTTTTTTTTTTTTTTTTCCTTTTGGGATTGAATGTATCTCATTTTTCTTACATCCCTCTCTCTCTAAAAACAATTTTACTCCCCCTTCTATCTAAAAACCCTCATCACACACTAAAAATCTTTGATTCTTGCAATCCATTGGGTCTAGATCAATCATTTCTCTCAAGCCTTAGAGATCTAAGCTAGAACATCCCATTGTGTGGTGAAGATCAAAAATTTCTCACCTTTGACTGTAGGGTTTTGATCTCACCTCTTCAACAAAGAACTTAGGGTTTCCTTTGAGTTATATATATATATTTGCGAGTTTTGATTGATTTTGTGAGCTCATCTTTGTCTATTTCGAAAAAATGGATTTTATGGCTCAAGAAATTGTTGGTTTTGTAGAAGGGATTTATCCTTGTTTCTTTTAAAGACTTTTCTTGAATTGTTGAGCCATATGGGTTGAGATTGAGCTATAAAGTGAGGGGTTGAAAAGAAAATGAGGAGATGTTAGGATTTGTGAAAAAACCTAGACTTTGGGAATTTTCCCTACAAAAGGGGAGGGGGGGAGGGAAAGATGGGGGCTCATGTTTGTTGATTACATGTGTGTATACATATATATAGTTTTTTTTTTTGGATGTATATTGTTGTGTGCCATGGTAGGTAAAGAGAACGGAAATGTTTTGTTTTATACAAATGTTTTGTATATACGTTGATGGAGAATTTCTTAACGTACGAAAATCGTTGAGATTGGAAGTTGATATCTACATAATGCTATGGCTTTGAAATGATTAAAATGTTGAAAGTGTATGAGTTGTGGTTACATTGTTATAAATGGGCAATGACGGTAACTTTTGGCTATTTGATGGAATATCATGGAAAGAAGAAAACGAAGATTTTGAACCTTTATGGAAAATTTGTTGTAGTTATGATCAACGTAGAGAAACATGAAGTTGTATGGATAATTGTTGCATTGGCATTTCTAAACCTTGCATGTCATGAAAAATTGGTTTGAGAAATGGAATTTTCATTGAGAATGAATCATTGGCTGTGGGTTCGGCACACAGTACACCTTTGAAGACAACCTCACCGAATCACCTGAATTCAAGTGAGACGAGACACTGCGTCGCGAAATCTACAGCTCCTTCATCTCCGACAATTCTGACAATGACCTCTTCCTTCCTAACCCGCCATCGCCACACACAGTGGCGAAGAAGAAACAACGGAGAAAAAAAAGAAAGCGACGTCACGACACTGCATCAGCACTTCCTCGACCGACAATGGGTTGTTTGGCAACGAGAGAGATGAGGAAGAAGAAGAGATCGGAACGCTAGTTTTGTTTTCACCAAATCACAAGAAAAGGATGAAGGAAGCGAAATGTAATGTTTCGAACGAAGGGAAGGTGTGGTCACTAGAGATTGAGTTGCTGATGAGGTTGTCGAGGTTGAAGAAGCTGATACCGTCATTTGCGACGGAAGGGAAAGTGAAGGAGAGCTTCGCAATGGCAATGAAATCGGAGGACCCATATGAGGATTTCAAGAGATTGATGACGGAGATGATATTAGAGAAGTAACTGTTCGAGGCGAGAGATTTGGAGCACCAGTTGAAGTGTTTTTTTATCACAGAACTTGCGTTATCATCACAGAGTTATTGTTGAGGTTTTTACTGACATTTGGAAGACATTGTTTTATAGTACTAGTAGAATTTAGTTTCTTTCAATGTTCTTTGAAGTTCTTGATAATTGTTAAAATGAAAGATTAAAAAACAAATTTACTGGCTTTATGTTGTTAATTATTAGAATCTATGATTACTAATGTGTTGATGGTGATGAATTATCAAAATTAATGTAAATAATGTGAAAACACAAAGAGAATTTTATTATTTATATCCTCAACAATAATATAAAGTTTCAAACAATAGTTTTAATACAGAATTGTAGTTCATTAAGTGTGTAATTGCAACAAAATTTAACAGCCTTTGGCATGTCTATTTTTAGTCATAGTTAAATATGAGCAGTATGCACATAATTCTCAAAAGATGCTTACACTGAGCATAAATTGAAGTAAAGCATCACATATAACAAGGTTAAGAAAATTAAATCAAAAGATTTTAGTTGAGAACAAAATAATCTCATACACAGAATAACAAAACATACAGTAATTTTTACTTCTAAGCGCATTATTGTTTTTTTATAACTAAATCTTATTTAAAGACGACACCAAGAGTGGCGTAACCTCAGTATACAGGATGTATACAAAGAAAGCCTAAAATCCATAACTAAAACAGAGCTCTCATATATGAAGCGCAGTATTATCATTGAAAACAAGATGCACCTAAAGCTATACATGCAGCTGCCTATCAATCATTTGTATGAACCTGCAATAATACATCTCTAGAAGGGTGAAAACAGAGGGTAACATAACTTACCTGTTCATTTACACTAATAAACTTCAAAGTGATCTCTTCAAATGATAATATGTAATAAATCTGCAAAATGCATTCACTTTAGTTAAAAAACTAGTCATCCTCCATTACATGAACAATATTACTCACTCAGATATGTACTTCAAATATGTATGCTAGTGGCTTTCCAATGTGTATTTAAGTTCAAAACGAAACACGTGCAATAAGAAAATGCTTAAATATACAAGCATAATAAAACCAAAACAAAATGGTAATTCACCTTTGCATAGAAAGATGCTGCCCTGAGGAAATCCTTGGCAGAAAATGCAGCTTCCGCCTGCATCATAAATAGCTCAGTGATGAACTAAAATACATTCAAGTTGCATACGATTGTATGTGGCCATAATCTAACCAACAAAGTCAATAAGCCCAGACCTATGCTAGATATACTTGATCTCTCTGGAATGGATCCCGACAATTTTCCAAAGCTGTCGCATACTCCTTCAAGTCCAGGTACACCTTCCACATATTTCGGCCTTCATCATTTACAGACACCTACTTTACAATCTCAAATTCATTATATGGAAATTGATAGGCACAAGATACGACTGCTACTATTTAAACACCCTGGTCGTTGCATGTAGTATACAAAATTAGGCAAGAAGTTAAACATCCTACACTATGTAGGGGGCCATTTAGCTATTTCATTTTGTTTATCTGTGTATATCACTTGTTGTAGGGTATGCCCTAAATGACCCTCTTGGATATGCCTTTTAAGATTTTTCTTACCTTGGACACTGACAGCACGTAGTGCACAGGTATATCACAAAACAATGAAATCATCTTAGCATACAAACCTAAAAAATGAAGTTCTGGTCAAATGCATAGAACAATCCAGTAGAGGCATCACTACATAATCCAATAATACCCCTTGACATTGATTTAGGTGTTTCATCGAACTGAAGTTCCTCAATGATCTGTTCACTGATTCTATTTACAACCTAAAACACAACAAATATATCTATAATGTTAGTGAGCAAGGGAACTGATGAACAAATATTGAAGTCAGTTCCCAACTTGTTCATCATCATGGACAAAGAAAATGGAACTTTCTCTAGGATCCATCTGCTAAAACTTTGTTACCAGCAAATAATGAAGTTCACATTTACAAAATTGACAAGAAAATTCAAAATCATGTATGTGTAATTGTAAATATGTGTCTATGTGCATGCACTGCACAGAAAGACGTACCTTAACCTTGTTTCCTAGGAGAAGCATAAAATGAAATTCAGACATTACCTTTCAAATTGGGTTTAATAGCTTCAGCAACATCAACTAATTTTGAATAGTCTAAAAGACCCTCGTTCGCTACAAAATTTTCATTTCCTTTAGGTGAACTGCCCAAGAGGTTTCCCAAAAGATTTAATAAGAAAAATGCTTCATAAGAGAATTATACTATTACCACATAAAGAATCAATACACTACAAGACCGAGGATGGACATAAAATGCACATTTTATCAAGAGAGAGCAAAAGAAGTAGAGCCTAGTAAACAATAAATTCTAGAATTTATGCCTATTGTTCTGTTCACAAAAGGAGGCAAAAGTGATGAGACTTGAGAGTCATCTCCTATCTATGCTGTGCTCCAAAATTTAGGCCACCGTGATAGATACCAGCTCCAGAAAGCCAAGCAAAATGTACAACTTTTCTTTGCTTGATAAAGAAATGCAGTTCACTGCAAGATAGGCAAAAATGGACTTCATTTTCAAAATACAAGAATATGATTATAAGAATAATATATCCATCCAATATGTGTAAAATCATAATTAACTGATTACACAAAAGAGAATAAACCCATGCAACCTGTCTTCTTACCAGTCAAATGCCATACATGACATTGTAGACGTCCCGAGAACTCCGCTCTCCACGCGCAAGGGCGCGAATCGCTTTGTTCTTAGCTACTACAGTTCGGACATGTGTCACGGTTCTGAATCTAATCTCGCAAAGTGCAATACAAGACTGATAAATCACCAAAGAGTCCAAATCCGGCAAATCATTTTGGAAAACTGATTTTTAATAAAGAAGTGCCAAACATGGACTGCTTTGCCAGATACAGAGTCGCAACCTAAATATTTTGTTTTGGAAAATTTAGGAAACCCTGACTCGTGCCTAAGGCTACGTGTCCTTCATCACCAAAGTTGCCTCGGCTCGGGAACTTGGGTACGAGAGGGGAAGGTCATGTAATGAGCACCCTTGCTCGCCCGATCAAAGATCGGCCTTTACTGACATGATATGTTGTTTTTGAAAACACATGTGCTCTTATTCCAGTTATTAATCTAACTTACTACATGATGTGCACAGCATACAAGTATAGATTAAATCGCCTAAGTTGGAACAAAACATCTCATGTTTGTTTATTTGAAAATGGTTTGAAGGTGCTACTTGCAAGTAGGCTAAGACGTGGATTTGCCACCCTCGAGTGGGCTTTAGAAAACATGATTTTGCCACCTCAAGTGGCCTTAAAACTCGCATTTCGATGAATTGTTCTAATTCAAACAATCCAACCTTCACCCACAGGCATTCAGACAGTTAATCACTTAAGCAGTTAGCCTCATGGCAACACTCACACTTATGCAAGGATGCTAAAGCGTAAAAGCTTACCTAGTACTCCGAGCCAAAACAAAAGCTATGTTAGAAATCAATGCATGACCCTAACTATGTCAAGAATGCCTAATGCAACACATGCAAAATGCAATTAAGATAGGCTCGGCTATTCTAAGATGTCATGTGAATACAACTAGATAACATGTATTCAAATTGGTATTGAAATACAATGCAGTTTGTATGATGCGCCGAGCCCGGTGCATGGAAGACAGATGAATAGATGCACGCATGCAAGCATAAGGATGCTAATTGAAACATGCCCTAAAACTAACCACTAAAAGCATGTAAGTAAAAGGGAGAAAGAAATGGGGGTTGGAAGATATGCATCGCACACACGCACGCTTATTACAAAATTCGCCCTCTCAATGGAGGGTCTGAATAAAAGCTAAGCTATTCAAAGCTAAGCTACTTAACTAATTTAATAATCTAATTAGACTAATTATTACACAATACAAATTGAATTTGAATCAACTAGCTAATCTAAGCTAATTAAGTACAAAGCGATTTAATTAATGAAACACTTAATTAATTAATTACAAAATAACTAAGCTAATGAACTAGTTTAGCTAAGTAATTTAAACAGATGGCCTCAGGAAGCAAGGAGGATATGCATGCTCGGTCGGCTTCACTCGGAAATCTACTACCGTGCCTCATGATGCCTCTGTTTGCACACTTCTGGACTTCTGAAAATTGTGCCAACTTCCAAGGTACTTCTGATTCACCTTAGGAATATGCTGAGGGGTGGTCGGCCAAGAGGGATGGCCATCGGCCAGAGTTTATGGCCATCAGCCAATTTTGATAGTCGATCGGCAGTCTTGGTGGCCGGTCGGCAGCTCTGATGGCCGGTCGGCCATTGCTTCCTGCAATTTCTTCTTTTGCTGCAACAGAGCACAAACAGAGGCGTGGCAGTGTATTTGCAAGAGAATGTGTGTGCAACCACACTCCTTATCATGTCTCAAGCTCAAAGGAGTGTAGTTCTCGACTCTCAAGCCATTAATCACGCATCTCAATGCATGATGGCCAATGAGTCAAGCTTGCACAAGTCAATGAATGCACAAATAGACTCGATGAGCCTCCACCCTATCATGCATGATCAAGGGTGTCGGCGACTAAGAAACAAGGCACGTTTCATCACTTTGAGTATGAAACGTCTCTCATTTCTCGTGTTTGGATTAATGTCCGATCCAAACACATGCAATGCAACACAAACATGTTATCTTGGCATGTTTTACTTCAATTCAATTTGTTTACTCATTTTAGATTACCAATTAATCCTTTAACCGGTTAAGTCCAAAAGCGAGAAATCCTCTAAATGGAAAGACAGACTAAGCCACAAGCATCTTGAGCATGAAAGAAGCATCATGTCGTTGGTTAGTAGAAACCCTCAAGAGAAGGCTAAAACCATTAGGTATGAACGCCTCGACCTCGTGCTCAATCCAACAAAGGGCTTAAAACCTTTTTCAAAGTGATATAACAAATGAAGAATGGGATGCAATGACATATATTCCAGCACTGAAATAGTATGCTAAATGACATCAAAACACAAAAATGATGTATGTAAGGCATACTCGGAGTTGAAAGCATTGAAACTAGCAAAGAGCATAGCACCATATGCATACAATACTAAGCCTAAATGATCAAACCAACCCCGGACAGAGGTTAAACATGCCAAAACAGTGGCCTAAACATGCTGAAATGGAAGCTCAAAAAGCAAGAGAAGCATGCACACATGTTGGCCTATAAGCAAGGCATAATACACTACCTTCAAAAGCAATGAAGGAGTGAAGTATGTGAGAGTGTAACTACACTACATGCACTAAAATTGCATGTCAAATGGTGCCATACCATGCAATCATCACATGCACAACATGTTAAAGGCCCCAAAACTCAAAACTAGTCAAGCCCCTTTACACTACAACCATGTTAAGCAATGCTCAAATGACCTTAACCATTCAAAACAGGTATAAGGCAGGTCAAAATAGTGGCAAAAACATGCTAGACTCGTAGCATAGATGGCAAGAAAAATAAGCTCATGTATTGGCTCACACACAAGGCATAATGCTCAACTCTTAAACACAATTAAAGAGTGATAAACATGAGAGTTTAGCAAATAAAAAAGCTCTGAAATTACATTCCAAATGATGCTGAAGCATGCAAACATCACAAGTATAGCATGGTAGAGGCCTCAAAACTCAAGACTAGTCAAGGCATTTGCACTATAGCTATACAAAACATGATTCATATGATCAAGGCAGCCCAAAACAGTCCTAAAATAGCCCAAAATAATGCTAAAACATGTATGGACTGTAGCCAAAATAAGCTAGCATGATTGGCCAAAACATCAAGCATGTTAGACTAGTAAGCATGGATTACACTACAAGTGTATAATGCATGCAAGAGGTGAGTCCACCAATCAAAATTAGAGTTATAACATGCCAAAATAATACCAAAAACATGCTTGAACTAAGCTAATTCAAACCACAAGAGCATGCTACTTTGTAAGGCTAAATAGACTAGCAAAAAGGATTTACACTACAAGTGCAATAAGCATGCAAGAGGTGACCAATACAGCCAAAAACAGAGTTATGGCAGGTTTGATAAGTCACAAAAATGAGCCTAAACAAAGCCACAAAGAAGTAAAAACACATGCTCATTTGGTTGGAAATCAACACTAGCAAGCAAGACAAGAGGAGAGGGGACCACCCCCTCCTATTTGTGACCTCAAAATAGGGTTTTTACCAATGAAAATCCTTTGGATTTCAGTGGTTAAAAGGCCACAAAAAGTTGTTTTGAAAGGCCTTAGAAGATGGCTCAAAAGCTATACAAGCTAAGGAACAAAATGGAGAGACAACCCCCTAACACAAAATAGGCCTAAATCATCATTTTTAGGAATGAAAAACAGAGTTTTCTTTAGTTCAAAACTAAGCCAAAAACAGTTTGCAAAGATGGTAAAACAAGCATGCAAAACAAAGCTTTAGAGGGACAAGTGCTTACCCTTGAAGCCAAATAGCAAAACAACAAGATTTCTAAGTTAAAACCAAGCTTTAGCAACCCAAAACAAGTTCCAAGGGAGCTCAACCCAATGGTGATCAAGTATTCTTAAGGGTTGATAGGTTGAAGATGGATGTATGCAAGCCTTCAAGCACAAAATCCTTAGAGAGAGTGAAATCTAGAGAGAGTTTCTAGAGAGAGAGGCTCCCAAATCTTTTGCCAAAATTGTTCTAATCTATCCTCCCATGTTCTAACCCTTGAATATGAGATATAAGGCTTCATTATATAGAAAAATATCAAGTTTGGTTGAAATATCTGATTTGGGACAGGTGGGCACAAGCTGGAAACAGCTGGAAGAGAAATATCTGCCAATTCTGGGCTTTCTGGACATTTTTGGCCGATCGGCCAACATTTGTGGCCAATAAGTTTCACTTTTGGCCAACCTATGGCCGATGAGGTCCAATTATGGCCGATGCACTTCCATAGAGGCTGATGGAAAAAATCAGTCCTGGTTCCTGACTTGAAGCAAGCCTAATTCCTTCATATGGACTCCTTTTCTGGTCATTCTTAAGCCTAAATTGCAGCCCCGGAAGTCTTCTTTCCAAATTTGGCATTCTCACCTATAAATTCCATGTGTGCTAAGAGATATCCCTCTTTTAGTGAAGGTTACTCAGTTTCGGTCCAACCGAAATGATGCCCAACTTCAACCAATCATATCTCCCCCATCCGGACACGGCTTTAGGAGATTCTTAAGTGAAAAATGAAGCTCCGGAAGTAAACTTTCCAATGGTAATGGCCTCATAGCTGAAATCCAAGTATTCAAAAGGATAGGCCTGATTTAGCGAGGGCTGCTCGACTCTCTCTTAGCGATTCATACCCAACTTCTTCCTCAACTTGGTTTCTTCCCTCTTCTCCTCTTTTATTCAACTCCAAACCCCTAAGAAAGGTGTTTTGAAAGATTTTTAAGAGATTTCACCTCTCTTTCATTCATTTCCACTTTGTCCTTGCTCGGTTTACCGAAAAGCGCAACATTTGACAAAATGCGAGCCTCAGAACATCGTAGGAACTTTATTTCAAAAATATTTTGAAAGAGAGGGTTTTAAGGTCTAAAAACCATTCAAAATAGCTTTGGTCCAAAATGGGATGTGAGGTTGGGATTTGACTCTTCTCTTGCCGAAGATATCGAACCTTTGCTCTGCACATATTTCACCACCAACTAAACCATCAGTAGCACCCCAGTCTTAAGGGCGGTCAAAAATAGGGTGTCTACAAACACCAATTAAAATTATATTTATTAGTAAGAATAGTGTATATCAATTATACAAACATGGTAAAAAAAGATATAAGTCAATCTAAGTTTCACATAATAAATTAAAAGGCCACCAACTTCATCAGGCAAATACCCCAACCCATCCACCCCAAAAAATTAAATGATCCCCCTCTATTAATCAAATGGTGAAGAAATGATATTTTGAGATGACTTCAAAGGAATGAAAAGCAAACCCTATTTTCCTGAATATTTCAAATTTAGCAATATTCTCCATGTAACAGGTTCACTGAATTAACAGAACAAACCAACTGATACAATGAACAAGGCATGGTTTAGTGCACCACATTAAAGCAACTAAAATAATCATACCAAGTTTGGCAACAACAATAAATTGTTTGGTTTAGCAACTACATTTAATAGATCATAAAAGTAACATGGACAGCCTAAATAAGGTGAAGCTAGATGTAGTTTAACAAACTAGAGGCCCCATGCAATGTCTTGTAGCCAGCAGTGCAGTAAGCTTTTTGTCAAGACTCAAAAATAACTTATTAATTCATGAATATTTGTAGATTTTAAACATCTATATTTTGTACTTGATGCATATTACCAATTTTCATGCATGCGTATGAATATATGGGATAGTAATTGTCAATGTACCTAATCTTAATATTTTTCTTGTTTCAAAAATGTATTATCTAGTTCTACAAGTTCCATGTGTCATAAATATTCACTCCTTATGTTTCCAATAGCATGAACATTTATGCGTGACAATTATGCCAAATGAATTACCTTTCATCAAGCTCCAAATGAAAAGACGAACTAGATTAAATTCCAGTTCTCAATGTGTACAATATATGTTTCATATCATTGTAACACCCTCAAAATAATGACAATAAACCCATCCATCGAACATGCATCAACATAATAAAAGTCCACCTTCTTCTATTTAACTGAACTGTTCTGTACAAAAGTATTACATGTAAACAATAAAAGCGGGTGCCTTAAAGGCTTACAACTTTCCAAGTTAACACTTGGTTACAATCAAGAGAGCTCTAGCTCAATACACGTAAAGCCCTTGGCTTGAAGTTACATGTAACACATCAAAAGTAAATAGAAGTCAAAAAGTCCTTCCGCCACTAGCCTCCCAAGCTAAGTCCTTGGAGGTGGCATGCTGCCTGTACCTGAAAATGATGTTCCCATATAGGGTGAGCCACAGCCCAGTAGAAATATCCTAAACCAGTTATGAATAATGACTAAAAGATTAACAGTTGATAGATGGTCAACACTTTTACATTCTTTCATAATACATTACAATTCCAAGACTTTCAAGTCTATATTCAATTCACTCTCCATTTTCATTAAATTCTCAAGTTACAACTCATGGCTCAGAACCTGGCCACACAACTCATATGAGACAATAACTCATATTAACAACTTACAACTTCGTTACTTTCACAGATATGCATACTAGCTATATCACATTCCCAAAATAAGCATATGAGCTCTATCTACGGAGTCCATCCCCTATCTTCTCCCAAACAACATCCGGTTTAGAGGTACATCCCCTATCTTCCCCTAAACCGCGGAGTACATCCCCTATCTTCTCCAACACAACACAATGCATATAAACAACAATTATACACATCACAAATCAATACATAAAGTTAATGTATTCTTCAACTGTCATACTCAATGACACATTTCAATGATTGGTTTTAATTTACCTAATCATCATGCATTGTCTACAACAATCAAGACTATCCTCCACCGATAGCCCAAAGCAGATACTTCTAAACAGAAAATAAATGCGCAATGGATATATAATTAACATCTCAATTCCACAATTAATTATCCCAATTAATTAAACAATATAATTATAGCATTTTCCATAATTAACATTCACCCCTAAGGTTCCATTTTCATCAATGATTCCACATTAATCTCATTTCTATGTACCAACTGTACATATAGGTTTATTTAAAACAAATCCCCAAACTTTTATAAAATTGCACAAAAGCCCCCAAACTTTCTCAAAATTTCACAATTATCCCCAACACATCAAAATGTCAAAAATCAAAGACAGAATCCATAAAGAGGAGTAGGATATCCCTACCTCAAAGTTTAAGCCCAAAAGGAGATGAAGACCCAAAGATCAAAATGCTCCAAACACCGACTTTTTCAGATTAGATCGAAGCCCCCGACGACCTCTACCTTTTTAACAAAGCAAGAAGGGTAGGAAATGATCCTAGGTAGATCAATCCTTAGAGAGAATATAAAGTTAGAGAGAGAAGCTCTCAGATCTTGAAGATTAGATCAAAAGTTTACAAAAAATCTGATTTGAAACTGGCGTCATTGCCGAATCGATATAAATAGGCTCGCTCGGCGAAGACTTGCGCCGAGCGACTATGCATGTAAAAACCGTAGCTCGAGCCAAGAAGGTTTCGCTCGAGCCAACATCCTAGAAGCTCGCCGAATAATAAAAGAAGGCCTCCACCCCGCTTCACTACATTCGCCACTAAACGCACGCTTTAAGCGCCAACCGCCGCCGAAGAGGCGAACGAACTGTCTCGCTAAGAGAATGCTCTCGCCGAGAGAAATCATGGTGTTCAGTTCGAGCTCAGACGCAAGAAGCTCGCTCGCTTCAGCTGCCTTCACTCTCGCTCGGCGACCAACTCTCGCTTCGGCGAAGGACAAAAATTCTGGGCAGCAACCCTTGGCTCCCAAACACAACCAACCTGAAACAAACCTGCCCAACACATCCTATAACTCAAATACAATATATGAAAGGACGTAAACAGGACAACAATCTACTACCAACATCCACGGACACATGTCCGGATCACTGTACAACAAGGGGGTAAACCCGGGATCGCTATAATCATTATCCAAGGCACTGCTGTCATTAACTAATTTTATGTATGTACTTTTTAGTAGCGTTTAAAACATGAACAAGTACAATGAGTTCATGGCAAAATAAGTGAAATGTAAATCCAAAGAAAATACAACAACAAAAAAGCATCTAAAATTTATTATCTATTTCCCAATAAATTGAACTTCATTATATCAAAACCACTTGCCTATTTGGTATTTCACCAGGAAGTTCCATAAAACGCACTGGACGATCAACATAACTAGCAAAAATAGTCTAGAAAATGCATTAAAATCAATAAGCATGAAAATTCAAATAAAATGTATTAATCACAAAGAGCTATAAGACAATAAAACATCATCTACAAAATAGGGACAAATGCAAGGAAGGATGCATTCTCAAGAACCACGAATATAGCCACCTAAATAGGTGAGCTACTACAAAATTATGAGTTTAAAGCAACAATTAAATAAATTACTTAATGCAGCCTTACAGACCTGATAAATGGAGAAATGGATGCTTGGGAAGTGAGCTTGAAAAATCCAAAGAGAATATATTAGTGTACCTCCCTATCAACTCTAAGCCTAACTGGGATGAGAGATTAAAGAACCTTAGAGAAAACAATTCACTACTTTAT
Organism: Camellia lanceoleosa; assembly: GCA_025200525.1. Lineage (NCBI taxonomy): Eukaryota > Viridiplantae > Streptophyta > Magnoliopsida > Ericales > Theaceae > Camellia > Camellia lanceoleosa. The sequence continues at coordinate 5,922,962 of CM045770.1, read as the reverse complement.
ATAAGTGAAATAGATGCTTGACCTTCTGATTACAAATTAGAGAAACATTGTTGAGGTATCAGGGCAAGATCTCAGATAGACAAACACTTAAGAGGAAGAGTGCTACAGGGTCTAGAAGCCTTGGTTAAGCCAAAGCCCCTTAATTCGCAGTCTCAACGACTTCGCCATTAATTTTCAATTTTCAACATATAAAATAAGATCACAGAAACAGGATTTCTCTTTATGAAGTTCAAAGACTCCCAATATTTAATATGTGGTCCAAGGGGGAATAACCATGCATAATCATTTATAAAACAATAAAAGGTTGAAGGTTGACAAAAATATAACCCCTTAAAGGTTGAGCATAATCATAATCATTTCTTAGCATTTATACAGCACGAGAAGTTAAAGGTTGTCAAAAATATAACCTGTAAGAAAAATGTTGAAGAAAATAGGAAGGTTCTAATAAATCTATGCAGTGGTAAGGGAGAAAAATATGTATTATTTAGCTCAATTAGAAATTGCTTCTCACATTGATATAGGACACATAAATAAACAACATACACTGCGAGGGGTTTAGAATGGCAAAACCTAAGGAACGCAGGCAAAAGATCTAAGCTAATGAAATAGTATCAACACTAGGTCGAGAAGAAAGGAATTGACAAGGTCAATTTCTTGTTAACATGCATTATTCAAAGAAGACACTCCTGAGTTACTTATATGGGCTACCGAGTGCACCACTTGGCAGGTTTAAGAACATAAAAAATTGTGAACCAACTATACAGAGCTTTTAAATTCAACATCATGACCTTCAACACTAACTAAACCACCAGGAGGCCATACAAAAGCCAAATTCTATGATAAGAAGGTTGTAATAAATTAATAATAATCGGGCCATTATTAGAATCTATGATTACTGGCTTTGTGTTATTAATTATTAGAATCTATGATTACTGGACTAGTTGGTGTGGTCGGTTTGGTAAATCACTCATCTATGGAAATTGTGATAATTTATCTGTTTGGTAAATTCATTTATCTGTTTAGAAATAACTGCTTTGGGCTATCGGTGAAGGATAGTCTTGATTGTTGTAGGACTGCATGATGATTAGGTAAATTGAAACTAATCAATTGAAATATGCCATTGAATATGATAGTGGGAAGAACACATTGAATATGTGCCTTAATTGATCATGGTATAAGATAAAGAGTTTAATACATTGTATATGTATCTTGTTTGGGAGGAGATAGGGGATGTACTCCGTATATAATTATGTGCTTTAATACATTGTATACGTATCTTGTTTGGGAGGAGATAGGGGATGTACTCCATACGTGTGATTATATGCTATAATACATTGTATATGTATCTTTGTTTGGGAGGAGATAGGGGATGTACTCCATAGGTGATTATATGTTTGCATACATTGTATATGTATCTTTGTTTGGGAGGAGATGGGGGATGTACTCCATAGATAATTAAGTTGGCCGGAGTGTCCAGGGTGAAAGTCCCGAAACCTTACAAATTGAAGTGCATGCATGAAGTTGATAATTGAAGTGTTAACAACATGAGTTGAAGTCTCATTATGAATTGGTGATAATTGCAGTGTTAATTACATGAGTTGTAGTCTCATCTTGAATCGTGGATAACGGAAGTGTTAATAAGTTGAGTTGTAGTCTCATTTAAATTGTTTGGTTAGATAATGAACCATATTTAGGAATTGAATTGGATAAATAAAGGGGAAATGGATTGAAACATGGATGTAATTGTTGTTGGGCTATGAGAAGGGTGTGAGTTGGTTTACTCGTGTTAATCATTTGTCGAATGATAATGTTTTAGTTATTTCTCATATTGGGTTTAGCATACCTCTACTGGGCTTTGGCTCACCCTACTTGGGACATCATTTTCAGGTACAGGAGACGTGTCAAGTCCAAGATCTTTGCCTGGGAGGTTTTAGGAGTTGAAGACTCTGCTTTGTTATTTGTTTTGTTGAATACATGTAAATGCAAGCCGAGGGCTTTACTTGTAAAAGAGTTAGAACTCTTCTTTTGTGTAACCAAGTAACAACTTGGAAAGATGTAAGCCACAGGGCATTCTATCATTTTTGTAAACATTTGTAACTTATATGAAATACTCTTTTGTAATATTAACTCTGATGTATGTATGGAAATGTGATTTATCTATCATGTATATAAAGAACTGTTGGATGTTGGGATTATGTATTATTTTGAGGGCATTACAAAATCATTATTAAGATATCTTTGGCACTCTCGTCTTTGATAAAAATCATAAAGGGAATTTTCTCTCCATTTTCAATGTAAAGAAAGCAAAGTGTTTACTAGACATTTCAAGCTTTCATGGTTGTGTGGGAATTGCGCTTGATGTCGTCTAGATCAAGGTTTTTTTAAATAGTTGTTCACCTACTTGGAATGTAACGCCCCCCAAAAAAATATTCATATCTGATATAACCGGACTAACCCATATATGAGGACCAAACCCCATTACTTCAAATTATTAACACACAGGAACATTGGGTATTATAGACATTTCAATAACTAATATTCACACTAAATTCCTATCTTTCCCTTAAAAACATTCAATGTGAGATTTAACAAAGAGGCGCCACATGCATTAATATATTCATCGTCCTTAAAATATGAGTCTATAGCATGTGATAATAATAAGTTAAAGTAACAAAATACAAATTAATGCCTTAATGGCTACAAGTTCCAAGGCTTTGCCCAGTTACAACAAAGTGGTTTTCAAACCCATACATAGATAGCCCTTGGCTTGCAAAAGAAAAGAAAACAAATAAATAACCGAGCCTTGTGCTCCAAAAGATCCTACACGCCTTCACTTTGGCGGAGGTACACCACAATCACCTGAAAATGGTTTCCACTAAGGGATGAGCATAAAGCCTAGCAAAGATAATCTAAATAAATTGCACGCAGTTTAACAATATCATGAGGTGCAATGCATATGAGATGCCAATGCCAAAATCATAGGTCTTCTCATTTTGAAATTCTCATGCCATGAACTTATTCAAAAACATAACCAATTCAATCATCCATTTGATAGAACAAAGGACGGTAAATACGATACTAGTAATCCCTAGGCTGGTGTCTGCAACTAGGCATATCAAGCACTACCAATCATCACTTTACCGATCTCTCACCGGAAGGCACGTGGTATCTCCTCTGTGCGTGTTTTTGATCTTTCATCTTAGACACTCAGGCCAACTTAAACAATACCAATCTACACCCCTTATTCGGACTTACCATATGTATTTACCCCATAACTCAACACGTTTCAAATATTCTCAACGAATCAATTTGAAAATCAATTTCTCAAGTCCAATGCGAGGATTAAATCATGAGATTATGCAATGTTCAATACTACGTATGAATTTGCTAATATTTCAATTTACCTAATTCAAATGCAATTTCTACAACAATTAATACAACCCTTCACCGGTTGCCCAAACAATTATCTCTATAAAAAATATAAATTTCAAGAGACAAATATAACTCATGATATCATATTTTTAATAATTTCAACATAGGAGTAACAATCACATGTTCAATCTCCTCTTTCCCAATTCAATCAAGAGTCATAATAGTCTTCCAAAAAATTTATTAATCTTCCTTTTTGTTCAAACTCAAGAATTCGCCAAGAATTTTCATAATTCCAAGAATAACATATGTTTCTGTCAACATTCCTCAATAGCTTAACATAATAAATATTTTTCATCTTTCTCAAGAGTTCAATATTTCCAAATTGAATAATTTCCAAAAGGAACCTCATTGATTTCCAATATTACCACAAGATTCTCATCAATCTCATCCATTTGAATATTGTAACGCCCGCATCCTTTAATCCATTGGAGTGTGTATTTAGTTCCCTTATTTTCATTTTTGGGAGTCTTTGGAGTTGTTGAATGTTGGTTTTGGAGGAGTATGATCCGATTTAAACTCGTTGGGTTTGTTTGTTTGCGTTTGATCTTGTCAAAAAGTTGTTTGGGAACTTAGAAATTCTATTATGGGGTCGACACCAGCCTCCCTAAGGGTCGACCCTTACCTGTTGGTGAAGTTTCTGGAAGTGTTGCTGAAAAATAAGGTCGACCCCCTCCTGTCTAAGGGTCGACCCTCTTATATTGCAGAATCTGTGTGTCAGTTGCTGGAAAATAGGGTCAACCCCTTCTTGTCTAAGGGTTGACCCCCTTGCTTGTGCCAGATTGTCTTTTCTGCCTAAAGGGTCGACCCCCCTACCCGAAGGGTCGATCCCTGCGTGTCTTTTTCAGATTTTTGGGGGTCCGAATGGGCCCTACCTTTGAGGGGTTTTGGGCCTAGTATTTTATTGACCTTAGGGCTACTTTTCTACTACTATAAATAGGCTCCAAACATATTTCAGTTCACTTTTCTCCTCTTTCCTCTCTCTCAAACTGTGAGTTATCCTCTCTTTCTCTCAACTCAAGCTTTTGGTACAAAGACCTCTAGATCCACTCACCTAGAGTGATCTTTTCACCATGGTGCCTTGAGAAAAAGTGTAGATCACGTCAAGGGCTTCCTTTTGGTCCAAATGGTTCGTGGTTTCATCACCATTGATTTTTGGGTCATCATCTCTTGGCTTCAAGAGGTAAGGGTTTCTAGTTCTCTTTCAATACCCTCGTTTATGGATAAATTTGTGGTATTTTCTTTATACAAATATAAAAGTTTATATTTTTATGCATATTGTGATGAATCATGAGATTGGGGGGTTAGGGTTTGAAGAGAGTTGGGTTCACTTATTGGGTTATGATCTTGGGTCATGAATTTGGGTGTAAAAGTAATAAAAGGGTTGGAATAAAATGTGTTTTTGTTAAAAGCCTTAATTTCTCTTAAAAACCCTAGTTTAGCTCGTGAAGATGGTTAATGGTTTTGCTTCAACTGATAGGAGAATCATAAAATTGAAGTGTTAAATTACACATGTACAAGTTTAATTGAAATTTTAAAGAATGTGAGAAATTTGTGTAAAAGTTGCGATTGAACTCGTAATGTTGATATTTTAAATTATGTTATAATATGAAACCAAACTTTGGGGGAAAAGAAATTACTAAGGGTATGGATGATATGATCTTTGTGTTGAAATGGTTGTGTTGAATCTTGTTGTGTGTTATGTGAATTGTATTGGGTTAAGCTATGTTGAGTTGGTTGAGTTGTATTGTGTGGAATTGAGTTGTGTTGGGTTGGGTTGTGTTGTGGTCGTTACCCCCGCGAGGAGTTGAAAAATTGTTTTTCAGTGCCCACGATTGTCTGTATCATAGCCCATAAATGTGGGTGATGGTTTTAAAAATTGAAAAAAAAAAAAAAGGTTTTTCGATGCCCACAACCGTCCGTATAGTAGCTGGTAACTGTGTGGGCGGTTTGAATTCAAGGTGACCAATTGCCCTGTCTAGGCTTATCGATGGACGAATGTGGGAAAAGTGATTTTTGGGTGTCCACACAGTCCTACCGTATTGTAGCCGGCAAAAGTGGAAAAATGATTTTTGGGTGTCCACACAGTCCTGTTGTTTTGTAGCTGGCAAAAGTGAAAAAATGATTTTTGGGTGTCCACTAGTCCTACCGTATTGTTGCTAGCAAAAGTGGAAAAACATATGGTTTTCGAAAATGTTTTGGGTGTCCACGTCCTACCATATAATAGCTGACAAATGTGAGGGGATGGTTTAAAAGGTTGAAAATGATTTTCGGAAAAGACATGGTTTTTGAGAAAATGATTTTTGGGAGTTCACTTCCCGCCGTATAATAGCCGGTAAAAGGTGGAATGTTCTATGAATTGGGTGCCCGCTATCCCATCGTATCAAGTCGGCAAAAGGTGGAATGTGTTGTGACGTGTGTTGAGGTCGGCGATGATATGTGTGACTTGTGATGAACTTGTGAAATTACCATTTGATGTGTAATTGAAATTACTAAAAGGGGAGAATGGAAATAAAAAGCGGAATGTTACGATGGAAATTTAATAAGGAATATTTTAGAATGGGTTAATAAATTTAAAATGATGTTGTTCCTTAGATATATTTTTTTTTCCAAAAGGATTTATGATTTTCTGACAAAAAGGGATAGTTTTAGTGGTTGAAGTTTTCCTTATATGTTTAAATAAATTTTGAGAAAAAGGTACTTTAAGTATGATATCTTAAAATTACAAAACATTACTTTACTATATAGTATCACCCTGCATGCATGATCATTTCTATCTATAGGATGGTTATTGCTTTAGAACTAAGAGATTCCTACTGGGAAATTGTGCTCACCCCTTGTTGTTTCATTTTTTTTTTACAGGAAAAGATTTCGGATTGATTGGTTGAAGGATTAGGAAGTTCATGTGTATCTTGTGTGTAACCTCATTGTACTTTGATGTTTGAAATTATTTATTTGTAACTCTGTAGCGGGAGCTTGGAATGTATTATTACTATTGTTGTACTCATCAGGAGAGAGAACATGTACTATTATGTTTCTATTACTCAAGGGTAATAGATATTTGTAGATGTTAAAAAAAAAAAAAGGACCTAAATTTTAGGCTCGTGGCAATGTTTTCAAGTAATTAAAATTTGGGGCGTGACAAATCCACTTTCAAATTCTTATTTGTTGAAATAAAATATATTTTTTTATAACACTTATAAACTTTTCACAAACTTAGTCAAAAATTAAAATCATAGCATTTTAAATTTGTAGGGTTTTAAATTTTGGGGATTTCTCAATTAAAGAAAATACATTTCTCAAAATTCATGAGTCATACAAAAATCACACTCAACTAACAAGAGATTTTCAAAAAAAGTTGAGAACTTCCCCCCTTTTATGCATTTAATCTACCATTAATAACATCCTAATATTTTCAAATATCACAATATCAAAATTACACATAATAAAGCTAAAACACATATACAATATTTAGAAAATCCCTACATCAAAAGTTAGAAGAGGAAACAAGCAAAAATCCCAATTTTCAACGTTATCGGATTTCGATCTCAAAATGTTGCTCTCGCCAAGCTCTTCACTTTGGCCTCAAGAACTAGGGTCTAAAACCTAATAGATTTTGGTGGATCCAAAGTTTTGCATGATGAATGCAAAAGAGAAAAAAAAATGTGAGAGAGAGAGAGAGAGAGAACTGGGCCAAGAAAGGGAGAGAGAACTACGTTCTGTGTTCTGGGGTTCAAAGAAGAAAAAGAAATGAATCAAGGTTGATGGAATAGAGGCAGACCCCCACGCGGACTTGCTTCCTTTATTATTATTTTAATTTATTTATATATATCCATCTCTCTCTATATATATATAATTAAAAGTACAATTAGCAACTTTATAAGATTTTGTAACCTAATTCATAAAATGATATCATTATTTCTTCACCACAAAATATATTTCATTTGATAATATACATCATAAATATTCGTAACTCCCACATGATAGTAAAATAAATAATAACAATAACAACAACAACAATACATGATTACAAACGGGTCGTGATTCAATCAGTTGGGTCCAAAATGAATGAAGTTTAATAATCCAGAATAAATCTCCATCTGAGATTAAATAATAAAATAATTTAAATAGACACAAGGTGGTTCTCACCATACACATAATTAAATAAGAACCAAAATGATTAAATATGGGTTAATCAAATAAGTCCCACAAATTAAATGTATATCTCATTTAATACTCAAGACCCAAGAATAATTAAAATTCAAAAATAATAATAATTCAATTTGATTCAACTCGTTACATGGAAGAAGTAGGCATGTGTTGGCTACTTGGCCTAAGTATATTGACAAGATTACTGGACTTTGAATGTTGGTTTTCCTTTTTGACGTTCCAATATTTCTTTTTAGAATTGAAACATTGCAAGGAAAATAAAAGGAGAAAATGTCATGTTACATTGATATACCCCATCAGAATTAATTGTGAATGGAGGTTGTAATCCTCATCGGGAGATTTTTTCTTTAGTGATTCTTTTACATTATCAACTAGGATTGGCCCACATGTAAGTCTCGTGGTGTTAAGAAAACAAGGTCACTCTTTTCATCTATTCTTTGCTTGCGGCAGTTTAAGTAGTCTTCAAGGAAAGGGAGCAAGACCTGATACATAATTGGTGCCTAACGTTTCTTTTTATTTAAATTTTTAATTGATTATCTGCAGAAGGTATCTCAGTTCATTTCCTAAAATCAAATAAATATTACCTAAATTCTTCCTTCCCTAAAATATCATATTAAATAATACCTAAATTCTTCCTTCCCTAAAATCAAATAAGAAAGAACAATTATTTGTAAGGAAAACACATATATGATTTTCTTGACTTCCCAATTTAAATAAAGAAAACAAATTAAAAATTTATTGGCCTCGTCTTCTAAAATCATTACCAAAAATTCTTCATTTCCTAAATAAAATAAAGAAAAATGAATTAAAATTGGAATGTGGTGAGCCAACCATACCTACGGCAACTTTACTTTTGGGGTCTGGACTTTAGACAAGTTTTATGCTTTGTTGATTTTGTGTCCCTTGAATTAATTTATGGTTTCTCTTTACACGTTCTCAAGTCAATCATAAATACAAGTATACTACTCTCACAAATAGACTATCTCATACTCTCAACAGGTTAATCATTTATCTCATCATTTAGACACAATACACAAATCTCTTATAAATTTTTTGCATGTGTATATGGTTTTGATTATCCATAGAGATTCGCAAATCCCTTATTAAAATGTGGTATTTATATTTATTTTTCTTTTTTATGTCAACTGCGTGAATAGTTTGTAGTATAAATTTTATTCATTGTCATTGATATGTTATAGATTTGACAAACTGCGTAAATAGTATGTAAAACTTCCATGCATACACAGAAATTATTTATATTGTGATATGGCTTTGATTTTGTTTGACTGTAATGAAAAGTGAAATTTATTTTTATTTTTTTTATTTTTGTGGTCAATTGGGTGAATAGTTTGTGGTATGAATTTGATTACTTGTGTTATGAATTTGACTAATTATGTAAATACTGTATAAAGCTACCATGCATACACAACTAAATTATTTATATTGTGACTTGATTTAATTTATATTTATATTACGTTTGTTTCACTGTAATGAAAAGTGAAAAGAAAAATATAAACTAAATTATCACATTATTCATTTTTTTAAGTGAATATAATAGAATGATCATTGAGCGAACAAAAAACTATCTAATACTATGTACAATTACATGCGCTGAAAAAAAAAATTAAGAAAAAGGAAAATACTCGTTTTTATAACTTTACAATTTTAATATGTAAACCTCTTTTTTATAACATGAAACTTGTGATATATGGTTGACTCTTTATTATAAAAATTTTGAACTACACAAATTTACTTTTAACCATGCGCACAATGTCACTTTGCTATTTTAAAAAAAAATTGAAGTATACAATTTTTAATTTTAGCTTACAAGTTGAACCATACATTTAAGACACGTACGTTCAATTATTTATTTCAAAAAATTGTATAATTCAATTTTAGGTCAATTTAACAATAAAAAATTGTAAAGTGTATAGCGATCCCGGTTTTGACCCGACCTTTGTTATATTCCAGACTCGGGTTTCGTGGTTTAATATTGTTATACATGTCTTGTTTCTCCCTCATTTGTCTTTGAGTTCGAGTATTGGAATGTCTTGGGCATGTTTGGAGAAGGTTAGTTGCTAGTTGTTCAGGTTGTTGTTGTCCAGAAATTTGCTTCTTCGCTCGAGCGAGGCTTCTTGCGCTCGAGTGAGCCTTGTGAAATTTGTTTCTTCGCTCGAGCGAGGTTTCTTGTACTTGAGCGAGCTTTGAGAGTTCGATATTTTTCCTGGACTTCTTTGTCATGACGAAACTTCGTCCCTATAGGTTTAAGCGTCAGAATCGCCGATGTCTGTGATTATCGAAGGTCTGTTTAGCAATAATGACAATAATACAATATAAGGGACTGGCGGAAACCAATCAATAATAACATACATCGTCCAATGAGCTGTGAGGACTTAAATGGAAATAAACTTTCATATACATAGTTATATCCACAAACACTTAAGTCCATAAAACACATATACGTAAGACAAAACACAAGTTAGGGAATTAAATCTCATTATCAAAATAGTATTAACAAAAGTCATAAAACATTCTTTTCACTTAGCAATATCAAAATGGTGAATTTGAACCACCCAAAAAGCCTTAACACATGTTGGTTCGGAACCTCGCTGTAACGCCCTCAAAATAAACCCATAATATATATCATTAACATGCTTTAATAAAAGAAAACAAATCATTATATCATCCATCAGAAGTACTTTTATTGAAAGACATCACATGTAACATCGAAAGTAAATGCCCTAAGGGCTTACATCTTTCCAAGCCAACACTTGGACACAAAATATGAGTACTAACTCAATTACAAATTCAACCCTTGGCTCGAGTGTTTACATGTAAAAACAAATAAAACAAATAACAACTAAACTAAGAAGAGTCTTCAACTCCAAATCCTTCCAAGCTAATTCCTTGGAGGCAGCATATCACCTGAACCTGAAAATGATGTTCCTGTATAGGGTGAGCCACAGCCCAGTAGAAATATACTAAACCAAATATAAGCATTGAATAAAGCAATAGCATTCAATAGATGGTTAACTCCAATTACCAATTTCACTATCATACAATTCCATGACAATAATGTTCATGACACGTTTTACTTTCCATTATTCATTTAACTTTCCATTTATACCAATATGGCTCAGAACCTGGCCAAACTATAACAGTGAACTATATGTCACATCAACATCACTTCCAATATCAACATAAACAAATGAGACTAAGGCTCATACCAAAACACTTCCATACTTCCCGATCGATACACATTGTAGTGCTGTATCAATAACAAGTAAAAACACTTCAATATCAATAAGCACACATATAGTGGTGCTACTGGAGTCCATCCCCTATCTCCTTCTAAATAACATCCGGTTTAGAGGTCCATCCCCTATTTTTCCCTAAACCATGGAGTACATCCCCTATCTCCTCCCAAACAACATGCATATGTAATGTATCAAACACTTGTCATATACAACACACAATCAATACATGTATTTTCTGTATTAATTCAACAGTCAAAATTAATGACTCAACCAATGTGATTAGTTTCAGTTTTCCCTAATCCACATGCAATGTCTACAACAATCACGACTATCCTCCACCGATAGCCCAAAGCAGTTATTTCTAAATAAGAAATAAATATACCAACAATTCAATAGGCGAGTGATTAAATTATCCAACTACACCATTTAAACTTATAATTCCACAATTCCATGAATTCAACTAAATTCCCCAATATTTCCCAAATTAATTATACAAATTAACTCGTTACCACAACTAGGGTTTTGCCCAAAATTACCAAACTACCCCCAACATATCAAAATACCAGAACTTAGAACAAAGCCTATAATATGGAGTAGGAAATCCCTACCTCGAAGCAAAGAACCCGAATGGAGAAGATGAAGATGATGACCCAAACTCCAAAGTACTCCAAATCCAAGATTGTTCAGATTAAAAGAAAGATCTTGACCCACTCTATCTTTTTAATGAAGGATCTAGGGTAGAAACACACTCTAAGTAGATCAAACCTAGGAGAGAAGGTGTGTAGAGAAGGAGAGAAGTCGGACCTAGGGTTTTGGAATAAAAAAGAATATGAAAAAGTGATTTAAAACCCGCTGCTACCTATTTAAACTGAACAGGCTCGCTCGAGCGAAGACCTGGTGGCTCGAGCGACCAGACACAGAAAACTGACCTCGCTCGAGCGAAGGTATGCTCGCTCGAGCCAAAGACAAACCAGCTCGCTCGAGCGAAGAAAAGCTCGCTCGAGCCAACAAACACAGCCCTCGGGTCTAAGCCTAGACGCAATTGCTCGCTCGAGCGAAGAAACCCTAGCTCGAGCGACGGACCAAAAACAAAGACCTCGCTCGAGCGAAGAGAAGCTCGCCCGAGCGACCAGCCCAAAAATTGGACAGCAACACTTGGTTTCTAAGCCCAACCAATCTACAATCAACCTGCCTAATACATCCTATAACTCAAGAATAAGGAACTAAAGGACAACAACAACAATAACATAACAACGGAATCTACGGAACATAAGTCCGGATACAACAACTAACTGGGAAAAGACCGGGGTCGCTATAACCTCCCTCCCTTAAAGAATTTCGTCCCCGAAATTAAGCATAAGCATAAGTTTTCAAAAATAGTTTTTTTTTTTTTTTTTTCAATTTCCAATGACATTACAATTCAACAATAAGTAACTTGACCTAATACTGGTCATTTCATCTCTTCTCAAGAGGCATTTCACAATATATACATAAAGCAACATATATTTCAACCTGCATCAATATTATGCATTTCTTTCAATTTCAACAGTTTTCAAAATACATGATTCTCATTTCCATATCATATTCAATTTCATGATATAACTCCAATTCTATAGTATATTCAACATATGCAATGTTCCGATAAACTTCCATAATGAGGCAAGTTTCAAATACTAACATTAAACCAAAACATTCTCAATGTTTTCCAACTTAAGACATATATAAAGCTCTTAAGTTCAACAATATTACGAAATCTAAATACAAGATTACATATCATCAAACATGTCCGGATATTTCTCATGGACTTCCAACTCACGTTCCCAAGTGGCTTCCTCCACCCCGTGATGTTTCCACAAAACCTTTACCAAAGGGATGGTCTTGCCTCGCAAAACTTGATCCCGCCTATCCAGAACCCGAATCGGTCTCTTCTCATACGAGATATCCTCGTCAACAACTAAGTCGGTCCAATCCAACACATGTGATGGATCCGGCTCATACTTCCGAAGCATACTCACATGAAACACGTCATGAACTCCGGATAACTGCGGTGGGAAAGCTAAACGATAGGCAGCCTCGCCAATCCTCTCAAGAATCTCAAAAGGACCAATAAACCGAGGGGACAACTTCCCGCTCTTCCCAAACCTCATCAATCCCCGTCTAGGTGATATCTTCAGAAAGACATGATCACCCACCTCAAACATCAAAGGTCTCCTCCTACGGTCATAAGATTTACGGCGACTGCGTCATAACAAGTCTCTTACGGATAAGCTCAACTTTCTCCGTCGTTTCCCTCACTAACTCCGGACCCAACAAAGGTGCATCACCCACATCGGCCCAACAAACTGGAGACCTACACGGTCGGCCATACACGGCCTCAAACGGTGCCATACCGATACTAGACTGGAAACTGTTGTTGTAGGCAAACTCCACCAAAGGCAAGTGCCTCTCCCACGACCCACTAAAGTCAAGAACACAACCCCGAAGCATATCCTCAAGGATCTGAATAGTACGCTCGGACTGCCCATCAGTCTGAGGATGATAAGCCGTGCTAAAGGTCAACTTAGTACCTAAGGCACTCTACAAACTCTGCCACAGCCTGGCAGTAAAACGAGGATCTCTATCTGAGACGATCGTCACTGGGACCCCGTGCAACCTCACTATGTCCCGAATATACAAGTCGGCAAGATGATCTACCGAATCTCTAATGCGCATAAGAATGAAGTGCGCCAACTTAGTCAACCGGTCTACAACCACCCAAATAGTATCACTACCCCGCTGAGTCCTCGGAAGACCCACAATGAAGTCCATAGTGACATGCTCCCACTTCCACTCGGCAATAGGCAAGGGTTGCAACAAACCCGCTGGCCTCTGATGCTCGGCCTTCACTTGCTAACAAGTAAGGCACTTGGACACAAAAGCTGCCACATCTCTTTTCATACCTCGCCACCAAAACTGGCAACCAAAATCCCGATACATCTTAGTACCTCCCGGATGCACCGCAAGGCGTGAATGATGAAACTCTCGGAGTACCTCCTCTCGGCAAGACTCCGGCACAAACAGACGGTCTCGATATCTCACACTCAGGTTGGGATACGCCGTCAAACCTTTCTCAACCTTGCCACTGGAGATCTTCTCTCGAAGGGACTCTACCTCAAGGTCACCTCCCTGAGTCTCTAACACTCGAGTCACAAGTGTAGGCTGCGCAACAACAGAAAACAAGGCCGCAGCCTCAACGGATTCGCCCAGAAGCAAATCAAACTCTCCAAGTGCACCCAACATTTCCCATTCCCGGATGGCTATACTAGCTACGTCACCAACAGATTTTCTACTAAGGGCATCGGCCACCACATTGGCCTTCCCCGGATGATAATACAACTCGAAGTCATAATCCTCAATGAACTCCATCCACCTCCTCTGCCTCAAGTTCAAGTATTTCTGTGTAAACAGATATTTCAGACTCTTATGATCCGAAAACACCTCGAATCTCTCACCATAAAGGTAATGCCTCCAAATCTTCAAGGCAAAGATCACAGCTGCTAACTCTAGATCATGCGTAGGGTAATTCTTCTCGTGAATTTTCAACTGACGTGAGCCATAAGCTACCACTTTCCCTTCTTGCATCAACACACAACCCAAACCCTCTCGTGAGGCATCACAATAGACTGCATAACCCAACCCTCTCTGTGGAATAATCAAGACTGGAGCGGTGGTCAATCTAACTTTCAACTCCTGAAATGACTTTTCACAAGTCTCACTCCATACAAATTTGACTCCCTTCCGAGTCAATCTAGTCAACGGTAATACTAACCTGGAGAAATCCTTCACACACCGGTGGTAGTACCCAGCTAATCCCAGAAAACTGCGGATCTCAAACACACTCTTAGGCTGTGCCCAATCTTGCACTGCCTCTATCTTGGATGTATCAACAGACACCCCTTTCCCGAAAACTACGTGGCCTAAGAATTTCACCTCTTCTAGCCAGAACTCACATTTCCCAAACTTAGCATAAAGCTTATGGGCTCTAAGTAACTCAAGCACTACTCTCAAGTGTTCCTCGTGCTCCTCCTCAGAAGGTGAATAAATCAGAATGTCGTCCACGAAGACGACTACAAAACGATCTAAGAATTCCTGGAATATCCGGTTCATCAAATCCATAAACACAGCCGGTGCATTGGTGAGCCCAAACGGCATCACTAAAAACTCATAATGGCCATACCGCGTACGGAATGCCATCTTTGGAATATCCTCCTCCCTGACTCTCAACTGGTGGCAACCCGATCTCAAATCTATCTTAGAGAAACAACGGGAACCCTTCAACTGGTCAAACAAATCATCTATACAAGGCATAGGGTACTTATTCTTAACCGTAGCCCGATTCAACTTCCAATAATCGATACATAGTCTCAAAGCACCACCTTTCTTTTTAGCAAAGAGGGCCGGTGCTCCTCACGGCGAAACACTAGGACGAATATAGCCCTTATCTAGCAACTCCTGGAGCTGAATCTTAAACTCAACTAACTCGGCTGGGGCAAAACGATAAGGTGCCATAGAAATCGGCGTCGTGCCGGGCACTAGATCAATAGAGAACTCAATCTCTCGATGAGGTGGCAAACCAACAAGATCCTCAGGAAAGACGTCCGAGTACTCACAAACCACCCTCGGTAACACAATCTGGGTCTCATCACACTCACTACTCTCAAAGCTAGCAAGTAGACCACTAAGCTCACTTCGCCCTCGCGAATCATACCCCGGTGGCAAAACACTACCAACCCGGTCCCCCAAGAAATGGAAACACTCCTCGCTCAAGGTACAACAAGTGACCGTCTGGCAGTAGCAATCAATAACTGCCCGGTATGACGATAACCAGTCCATACCCAAAATAACATCAAAGCCCTTCATGGGCATAACTACAAAAGGAAACGGAAGCCTATAATCGGCGACCTCTATATCACAACCCCTAACACCGTGTTTCAAAATCAATTCACCCCCAAGTGGTGACACTACACAAATAGGAGATGCTAACTGTGCTAACTCCAACTCCAAAACAGATGCAAATGCAGTAGACACGAAGGAATGAGATGCACCCGTATCAATCAAAACACTAGCAACCGAATTGCAAAACAAAATGGTACCTCTCACAACAGATGGAGCCGGTACAAGATCCTGCGTGGTAACAGAATACACGCGCCCAGATGGCCTCTGATCTACCTGCTCACCCCTAGGAGCATAAGACTGCTGCACAGTCTAGAACGATGAAGCCCCCTGATTGGCCCTCGAGGCCTGAATTGACTGAGCTGGCTGATGACTCTGAGTCTGCCTCAAACCAGATGCACCAGATGTGCCACTCAACTGCGGGCAAAACCTCTTCATGTGCCCTGCCTGACCACACTGAAAACAAGAGAGCTGCTAGCCTCTACCCTGACTCTGGCTCTGAGATCAAGCCGAAGATGATACTGCTCTCTGTACTCCTCCCCTCTGCGGGCAAACTGGAGACTTGTGGCCCAGCTGACCACACTTATAATAGGTAATGTCTCCCTGGCTGCCTTTCCCAGAACCTGCACTCGGCACTGGAAAAGTCGATCTAGAAAAGCTACTCTGAGACTGCTGAGGAGTGAAACCTCTCTGTCTCCTGCCATCACTCTGGCCATCCTGACTCCTCTTGGAGCCTTTCTGCCCTTCCTCCTCCTCCTGCATCATGATCTCAGTATGGGCTGCAGCATCAACCAGACGCCCATAATCTCGAATCATAGACCCTACAACTCTCAACTTGAGGTCGCGCCTCAACTTCTTCTCGAACTCAATACAACGGCGTTCCTCAGACGCCACCAACTCAGGTGCAAACTTGGACAAGCTAGTAAATGCAGCCTCAAACTCGGCCACAGAAGAACTCGACTGCTTAAGCTGGCAGAACTGGTCTCTCAGCTTCTCCCTGACAGTTGGAGATAAAAATCTCTCCTGGAAAGCATTCACAAAAGCCTCCCATGTACCTCCAATACGACCCTTGGTGAACTTCCACCACTGACCCGCATCCCCCTTCAGCTGGAAAGATGCCAAGGTCACCTTCAATCCCTCGTCTTCGATGCCAAGCATCTCAAACGTCTTCGTTGTCTGTTCGAGCCGTTCATCTGCCTTAAGTGGCTCTTTGGGATCACCCACAAATTCATCCGGATTAGACCGAAAGAACTCCCTCTTCAGAAAAGGTCTTGCATCTGCAACAACAACCTGGGCTTGATTCTCAGCCCTAAGAATGCCAACTGACTCCCTGAATGCCCCTGTTATCTCTCGGGCCAAAGCGCCCACAGCCTGCTGGCCTACTGGCTCGGCCACATTGGCCTGGCCAACTCCCTCCTACACTGCAGGAACCTCCTCCGGTATAGGCACTTCCTGCCTACCCTGTCTACCACGCCTACCGCGTCCTCGTCCTCGTCCTGACATCCTAATAAAGGTAACAAAGACGTTAGCACATTAACAAATTTGCCGAAGCTATAACACTCGGGTCCTAATGCAAGGGACAACAATAATTCATTCCACGTAAGCACATAATCACATAAGCACCTACGAATTTCATTCCTGGATAATGACAATCCCGAGGCGTTACTATAGTTCCGGTTGGAAGCAGCATTGATCAAGTGCCTTTCCAACAAGACTATCAGAAACTCAAGGGTCCAATCAATATCCTAGAAACTACATTCCATACCCACATAGTCACATAAACATGTTATCATATAAGCATATAACAGTACATCTAAGTCTCTATCAAACGAGACGAACCCATTGTGATACTAATCACTTCCCACGTACCCAAAGTATTCGAACCCGGTACGCTCTGATACCAAGTTGTAACGCCCTCAAAATAAACCCATAATATATATCATTAACATGCATTAATAAAAGAAAACAAATCATTATATTATCCATCAGAGTACTTTTATTGAAAGACATCACATGTAACATCGAAAGTAAATGCCCTAAGGGCTTACATCTTTCCAAGCCAACACTTGGACACAAAATATGAGTACTAACTCAATTACAAATTCAGCCCTTGGCTCGAGTGTTTACATGTAAAAACAAATAAAACAAATAACAACTAAACTAAGCAGAGTCTTCAACTCCAAATCCTTCCAAACTAATTCCTTGGAGGCAGCCTATCACTTGAACCTGAAAATGATGTTCCCGTATAGGGTGAGCCACAGCCCAGTAGAAATATACTAAACCAAATATAAGCATTGAATAAAGCAATAGCATTCAATAGATGGTTAACTCCAATTACCAATTTCACTATCATACAATTCCATGACAATAATGTTCATGACACGTTTTACTTTCCATTATTCATTTAACATTCCATTTATACCAATATGGCTCAGAACCTGGCCAAACTATAACAGTGAACTATATGTCACATCAACATCACTTCCAATATCAACATAAACAAATGAGACTAAGGCTCATACCAAAACACTTCCATACTTCCCGATTGATACACATTGTAGTGCTGTATCAATAACAAGTAAAAACACTTCAATATCAATAAGCACACATATAGTGGTGCTACTAGAGTCCATCCCCTATCTCCCTCCAAATAACATCTGGTTTAGAGGTCCATCCCCTATCTTCCCCTAAACCGTGGAGTACATCCCCCATCTCCTCCCAAACAACATGCATATGTAATGTATCAAACACTTGTCATATACAACACACAATCAATACATGTATTTTCTGTATTAATTCAACAGTCAAAATTAATGACTCAACCAATGTGATTAGTTTCAGTTTTCCCTAATCCACATGCAATGTCTACAACAATCACGACTATCCTCTATCGATAGCCCAAAGCAGTTATTTCTAAATAAGAAATAAATATACCAACAATTCAATAGGCGAGTGATTAAATTATCCAACTACACCATTTAAACTTATAATTCCACAATTCCATGAATTCAACTAAATTCCCCAATATTTCCCAAATTAATTATACAAATTAACTCGTTACCACAACTAGGGTTTTGCCCAAAATTACCAAACTACCCCCAACATATCAAAATACCAGAACTTAGAACAAAGCCTATAATATGGAGTAGGAAATCCCTATCTCGAAGCAAAGAACCCGAAAGGAGAAGATGAAGATGATGACCCAAACTCCAAAGTGCTCCAAATCCAAGATTGTTCAGATTAAAAGAAAGATCTTGACCCACTCTATCTTTTTAATGAAGGATCTAGGGTAGAAACACACTCTAAGTAGATCAAACCTAAGAGAGAAGGTATGTAGAGAAGGAGAGAAGTCGGACCTAGGGTTTTGGAATAAAAAAGAATATGAAAAAGTGATTTAAAACCCGCTGCTGCCTATTTAAACTGAACATGCTCGCTCGAGCGAAGACTGTCGCCGGCGACTGCAACCTAAATCCTCGCTCGAGCGAAGGTACGCTCGCTCGAGCCAAAGACAAACCAGCTCGCTCGAGCCAATAAACACAGCCCTCGTGTCTAAGTTTCGCATCGCTCGCCGCCGAGCGAAGAAACCCTGGCTCGAGCGACGGACCAAAAACAAAGTCCTCGCTCGAGGGAAGTGAAGCTCGCTCGAGCGACCAGCCCAAAAACTGGACAGCAACACTTGGTTTCTAAGCACAACCAATCTACAATCAACCTGCCCAATACATCCTATAACTCAAGAATAAGGAACTAAAGGACAACAACAACAATAATATAACAACGGAATCTACGGAACGTAAGTCCGGATACAACAACTAACTGGGAAAAGACCGGGGTCGCTATACTCGCGATGAGGCACAATAGCTGGCTTGACAAAACAACGGTTTGGGTCGACGCCACTAGCTTTGATCCAATGCTCGATCACCTACATATATATAGTAAACAGTGAGCTAGAGCCCAGTGAATAACAGCTGTGTAAAGAGGTTAAGAATGATGTCCTTATAGTATTTGAAACAATCGATTACCAATAGAACATTGTTAATCAATATCATTTTGTCAATCAATCGTTCAATCATTCAATTCAATCAATCATATTCGTATAGGTTATACGTGGTACATCCAATAGCAACAATTCAATAGGTCTTAAAGACCGAACAATCAATTGATGGCCATCAAACAATAAACAATAGTTTCAAGAATTGGAACTGACAGAGATCTTTGTAACAATAGCGATATCAATATTAATAACAATAACAATACACTATAGATGCCACGAATACAATTCAAAAGAGGATCATCATTCAATCAATAAAAAGTAACCATTTAGAAACAATACAATTTATCATTTGAAAAATAAATGCAATTTGAACATACATTTACAATATTGTTACTCACAGTGGGCTCCTCGGTACACATATTAATGGTTCGACGTCCGACCTAAACAAATAAAGTCAAGCACAACACAATTACAATTACACTCTACAATCTGTTTAATTCGGTTACTTGTCTGTCTTTCGGTTTCTCTCATTTGATTCTAATTTTTCATTCGGTTATTCTTATTTATTTTTCTTCCATTTCTTTTAAATATGGATAACTAGTATTAGGAATAAATTAGATTATTAACCTTCAATTAAAATATGTTTAGCTATGTATTAACCAAACTAATTAAATATAAATAATCTGATCATAAACCAACCCTTATTAAGTTCACTAATTACACAATCAAACCTAAATTAGGCTCATACACATTAAATTACAATTATTCAGTCATGTTTAAATTATTGAACCAAAAACTCATAAATATGTACATTTTGCAATTTCAACTCCATTTTCAAGCAAATCGAGGCCCAAATAATTAATCTTCACATTTATTTCCATAATCTTAAGCCTAACTTAATTTCAATTGAATTTAATTAATTCTCAATTACGGCTTAATTTGACTACATCTGATTTTATGAATCTAAATCAAAATTTTAATTGAATTCTTATAAGGCTCTAAATATCAAATTAAACCTATTCTTCCATTTTTGAAACTCAATTTCAGGAAACATCCATTTTCTTGAACCCAAGCTCTAATTCATGCTTAATCTCTCCTTAAACTCCATGAATCAGGTTTGAAAATAAGTTTAGAATCATTGTTCTCTTGAAAATATATCATGCGTGTAAGGATTATGAGTTAAATTGATCAATTCTTCAATTTTTTTCACGTGCATGCGCTAAGCTCTCAATTACATGAGCAAATCTCCTATTTAAGGACAAATTCAATTCATTTAAACTCATATCTTGAAAGATGATGTGTAATAGAGCTTCAATATCAAGAATCTGAAATAATTTCTTACTGTAATTGATGCTTCAAGACCAAAATTTCAGCTTTCTTAAGGTTCCTCTTCTTCTTCCTTTCCAATTTCTCTTCTATGAGCTCAACTCACTCTTCCTCTCATTCTCTCTCTCTACGTGGGTCTGTGAGTATGTGAAAAAAGATGACTAAGGCAACCAAGCACTCTTTCTCTCTTAGTCTGTATTTATGAGATGAGTAGAAATATAATTTACTATTTAGTTTTTCAATTAGTTTGTTAAATTGAGGTTCCAATTAAATTAAATAAAAATAAATAAATAATTAAAAAAAACAACACTCATTTCTACCCAAATAAATTAATCTTCTACATTAAATAATCTCAATTATACTAATGTGA
This sequence comes from Camellia lanceoleosa, assembly GCA_025200525.1. NCBI lineage: Eukaryota > Viridiplantae > Streptophyta > Magnoliopsida > Ericales > Theaceae > Camellia > Camellia lanceoleosa. Next base: position 5,901,487 of record CM045770.1, on the reverse strand, counting down.
ATTAGGCTCTAATTCTTATCCACTTGTTGTTTTCTAACTTGTTAAAGTTAGCGAATCAGATAGGTTTAATTTCTATTCTCACCTATCTATTCAATCAAGCAAGTCAATAATTATCAAGACAATCAATAACAGTTAAGTACATAAGCACTTAGTTAACAATAAACATATAATTAATTAATTAAATTAATTTTAACTAAGGAGGTGGTTGTCACCCCTGCAAAATTTCTGGGAAGGCAATGTTCTTCGCTTGAGCGAGGCTTCTTGCGCTCGAGCGACGGTGTGCGTCTGTAAAACTTCTGAAGGTGTGTATTCTGCACTCGAGCGACGCTTCTTGCGCTCTAGTGAGGTCACTTATTGTGTCTAGTCGCTCGAGCGACAACTCCTTTGCTCAAGTGAGCCTTACGTATATCAGTTCGCAGCAAAGCATTTTTACATCACTTTTTGATCTCTTTTCACTCAAAAACCCTAAACCAGCTCCTTCTCTCTCTAAAAGTGGACTTCTCTCTACAAATACACCTAGATCTAAGGATCTCTACACCCTACATTCTTTGATAAACAGTTAGAGCATCTAAGAGCTTCCTTTTCGTCTGATTAAAGTTTGATTTCGTCATCCTCTTCTCCTTTGGGCTCCTACTCTTGAGGTAGGGATATTCTACACCCTAATATGGTTTTTAATCTAGATATTTGTTATTATGTATAAATGGTGGAATTTTGGAGGATTTGGGTAAAGTTAGGGTTTTGATTCAAATTGAAAGAGGGGTTTCTATGTTGGCTTCTACAAATGAATATGGGGGTTTGAATGTGTGGTTACTTTGGGTTAAAATAGTGAAATTTAGCCTTGGGATTGATATTTGGAAAAAGGAAAAAAGTTGCCCTAATATGAGTTGAATAATTATTTTGTATAAATAATGAAATTGATATGGGAAATGTGAAATTGGGAGAATGTATGAATGAATGGTGTAGTTGGATTTGTTTAATCACTCACCTATGGGAATTTGATAAGTTATCTGTTATAGAGATTATATATCTATTTTGAAATATCTGTATTGGGCTATCGATGGAGGATAGCTATGATTGTTGTAGAAATTGCATGAGGATTAGGTGAATTGAAACTAATCATTTAACTATGTCATTGAATTTGACGGTGTGTTGAGACATTGAATATGTGTAATTGAATGTCACTGAATATGACGGTGTCTTTAAATACATTGTATATGTATAATATTTTGGGAGGAGAAAGGGGATGTATTCCATGTTTTGGGAGGAGATAGGGGATGGACTCCATTGAAAATTAAGTTGGTCGGAGTGTCCAGGGTGAAAATCCTGAAATCTTATGTATACATGGGTGCCGATCCCGCCGACGAAATTTCCAAAAAATGGCAAGATTGAAATGTTTATATGATTGTTATGTTGATTGAAAACCATTGAGTTGTAGTCTCAGTTGGGTCATTTGAAAAATTATACACTTGGCATATAAATTGAAGTGAAACGAATTGACTTGAAATGAATCAACGGAAATGGATTGTGATAAGAGTATTAGTATTGAATGTTCATGAGAAGGATGTACGTTAGTCTTAAATATTGAATGTGTACTTGGCACTTATGTCTTAGTTAAATCTCATATATTGTGTTAGACTGTTTCTACTGGGCTTTGGCTCACCCTACTTGGGAAAATATTTTCAGGTACAGGTGATATACATCCTCTAAGGACGTAGTTTAGGAGGTCTTAGGAGCTGGAGGCCCTATTTTATTGTTTTGTGTTTAAATGTTGATTCCAGCCTAGGGCTTTATATGCACACGAGCTTATGACTCTCTTTTGTTGTAACCAAGCAATGTCTTGGAAAATTGTATGTGATGATCGGTTTTACCTTACGTCTCTTCGTTTTCATCTTTATCGGGATTGTTGTGTCCGGAAGTCCTTCTATAATTCTCATACTTGTTTATTTTGAGTTAGCCTTTCTTCTGTTCCAGAGAATTCTCTTGATTGGGTTCTTGTTTTAGCTTTGTTTGGGGTTGAATTTCACCAGGTTCGAAGGACGCTCGGTTGGGTTCGGAGTACCTGGGAATTGAACCAAGAAATTCTGTGCTGCTGGGCCAGGGCCACACGTACGGGATAGGGGCCGCACGTGCGGGAGGCCAAGCCATACGAGCGGGAAGAGGGGATTTCAGTGAGTTGCATTCTGCTTAAAAGGCACGAGCAGGGTGAGGTGCGGAAGAGGGGCACCGCACATGCGGGGATGAGGGCCACACGTGTGGGGGAGGCACTCCGCACGTGTGGAGAGGTGAGGGCAGTCCGAGCCTCAGTTTTTATTCCTCTTTTTGGCGGAATTGTATCTCATTTTTGGGCTTTTCTCTCACACTCTAAACCCTATTTTCACCTCCTTCTCTCTAGAAACTCTCACCAAAACACTAAAAATCCTTGATTTTGTCATCCCTTGGAGCAAGATTCACCATCATCATCACCTCTCCCTCTCAAGCTTTGGAGATCAAAAACTAGGGCTCCCTTGTTGTAGTGGGAATTAAAGAGTTTTCCATCTTGAAGTTAGGGTTCCATCTCCATTCTTCATCAAACATTGAGGTAAGGATTTCTTGAGTCATATATACATGTTTTGCTACATGAATGTTGATTTTAAAGTTTCCATGAGATTGTTGTGTTGATTTTAATGTTGCACTAAATGAAGAGATGGAGAGAGAGAGAGAGAGAGAGAGAGAGAGAGAGAGAGAGAGGGAGTTTTGAATGATGGGTTTAAGTTTCAACTTTTTCTTATCCATGAGGATGTCCCTTCTATTAGACTCAAGATGGATGATTTTGGTAGGATTTATTAAGAAAATGAGAAAAGATTTGTCTTGGGTGAAGAACCCTAGAATTTGGGGGTTTGGGGGGAAACATGAAAATACACATGAACTTCTTTCATTTCTTGCATCAAGAGAATAAATAAGAGTAGATTTCATCAAATGTTTAGCAAAAAATGGCAATATACTTGATATATTAGAAATGAGGTGTTATTTTACATTATTGTTAAACCCTTGAAAATGTATTGTTGCAAATTGGCACATGGTTGTGCATCTTGGATAGTGAAAATTGTGAACATTGTAGTCAATGTATGAAAAACATCATATGTAGCCTTGAAGAGGCTAGCTTATTATGATTTGGGCATGATGAGAGTTGTTATTGCTATATGTTGATGACATGATTATTTTGTGTAACAACATTGAAAAGTAGAAATGAGAAACATGGTAAATTGATATTGTTGTAGAAATAATTGGGATTGGAGTAACACTATGAGGTATGGGAAAGATCATTGCATTACAAACACATCTCAAATTAATTATTATCATACATTGTGAGTTTAGATTGAAGAATATTTACTCCATGAAAGAAAGAGGTGTTGTAATGTGAACTATGGAAATGTGGTATGGGGTAAATACGTGGTAAATCCGGATAGAGGGTGTAGTTAAACTTGATAAGTTGGCCTGAGTGTCCATGGTGAAAGACCAAAAAACCGCACGGATAGGTGTCGAGCCTTCCGGTTAATACCGGTAAAAATGACAATTGGGTAGTACTTGTAGAGTCTACTTGCAGACACCAGTCTAGGGATTACCAGTGTCGTATTTACCACCCCTGTTGATTAAAATTGAAAGTTTTGAAATGTGTTGAGGTTGCAAGCTTTTATTGAAAAATGGAAATCTTTGAGAAGAGCATGAAATGAAATTTTCTTTAAAAAGGGCATTGTATGGCATTGGCATTTGCATTTATAATTGAGAATTGCATAACTGTATATACTTTGTGAGAATTCTCTACTAGGCTTTATGCTCACCCCTATGGGACTTTGGTGCAGGTAAAGATGTGGTGATCCCGCCGAACTGAGGGCATGGATATTTTTGTGAAGAGTAAATAGCTCTCTTATTTTTGTTGTAAATTTTGTAAAGCCAAGGGCTAAACGTGTATGGGTCCGAGAAACCATTTTGTGTAACCGGGCTATTGCCTTGGAAGATGTAAGCACTGAAAGGCATTTCATTGTTTTGAGACTAGACGCTTTACATGCTATAGATTTATGTGTTCTTTTATTCGTTGAATGTATACCGCATGTGGAACTTTTGTATTAAACTCATTCATTAAATATTCATTAAATATGTGAAGATGGAAGGATTATTGTCATTGTTTCGTGAATGTTTATTAATGTAGGTGTAGACGCGCCCGTGGGCCTCTCCCTACAGTTCGGACTCCCTTTTGTTTGTTGCGGTTCTTAATCTGAACCAAAGAGTCCAACTCTGGCAAATCGTTTTGAGAAAAACAAATTTTTGAAAAGAAGTGCCAAACATGGACTTTTGCTGAATCTGAGTCGCCACCTAAATATTTTTAAAATGAGGAATTTAGGAAACCGACTCGGTGCCAAAAGGCCACGTGTAAAATCGGCTATCACCAAAGTTGCCTCGGCTCGGGAACTTGGGTACGATTGGGGAAGGTCAGCTATGAGCACCCCCTCTCGCCCGGTCTGAAGATCGGCCTCTACTAACCATGATATCCGTTTTTGAAAAAGCTATGTGTTCTTATTCCGGTTATTAGCCTAGAATTACTACGTTATGCACACAGCAAACAAGTATAGACCAAATCACCTAAATTGGAACAAAACATCTCATGTTTGTTTTGAAAATGATTTGCTACTCGTAAGTAGGCTAAAATGCAGATTTTGCCACCCTCAAGTGGGCTTTAAAAACGATGGTTTTGCCACTGTCTAGTGGGCTTAAAACTCACAGTTTTAATGCATTATCCCAATTTAAGCAATTCGACCTCCATCCACAGGCATTCAAGCAGTTATATCACATAAGCAGCTAGCCTCATGGTAATCATGCTATTATGGCAACACTCACACGCATGCGGTATGCTAAAGCATAAAAACTTACCTAGTACTCCAAGCCAAAACAGAAACTAGTTAGTAATTATATGCATGATCCTAGTTCATGTTAAAAATGGCTAATGCAACACATGCAAAGGTGCAATCTAGACAGGCTCGGCTATCCTAAACATGGCATGTGGAATGCTACAAATAACACGTATTCAATTTGGAATTGAAATACTATACAATTTGTATGATGTGCCGAGCCCGATGCATGTATAACAAATGTATGGATGCACGCATGCACAGCATAAGGTATGCTAATTTAAATATGCCCTAATCTACCATCATAAGCAGATAAATAAAAGGGAAGAAAGAAGTGGGGGGTTGGAAGACATACACACCACTCACACACACTTATTATAGATTTGCCCTCACTCGGAGGGACAAAAAGAATATACAGTCCGAATAATGAATAAATTAAATTATTACATAATTTCTAATTAACTAACAAATGCAAAGAGAAGATGGCCGCAGCCCCCGCCTTGGGATGCGTGAATGATGCATGCTCGATCCATCTTGCCCGGAAACCCGTAGCCATAACACTATTGCCTCTGTTTACACTGCCGTACTCCTCGAAAATTTGCACAAATCCCAAGGATGCTTCCCTGGACACTTTGGAATGGGGCGAATTTCGTGAGGGGGGCCGCTGCGCTAACCAGAATAACAAAGAAAATATATATCGCGATGCACTTGCATCCGCCACCAAGGACGAAGCACTAGCACTGGTAAGAAATGGCGATCCCAAATGTTTCTGGCTGAATTATGACAAGTTGTCATCTAATTATGATCGGATTTCATTTAATCCGCCATTGCCGTATGTTCATCCATTTGTAACATATGGGCCATCCCAAAGAGATATCTGACAATGGGTTGATGACAACATAAAGGACGAGGACCAAAGACCGCACAGGCCCAAGAGCATTATAATTGAAGGCCCATCTAGAATTGGGAAAACATGTTGGGCCCGGTCTTTGGGGCCCCATAATTATTATTCTGGCTACATCGATCTGAGGGACCACAAGGACCAGTGCAGCAGTAAAAGATCCGGCTCGTATTTTAAAATCAACCGCCTAAATTGACCTAGATCGGACGGCTCCATTGCAAAATAATGAAAAACCCCCAATTATTTTGCCTTATATAATTTCCCGCATGCGCTTGCCACTATTTATTTTAAAATTCCCGCTTGTGCTTGCCTTTTTCGACTTTTAATCCTGGCCGCAGATCTGGGCGCGGAGCGGAGACACTAGCCGACAACACGCCTCAAAATGTGGAAGGGAGCACCAATCGGGGGACGACACGTGGCGCGGGGGGGGGGGGGGGCGTCCCAGGTAATATTAATGGGACGCTCCTGGGCACCTATATAACTCACTTCCTAACTCTCTTCCACCAGTATAGTTTTTGGGAGAGTGACTGGCGGCATTTGAGAGAGTTAGTGACGTCAGCGAGAGTGAGTTATGGCATCAATACCACGTCGTTTTAGAGTCCAAAATAAAAACATTTTCCTGACATATGCCCAATGTTCCATACCTAAAGAGAGATTATTAGAGAAAATTAGGGAGTTGTTCACAGCCAGGCCACCAAATTATGTGAGGGTTGCACATGAATTACATGAGGACGGGCAACCACATCTCCATGCTCTTGTCCAATTTCCATTTTGTTTTCAGACACAGAATGAACGGTTCTTCGACGTTACTCACGATCGAACTAATCGCCATTTCCATCCCAATATTCAAGGGGCGTTCAACCATCAGAACGTGCTTGAATATATCTCCAAACGCGGAGATTACATGGAATGGGGGCGAATTCCGTGAGGGGGGCCGCTGCGCTAACCAGAATAACAAAGAAAATATATATCGCCCACTGGATGTCAGCCATGTACACATCGTCGCTGTAAAAGTCCGGATTCCCAATGCTTTCCGGAGGTTGAAGTTGAACAGGCATCGTATCTTGTATACGCCCTAATTCCCCGGCATGGACATGTCCACGGCTTTGAACCACATCGGGTTCATCAAAGTGTCGTAGAAGACCCCTGACAGCATCTTTTCTCTGCAGTTGATGTGGTTCGAGACATCCGTTGCTATGGAATATCGTACAGCCGCATTGGAAGTGGAATATCTTCCTGCGTTGGCCCTTCGTCTTGGCATTACGATGCCTCTTCTTGATTGGTTCTGGCGAACAGGGGCTCGTCGACTGTATAGAATTCTGCGTTTCTGATCGTCCACGCTTTGAGGCCGGCGTGTTCATGTTTTTCCAAAAACTCTCTGTAACTAGAACCCTCCCCGGGATTGCATAATATAATACTTGGAATCCCGCCCTTTATTTTCTTTGGGCGGGCATATTTACAATTTGAAAAAAAATCCCGTTGGGCGCCTATAAACTCCCGCCAGTGTTTCAAAAATTGTGGGGCCACATCATCGATTATGTTGTAGAAAGCGTCATCCTTGTGGTCCCTCAGATCGATGTGGCCAGAATAATAATTATGGGGCCCCAAAGACCGGGCCCAACATGTTTTCCCAATTCTAGATGGGCCTTCAATTATAATGCTCTTGGGCCTGTGCGGTCTTTGGGCCTCGTCCTTTATGTTGTCATCAACCCATTGCTGTATATCTGCTGGGATGGCCCATACTGTGTCTGTAAATGGATGAACATACGGCAATGGCGGATTAAATGAAATCCGATCATAATTAGATGACAACTTGTCATAATTCAGCCAGAAACATTTGGGATCGCCATTTCTTACCAGTGCCAGTGCTTCGTCCTTGGTGGCGGCAGCAAGTGCATCGCGATATATATTTTCTTTGTTATTCTGGTTAGCGCAGCGGCCCCCCTCACGGAATTCGCCCCATTCCGTGTAATCTCCGCGTTTGGAGATATATTCCAGCACATTCTGATGGTTGAACGCCCCTTGAACATTGGGATGGAAATGGCGATTAGTTCGATCGTGAGTAACGTCGAAGAACCGTTCATTACGTATGCAGCGGAATGGAAATTGAACAAGAGCATGGATATGTGGTTGCCCGTCCTCATGTAATTCATGTGCAACCCTCACATAATTTGGTGGCTTTGCCGTGAACAACTCCTAATTTTCTCTAATAATCTCTCTTTAGGTATGGAACATTGGGCATATGTCGGGAAAATGTTTTTATTTTGGACTCTAAAATGACGTGGTATTGATGCCATAACTCACTCCGGCGTCACTAACTCTCTCAAATGACGCTACCACTCTCCCAAAAACTATCTTGGTGGAAGAGAGTTAGAGTGAGTTATATTGGTGCCGAGCGTCCCATTAATATTACAGGGCGCTCCCCGCCCACGTGTCGTCCCCCGATTGGTGCTCCCTTCCGCATTTTGAGGCGTGTTGTCGGCTAGTGTCTCCGCTCCGCGCCCAGATCTGCGGCCAGGATTAAAAGTCGAAAAAGGCAAGCGCAAGCGGGAATTTTAAAATAAATAGTGGCAAGCGCATACGGGAAATTATATAAGGCAAAATAATTGGGGGTTTTTCATTATTTTGCAATGGAGCCGTCCGATCTAGGTCAATTTAGGCGGTTGATTTTAAAATACGAGCCGGATCTTTTACTGCTGCACTGGTCCTTGTTGGTCGTCGGCGAAAACAACGCCAAAAATTTAATCCGGCTCATCAACGCCTTACAGCGGCAAGAAGACGCTCTATTCGCCGGTCTGAAAGCAGTTTCAAAATTAGAAACCCAGGCGACGGCTCCATCAATGCCCACTATGGATCGTAGTGCAAACACACATCTTGCCGCTGATGTCTGTCACATTACCGCGCCGTCGGAAAATCAGCCTGTGCGTTTCGATTGTGGATGTGTGGATCATAAAAAAAATTGTAAATTATTATTTTATAAGTGTTTTATCTGCAATAAAATTTGGGCCTTCTCTTTAGTGTCCACTTCTTTCATAGAGCAATGTAATGGGCCTATTTTGAATGGGTCGCGTCGCTTATTGATGGGCCTATGTCTGATGGGCTACTGTGCCACAAGTCTGGGCCTATTTTAATTGTTCCTGTAAATCATTAAATGGGCCTCATTATGTAATTGGTCTAGTGGTCTGTTTAACAATTACAGCCCATTTATCCAGCTTAAGCCTGCTCAGAAATCGAATTTATTAAAACAACATAAATTCAACAAGATTGCATTTTTATTTATTCATAAAAATTTACATAAATATTTTCCCATCGCCAATCTTGTACATAATACGAAAGCTCGTCGAGTACAATAGTCAGTGCGAGACAATAATTTACAGGGCTAATAATTCCAAAGCTGGATAATGTCTTCGTCATCCTGCGTGCAATAAGCTGGGAAAATACAGTCTCCGACAGGCTTCTGCGACCACTGGATGTCAGCCATGTATACATCGTCGCTGTAAAAGTCCGGATTCCCAATGCTTTCCGGAGGTTGTAGTTGAACAGGCATCGTATCTTGTATACGCCCTGATTCCCCGGCATGGACATGTCCACGGCTTTGAACCACATCGGGTTCATCAAAGTGTTGTAGAAGACCCCTGACAGCATCTTTTCTCTGCAGTTGATGTGGTTCGAGGCATCCGTTGCTATGGAATATCGTACAGTCGCATTGGAAGTGGAATATCTTCCTGCGTTGGCCCTTCGTCTTGGCATTACGATGCCTCTTCTTGATTGGTTCTGGCGAACAGGGGCTCGTCGACTGTATAGAATTCTGCGTTTCTGATCGTCCACGCTTTGAGGCCGGCGTGTTCATGTTTTTCCAAAAACTTTCTGTAACTAGAACCCTCCCCGGGATTGCATAATATAATACTTGGAATCCCGCCCTTTATTTTCTTTGGGCGGGCATATTTACAATTTGAAAAAAAATCCCGTTGGGCGCCTATAAACTCCCGCCAGTGTTTCAAAAATTGTGGGGCCACATCATCGATTATACAGCAGAGGGCAAGCAGTGTATGGCATGGAATTTCAAGCAAATGTGTGCATGGACACACTCCCTATCATGCAATGGACTCAAGGGAGCATGGCCCTCGACCCCCGGGCCATCAATTGTGCATTTCGATGCATGATGGCCTAAGAGGCCAAGTTTGCAATTCAATGTCAAATGAAATGCACACAAAACATACAAGGGACCCAACCTCAATCATGGTTGATCAAGAGGTGAGGCAATGCACAACAATGCACATGCAACCTAAGCATGCAAGCTAACATGCAAACATGCAATGCAACTACATGGCATACACAATGCTAACAACATAACATGCACAACGCATTGAAACATGGCATACACAATGCAAGATGGGCTTATGCCAATATGAGTGGGCCTCAACCACACTCACATCAGCGGCCATAAGATGGAAATGAGGCAACCGAAATGCACACAAACATGTCCAATGCATGAACCGCTTCTAAGGCATAACATGCAACTCTATATAAGCATGGCAAATGATGAGACATGGCATACAAACATACAGATTTCAGCACTGGAACATGATGCCAAATGGTCCCAAAACATGGAAATATGACACTAAGTGCATGAAATAGACCCGAAATGCAAGATTAGGCACATGAAATGACCTATAGCTATATCAAACATGCATAATTTGAACATGGAGCATGAAGACAGAAGCAAGAAAGCCCTAAAACAAGAATTTTTACAGTTCAAAGCATGGCCAAACAGTGAGCATAGATAGGGCAAAAACAGCATGCAAAAATAGGCCCGCAAGAGGGGTGATGAAGCAACTCACAGCTGCTGGCCCCAAACAGGAAAGGGGCCTTCTACAACATTGAAGAGGGGCCAAAAATATGTCATTTTACAGTAGATGATAAGCCCCAAATCAATATACAAACATGCTCAAAATGCAATGCAAGATTTAGGCCACAAGAGGGCTATAACATGAAGTATACAAAACATGCATCAAACAGCAAAAGACCCTTCATGGGACATGGAGAGGGGTCAAAATAAGACCCTTTTCAGTTCTGATCAGGGTCGAAAAATAGAAGCTCAATGTGCTAACAAGTCATGCAAAAATGGGGACCAAAGAGGGGTTCAATGGCAAGTGACACATGGAGGTTCCCAACAGTGTTGAGCCCTTATTCAATGTTGAAGAAGGGAAAAAAATAAGCCTCTTTACATTTTACATTGTGCTGCAAAACAGATCACTCGTAAGCCAAAAATACTATGCAAAATAATGGCATTCAAGAGGATAATGAAGCAAGTGCAACAAGGAGGTCCCAAACTGTGAGGGACCCTTAATGAAAGATGAAGAAGAGCTCAAAAAAACACTACTTTCATTTTTGGTCGGAGCTCAAATATGCAAGAAAATATGGCTTAGATATGAACCAAGAAAATGCTAGTTTAGGGGAAAAGTGTGCTTACCCTTGTAGACCAGCAAACCAGCACCTCTTGGACCAAGTTTAGGTGCTCCTAAGCTCTGAAGAACAGCCTCAAGTTGCTGCAATGGAGTAAGGATGCCTTGTGCTATGAGTTGATGAAGAAATGGCCCAAGAACAAGGGTGTTTGATGGTTGAATAAAAGAGATATGGAGAGAGGGGTGGGATATCTGTATGTATATCAGATATATGCCTATATCTCTGGTTTTTTTGCTCTAAAAGTATTTAACCAAAACAAAGGAGAAGGGACCTCTCTTATATAGGCAATGCTAAGCTTCTAAGACAAGCTTCAAAGGGTCAAAGGGGTCTAAGGGGAGGTCAAGGCTTATTGGAGAAGCTTGGACAGCTGGTAGGCTTCTTGAGGAAGCCAAGACAAGGGGTCAAGGCTTCCTCAAGAAGCCTTGAGCAAAGGGTGCACCAAAAAAGGGTAAAGGCTCCAAAATCACTACATATATGTATGGAGGGTCGAGTCTGTGCATCCCAGTTGGCACAGCTGGTATGCACCAGGCTTGGAGGGTGCAAAGGGTGCAAACCGGCCAGAAAAGTTGATCGTCGGCCAAAATAAAGTGCCGGTCGGCATAATATATTTTCGGTCGGAAAAATAGATTGCCGATAGATGCTGCCAAGGTCAAAAAATGGCCGGTGGGTATGCAAATTGAAGCCCCGGAAGTTAGCTTTCCAATGGCGCAAACCATGCATTAGAAATTCCTCCTGTGCAAAAAATTATTCCCTTTTCGGTAAAGCCGCGCAGACTCGATCCAACCGGGATGATGCCCAGCTTCAACCAATCATATCTCCTCCACCCGGACTTGGCTCTAGGAGATTCTTGAGTGCAAAGTGAAGCCCCGGAAGTCTTTTTTCCAATGGTGGTGGCCTCATAGCTTAACTCGAAGTATGCAGATGAATAGGCCTGATTCAGCGAGGGCTGCTCGACTCCCTTCTACCCGGATCTCTGCCGATCTTCTTCTCCAACTTGTTTTCTTCCCTCCTCTCCTATTTTCTTCAACTTCAAACCTCTAAGCGAGGTGTTTTGAAAGATTTGCCTCTCTTCTTGCCGAAGAAACTGAACCTGTGCCCTGCACATCTCACAACACTGAGCAAACCATCAGTAATGCCCAAGTCTTGAGGGCGGTCAAAAATGGGGTGTCTACAGTTGCCCCTCTTTGACAGAACTCGAAAGTCATAACAATGACGGGAGTGAATGTCAAAGCTCAGAGACGACCCATTTTTGACAAGGCCGAAGACTTGGACAAACAAACAAAATATAGATAGTGTAGACGTGCCCGCGGGGGACCTCGCTACAGCTCGGACTCAATTTTGTGTCACGGTTCTAAATCTGAACCAAAAAGTCGAAATCCGGCAAATCGTTTGAGAAAACAGATTTTTTTGAAAAGTAGTGCCAAACATGGACTGCTTTGCCAGATTACAGAGTCGCCACCTAAATATTTTTAAAAATAGGGAATTTAGGAAACCCTGACTCGGTGCCGAAGGCCACATGTCCATCATCACCAAAGTGGTCTTGGCTCGGGAGCTTGGGTACGATCGGGGAAGGTCAGCTATGAGCACCCCCTTTCACCCGGTCCGACGACCGGCCTCTACTAACCGTGATATCCGTTTTTGAAAACATTACATGTTCTTATTCCAGTTATTAGCCTAGAATTACTATGTTATGCGCACAGCACAAAAGTATAGACTAGATTGCCTAATTTGGAAATAAACATTGCATATCCGTTTTGTCTCAAAAAAAAGTGTTAGATTTTGCTACTCGCAAGTAGGCTAAAACACGGATTTCAATGAGTGTTTCCAACTCAAACAATCCAACCTCCACCCACAGGCATTCAAACAGTTTATCTCACGTAAGCACGTAGCCGCATGTTAAGCATACTGTCATGGCAACATTCACACGCATGTGGTATGCTAAACCGTAAATACTTACATCGTACTCCGTGCCAAAACAAGAAACTAGTTAGCAAAACATGCATGACCTAGTTTATGTTAAGTGGCTAATGCAACACAGGCATGGGTGTAATCTAGAGTAGGCTCGGCTAACCCTAAACATGGCATGTGAAATGCGCGAGTAGCACCTATTCAATTTGGAATTGAAAATGCAATGCAGTTTGTATGATGTACCGAGCCCGGTGCATGTAAACAAATGCATGAAATGCACGCATGCATGCATAGCATAAGGTATGCTAAAATAAGTATGCCCTAATCTACCATCAAAGCAGGTAAATAAAATGGAGAAAGAAATGGGGGTTAGAAGACATACACCCACTCACACACACTTATTACAAATTTGCCCTCACTCGGAGGGACCGAAAGAATAATACAGATAATTAACTACGCAAGCTAATTAAATATTACAAACCCACTAAATTAATTAGACAAATAATTAATCTAATTAAAGCAGTAAGTGCCTCGGGGAGAGGACTCCAACGTGGCGCGCGCCCGGGATTTGCTCAGAATCGCACTGTCATGCAAGTGTGCCTCTGTTTTCCCTGCTATCCTCCTCAGAAAATTGCCAAAGTCCCAGGAGTGCCTCTCAGGGCATTGGGGAGTACCACCGGCTGGGGCAGAACACCACCGGCTGAAGGACATGGCCACCAACTTGAATGAAGCTATCGGTGCCAATTGATCACGGCCGAGACTAAACAGTCTTGCACAAAATTTCTGCAGAACCCGCGCAGACTACAAAGACGAAGGACACCAAGATGCATGGCAATGTGATTCAAGGTATTTATGCACTACACACAATCCTTATCATGTTTTGGACTCAAAGGAGGTTGTGCCTCGGTTCTCGGGCCACCAATCGCGCATTTCCATGCATGATGGTCCAAAGAACCAAGAATGCAATTTTGATTTCAAATGCATGCAATGCAAACAAGCACATAAGGGTGCTAAACCTCTATCATGACTTGGTCAAGAGGCCTAACATGCATGCCAATGTGATGCAATCCTAAGCATGGTAACTAGCATGCAATATGGCAAAGCAATGCAAAACTAACCAAGCACACAAGGCAAGCATGCAAATCACACGGAGGATGGGCTTGGGCATGATCTAGGCAGCTCCAAAAGGGCCCAAAATCAGTGGCCAAATTGCTAAAATGTGAGGGCCAAACACACATGCACACATACACATGTTAAGGCACCAACACTTAAGCAAAATAAACAACATTCAAGCACACTTGAAATGAGTTAAACATGGACTACTAGCATGCATATGAAGCTCTGAAATCCACACAAAACATGATGCCGAATCATGCAACAAAACAAGCCAAATATGCAACAAATGGCCCAAGTCTTGAAACAAGTCATGAAGGCTTAAACCAAGGCCAAGTCCACCAAGCCTCACAAGGCTAAGGGGACTTAAAACAGGTCACAAGCAGACCTAAACAAAGCCTAAGGAGCACCTAGATGGCATCTAAGAGGCTTAAGTGCAAAGGCATGCAATATGACCAAAACAAGGAGCATTCAACACATGCTTTTAAAGCATTAAAGAAGCAACCAAAGCATGCATACAAGCACACCAAAAAGTCTGAAATAACATGCTAGATGGTTCCAAACTATCAAAAATGAAGCAAGCATGGCATGCTGCACACTCATACTCCCAAGGCCAACAAGCCAAATGCAAAGGAGCTATATAATGCATGATAGGATCGACCCAAATGGCTATGGACAGAGCTAAATCATGGCAAAATAAGCACACAAGCTTCATGGATCTAGGCCTAAAACATGTTCAAAACAAAGGCATGCAACCTAGACATGTTAAAGCATCAAATAGGCATTACAAGGCAACTATGCTAAGCATGCATAAGGGACCTAAACCAACTTAGGAACATGTTATATCATGGCAATATAAGCATGGAAAACAAGCCAAACATGCTCAACACACACTCAAGCATGAAGCTCCATAAGGAAGCAAAACTTGCCCTTTTCAAGGACATCAAGGAGAGGGGATGGCCCTCTCCTTCTTAAGACTCTAAGGCATGCTCTTCACCACTGAAATCCCTCAAGATTTCAGTGGTGAAGAGATCCTATCACCCAAGTCTCGGATCTCTCACAAAATAGCACAAAAAGTGACCTTTTCAAGGCCTAAAGGGGGTCAAACTTGCTCAAACCACAAAACACTCTTAATGAACAATAAAGAGGGTTAAAAAATAGAACTTTTATGTGTTATAGACTAAGCACAAAAACTGTTTTAAACTAGGTAAAAACAAGGTGCAAAAATGGGGAAAATAAAGCAAGTTGCTTACCCTTGATGACTATCTTCACAAAGGTTGTTGTGCTTGGTCCCTTGAGCTCCAAATCAGTCAAGAACTTCAAAAAACAGCTCCTAGAACCTCAGTTGCAAGGAGAAGGTGAAACACTAGGTGTTTGTGTGCAATAGTAAGGCACAAAACACCTAGACACACAAAAGAAAGATAGAGATAGAAGGTGTATGCAACTCAAACCCTAGAAAACCAGAGCTTCTCTCTCTCTTTTTCTCTAACTCTCTAAATTTGCTAACCCTTGAGCCAAGAGAAGAGCCCTCTCTCTTATAGGCAACAAAGACTTACAAACTAAGTCATCCAAGGGCTCATCCCTCCATACACGTGTATGGAGGGGAAACAAGAGCTAAACAATTTGTCGAAAAATATCTCGAAGCGGTTGTAAAAGTGGTCATTTGGGCAAAATGGTCATTTTGCTAAAAAGAGTGCCGACCGGCACAAAATAGTGCCGACCGGCACAATATAGTGCCGGTGGCAACACCAGCCAGCCGGTGGCCTCTAGCCACAGCCGGTGGTGTGTGGGGATGCCTCACAAAGCATTCCCTGCCCCTCCAAGGCAAAACACAAGTGTTTGGTGCAAAACCAAACACAAAATGATCGAGTTCGGAGTTCCTGAGGCAAGGCGCGCGGGCCGAGAACTCCGGGAACTCCAAACGAACACAAACATGGATAATCACCGAATGTTCAAGCGGTGACGTCCAAGTCTTGAGGACGGTCAAAAATGGGGTATCTGATTTGCCCCTCTTTTGAGAACTTCGTAAGTCATAACAATGACGAGTGAATGTCAAAGCCGAGAACGACCCATTTTGACAAGGCCAAGACTTGGACAAACATACAAAGCGCAAATGGTTGAACTTCATAGCGCCTCGTATCCTCGGGGAATCAAACCAGCGTAGTTCATGCGGGAGGCACACATGCAAAGGATAAGATATGCGCCCGTAGGCGGGGGCAAAATGCAACTGAACATGCAAGAAGCCGAGCATAACTTATGATCATGCAAAGGAAGCTGTAATGAAGCACACATGCGACAGTTATAAGCTAACATGCAACAGTCTACACTACAATGCAGAAAGGATGTAAGAGAATTATGGAATTCTCAATACGTCTCACTCGGGAGATACAATACCTGTGCGGCTCGCCCGGTTTCACCGGCCTCAAATGAGCCGTACATACAATATCGTGCCTGCAAAGAAAGCAAACTTAACAGGTACAATATTGTTAGCAACATGCATGACATGCAATGTAAATGCTGAATGATATGCAATATATACAAAACTATGTATAGATAATGTAAATGAAAATGTAGTGCAATTAAAACTACATGTAAACTATATGCAGGGCAATTGAATCATGATTCAATCATGAGCGGTTCGAAACCTCACATATGTCAAATAGATTGATGGAAGTGGCAAGTCTGTCTACCATAGAAAAGGTGTCGAAGCCCTCAAGGCGCGAGCGCACACAGAACTATGAGTAGTGTAGACAGACACAAGAACAAGTATTGGGTGGAATGACATAAGTGAGGAAACGACCCGCTGAGGAAAGAATAATGATCCTAAAGCTGGACGCAATAATTACATTACAATGTAATGGGAATGGATACAATGGATATGGCACGCAGGCCAAACCCAGTCTTGCCTAGTAAAGGCATGCACATATACAAGCCATGTCTAACACAGAAAAGGGTGCCGCAACCTCAAACCAACATACCAGCGTGGAATAGGCGCGATACACAAGCAGAACTGTGCTTCAACATGAAAAGTATGGGCACATACCAGACCAAGCTCAACCTGGAAAGGCGCAAGCCATAGGTGGAAGAAGATGCAGTGAATGCATGCAACTAAAATGCAATGGAAATGGATATTTACAGAAAATGCATGACATATGCACTATACTACAATGATGATGCATGACATATGCATGTTTTTTTTTTGACTTCTTTTTTTTGAATTGAAAATGCATGACATATGCAATATTTACAAATGATGATGCATGAGATGCATGTGTAATGCAATGGTTGCGATTGCGATTTTCCCTATTCTCCCAACGGGGCGATATACTAGGTTGGTTCAGTATCCAGAATTGAGGCGTAGACACGCCGCCTCAACCTATGGGGCTTCCATACAGATTTCAAGCCGAGGGTACATCCCCCTGGGTATTTAAACCAGACTTTAGTCTCGGAAATTCCGAACCTTTGCGTTCTAGACATAAGCCGTTCAAACTCTAGTTTTCACCGTCCCCATTGGTCTCCTAGGAACTCACCGCAAACACAGACAGGTGGCTTTACCAGACCACCGAAAGTCGTTCGGGCACGACAACACCGAAGGAATTGCACCTTCAGAGGATTTAAGGTCTCCTAGACCGGCATGTAAAATGTATGCACGACAATGCATTTTTTGAAATGCGCGCCAACGCGCGGCTGTGAGATGCATGATAATGCAAATGAACGGGTTTAAGGTCTCGCCAGACCATGTGGGGCAACAATAAGATGCACAGAATAGCGCGATGGAATGCATGCAAAATGCAATATGATGCGCAAAATAGCGCAATGCGTTAGACAACGCGAATGCACAAAACAGTGCGAATGAATGCATTCCAAAATGCGATGAGGTGCACACCTTAATGCACCGAAGGTCTTGCACCTCCCGAGGATTTAAGGTCTCCTAGACCGCGCGTGTTTAAGGTCTCGCCAGACCCGGGGGGCAACCGATGAGGTGCGCGAAACAATGCGATGGAATGCATGCCAAATGCAATGAGGTGCACACCTTAATGCACCGAAGGTCTTGCACCTCCCGAGGATTTAAGGTCTCCTAGACCGCACGTGTTTAAGGTCTCGTCAGACCGGGGCACCGATTACACAATACTTTAAGTGTATGCGACGCAAAATGGGGCGAATGAGACGTGCGTGTCTCAAAAGATGGAAAATGGAGTGCAATGAGGGTGCGCTCCTCAAAGGATGGAAAATGAAGTGCAATGAGGGTGCGCTAAACGGCGCGATGAAATGCATGCCAAATGCAATGAGGGGCGACTTAACGCACCGAAGGTCTTGCACCTCCCGAGGATTTAAGGTCTCCTAGACCTTGAAGGATTTAAGGTCTCCTAGACCGTACGTGTTTAAGGTCTCGCTAGACCGGCGGGGGCAACGATTACAAAGCATAAATGCATGATAGTGCTCGTAATAAAGCGCGTGACAATGCAGTCGAGCGGGTTTAAGGTCTCGCCAGACCGCGCGTGTTTTTGGTCCCGCCAGACCATATGTGTTTAAGGTCTCGCCAGACCAGCAAACAATGAGGCGCGCGAAACGACGCGATGGAATGCGAAATGCAAAACGAAATGCAAAGTGAAGCACGTGAAGTAGTACACCTCACGTGGATCAAAATGGAGTGCAAAATAAAACACGTGAAGTAGCACACCTCACGTGGATCAAAATGGAATGCAAAATGAGGCACACGTACCTCGAAATGCGATGAAATGCAAAATGAAAGAGTATGACACGCATGCCATACGACAATGCAAAATGGTGCAAATTGCAAGGGACGTGCAAGATGGCGCGATACGATGCGCCGGACAATGTGATGGATACGCGTGACGCACACGGGGCAACTTTTGAATCTCTGTAAACAACAAAAGGATACAAAAAGGATACAATCTTCACTTGAATTTGAGTGCCACTCACAGTAGACACAGTCCGAAGTCGAAATGGAGGCTGGTTGAACATCGGGGGTGCATTTTCTTGCACTTTCTTGAGCTATGAAGACCCAAAACTCCTCAATTTGCCTAAACATGGCCTTGGGAACACCGCCGGCTGGGTGGGAAGTCCACCGGCTGCCACCGGCTGCCTAAACCTCGCTACCGGCACAATAATGTGCCGACCGGCACAATAATAGTGCCACGCCAAAAAGTCATTGATCGAGGCGATTTTCCATTTTTGCCTTTTAAAATAGGGCTTGAAACCCTATTTCTTCACTTTTCCTCCACCAAAAACTCTTTCTCTATCTCTCTAGGGCTTTGTTCTCTCCTCTTTTGCTCATTCCTTTGAGTTTTCGCGCCATTTTCGTCGTCCGATTCGCGAAGTTCACCGCGTTTCGGACATTTTGAACCGATTGAAATCTCATTTCGGTGTCTCTTTTGCTATTTTCACCTTTTCGGGACTTGTTCCCCTCAATTTTCTCTACATTTCCGTGTATTCTCATCTCCCGACCTTTCCGGCCATTTCCGGCCCTCTCGGGGTTGACCTTCTCGGTTGACTTTTCGTATTCCGACTCGGTTTTCATCTTCCGGTCATTTTCTCGCTACCACTACCATGGCCGACGACATTCCACAAGTCGGGACTTCCCCGGATCACGAGATGGATCCCGGGGTTGAGCTCCTCCCGCCGAGCGAGCGACCATTCGACCCGGCGACCTATCGCCCGGCCCTTCACGTACTTCCGCCAGATGGACTCCGCCACTTCCGCGGTTTCGACAGGGCTTTGGACCCGGAGCTTCTGCTACGCGAGCCGACCTCGCACCTATCCTTCGGCGCTTCTGAGGTAACCCTTTTCTCTGCTTTACTTTCTGCAATGTAGAATCGTAAGCATCGCCATAGCCGATTACAACCCCTAATTGCTTAGTTACGATACAACATCTTTGTAGTCGATTGTAGACAAATTCTGAGGACCGATATACACATGCACACACACTGCACTAGCCTCAATCACCCAAACACGGCACACCGCATTTTACTACAAATTCACTAATACCTGGTACTTACTTGAATCTGAAAAGATATTGCATGCCGTATTTAAACTGAACCACACAAAGCACGCTGACGCGTCAAACGTTGTAGTCCACCTACTGGCACACTATAACCCGATATCTGCTTGAATCTGAAGAGATGTACACACATGTACCGTGTCTGTATGCTGACCTTCACAAACATACTGACATATCACAGGCCGTAGTCCACCGTAGTACACTGAAACCTGACATTTGCTTGCATCTGAAAAACGTATGCACGTGCACTATGTTCACACTGCATCACACTGACGCATCCCATATTGTAGTTTACTGTAAGCTCACCGGCACCCGGTTTCTGTTTGAATATGAAAATCTGCATACATGCTAGATTTGTATCAATTTTAACATGTTTCCTCAGAACTGCATGTTTCATATTGCTTTGCAACCATTTGTTTGTAAACAGGGAGATTCCCATACCATCCGTGGGTATGGGAGTGTTTCGGCTCGAGATTGGTACTTGGAGCTCCCGGAGGCGGTCCGACACATCGTGGATAAGGCGGGCTTTGGTTCCTTCTGCAGGGGTCTGACGCGACTCACTGCCTGCAGGCCTCTTTTAGCTGCCCTAGCAAAGAGGTGGTGGGACACCACCGATTCCTTTCACCTATCGGCGACCGGGGACATGACGATGACCCCTTATGACTTCTCGGTGCTCACCGGCATCGGGGTTGGGGGTGATCCGATCCCCTTCGACACCGATATGGGCCGAGTGGAGCCGCCGATCCACTTACTTGGCGGTTCCGCCTCTTGCACGCGTCGAGCTTTGTCCGCTATTCCCGGTTCGAGGCGATTCGAGTCGCGGCCTCTTCTTGTCGGCAGCTGACCGATGGCGGCCGTGGAAGCGATATGCGCGGCTTCTTGATGTTTTTGCTGGGGACCACCCTATTCGCCGACCGGGCGAACACCGTGCCTCTCTGCCTACTCAGCGCACTGGTGGACGTCTGGGACATCTTGCGCTATGATTGGGGTGGCGCGGCCCTAGCCACTCTTTATGGCTATATGAGCTCAGTTTCCCGTGCCAGCGGACAGTTGCTCGGGGGCTACTGGCGAGCTTGGGAGGTACGTCTTCTTCTCTGCTTTTCATTTCTGTTTTGTACTTTCTGTACTCTGCACACTGCACGCACTGTAGTTTGCTTTACACTTGCTGTATACTG
Organism: Camellia lanceoleosa; assembly: GCA_025200525.1. Lineage (NCBI taxonomy): Eukaryota > Viridiplantae > Streptophyta > Magnoliopsida > Ericales > Theaceae > Camellia > Camellia lanceoleosa. The sequence goes on along the minus strand of CM045770.1, from coordinate 5,880,019 downwards.
TACACACGGCACACACATACTCCTGCTTTACCTTGGTACTGCTTGTTCTGCATAATCGCTCAATACCTTTGCACAACACTGCAGCTCTGCTATTTCTGATTTACTCTGTATTCTGCTTTTTTTGATGATCATACTGACATCTGTCTTGCAGTTGTGGGTCTATGCCTACTTTCCCAGGCTAGAGCCAATACCGGAGAGGGAGACTCCTCTGGTCGTCCCTTTCTCACGCCGCTATGACGGGAGGTGCACACGGCGGCCTCATGAGACTTTCAGCTTTTTCCGCCGCTACTTCGACACCATCACTCCCGCAGAGGTATGTTTTACTTACAGTTCATTTAAGTTTCACTTTTCCACTGTGTATTTGCAACACTAGTAGGTAATAAACTGTATTTCAATTTCAGATCACCTGGCAGCCATGGGCTCCTCTGCCAGCGATAGTGCGGGATCGGTTTGCTGGCGCGATCGAGACCTCGCGTTACCGGATTTTGCTGGAGGGCCCGGTCTGTCGGGTTTGGTACCTGGGCGAGCGCTTCTTGCGTCAGACCTCAGGGTTACCTAAGCAGATAGTCCCGGAGCACCCCCGTGAGCATATGAGGGACACCGAGCGTTTCACCGCTGAGCAGATGGCGGACTACACCATCGACTTGGAGGCAGCCGGCTTCAGGGGCGAGGGCGACTACTCAGAGTACGTCCGGATCTTTATCATGCGGCCTCTGAGCGGGGGCCCCCGAGCTGATCCAGAGAGACCCGCGGCGCCAGCGGCCCGGGCAGAGGTAGGAGCAGGAGTGGGATCATCGAGGAGAGCCCGAGTCCGAGGCAGGGGCAGGGTGCAGAGGGGACGAGGTGCCGGCTGGCCTGCTCTGCCTACTATGTTGACATATAGGGGGCAGAGTGGGGAGACCTACCAGATCCCTTTTGCTCCTCCCCCGGCTGGTCACGAGTTGGCCGGCATTCCTGACTTGCCTCCGGTATGTATTACTTGTATTCTGCATCTTGCATTGTCTTTTCATTTCAGTTCACTCAATATTCCACAAAATACTGATGCATTTAATACTTTTGTAGGCTTCCTCCGAGTACACACGACAATCGGTGGAGTTGTGTGCCTCCCTGATGGGGATGCTGCAGCGGACTCTCGACGCCCTGGCCGTCTACAGCCTTCCGGTATGCTCTTCTGACGATGCGAAACCATACCTTATTGTTCCATAATCGTATTTACAAAAATCGATAGATCGCTTTCACGGCATTCACATTCAGATTCATCCATACTGCTTTTCATACCTTTGCATTCGCACTCTTGATAAAGCGCTCACAGTTTTCACACACTGTACTCATACACTGCATCTCATACTGATAAACTGCTCACAGTTTTCACATCTATACTCATACATGCATCTCATCTTGATAAATCGCTCCGCAGTTTTCACATCGTACTCATACGCATCTCATCATATCGATAAAAGCGCTCACAGTTTTCACACTGTACTCATACCTGCGTGCATCTCATCGATAAAGCTCCACGCTTCGATGCACTGCCTTTGCACTTTTCAGCCTCCCTTCCCGATTCCTCCAGTAGGTGGCGGCGCTCCATCTGGGCCTCCCATTTCTACTCGGGATGGTAGGATATTCCCTCGTACCAGAGGGGGGACATGGCCATGTGGGGAGCAGCTCGCAGGCTCCAGTTGCAGGGGATGGCGAGTCGGAGGCGGAGGCTTTTGAGGAGGAGACCAGGGGCAGCTCGGGCTTGGGCTCCGACAGCGACACTTCTGATGATGCTCCTGTGCTTCTGCCCAGGAAGAGGGCGAGGATGGATCCCCCGGCACAAGGCCATTGATGATGATCACAGACTTCTACTGTTTTTCTTTCATTTTCTTTTCTTGTACTTTTCTCTTTTTGGTAGATAGAGTACTATGTACTGCCGCAGGCAGATTTTTGGTCTAAAAGAGTGTTACATATGGATATTTCGTACTTTGCACTGTATTGCATTATATTGCATTATATTACACCTGAAATGCAAATGACATTGATCTATTGTCTGACAATTGAACACTTGCACTGTAATAATCAGATAACCAACCAACTAAACAGCAAAACAGCTCATACAAACCACTGCTCAAAACTGGGTTCACAGTCCATACTCTGCTAGGGACTAATCTGCTGGGGATTGATCTGTTCGCAACCCATAACACAACATTTGGTTCATTCTGCACACAGCAAACTCTTGAACAAATAGCCACAATCTGACGAGACGGATCACAAAACTGACATGGTTGCAATTGAAACACACTCGGATGTCTCAAATCTTCCCTTTCCTTCTCTTGCTTTGCACGGATGTAGAGAATGGCACAGCATTCTGAGCACAAGCAATTGCTTTTGGAGGAAGATGGGTTTTTCAACCGGGGTATCGAGCCCACCACAGGACACGACGAGACAGACTCGAACAAAGAAACAAAAGGCACACGACCTGACCTACTGAGACATGCTTGGAAAAGACTCAAGGCCAAAATCAAGGTCGACAAATCAAAAGATATGACACACAGACATGTTTACAAAAGAACCTTAGATCTCGAGAAGCCAGTTCCTCCGGGCATTATTCCCACCCTTTCTGATTTGTGATACTCACATCACTCAACCCTCAGGCTCGGTTTTTCTCTCAAAACCCTTTTCTTCACTTTTCTCTCAGCTCACACCTCTCTATTCTTTAATCTCTCATTTTTCAATCCCTCCCCGGGGTGATGAATGACAGATGAATAGGAAGTCGCGGGTTCACACCCGTCACTGTTAGCTCACGGCCGTTCCTTCTGGCGGATAAAGTGCCTCTTGGGCAATCAGATTAACGGGGGAAAGACAGAGGACCCGACTCAATCGTGCCCCTAGTTCGTCATTTTGACCATTTTTGTTGTGTTTTCTGAAACAGGTTTTGACCAAAAAATGAGAGTTGGATGAGCACACTTATTCAATTTCTGATTTGAAAATCATGCAAGTCAGGCTGTGAGCACTGAAAATTCTCCTTTTTGGGTCCAAACATGGTCCAATTTTGAAAATGACATAGTTTTCGAGAAAATAAGTCAACCTCAGTGAAAATTTTCAAAAACCATTTTCGCAAACAATCGATGCTCAACGAGCGTAAAACTTACCCTCGAGATATGCAACCTCGGATCGGAGGCAATGGGAAATTGCCCCTGGCATTAAAGGGGGGATAAGGCAACGGAAAGTTGCCCCTGGTTTGGATGGTAACTTAGGGTAACTTATGGCAATGGACGGCAATGGAAAGTTGCCCCTTGTTTGGATGATGCCGCGGCATTTTGTAAGCCAGTCCTCGTTGATGACGATCGGACCCTCAGACGCGGAGGAGACGGAGACGGTTTTGAATCAATATATGGACACAGTCACCTGGAAGGTGTTAGTGGTCGAATCTCAAGAGGAAGTTGACTTGCGTAATTCCGGACGTGGTGACCGGGACATCGGATTCGGAGGAGCTACAAGTGATCAAAACCAGTGACATGGACTGAGACGCTATGGAAGCGTTGGGGGCTGGACTTCAAGATGAAGTTGCCTACGTATCCCAAACATGGGAATCAAGCCTTACGTAGTTCCGGGGTTAAGGTACACTCGGGTATTAACCTCTCCTTTTTAGGCTCTAACTTTTGCCAAGGCGCCCGATGCGGGTTTTCGACCTTGCGAGCTTTTTTCTTTTTCTTTTCCTTTTCTATATATATTTTTTCTTTTGTCTATATATATTTTTTATTTATTTCTTTTCTTTTTTGCTTCTTTTGTATTTTTCTCTTTCTTTTGCTTTTTTTTTTTTTTTTTTTTTGCTCTAACTTTTGCCTGGGCCGCCCTTCCGGATTTTCGGTCCAGCGAGCCTCTCAAAGGGTAAAAGTGTAGCAAGTCCATGCCAAATGGTTTTGAAATTGAGGCCTCTCTGTGTCCGGAAGAGTGACCATCAGGTTGATTTGCGGAAGAATCCATCACGGTTGCTTAATGAACCTTGCCTGGTGGGATCTGATCTTCTTGATCCGCCTTTGGTGCCTCTTGCTCGAGGGCTGCTTCAAATTGGGCCACACAGGCGTTTCATGATACTGATCGTTTTGAACCGATCCCGGGTTTGCAACAGATGAACTAAATTCCGAGACTGGGAGCGATCCTGGGCTGCATGACCTCAAGAGCGATTCCACACAGGTCTTCGCGTTAATTGCGCAGAATATTTTGTTTTTGAAAGTTTTTAAGGAAGCGACAAAATCGCTCGCGCTGAAGATAGTGTGGAACCAGTCTGGATCAGGCCAGGGTCCTTCTCAGTACTCACGCCGACAAGCATGATTTCATTCATTAAAAGCTTAGCATGCCTCTCTTTTTCTCAAAATGATCAAAATTTTGCAAAAACCTGAGGAATTCCTTCCTCTTTGTTTTTATCACCGCAGTGTTCGAAAAGGGTTTTGTGAAAAAAAGTTAGGTCATCATGACGATGTTCAAGGCATAAGAGAGCAGGCGAAAAGCACTGTCGTTCCATTCACATTCTCTGGTACGGATGGCTCAAATAGCAACAAGTACGGAACGAGCTACAAAAGCTTCATTGATTTGTTGGTGGCGGCTCTTGGCAAAAGAACAAAGCTCGAAAAGCAAAAGTAAAGAATTACAAGGCAAAACGGTGTCCAAGGCAACAACCCCGAAATCACCTGGTATACTATACAAGAGGGACTGACTCGTTACAACAAGACAGACCCTGTAAGCAAAAGACTGACTCAATACAGAGAGACAGACTCAAAACAAAACAAAAGACTGACTCAATACAGAGAGACAGATTCAAAACAAAACAAAAGACTGACTCGACACCCAAGTCAGGATTTACAAAACTAGCGTTGGTAGGTGCTCAAAAATGCGTGCCACACGCCACATCCAAAAATGTACCAGACACTGCCCGCAGGCGACTCATCTGTTGATTACATACTCGCGGTATCTGTGCCTTCGGTATCTGTGTCCCTAAAATCCAAGAACTCTGTAGTGACTGATTTGGCCGAGGTAGGCGGGAGGATAACCTCGTTGTCAATCAAATCCTGTACCTCATGACGGAGGCGGAAGCAATTATCGGTAGCATGGCCGGACTGCTGATGGTACGCACAGTACTGAGTGGCATCATGGCCTGCTGGAAGGGGTTTGGGGAGCGGCCTAGGATCGAGAGGTGTAAGATGCCCCTTTTTGGCCAAAATCAGAAGTGCCCTAGACAAAGGCATGTGAAGAGGATGGAAGGCCCAGCACCCTCGGGGCAGGTACTTTGGAGCTGGAGAACCCTTGCTAGATGCGCTGGCGAATGGATCAGCGGGCGCGGCTTTGGATTTCTGATTCTTTCCGGATGCGAAGCTGGGAACGGGAAGAACTGTTTTGGCATGACGGGGCCTGTCCCGATTCTCCGATTGACTGGAACTGCCCTCAGGCAGAGTGGGGAAAGCATCCTCTACAGCTTTTGACATAACTGCGGATACCTATTGCTTATTCATTTCCCCGGCTTTCAAAGTCTCTACTGCCCACAGTAGTTGTTGAATGGGGTCGACATCTGCCTTCATCTTGTCTTTTCCTCTGGCCTCGGCCTGATTAAGAGTTTGGGTTGATGGTGGTGCATCATTGCCATAATTGGAGGCCATCTCTGGTTGACTCAATTCAATCACAATTCGCCCCAACAGCGGGGGCTCCTGAAGTGCAAAGCTCCCGGCATACGGTGCGACTGGTGGTGGAGCTGACATTCCATAAGCAAGGTCCGTCATAGACCTTTGGAGATCACCGATCATCCCCATTAGTTCAAAGGTGGTAGGCTCACGAGCTTGATATAGCTGGGGGGCCCATACCGGGTGTGCAACCGATCACCGGTGGATGCGCATATCAACAATAGTCTCAACTCGCGGGTAATTCCCGACTAACGCGTCATGACCACAAGCTCTTCTGAATTCTGCATCATGCCAAGTTCTGCCTTAGCAAGAAGAAAACACTAGCTATGCTGGCTCAACTTTCTGAATCTCCAAACTGAAATGGAAAACAGACGGTATTTCAAATTTCAATCGGATCAAACACGGTGCGGCGAACAACGGATTATATCATGGATCATCGTTTCCCGATTCACTGCTCAAAATCGAATCGATACGCGGATATAACTGATTCCCAACAATCACTGATACTGATGCCCTCGAGTCGGATGTCGGACTCAAGAACCGTATATGTATTCCTCAGAGAGATACACTCTAAAAGCACATAGCAAGTAAATGAGAGCCAATACACCCCTATGTTGGGGTAGGGTTTCCCTGTCCTATTTTGTCAGGAGCTAGGGTTTCACTACGCACGCAGCGGTTTCAAACAACCTATATTGGGAAAGCAACCTGTCCTAGTTTGGAATGGTCACTACGAATTTCGATATGCACTAGGTCGAATGGTCGAAAAGGGGTGCCCTGGTAAAACCGGGGTTTGTGTTCCCATACTGGTAGAGCCCGCAACCGGTCTGCCTTATGGACATGCCTTGACAAGACAAGCCTCCAGCAAACTGCTCAGGAATAGCAGATGGCCAACACGGTGTCCTAGGCGAACCAATGCACATGCAATGCAAAGAGACACGTAAATGGAATCAAAACAGGATATCACGAGTTCGAGTCAAGCTCTCTAAAATCCCCAGCGGAGTCGCCAGAAACTGTAGACGTGCCCGCGGGGGACCTTGCTACAGCTCGGACTCAATTTTGTGTCACGGTTCTAAATCTGAACCAAAGAGTCCAAATCCGGCAAATCGTTTGAGAAAACAGATTTTTTTGAAAAGTAGTGCCAAACATGGACTGCTTTGCCAGATTACAGAGTCGGCACCTAAATATTTTTAAAAATAGGGAATTTAGGAAACCCTGACTCGGTGCCGAAGGCCACATGTCCATCATCACCAAAGTGGTCTTGGCTCGGGAGCTTGGGTACGATCGGGGAAGGTCAGCTATGAGCACCCCTTTCGCCGGTCAGAAGCCTCTACTAACCGTGATATCCGTTTTGAAAACATTACATGTTCTTATTCGATTATTAGCCTAGAATTACTATGTTATGCACACACAAAAAGTATAGACTAGATTGCCTAATTTGGAAATAAACATTGCATATCCGTTTTGTCTCAAAAAAAAGTGTTAGATTTTGCTACTCGCAAGTACGCTAAAACACGGATTTCAATGAGTGTTTCCAACTCAAACAATCCAACCTCCACCCACAGGCATTCAAACAGTTTATCTCACGTAAGCACGTAGCTGCATGTTAAGCATACTGTCATGGCAACATTCCCACGCATGTGGTATGCTAAACCGTAAAATACTTACATCGTACTCCGTGCCAAAACAAGAAACTAGTTAGCAAAACATGCATGACCTAGTTTATGTTAAGCGGCTAATGCAACACAGGCATGGGTGTAATCTAGAGTAGGCTCGGCTAACCCTAAACATGGCATGTGAAATGCGCGAGTAGCACGTATTCAATTTGGAATTGAAAATGCAATGCAGTTTGTATGATGTACCGAGCCTGGTGCATGTAAACAAATGCATGAAATGCACGCATGCATAGCATAAGGTATGCTAAAATAAGTATGCCCTAATCTACCATCAAAGCAGGTAAATAAAAGGGAGAAAGAAATGGGGGTTGGAAGACATACACCCACTCACACACACTTATTACAAATTCGCCCTCACTCGGAGGACGATAATAATATCTGATCAAATAAATAATTAACTATTCTAGCTAATTAATTATTACAAATCAACTAAATTAATTAAATAAATTAATTAATCTAATTAAGCAGTAAATGGCCTCGGGATGAACAATAAAGAGGGTTAACAAACAGAACTTTTATGTGTTATAGACTAAGCACAAAAACTGTTCTAAACTAGGTAAAAAAGGATTGCAAAAATGGGGAATAAAGGGGTAGTTTCTTACCCTTGATGACTATCTTCACAAAGGTTGTTGTGCTTGGTCCCTTGAGCTCCAAATCAGTCAAGAACTTCAAAAAACAGCTCCTAGAACCTCAGTTGCAAGGAGAAGGTGAAACACTAGGTGTTTGTGTGCAATAGTAAGGCACAAAACACCTAGACACACAAAAGAAAGATAGAGATAGAAGGTGTATGCAACTCAAACCCTAGAAAACCAGAGCTTCTCTCTCTTTTCTCTCTAACTCTCTAAATTTGCTAACCCTTGAGCCAAGAGAAGAGCCTCTCTCTTATAGGCAACAAAGACTTACAAACTAAGTCATCCAAGGCTCATCCTCCATACACGTGTATGGAGGAAACAAACTAAACAAATTGTCTGAAAATATCTCGTAAAGCAAAAGAAGTGGTCGGGCAAAATGGTCATTTTGCCAAAAAGAGTGCCGACCGGCACAAAATAGTGCCGACCGGCACAATATAGTGCCGGTGGCAACACCAGCCAGCCGGTGGCCTCTAGCCACAGCCGGTGGTGTGTGGGGATGCCTCACAAAGCATTCCCTGCCCCTCCAAGGCAAAACACAAGTGTTTGGTGCAAAACCAAACACAAAACGATCGAGTTCGGAGTTCCTGAGGCAAGGCGCGCGGGCCGAGAACTCCGGGAACTCCAAACGAACACAAACATGGATAATCACCGAGTGTTCAAGCGGTGACATCCAAGTCTTGAGGACGGTCAAAAATGGGGTGTCTACAGATAGGTAAATGGTTGTGCCCGCAGGCTGCCTACGTATCCCTTTGCAAGTAATCAAACCAGCGTAGTTCAGGGGCAGGATGCAAAGCGATGCACAATGCAAGTGCATAACTTATGATCATGCAAAGGATGCTGTGATGAAGCAATTATGCAAAATAAATGCAACATTTTAAGCAAGTGAATACAGATCTAACTACACTTCATGCAGAAAGGATGTAAGAGAATGATGTAATAGATAATAGATGCGATGCAACAGAGAGTAGAATAGATGCAAAGGGTGACGTACTCCAACCACGTTGGACTCGTGAGTGGAGGAAGAACAGAGAAAAACAAACAGGAGCGCGTTCCACGCAACCTAAGATAAATTCCAAACACGCTGAAATCGTGTGAGGAAGGGGACACTCAAACTATGCTGAAATCATGAAATGAGGTCCAACAACCACCCAGCGCGTCTACAACGCAACTCGGGATAAATTCCAAACACGCTGAAATCGCGTAAGGAACGGGACACTCAAACCACGTTGAAATCGTGAAAGAAGGTCCAACAACCGCCCAGCGCGTCTACAACGCAACTCGGGATAAATTCCAAACACGCTGAAATCGCGTAAGGAACGGGACACTCAAACCACGCTGAAATCGTGAAAGGAGGTCCAACAACCGCCCAGCGCGTCTACAACGCAACTCGGGATAAATTCCAAACACGCTGAAATCGCGTGAAGCGGGACACTCAAACCATCTCGAAATCATGAGAGGAGGTTCAACAAATCGCCATGGCGTCTACAATGCAACTGGGATAAATTCCAAACACGAAATCAGCGTGAGAACGGGACACTCAAACCACGAAATCGTGAGAGGAGGTCAACAACCGCCAGGCGTCTACAACGCAACTCGGGATAAACTCAAACACGCTGAAATCGCGTAAGAAGGACACTCAAACCACGAAATTGTGAGGAGGTCCAACACCGCCAGGCGTCTACAACGCAACTCGATAAATTCCAAACACTGAAATCGCGTGAGGCAGGACACTCAAACCACCGAAAATCGTGAGAGGAGGTTCAATTAACCACCAGTAGCGTCTACAACGCAACTCGGGATAAATTCAAACACGCTGAAATCGCGTAAGGAACGGGACACTCAAACCACGCTGAAATCGTGAGAGGAGGTCCAACAACCGCCCAGTGCATCTACAACGCAACTCGGGATAAATTCCAAACACGCTGAAATCGCGTAAGGAACGGGACACTCAAACCACGCTGAAATCGTGAGAGGAGGTCCAACAACCGCCCAGGGCGTCTACAACGCAACCTGGGATAAATTCCAAACACGTTGAAATCGCGTAAGGAACGGGACACTCAAACCACGCTGAAATCGTGAGAGGAGGTCCAACAAACCACCCAGCGCGTCTACAACGCAACCTGGGATAAATTCCAAACATGCTGAAATCGCGTAAGGAACGAGACACTCAAACCACGCTGAAATCGTGAGAGGAGGTCCAACAACCCGCCCAGTGCGTCTACAACGCAACCTGGGATAAACTCCAAACACGCTGAAATCTCGTAAGGAACGGGACACTCAAACCATGCTGAAATCGTGAGAGGAGGTCTGACAACCGCCCAGCGCGTCGACAACGCAACCTGCGATAAATTGCAAACACGCTGAAATCGCGTAAGGAACGGGACACTCAAACCACGCTGAAAAATCGTGAGAAGAGATCCAACTAACCACCCAGCTCGTCTACAACGCAACCTGGGATAAATTCCAAACACGCTGAAATCGCGTAAGGAACGAGACACTCAAACCACGCTGAAATCGTGAGAGAAGGTCCAACAACCGCCCAGCGCGTCTACAACGCAACCTGGGATAAATTTCAAACATGCTGAAATCGCGTAAGGAACAGGACACTCAAACCACGCTGAAAAATCGTGAGAGGAGATCCAACTAACCGCCCAGCGCGTCTACAACGCAACCTGGGATGAATTCCAAAAATGCTGAAATCGCGTAAGGAACGGGACACTGAAACCACGCTGAAATCGTGAGAGGAGGTCCAACAATCGCCCAGCGCATCTACAACGCAACCTGGGATAAATTCCAAACACGCTGAAATCACGTAAGGAACGGGACACTCAAACCACGCTGAAATCATGAGAGGAGGTCCAACAACCGCCCATCGCGTCTACAACGCAACCTGGGATAAATTCCAAACACGCTGAAATCGCGTAAGGAACGGGTAAGCGATAGAAGATAACACAAGATGTAAATGCCAGTAAGATGTGCATGACGATACAAGATAGATGTGCTTAACAATGCGGATGAATGAGCATAACAATGCTAGTGAAGTGGGTGCATAACAATGCAATTAGAATGTGCATCACAATGCAAGTGATGTGGGTGCATAACCTTGAAGTAGGATTGATCTTGCGCCTGCGGTAGAGGTACACTCATATTTCGGATCATTGGCAAGGCCCTGAAGAAGTACATCTGGAGTACAATCACGGAATTTGCTGAAGGCGAAACACACTCAGATGCTTCGATTTTCCCTCTTTTCTTTTGCTTTGCAGTCCAGAAGCTATATAGCTTCAGATAGGTCCTGATTTTACTGTTCTTACATGACATGGGTTAAACCTGCGGTTTTTATGAAAGAACGAATCTATTTTGCACAAATGTGGAGAATGGCACAGCACTCTGAGCACAAAACGATTTTATTTTTGAATTGAGAGTGAAAATAAGTTTTCAACTGGGCATTGAGCCTACGACTGAACATGGCGCACCACGACTCAACAAAGGAAAACAAAGGTAAACAACCTAAAAACGTCGAGAGACACTCGAAACAACTCAAAACAAGAAATGAGACAAACAAAACAAAAGACACGACACACAGACGTGTTACAAAGACGAAAGACCTCTCAATGCACGAGGAGCCGGTTTCCCCGGGTATTGTTTCCCACCCTTTCTCATTTGTGATTCTCACATCACTCAGCCCTCAAGCTCAGCTTTTCTCTCAAAACCCTTTTCTCACTTTTTTTCTCATCGCACATCTCTCTATTCTTCAATCTCTCATTTTTTATCCCTCCCCTGGGTGGTTGATGGATAAACAGAAAGTTGTGGGCTCTGGCCCCTAGCATTCCGCTAGATTCTTCTTCTTGTTCACAACAGTGAGTTTCTTCCACAGAGGGGCTGTGCTACCATTGGGTGTGTAGCAAATCTGCACCTAACATCGGTTGATGATGCCCTGCTGGGGAGTTTGGACGCGGTTAGATCTGTCCAGATGAGGAAGTGGAACATCTTAATCCATTCCAACTCGTGCTTCGCACTTGACTTGATACCTCGTTGCTTGGAGGATGAGAGAGCTTTCAGCCCTTTGTTGTTGACTTCAGTTGTGCCCTTTTCTGGCAAGTAGAGTGCCTTTTTTGGCAAACAGAGTGCTCTTTCTGGCAAATACATTGACAACGGGGAAAAGACAGGAAGCCTGACTCAACTGTGCCCCTAGTTCATCATTTTGACCATTTTTTGTTTTGGTTTTCTACTAAAACAATTTTGACCAACATGAGAGTTAGATTAACATGCTTGTTATATTTTCTGATTTAAAATCATGCAAGTCAGGCTATGAGCACTGAAAATTTTCCTTTTTTGGGTCCAAGAAAACGGTCCAGTTTTGGAAAAATGGAATAATTTTCTAGAGAAAATCAGTCAACCTCAGTAAAAATTCCCAAAAACTATTTTTGCAAATGGTCACTGCTCAACGAGCGTAGAACCCACTCTCGAGATACGCAACCTCAGATTCGAAGGAAAATTGCCCCTTGCTTGAGGGGAGCTGCATGGCAACGGAAAGTTGCCCCTTGTTTGAATGGCACCGCGGCGCATTGAATGGCAACGGAAAGCTACCCCTTGTTTGAATGGCACCGCAGCGCATTGAATGGCAACGGAAAGTTGCCCCTTGTGTAGATGATGCCGCAGCACACTATAATCAGTTCTCAAAGTGATGGCCACAACCGAACTCTCGGATACGGGGAAGGCGAAGATGCTCAAAACCTTTACATAGACACAACTGAATTTGAAGTGTTTATGGCTGGACTTCAGAATGAAGATGGGAATCAAGCCTTACGTAGTTCGGGGTTAAGGTACACTCGGGTATTAACCTCTCCTTTTTATGCTCTAACTTTTGCCAAGGCGCCTGTTGCAAGTTTTCGACCTTGCGAGCTTTGTTCTTCTTTTTCTTTTTCTTTTCTTTTTTTCTTTTTTTTTTTCAATTTTTTTTTTGTATCTTTTCATTCTTTTTTCTTTTCTTTTTTGCATTTTTTCTTTTTTTTTTGCTTTTTTTTTTTTTGCATTTTTTTTTTTGCTTTCTTTCTTTTGTATTTTTCTCTTGCTCTAACTTTTGCCTGGGTCGCCCTTCTGGGTTTTCGGCCCAGCGAGCCTCTCAAAGGGTAAAAGTGTAACAAGTCCATGCCAAATGGTTTTAGGGTTTTGCAGCCATCCGTATCCAGGAGAGTGGCCGTTGTATTGATTTACTGAAGGATCCATCTTCAGCTCTTCGAGCATATCGGACATTTTTGCCCCTAGTTCGAGGGTGCTTCTGTCTGGCTTCGCAAGCCTCTTCTGATGAGATCTGATCTTCTTGATCTGACTTTCTTGCCTCTAATTCGAGGGCTGCTTTGAATCTGGCCACAGGGCTGCTTTGAATCTGGCCACACAGGCCTCACATTGTAGTTGACCGTTGAACGTTCTGAAGTCAAGTTCAAGGTTTGAAAGCAAAGGGGTTGAGTCTCGAGGCTGAGAGCGATCCTAGGCTGCACAATCTCAAGAGTGATTCCACACAAGTCTTCATAGGACTGCGCAAAATATTTTTTGAATTTTTGAAAGTTTTTAAGAAGGCGACGAATCGCTCGCGCTGAAGATGGTGTGGAACCAATCTGGATCAAAGCTAGGGTCCTTCCTAGTACTCACACTAACAAGCATGATTTCATTCATTAAGGGCTTAGCACGCCTCTCTTTCTCTCAATTGATCAAAGTGTTGCAAATCCCGAGGAATTCCTCCCTCTTCATTTTCACCACAGTGTTCAAAAAGGTTTTGAAAAACTTAGGTCATTACAATGACTTCAAGGCACAGAAAAGACAGAGTTCTTAGTCAAATACTGTCATCTCATTCAGAACTTCCGGTACAACTGGCACACGGCAGAAGCAAACGCGAGAGCGTGAAAATCACTATTTTTTCATTGAGATCTGTTGGCACAACTGGCTCCTCGGCAGAAACAGACTCAAAAGAAAGCGAAAAGACAGACACAAAACAAGTGAGTGATGTCCGAGGTAACACCCCCGAAATCACCCGACTCTTAACAAAACAGGACTGACTCGGTATGAAAGGATTGACTCAATGCGAAAAGACAAGACTGACCCAATACCCAAGTCAGAAAGTAAAATTAACAGCATTTGTACATTGCTCAAAATAGTGCATGCCGTCCACCACATCTGAAGTAAACTGAACGCTGCCCGCAGGTGGTTCATCTCCTGATCACATCACATTATCCCCCATAAGTTCATTGATTAAGTGCCGATAGACTTTGCTGAGTTGGTGCGACGATGACCTTGTTGTCAATCAGATCTTGTATTTCGTGGCGAAGACGGAAACACTTATCAGTGACATGGCCGACCTGCTAATGAAAGGCACAGTACTTGGCCGGATCATGGGAGGGAGGAAGTCTATCTGGCAGTGGTCGCGACTCCAGGAGTTTCAGGTACCCATTTTTAATCAGGACCCTCAAGGCCGCTGATGGAGACATGTTCAGTGGGGTGAATACCCTCTGGCCCCGAGGTAGATAGTCCAATGTTCGGGGGTTTGAAGAAGATGTGCCAACAAAGAGGTCGACAGGTGCTAGCCGGGTTTGCTGATCTTTTTCGAGAGTAGGATTAGAGCTGAAAGGAACATTCCTAACATGACGACCCTTCTCCCGGCTTGCCCCTTGATTCAAACTGCCCCCAACTTGAGTGGCGAAAGTGTCATCCACAGTTTTTGTAACAACTGCGAGGACTTGCTCTTTGTTCAGTCCCTCAGCTTTCAAAGCCTCAATATCCCACTGAAGATGTTCATGGGGACTAATGCTTGTCCCTGCCTTGTTCTTATCACTGGCCTCCACTTTGCTAAGAGGTTGGCCTTCTTCCAATGCAGGCCGTCCCAAGGTTGGGGAGCCTCTTGACATGAACTCCTTGGTATGTGATGCGGTTGATGACGGGGCCAAAACTCCGAAGGCCAGATCTGCCACAGTTCTTTGAAGATCTTCGATCATTCTCATCAGCTCAGAAGTAGTGGGTTCATGGGTTTGGGATGCTTGGGGTTCAGATGCACCCATCATGCATAAGTCCATGCTTTCCGGGATAAACACCTCAGGCTTGGGTAGATGGGCTGGGGTGATGTATATGCTGGGGTTGTAGGTGGACGGCAGTATATGGATGAGGTTGAGATGTAGAGGTAACGAGTCAGTACTAACCTGAGGTCCTTTTGGTGGAGCTAGGGTTTTTTCGTCAATAAGATCTTGAATCTTATGACGGAGGCGGATGCAACGGTTCGTATCATGACCGTGCTGTTGATGATAGGCACAGTATTTAGCTGGGTCATATCTCAGTGGAAGAGGGTTTGGAAGGGGTTGGGGTTCTAGAAGTTCTAGGTGCCCGTCTTCTCGCAGTTTTTCCAAAGCTTGAGAAAGACTCATGTAAAGGGGATGGAATTTTCGGGCTGGGGGCCGAGTTGAAGTGGTTGGTTTTTGGCCATTGAGGGAAGTGGTGATAGTGTCTACTTCTGAGCATTTCGCAATTGTGCTACCATCAGTAGTAGCATTGGAACTGCGAGCAACATTCCTCTTCAAAGGCTCATTATCTTCTGCGAAGATCCCTTGTCGGATGGCATCCTCGATTTGAACCCCCATTTCATGAAGGGCTGGAAAGGTAAATAAAGGTAGAACGACCATCTTTTGCAGTAACTTGCCATGCAGATTCCGAACAATCATCCTGATCTGATCTTTGTCGGAAGGTTTCGTGGTCATCATTGAGGCCTTTGTTCTCCATCTCGTCACAAACTCTGAGAAACCCTCCTTTGGCCCTTGGCGGGTGACTTCAAGATCACGAGTTGTGACCTCAATCTGTGTGTTGTAAGAGTATTGATCACTGAAGGCCTCAGCCATCTCTTCCCAATTCTGCTTCACAGAGTTCTCTAATCTCGCATACCAGATTGCGGCTATCCCAGACAGGGTTCGGCCGAATAGTGACAATTTCTGGGCTGTGGTCAAACCCATTGGTCTTAAGGTATCAGAAAACAAGTGGAGGTGCACCATTGGGTCTCCAGAGCCATCGAATCGATCGATATGTGGCATCTTGAACTGATCTGGTAATGTCACCATTGAGTCGGTATAACCATCCTCTATATCAGGAATAGAGTGGGTCCCCTGAGACTTTTTGAACAATTTCTCAAGCTTGCTCACTTTCAATGCTGTGGGGTCCGTCTTGAACTCGAAGGGAGAGTCTGGTAGATTGGTAGGTGTTTTGGATAGCTGGGGTAAAATTGGGGGCGGAGCCGGCCCTACCGGAATGTCCGTACCTTCCTGGACATTGGGTGTTTCCTCGGGTATCGGAACCCCTGGTGGTGGAGGAGCTTGATATGAAGCAGATGCTCCAGTTTGCTGCTCTAGCCTGGCAATTGTCTCTGCCTGTTGGGCTATGACCACAGCCTGTTGCTTTGGCGATGATGGACGTCTTCTTTGCATGGCTTATACCATCCCGAGTTGGCGCACCATCTCTTCCAGACTCGACATATTGTCCTGATCTAAATGAGCAGCTGGTATATCTGTGTCTGCAGTAGGCTCGGAAATCTCAACCCAACTGCTCAAAGATCACTGATCTGGTAGCTGTTGTACTGGTGGTCTATGCTTGACTAGCCTTCTCTGGCCTCGATTACCCTTGAACTGAGTCTCTGACTTGACATAGTCTATCAGCACAATCTAATGTACCTGGGGGATCGTGGATCCTTCTGAAGCTATAGTTCCAGGACTACCTAGCAAAAGAGAAAACAAACAGCATCTCAGCCCAATTTCACTGGAACGGATAACGGAACGACTGTACTCAATACTGATAACTGTTCCCCAAATATCTGCCTGTAAATCGATATCCTCAGGTAGAACCGATTGCCCCAAAATACTGATGCTGGTGCCCGCAGGCATGATACCCAAACTCACAAATTGATATGTGTGTTCCCTGTAAAGATACACTCCAAAAGCACATAGCAAGTAAAGAGAGCCAAAACACCCCTATTTGGGGTAGGGTTTCCCTGTCCTATTTTTGTCAGGTGCTAGGGCTTCACTACGCACACAGCGGTTTCAAACAACCTAACATCGGGTAAGCAACCTGTCCTAGTTTGGAATGTTCACTATGGATTCCGAATATGCACTAGGTCGAATGGTCGAAAAGGGTGCCCCGGTAAAACCGGGGTTTGTGTTCCCATACTGGCAGAGCCCGCAACCGGTCAGCCTTATGGTCATGCCTTGACAAGACAAGCCTCCAGCAAACCGCTCAGGAATAGCAGATGGCCAACACGGTGTCCTAGGCACACCAATGCACATGCAATGCAAAGAAACACATAAGTGTAATGAAAACAGGATATCACGAGTTCGAGTCAAGCTCTCTAAATCCCCAGCAGAGTCGCCAGAAACTGTAGACGCGCCCGTGGGCCTCTCCCTACAGTTCGGACTCCTTTTTGTTTGTTGCGGTTCTTAATCTGAACCAAAGAGTCCAACTTTGGCAAATCGTTTTGAGAAAAACAGATTTTTGAAAAAACGTGCCAAACATGGACTGCTTTGCCAGATACAGAATCGCCACCTAAATATTTTTAAAATGGGGGAATTTAGGAAACCCTGACTCGGTGCCAAAGGCCACGTGTCCGTCATCACCAAAGTTGCCTCGGCTCGGGAACTTGGGTACGATTGGGAAAGGTCAGCTATGAGCACCCCCTCTCGCCCGGTCTGAAGACCGGCCTCTACTAACCATGATATCCGTTTTTGAAAACGCTATGTGTTCTCATTCCGGTTATTAGCCTAGAATTACTACGTTATGCGCACAACAAACAAGTATAGACCAAATCGCCTAAATTGGAACAAAACATCTCATGTTTGTTTTGAAAATGATTTGCTACTCGTAAGTAGGCTAAAATGCAGATTTTGCCACCCTCAAGTGGGCTTTAAAAACGATGGTTTTGCCACTGTCTAGTGGGCTTAAAACTCACAGTTTTAATGCATTATCCCAATTTAAGCAATTCGACCTCCATCCACAGGCATTTAAGCAGTTATATCACATAAGCAGCTAGCCTCATGGTAATCATGCTATTATGGCAACACTCACACGCATGCGGTATGCTAAAGCATAAAAACTTACCTAGTACTCCAAGCCAAAATAGAAACTAGTTAGTAATTATATGTATGATCCTAGTTCATGTTAAAAATGGCTAATGCAACACATGCAAAGGTGCAATCTAGACAGGCTCGGCTATCCTAAACATGGCATGTGGAATGCTACAAATAACACGTATTCAATTTGGAATTGAAATACTATACAATTTGTATGATGTGCCGAGCCCGATGCATGTATAACAAATGTATGGATGCACGCATGCACAACATAAGGTATGCTAATTTAAATATGCCCTAATCTACCATCATAAGTAGATAAATAAAAGGGAAGAACGAAGTGGGGGGTTGGAAGACATACACACCACTCACACACACTTATTACAGATTTGCCCTCACTCGGAGGGACCAAAAGAATATACAGTCCGAATAACGAATAAATTAAATTATTACATAATTTTTAATTAACTAACAAATGCAAATGAGAAGATGGCCGCAGCCCCCGCCTCGGGATGCATGAATGATGCATGCTCGATCCATCTTGCCCGGAAACCCGTAGCCATAACACTGTTGCCTCTGTTTACACTGCCGTACTCCTCAAAAATTTGCACAAATCCCAAGGATGCTTCCCTGGACACTTTGGAGCACCACCGGCTAAAGAGAAACACCACCAGCCGAAGGATATGATCACCGGCTACATATTATGCTATCGGCCAATAATTCTTTGCCGGTCGGCACTTAACAGTTCCGGTCGGCCAAAAATTCCTGCAGAACCTGCAATTGACAGCAGCAGAGGACAAGCAGTGTATGGCATGGAATTTCAAGCAAATGTGTGCATGGACACACTCCCTATCATGCAATGGACTCAAGGGAGCATGGCCCTCGACCCCCGGGCCATCAATTGTGCATTTCGATGCATGATGGCCTAAGAGGCCAAGTTTGCAATTCAATGTCAAATGAAATGCACACAAAACATACAAGGGACCCAACCTCAATCGTGGTTGATCAAGAGGTGAGGCAATGCACAACAATGCACATGCAACCTAAGCATGCAAGCTAACATGCAAACATGCAATGCAACTACATGGCATACACAATGCTAACAACATAACATGCACAACGCATTGAAACATGGCATACACAATGCAAGATGGGCTTATGCCAATATGAGTGGTCCTCAACCACACTCACATCAGCGGCCATAAGATGGAAATGAGGCAACCAAAATGCACACAAACATGTCCAATGCATGAACCGCTTCTAAGGCATAACATGCAACTCTATATAAGCATGGCAAATGATGAGACATGGCATACAAACATGCAGATTTCAGCACTGGAACATGATGCGAAATGGTCCCAAAACATGGAAATATGACACTAAGTGCATGAAATAGACCCGAAATGCAAGATTAGGCACATGAAATGTCCTATAGCTATATCAAACATGCATAATTTGAACATGGAGCATGAAGACGGAAGCAAGAAAGCCCTAAAACAAGAATTTTTACAGTTCAAAGCATGGCCAAACAGTGAGCATAGATAGGGCAAAAACAGCATGCAAAAATAGGCCCGCAAGAGGGGTGATGAAGCAACTCACAGCTGCTGGCCCCAAACAGGAAAGGGGCCTTCTACAACATTGAAGAGGGGCCAAAAATATGTCATTTTACAGTAGATGATAAGCCCCAAATCAATATACAAACATGCTCAAAATGCAATGCAAGATTTAGGCCACAAGAGGGCTATAACATGAAGTATACAAAACATGCATCAAACAGCAAAAGACCCTTCATGGGACATGGAGAGGGGGTCAAAATAAGACCCTTTTCAGTTCTGATCAGGGTCGAAAAATAGAAGCTCAATGTGCTAACAAGTCATGCAAAAATGGGGACCAAAGAGGGGTTCAATGGCAAGTGACACATGGAAGTTCCCAACAGTGTTGAGCCCTTATTCAATGTTGAAGAAGGGAAAAAAATAAGCCTCTTTACATTTTACATTATGCTCCAAAACAGACCACTCGTAAGCCAAAAATACTATGCAAAATAATGGCATTCAAGAGGATAATGAAGCAAGTGCAACAAGGAGGTCCCAAACTGTGAGGGACCCTTAATGAAAGATGAAGAAGAGCTCAAAAAACACTACTTTCAGTTTTGGTCGGAGCTCAAATATGCAAGAAAATATGGCTTAGATATGAACCAAGAAAATGCTAGTTTAGGGGAAAAGTGTGCTTACCCTTGTAGACCAGCAAACCAGCACCTCTTGGACCAAGTTTAGGTGCTCCTAAGCTCTGAAGAACAGCCTCAAGTTGCTGCAATGGAGTAAGGATGCCTTGTGCTATGAGTTGATGAAGAAATGGCCCAAGAACAAGGGTGTTTGATGGTTGAATAAAAGAGATATGGAGAGAGGGGTGGGATATCTGTATGTATATCAGATATATGCCTATATCTCTGGTTTTTTTGCTCTAAAAGTATCGAACCAAAACAAAGGAGAAGGGACCTCTCTTATATAGGCAATGCTAAGCTTCTAAGACAAGCTTCAAAGGGTCAAAGGGGTCTAAGGGGAGGTCAAGGCTTATTGGAGAAGCTTGGACAGCTGGTAGGCTTCTTGAGGAAGCCAAGACAAGGGGTCAAGGCTTCCTCAAGAAGCCTTGAGCAAAGGGTGCACCAAAAAGGGGTAAAGGCTCCAAAATAGCTACATATATGTATGGAGGGTCGGGTCTGTGCATCCCAGCTAGCACAGCTGGTATGCACCAGGCTTGGAGGGTGTAAAGGGTGCAAACCGGCCAGAAAAGTTGATCGTCGGCCAAAATAAAGTGCCGGTCGGCATAATATATTGCCGGTCAGAAAAATAGATTGCCGATAGATGCTGCCAAGGTCAAAAAATTGGCCGGTGGGTATACGAATTGAAGCCCCGGAAGTTAGCTTTCCAATGGCGCAAACCTTGCATTAAAATTCCTCCTGTGAAAAAAGTTATGCCCTTTTCGGTAATGCCGCGCAGACTCGATCCAACCGGGATGATGCCCAGCTTCAACCAATCATATCTCCTCCACCCGGACTTGGCTCTAGGAGATTCTTGAGTGTAAAGTGAAGCCCCGGAAGTCTTATTTCCAATGGTGGTGGCCTCATAGCTTAACTCGAAGTATGCAGATGAATGGGCCTGATTCAGCGAGGGCTGCTCGACTCCCTTCTACCTGGATCTCTGTCGATCTTCTTCTCCAACTTGTTTTCTTCCCTCTTCTCCTCTTTTCTTCAACTTCAAACCTCTAAGCGAGGTGTTTTGAAAGATTTGCCTCTCTTCTTGCCGAAGAAACTGAACCTGTGCCCTGCACATCTCTCAACACTGAGCAAACCATCAATAATGCCCAAGTCTTGATGGCGTTCAAAAATGGGGTGTCTACAATAGGTAGTTCATGTTGAATTATTTCGAGGTGTTACAACTTGGTATCAAAGATACCAGGTTTGAATACTTGGGGCTCGTGGGAAGTTGTTGTTATGCCATAATGGGTTCATTTCGCATGATTAGGAAATGTTTGTTAATTTGTGATTATGTGGTAGCATGCTTACGTGACTATGTGGGTATGGGATTGGACTTTTGGGATGTTATTTGCGCCTATTAGATTCCTTGAAGTCTTATTAGAAGGGTACTTGATCAATACTCATTCTATTAAGAATTGTTGGTTTCTCATGGGACGAATCTCATCACTAAAGGATGATTCGTATGTGTCGTGACTACATGCTTATGTGGAGTGAATTAAATTGTTTGTGTCTTAAGATGTATATAATTGCTATAGTTTGACATGTGACGCAAGTTGTGAGCACATTTGGAATTATGTGCTAAATTATCTATCTTGTTCCTTAATTAGGATATCAGGAAGGGTTCAAAGTTGTGCTGGTAGAGGCGGGAGACGTGGAAGGGGCTGCCGGGGTGTACATGGAGTACCGGTTCATGAGGTACCGGTGCAAGAAAAGGGTTTAGGCCAAGCTAACATGGCCGAACAAGTGAACAGCAATGAGGTCAGGGCAAGCCGGTCAAGCCGTAATAGGGGCCCTAGCCCAGGAAATAGCGGGGGCATTGAGGGAGTCCATGAACATTTTGAGGGTGAAGACTCAAGCTGTGGAGAATGCCATGGAGACAAGGGTGAGCTTCCTCACGAGGGAGTTTTTGCGGGCCAAACCGGACGAATTCCATGGTGGCCTTGAGCCAAAAGAGAGCAGATGAATGGCTTGAACAAACCGTGAAGACCTTCGAGATGCTTCACATCGAGCATAGTGAGTTGAGGGTGACCCTTGCAAGTTATTATCTCAAGGGTGACGCGGGCCAATGGTGGAAGTATGCCAAGGGTCGGATTGAACTGACATGGGAGGCATTTGTAGTGGCCTTCCAAGACAAGTATCTTCCTCCCACGGCTAGGGAGAGGTTGAGGAAGGAGTTCCAGGACCTCAAACAACTTAATATGTTTGTGGCCGAGTTCGAAGCGGCCTTTTCTAGCTTGTCCCGGTTTGCACCGGAATTGGTAGCAACGGAAGAGCGCTGTTGCATTGAGTTTGAGAAGAAGTTGAGGACGAAGATTTTGTTCAAGGTTGCCAGGAACATGATCCGGAATTATGATTGCCTTGTGGAGGCAGTTGCACATGTGGAGATTACCGTGGAGGCCGGGAATGAGAGACTTTGGAATTCCAGGTCTAGGGGCTAAGGGTCGCAGGGGGACTTTAGGCCTAACAAGAAGAGCATAAACACTTTTTCATCCCAGTCTCAACCGCAACAGTCTAGATTTACTTTCCCCTTGCCTAGTGCGGGCTTGGGGAAGAGTACACCGAGTGGGTTTTCTTGCTTCAAGTGTGGCCAATCAGGTCACAAGGCCTTTGTATGTCCACAGAAGGGAGGAGGATAGCAGATGTTACCACCACCCCCACCTAACCGATCTCAGAGTCAGTCTCAGAGTAGGGGTCAAGGGCCTACTTGCTACCAATGCGGTTAATTAGGGCACAAGAAGAGAGCTTGCCCGCAATTGGGAGGTGCATCGGGCGCATCGGGGTCGAGGCAGACTCAGAGCCACCAGCAAGCTCTCTCAGCTTAGACTTCACGAGTTCATCAGGAAGCCGCTTCAGCTCAGCCTGTACAGCCGGCCTACGCTCTAAGGGATGCGCAGGTTGATCAGAGGCCACAGGGACACGTGTACGTGTAGACGCACCCCGGGTGAGGGCCTCTCCCTACAGTTCGGACTCCCTTTTGTTTTTGTTGCGGTTCTTAATCTGAACCAAAGAGTCCAACTCTGGTAAATCGTTTTGAGAAAAACTGATTTTTGAAAGAAGCGCCAAACATGGACTGCTTTGCCAGATACAGAGTCGCCACCTAAATATTTTTTTAAAATGGGAAATTTAGGAAACCCTGACTCAGTGCCAAAGGCCACGTGTCCGTCATCACCAAAGTTGCCTCGGCTCGGGAACTTGGGTATGATTGGGGAAGGTCAGCTATGAGCACCCCTTCTTGCCTGATCCGAAGATCGGCCTCTACTAACCATGATATCCAATTTTGAAAACATTATGTATTCTTATTCCGGTTATTAGCCTAGAATTACTATGTTGTGCGCACAGCAAACAAGTATAGACCAAATCGCCTAAATTGGAACAAAACATTACATGTTTGTTTTGGAAATGATTTGCTACTCGCAAGTAGGCTAAAATGCAGGTTTTGCCACCCTCAAGTGGGCTTTAGAAAAGATCGTTTTGCCACTATCTAGTGGGCTTAAAACTCACAGTTTTAATACATTATTCCAATTTAGGTAATTCAACCTCCATCCACAGGCATTCAAGCAGTTATATCACATAAGCAGCTAGTCTCATGGTAATCATGCTGTTATGGCAACACTCACACGCATGCGATATGCTAAAGCATAAAAGCTTACCTAGTACTCCAAGCCAAAACAGAAACTAGTTAGTAATCATATGCATGATCCTAGTTCATGTTAAGAATGGCTAATGCAACACATACGAAGATGCAATCTAGACAGGCTCGGCTATCCTAAACATGGTAGGTGAAATGCTGCAAATAATATGTATTCAATTTGGAATTGAAATACAATGCAGTTAGCATGATGCGCCGAGCCCGATGCATGTAAAAAAGATGTATGGATGCACGCATGCTGTCATACTGTTATGCTAATTTAGATATGCCCTAATCTACCATCATAAGTAGGTAAATAAAAGGGAAAGAAAGACGTGGGATTGGAAGACATACACACACCCACGCACACTTACTACAAATACGCCCTCACTCAAAAGGACCAAAAGAATATACATGCCGAATAAATAATGCTAGATTAATTATTACAAAACTTCTAATCTAATTAAATAAATGCAAAGAAGAGATGGCCGCAGCCGCCGCCTCGGGATGCGCACGATGATGCATGCTTGAGTCTGTCTCGCCCGGAAAACTCGCACCATGCCACTGCTGCCTCTGTTTACACTGCCCTGACTCTCCAAAGACTGCCAAAGTCCTAGGAAATGTTCTCTGTACACTGTAGCATACCATCGGCTGGAGGAGATGCCCACCGGCCTTGGTAAATTTCCATCGCCTTCTATTGAAGTTATCGGCCATTCATCAATGGCGGTCGGCCTCCATCTTGCCGGTCGGCTAAAAATTCTGCAGAAGACAGTTTTGACAAAGAACAGAGATGCGTGTATGGCATGAAATTTCAAGCACATGTAAGCATGGCCATGCTCCCTATCATGTATTGGACTCAAGGAAGCATGGCCCTCGACCCTCGGGCCATCAATCGTGCATTTTGATGCATGATGGCCTAAGAGGTCAAGGTTGCATTTCAATGAAGATGCATGCAACACACAAATGAAGACCAAGACCCTATCATGTCAAGGTCAAGGGCCTCGGTGACCGAGAGTTGAGATGAGTTGCATCACTTGTAGTATGAACACCTCTCATCCCTCAAATTTGGCTTGACAACCCAAGCCAAACAATGCAATGCATGTTATGCAAACATGGCTTAATGATGTAATATGAGGCTAAGAGGCAAGGCATGCCAAATGCAATGCAACTATCATGTTAAGCATGCAAAGTGCTAGAGCATGCAAGATGCAAATGCAATGCAAACATGGACAATCATGCGAAAGGATTAGCATGTGGCAACACATCATGGACCAAACATGCAACAAGTATAAGACATGCATGCAATAGTGCACTTAAACCATAATGGGGCAGACCTCAACCTACCCCAAAACAGTGGCCAAAAGTGCCTAAAATGGTGGACAATTATTCATGCCAACAAGCAAACCAAAAGAGCCTAAGACTAAGGCACAAAGTGGAACATTCCACTACCACCCACATGACCACACATGGTATGAATTAGACAAGCAAAAACATAATTCAAACATGCAAAGATGGGCTCCAAAACCCACTGATATGGCAGCCTAAATGGCCCCATCACATAGGCATACACATTGCACATTTCAAGGCACAAAAGAACAACCTTTCAAGGCATGAAAGGGATGATAAATGCAATAATACAAGCATGATTTATAGACTGAAATATGATCCTAAATGATGCCAAATCATGAGGATAGTCCAAGCTGAGCATGCTAGAGGCCATTATACTCAAGGCTTACAAGCCAAAACACAAAGAGGTGACACCAAACATGGCAAGCATGGCTGAAACAGTGGCCAACAGACCTTAAGCATGACAAATCATGGCCAAAAACTTCACAATGCAAGATCAAAACATGAGAGTGTAACAAGCCCGGGAGGGACCTCGCTACAGCTCGGACTCTCTTTTGTTTGTTGCGGTTCTTACTCTGAACCAAAGAGTCCACCTCTAGCAAATCGTTTTAAGGAAAACAGATTTTTCGAAAAGTAGTGCCAAACATGGACTGCTTTGCCAGATTACAGAGTCGCCACCTAAATATTTTAAAATGGGAAATTTAGGAAACCCTGACTCGGTGCCGATGGCCACATGTCCGTCATCACCAAAGTGGTCTTGGCTCGGGAGCTTGGGTACGATCGGGGAAGGTCAGCTATGAGCACCCCCTTTCGCCCGGTCCGAAGACCGGCCTCTACTAACCGTGATATCCGATTTTGAAAACGTTATGTGTTCTTATTCCAATTATTAACCTAGAATTACTATGTTATGCGCACAGCAAGCAAGTATAGACTAGATCGCCTAATTTGGAAATAAGCATTGCATACCCGTCTTGTTTGGAAAAACAGTTTGAAATTGCTACTCGTGAGTAGGCTTAAAACACGGATTTCAATGAGTATTCCCAACTCAAGCAATCCAACCTCCACCCACAGGCATTCAAACAGTTTATCTCATGTAAGCACTTAGCCGCATGTTAAGCATACTATCATGGCAACATTCACACGCATGTGGTATGCTAAAGCGTAAAATACTTTCATCGTACTCCGTGCCAAAACAAAAAAAAAACTGGTTAGCAAACATGCATGACCTAGTTTATGTTAAGTGACTAATGCATCACAGGCATAGATGCAATCTAGAGTAGGCTCGGCTAACCCTAAACATGGCATGTGAAATGCGCGAATAGCACGTATTCAATTTGGAATTGAAAATTGCAATGCAGTTTGTATGATGTACCGAGCCCGGTGCATGTAAACAAATGCATGAATGCACACATGCATTGCATAAGGTATGCTAAAATAAGGATGCCCTAATCTACCATCGAAAGCGGGTAAATAAAAGGGATAGAAAGAAATGGGGGTTTGGAAGACATACACCCACTCACACACACTTATTAAAACTTTGCCCTCGCTCGGAGGGACCGAAAGAATATACAAATTAATTAACTACACAAGCTAATTAAAATATTACAAATCAACTAAATTAATTAAATAATAAAATAATTAATCTAATTGAACAGTAAATCGCCTCGGGATGAGCGCCCAATGCAGCACGCGCTCGGGACTGGCTCGGAATCGCACTACCATGCATGATTTGCCTCTGTTTCCTCTGCTATCCTCCTCTGAAAATTGCCAAAGTCCCAGGAGTGCCTCTCAGGGCACTGGGGAGTACCACCGGCAGGGGTAGAGCACCACCGGCTGAAGAAGGAGGCCACCGGCACTAGATGAAGTTATCGGCTGGAAATTGACTGCCGGTTGGCACTAAATAGTGCTGACCGGCACTTAACACCTGCAGAACCTGCAACCCACAGCAGCAGAGGACAACAATATGCATGGCAATGTAATTCAAAGCATGTATGCACCAAACACAATCCTTATCATGTTTTTGACTGAAAGGAGGTTGTGCCTCGGTTCTCAGACCGCCAATCGCGCATTTCCATGCATGATGGTCCAAAGAACCAAGAGTGCAATTTTGATTTCAAATGCATGCAATGCAAACAAGCGAACAAGGGTGCCAAACCTCTATCAAACTCACTTCAAGAGGCCTAGCATGCATGCCAATATGATGCAATCCTAGACATGGCAACTAGTATGCAAAATGATCATGGCATGATACATATGCAAGGCATTCAAGGAAGCATACAAGACAAGCATGCAAACCAATGAGGGGTGGACTGAGACATGATCTAGGCAGCTCCAAAAGGGCCCAAAATCAGTGGCCAAAATGCTAGGATATGAGGGCCAAACACACATGCACACATACACATGTTAATGCACTAACACGTAGGCAAAACGAACAACATTCAAGTACACTTGAAATGAGTTAAACATGGACTACTAGCATACATATAAAGCTCTGAAAATCATGCAAAACTTGATGCCAAATCACGCAACCAAGCAAGCCAAAGCATGCACACAAAGGTCCAAATCTTGAAACAAGCCATGGAGGCTTAAACCAAGGCCAAGTCCACCAAGCCTCACAAGGCTAAGGGGACTTAAAACAGGTCACAAGCAGACCTAAACAAAGCCTAAGGAGCACCTAGATGGCATCTAAGAGGCTCAAGCACAAAGGCATGCAAAAAAGGCCAAAATATGGAGCATTCAACACATGCTTTTAAAGCATTAAAGAGGCATGTTAGGAAATCAAACAAGCACATTACAAGGTCTGAAATGGCATGCTAAATGGTTCCAACCCATCAAAAATAAGGCAAGCAAGGCATGCTACACTCACATGCTCTTAAGGCCGACAAGCCAAATGCAAAGGAGCTATGTAATGCATGATGAGATCGACCCAAATGGCTATGGACAGAGCTAAATCATGGCAAAACAAGCATACAAACTTCATGGATCTAGGCCTAAAACATGCTAGAAATGATGGCACACAACCTAGGCATGTTAAAGGATCAAGAGGCATTACAAGGCAACTATGCTAAGCATGCATAAGGGACCTAAACCAACTTAGAAGCATGTCATATCATGGCAATATAAGCATGAAAAACAAACCAAGCATGCTCAACACACACTCAAGCATAGGCTCACCTAAGAGACCAAAACTTGTCCTTTTCAAGGACATCAAGGAGAGGGGGTGGTCCTCTCCTTCTTGAGACTCTAAGGCATCATCTTCACCACTGAAATCCCTCAAGATTTCAGTGGTGAAGAGATCCTAACACCAAAGTCTTGGATCCTTGACAAAATAGCACAAAAAAAGGCCTTTTCAAGGCCTAAGGGTGGTCAAACTTGCTCAAACCACAAAACACTCTTAATAAACAATAAAGAGGTTTAAAAAAAAGAACTTTTATGTGTTGTAGACTAAGCACAAAAACTGTTTTAAACTAGGCAAAAATGGAGTGCAAAAATGGCGTAAATAAAGTAAGTTTCTTACCCTTGATGATCAACTTCACAAAGGTTGGATTTGTTGGTTCCTTGAGCTCCAAACCAGTCAAGAACACTAAGAACAAGCCCTTAGCACCTCAGTTCCAAGAGGATGGTGAAACACTAGGTGTTGATGTGCAAAAGTATGGCACAAACACCTAGTGTACAAAACAAGAGAGAAGAAGAGAGATAGGATGTGTATCTATCCTAACCCTAAAAACCAGAGCTTGGTCTGTCTAAAATGTCTAAAATTTTGTAACCCTAAGCCAAGAAGAGGAGTGGTCCTCTTATAGGCAAGCAAAGCTTGCAAAGCTTACAAGCTAAGCTAACTAAGAGAGTCATCCCTCCTACACGTGTATGGAGGGGAACCAAAACTATACAGCTGTCTGAAAATATCTCAAAAAGCAACTGCACAGTGTCCGGCCGGCAAAGAGTGTCATTTTGACAAAACTTAGTGCCGGTCGGCACAAAAGAGTGCCGGTCGGCACAATAAAGTGCCGATGGCAACACCAGCTAGCCGGTGGTATGTGGGGAAACCTCACAAAGCATTCCCTGCCCTTCCTAGGCAAAACACAAGTGTTTGGTACAAAACCAGACACAAAATGGTCGAGTTCGGAGGTCCTGAGGCAAGGCGCGCGAGCCAAGAATCTCCGGGAACTCCAAACGAACACAAACATGGATAATCACCGAGTGTTCAAGCGGTGACGTGCAAGTCTTGAGGACGGTCAAAAATGGGGTGTCTACAGTTGCCCCTCTTTGACAGAACTCGAAAGTCATAATAATGACGGGAGTGAATGTCAAAGCCCAGAGATGACCCATTTTTGACAAGGCCGAAGACTTGGACAATCATACAAAGCGCTAACGGTTGAACTCGCAAGCTGCCTACGTATCCCTTAAGGAATCAAACCAGCGTAGTTCATGCAGGAGGCACACGTGCCAAGGATAAGATATGCGCCCGTAGGCAGGGGCAAAATGCAACTGAAAATGCAAGAAGCCGAGCATAACTTATGATCATGCAAAGGAAGCTGTAATGAAGCACACATGCGACAGTTATAAGCTAACATGCACCAAACTACACTACAATGCAGAAAGGATGTAAGAGAATTATGGAATTCTCAATATGTCTCACTCGGAGAAATACAATACCTGTGCGACTCGTCTGGTTTCACCGGCCTCAAATGAGCCATACATACAATATCGTGCCTGCAAAGAAAGCAAACTTAACAGGTACAATATTGTTAGCAATATGCATGTCATGTAATGCGAATGCTGAATGATATGCAATATATACAAAACTATGTATAAATAATGCAAATGAAAATGCAATGTAATTGAAACTAATGTAAACTACATGCAGGGCAATTGAATCATGATTCAATCATGAGCGGTTCGAAACCACACAAATGTCAAATAGATTGATGGAAGTAACAAGTCTATCTACCATAGAAAAGGTGTCGAAGCCCTTAAGGCGCGAACGCACACAGAACTATGAGTAATGTAGACAGACACAAGAACAAGTATTGGGTGGAATGACATAAGTGGGGTGACGACCCGCTGAGAAAAGAATAATGATCCTAATGCCGGACGCAACAATTACACTATAATGCAATGGAAAAGGATACAATGGATATGGCACGCGGGCCAAACCTAATTTTGCCTAGGAAAGGCATGTACACATACAAACCATGTCTAACACAGAAGCGGTGCCGCTACCCTCAAAGCTCGGACACAAAAGCTCGACAACTGTGCTTCGACACGGAAAATTGGGCACATACCAGACCAAGCTCAACAAGGAAAGGCGCAGGCCATAGACGGAGGGAGATGCAGTGGATGCATGCAACTAAAATGCAATGGATATGGCACGCGGGCCAAACCAAATCTTACCTAGGAAAGGCATGTACGCATACGAACCGCGTCTAACACAGAAAATGTGCCGCAACCCTCAAACCAAGCTCATCAAGGAATAGGCGCGTACACAAGAACTGTGCTTCGACGTGAAAAGTAAGGGCACATACCAGACCAAACTCAACCTGGAAAGGCGCAAGCCATAGATGGAAGGAGATGCAGTGGATGCATGCAACTAAAATGCAATACCTACAAATATGCAATGGAATGTAAATGCAGCATTTACAGTGGAAATGCATGACAATGCACTATATTATAATGAAATGCATGACAAATGCAGTATGATGCAATGACTATGATTGCAGCTTTCCCTATCTTACTAACAGGGCAATACACTAGGTTGGTTCAGTATCCAGAATTGAGGCGTAGACACGCCGCCTCAACCTATGGGGCTTCCATATAGATTTCAAGCCGAGGGGACATCCCTCTGGGTATTTAAACCAGACTTTAGTCTCGGAAATTCTGAACCTTTGTGTTCTAGGCAAAAGCCGTTCGAACTCTAGTCTTCACCGTCCCAGTTGGTCTTCTAGGAACTCACCGCAAAAATAGGTAGCTGGCTTTACCAGACCACCGAAAGTCGTTCGGGCATGACAAGCACCAAAGGAATTGCACCTTCAGAGGATTTAAGGTCTCCTAGACCGCGATGCAAAATGTATGCATGACAATGCATGTTTGTTTTTTGTTTTTTTTTTTGAAATGCGCGACAATGCACGACTAAGCGCTACTTTTGAAATGCATGACAATGCAAATGAGCGGGTTTAAGGTCTCGCCAGACCATGCGTGTTTAAGGTCTCGCCAGACCGGCGTGGGGCAACAATAAGATGCGCAAGATAGCGCAATGGAATGCATGCAAAATGCAATATGATGCGCAAAATAGCGCGATGCGTTTAGACAACGCGAGTGCACAAAACAGTGCGAATGAATGCATGCCAAATGCGATGAGGTGCACACCTTAATGCACCGAAGGTCTTGCACCTCCCGAGGATTTAAGGTCTCCTAGACCGCGCGTGTTTAAGGTCTCGCCAGACCCAGGGTGGGCGACTGATGAGGTGCGCGAAAAAGCGTGATGGAATGCATGCCAAATGCAATGAGGTGCACACCTTAATGCACCGAAGGTCTCGCACCTCCCGAGGATTTAAGATCTCCTAGACCGCGCGTGTTTAAGGTCTCGTCAGACCGGGGGGTAACGATTACACAACACTTTAAGTGCATGCGATGCAAATGAGACACGCACGCGGATGCAAATGAGACGTGCGTACAATGAGGTACGCGTGCCTCAAAGGATGGAAAATGAAGTGCAATGAGGGTCGCTTAAAGCGGCGCGTCGCATAAAATAGCGCTGGCGTTAGACAACGCGAGTGCACAAGAATAGTGCGATATGATGCATGCCGAATGCGATGAAGTGCATATCTTAATGCACCGAAGGTTTTGCACCTCCCGAGCCCGCAGGCGACTCATCTACTGATTACATACTCGCGGTATCTGTGCCTTCGGTATCTGTGTCCCTAAAATCCAAGAACTCTGTAGTGACTGATTTGGCCGAGGTAGGCGGGAGGATAACCTCGTTGTCAATCAAATCCTGTACCTCATGACGGAGGCGGAAGCAATTATCGGTAGCATGGCCGGACTGCTGATGGTACGCGACGATCTTGAGTGGCATCATGGCTCTTTGGAAGGGGTTTGGGAGCGGCCTAGGATCGAGAGGTGTAAGATGCCTTTTGGCCAAAATCGAAGTGCCCTAGACAAAGGCATGTGAAGAGGATGGAAGGCCTGCGCCCTCGAGGTGTACTTTGGGCCGAGAACCCTTGCTAGATCTTGTTGGCGAATGGATCACGGGTGACTTTGGATTCTGATTCTTTCCGGATGCGAAGCTGGGAACGGGAAGAACTGTTTTGGCATGACGGCTCCGATTCTCCGATTGATCGAACTGCTCAGGTGGGGAAAAAGCATCCTCTACAGCTTTTGACATAACTGCGGATACCTGTTGCTTATTCATTCCCCCGGCTTTCAAAGCCTCTACTGCCCACAGCAGTTGTTCAATAGGGTCGGCATCTGCCTTCATCTTGTCTTTTCCTCTGGCCTCGGCCTGATTAAGAGTTTGGGTTGATGGTGGTGCATCATTGCCATAATTGGAGGCCATCTCTGGTTGACTCAATTCAATCACAATTCGCCCCAACAGCGGGGGCTCCTGAAGTGCAAAGCTCCCGGCATACGGTGCGACTGGTGGTGGAGCTGACATTCCATAAGCAAGGTCCGTCATAGACCTTTGGAGATCACCGATCATCCCTATTAGTTCAAAGGTGGTAGGCTCACGAGCTTGATATAGCTGGGGGGCCCATACCGGGTGTGCAACCGGCGATCTGGGTGGATGCGGCATATCAACAATAGTCTCAACCTGCGGGGTAATTCCCCCCTGACTCAACGCGGCCATCATGACCACAAGCTCTTCTGAATTCTGCATCATGCCAAGTTCTGCCTTAGCAAGAAGAAAACACTAGCTATGCTGGCTCAACTTTCTGAATCTCCAACTTTCTGAATCTCCAAACTGAAATGGAAAACAGACGGTATTTCAGCCCCAGTCGGATCAAACACGGGTGCAGCCGAACAACGGTACTATACTGCGGATCACTGTTCCCCAGATTCACTGTTCAAAACTGAACTGATACCCGCGGATATAACTGATTCCCAACAATCACTGATACTGATGCCCTCGGGTCGGATGTCCAGACTCGCAAACTGGTATATGAATTCCCTGTAGAGATACACTCTAAAAGCACATAGCAAGTAAATGAGAGCCAATACACCCCTATGTTGGGGTAGGGTTTCCCTGTCCTATTTTGTCAGGAGCTAGGGTTTCACTACGCACGCAGCGGTTTCAAACAACCTATATCCGGTAAGCAACCTGTCCTAGTTTGGAATGGTCACTACGGATTTCGATATGCACTAGGTCGAATGGTCGAAAAGGGGTGCCCTGGTAAAACCGGGGTTTGTGTTCCCATACTGGCAGAGCCCGCAACCGGTCAGCCTTACGGACATGCCTTGACAAGACAAGCCTCCAGCAAACCATTCAGGAATAGCAGATGGCCAACACGGTGTCCTAGGCGAACCAATGCACATGCAATGCAAAGAGACACGTAAATGGAATCAAAACAGGATATCACGAGTTCGAGTCAAGCTCTCTAAAATCCCCAGCAGAGTCGCCAGAAACTGTAGACGTGCCGGCAGGGGACCTCGCTACAGCTCGGACTCAATTTTGTGTCACGGTTCTAAATCTGAACCAAAGAGTCCAAATCCGGAAAATCGTTTTGAAGAAAAACAGATTTTTTGAAAAGTAGTGCCAAACATGGACTGCTTTGCCAGATTACAGAGTCGCCACCTAAATATTTTAAAATGGGAAATTTAGGAAACCCTGACTCGGTGCCGAAGGCCACGTGTCCGTCATAACCAAAGTTGACTTGGCTCGGGAGCTTGGGTACGATCGGGGAAGGTCAGCTATGAGCACCCCCTTTCGCCCGGTCCGAAGACCGGCCTCTACTAACCGTGATATCCGTTTTTGAAAACATTACATGTTCTTATTCCAGTTATTAGCCTAGAATTACTATGTTATGCGCACAGCACAAAAGTATAGACTAGATTGCCTAATTTGGAAATAAACATTGCATATCCGTTTTGTCTCAAAAAAAAGTGTTAGATTTTGCTACTCGCAAGTAGGCTAAAACACGGATTTCAATGAGTGTTTCCAACTCAAACAATCCAACCTCCACCCACAGGCATTCAAACAGTTTATCTCACGTAAGCACGTAGCCGCATGTTAAGCATACTGTCATGGCAATATTCACACGCATGTGGTATGCTAAAGCGTAAATACTTACATCGTACTCCGTGCCAAAACAAGAAACTAGTTAGCAAAACATGCATGACCTAGTTTATGTTAAGTGGCTAATGCAACACAGGCATGGGTGTAATCTAGAGTAGGCTCGGCTAACCCTAAACATGGCATGTGAAATGCGCGAGTAGCACGTATTTAATTTGGAATTGAAAATGCAATGCAGTTTGTATGATGTACCGAGCCCGGTGCATGTAAACAAATGCATCAAATGCACGCATGCATAGCATAAGGTATGCTAAAATAAGTATGCCCTAATCTACCATCAAAGCAGGTAAATAAAATGGAGAAAGAAATGGGGGTTAGAAGACATACACCCACTCACACACACTTATTACAAATTTGCCCTCACTCGGAGGGACCGAAAGAATAATACAGATAATTAACTACGCAAGCTAATTAAATATTACAAACCCACTAAATTAATTAGACAAATAATTAATCTAATTAAAACAGTAAGTGCCTCGGGGAGAGGACTCCAACGTGGCGCGCGCCCGGGATTCGCTCGGAATCGCACTGTCATGCAAGTGTGCCTCTGTTTTCCCTGCTATCCTCCTCAGAAAATTGCCAAAGTCCCAGGAGTGCCTCTCAGGGCATTGGGGAGTACCACCGGCTGGGGCAGAGCACCACCGGCTGAAGGACATGGCCACCGGCACTGAATGAAGCTATCGGCTGCCAATTGACTGCCGGTCGGCACTAAACAGTGCCGGTCGGCACAAAATTCCTGCAGAACCTGCAGACCACAGCAGCAGAGGACAACAAGATGCATGGCAATGTGATTCAAGGTATTAATGCACTACACACAATCCTTATCATGTTTTGGACTCAAAGGAGGTTGTGCCTCGGTTCTCGGGTCACCAATCGCGCATTTCCATGCATGATGGTCCAAAGAACCAAGAATGCAATTTTGATTTCAAATGCATGCAATGCAAACAAGCACATAAGGGTGCTAAACCTCTATCATGACTTGGTCAAGAGGTCTAACATGCATGCCAATGTGATGCAATCCTAACATGGTAACTAGCATGCAATATGGCAAAGCAATGCAAAACTAACCAAGCACACAAGGCAAGCATGCAAATCACACGGAGGATGGGCTTGGGCATGATCTAGGCAGCTCCAAAAGGGCCCAAAATCAGTGGCCAAATTGCTAAAATGTGAGGGCCAAACACACATGCACACATACACATGTTAAGGCACCAACACTTAAGCAAAATAAACAACATTCAAGCACACTTGAAATGAGTTAAACATGGACTACTAGCATGCATATGAAGCTCTGAAATCGACACAAAACATGATGCCGAATTATGCAACAAAACAAGCCAAATATGCAACAAATGGCCCAAGTCTTGAAACAAGTCATGAAGGCTTAAACCAAGGCCAAGTCCACCAAGCCTCACAAGGCTAAGGGGACTTAAAAGCAGTCTAGCAGACCTAAACAAAGCCTAAGGAGCACCTAGATGGCATCTAAGAGGCTTAAGTGCAAAGGCATGCAATATGACCAAAACAAGGAGCATTCAACACATGCTTTTAAAGCATTAAAGAAGCAACCAAAGCATGCATACAAGCACACCAAAAAGTCTGAAATAACATGCTAGATGGTTCCAAACTATCAAAAATGAAGCAAGCATGGCATG
This sequence comes from Camellia lanceoleosa, assembly GCA_025200525.1. Taxonomy (NCBI): domain Eukaryota; kingdom Viridiplantae; phylum Streptophyta; class Magnoliopsida; order Ericales; family Theaceae; genus Camellia; species Camellia lanceoleosa. The sequence goes on along the minus strand of CM045770.1, from coordinate 5,843,802 downwards.
CTACACACTCATACTCCCAAGGCCAACAAGCCAAATGCAAAGGAGCTATATAATGCATGATAGGATTGACCCAAATGGCTATGGACAGAGCTAAATCATGGCAAAATAAGCACACAAGCTTCATGGATCTAGGCCTAAAACATGTTCAAAACAAAGGCATGCAACCTAGACATGTTAAAGCATCAAATAGGCATTACAGGGCAACTATGCTAAGCATGCATAAGGGACCTAAACCAACTTAGGAACATGTTATATCATGGCAATATAAGCATGGAAAACAAGCCAAACATGCTCAACACACACTCAAGCATGAAGCTCCATAAGGAAGCAAAACTTGCCCTTTTCAAGGACATCAAGGAGAGGGGCTGGCCGTCTCCTTCTTAAGACTCTAAGGCATGCTCTTCACCACTGAAATCCCTCAAGATTTCAGTGGTGAAGAGATCCTAACACCAAAGTCTCGGATCTCTCACAAAATAGCACAAAAAGTGCCCTTTTCAAGGCCTAAAGGGGGTCAAACTTGCTCAAACCACAAAACACTCTTAATGAACAATAAAGAGGGTTAAAAAACAGAACTTTTATGTGTTATAGACTAAGCACAAAAACTGTTCTAAACTAGGTAAAAAAGGATTGCAAAAATGGGGAATAAAGGGGTAGTTTCTTACCCTTGATGACTATCTTCACAAAGGTTGTTGTGCTTGGTCCCTTGAGCTCCAAATCAGTCAAGAACTTCAAAAAACAGCTCCTAGAACCTCAGTTGCAAGGAGAAGGTGAAACACTAGGTGTTTGTGTGCAATAGTAAGGCACAAAACACCTAGACACACAAAAGAAAGATAGAGATAGAAGGTGTATGCAACTCAAACCCTAGAAAACCAGAGCTTCTCTCTCTCTTTTTCTCTCTAACTCTCTAAATTTGCTAACCCTTGAGCCAAGAGAAGAGCCCTCTCTCTTATAGGCAACAAAGACTTACAAACTAAGTCATCCAAGGGCTCATCCCTCCATACACGTGTATGGAGGGGAAACAAACTAAGCAGTGTCGAAAATATCTCGAAAGCGGTAAGTGAATTTGGGCAAAATGGTCATTTTGCCAAAAGTGCCGACCGGCACAAAATAGTGCAGTGGCAACACCCGGCCAGGTGGCCTCTAGCCACAGCTGGTGGTGTGTGGGGATGCCTCGCAAAGCATTCCCTGCCCCTCCAAGGCAAAACACAAGTGTTTGGTGCAAAACCAAACACAAAACGATCGAGTTCGGAGGTCCTGAGGCAAGGCGCGCGGGCCGAGAACTCCAGGAACTCCAAACGAACACAAACATGGATAATCACCGAGTGTTCAAGCGGTGACATCCAAGTCTTGAGGATGGTCAAAAATGGGGTGTCTACACATACCTTATGCTACGCATGTGTGCATCATTCATTTGTATTGCATGCACCGGGCTCGGCGCATCATACAAACTGCATAAGTATTTCAAACCCAAACTTGAATACATGCTATTAGTTGCATTTCACATGCCATCCCTAGATTAGCCGAGCCTATTCTAGTTGCATTTTGTATGCGATGCATCAATCATTTAACATGGACTTGGATCATACACTTGATTGCTAACAAGTTCCTTGTTTTGGCTTGGAGTACGATGTAAGTATTTATGCTTTAGCATCTCGCATGAGTGTGAATGTTAACATGACAGCATGCTTACCATGTGGCTATATGCTTATGTGATATATCTGCCTGAATGCCTATGGGTGAAGGTTGGATTGTTTGAGTTGGAACAACTCGCCGAAATCCATGTTTTAGCCTACTTGCGAGTAGCAAATTTCAAACCAATTTCCAAACAAACGGATATGCGATGCTTTGTTTCAAATTAGGCGATCTAGTCTATATTTTTGTGTTGTGCGCATCACATAGTAAGATTAGCTAATTAACCGAAATAAGAACACGCGATGTTTTCAAAACTAGATATCATGGTTAGTAGAGGCCGATCTTTGATCTGGTGAGCGGGGGTGCTCATAGCTGACCTTCCCCAATCGTACCCAAGTTCCCGAGCCGAGGCAACTTTGGTGATGACGAATACGTGGCCTTAGGCAAACGAGTCAGGGTTTCCTAAATTTCCCCATAAAAAAAAATATTTAGGTGGCGACTATGTATCTGGCAAAGCAGTCCATGTTTGGCACTTCTTTCTAAAAATCAGTTTCTCAAAACGATTTGTCGGATTTGGACTCTGATGATTTATCAATCTCATATTGCACATTGTGAGATCAGATTAAGAACCGTGACAATTTGAGTCCGAACTGTAGTGAGCCCAAACGAACAAAACGGTGGGATTTCCCCCGGGACGTTCAGGGACGTCTACATTACCCTATTATGGAAATAATACATGTTACTATATAATATATATACAAAATATATTTACTATTATATTTAGTAATTGCCCCCCTCAAACTCAAGGTGGTTTCTATTTTGACTTAATAATGCAGTAATGCTTTCTATTTGTTTTGTCGCATTTGTAATATCTGATATTGTCTTTGTTATGTTTTGGGTCTTTTGGTACATGTTTGGAATATTCATGTTACGAATAGAGACACACATCAAATGGAATTTTATACTTGTCAGTGAGTTTGAAAATTGAGGTGGCCCAATACCAAATTTAATAAATGCAGATTTGCAGATTCATTAGCATAATGGTTCTCATTTAAGGAAAATGAGTGTTGTCATGGAATTTCCCTTGTTTAAGATGCTCATGTTCCAAAAAAACTGAGTTCATCTTGAAAAATCTAGAAATCCCCTAGATGTTGATTTGTGATTATGTATCAACTTTAAGCAGTATATAGCAATCCCAATCAAACAATCAAGACAAATTGACACAATGATTTTACGTGGAAAAACCACAATTGGACACCTCCAATTGTGATAAATAAAAAAAACCACGGGCAACAGCCACAAAACAATCCATTAAGAAGATATAAAGGAATTACACAGGTATACTCTCAATTACCTAGCGAATCCACACCCGAATTGAACCAACCTCTATGTGTCTCTTCCAACCCCGTCTTCACCTCGGAATTGTCTTGACGATGAGCCACTCCGGAATTCACCAAAGCTTTAGGCTCAAATTCTTCAGAATCTACCGAAGAACAACTCTCTCTTGTGTGTAGAATCAACAAACAAACCTTTGATGTATGCTTCTTAAACCATGACTTGAATACTCAATAAAAACATCAAAGAAAACTAGCAAAATATCCCCAGATATAAACCTTAGAATCCAAAAAGAAGATCTGGAGTACTTGTCCAAGTGTTGGGAGAAAACCAACTACTTATAGAAATCCAAAGAATCTGTGTTCGCGCGGTCCGCTTGACTGTATCAATTCCCGCTCGAGCGGAGGCTTCAAAATTGTGTGATTCATATAGGCTTCAGGCTCGGGCGGACGTTTCCACGCTAGAGCGGAGAATCACCTCATCCAGTACTTTTTCAGGCGAAGCAGCGATGCTGTGAGCTTGCAATCCCTGCTCGAGCATCACTTTCCCCGCTCGAGCGGGACGACCAAAATTGGAAAATCTGGAAAACTTGATCCTATTATAACCTCGGTTTTGATCCATGGAAATTGACAAAGGCACGATTCGGGTTGGATTTGCATCTAATAAACTCATAGCCTCACTGAAATAAAAGTGCGAAAATAAGTACAACTGAAAGGAGTTTTGTCAAACAGGGTTGCCAAGAATAAAACCTAATAATCTCCCCCTTTGGCAATGCCGTGACGAAACACACCTAACAAATAAAATCCTAAACACTCCAACCCATTACAGCCAACAAAACCCAACTTCTTTCTCAAGGTCTTGATCTGCAAAACAGTTATTAGTGCCACAATCTCCATAACAACTATTAGTCCCACAAGAGTATATAGAAAAGCAATAAACATATGACACGATTATCTTGAAACATGAGATGGAAAACATGAATAGATGAAAACTAAGACTCATGAAAAATAACTCTTAAACAACAAAAGCAAGATCATAAACCAACCCAAGTCAAGATGAACCAAACTCCCCCTCACTAAAAGAAACCACAAACACTGAAAACAGTGAATAAGAAGAAAACGACAAAAATAATATGGTGGAGTAATCAAGGAATTTCAGATTTGTACCTTAAAACACACAAGATTATCCAAGAAGCAAAATTACTAGTAAACACAATGTGCACAGTTTGTAGAAAATTCCTCATGAAAGAAAGTGATGCATTATGTGAAAAGCATAGATCCCATGATAAAAGTGTGTGTGTGACTCTTGGAGTTCGACAAACACTAGATTCAATCCTAGTAGTAATCTGAAAGTTGAACCTCTGGCAAGAGAATCTAAGCACAACTACGGAAAGTCAAACCACTAGGAATCAAGGGGTATTTGGTGAGTAAAGGCGGAGGCTCCCCCTCAATCAATGAATCCTTTTTTTTTTTCTTTCTTTTTCACATTTTTCTTTCTTTTGCATATTTTGTCTTCTTCTCTTACTTTTTCTTTTCTTTTTTTCTTTTTCTTTTCTTTTTTGCACACTCATTGGCGGTATGGAAACCAAACCAGAGAAATGTGGATATAATAAGGATGGCCTGGTTGGTGACTCTGAGGTAGCCTTTTCCTCATGGCTGGACTACAAAGAATAGAGGGGAAAGCCGTGGAGATGCAAAAAGATGGAAGGTGGTTAAGAGACTCAACATCACCCATGATATGCTAGTATAGGTCAATTCCTCTAGAAAAGCAAAAGATACAATGCCAGAAGTCCATAGAAAAAAATAATCACTAAGGCGGAAGACTCCAGAATTTGCTAATCCAAGAGTGTGTGCAGAATGAGACATACTAATCAAAGAACACACACTCCAAAATAAGTAATGACCACAGAAAGCACACATATATTAACATGTAATGGATCTTCTCATTAATTCCAATATGCACCAAGGACCACTCAAAATTTCAAGCTTGCAAAATCATACTAAGAAAATCTTTTTGGGATTTTTTTTTTTTCTTTACCAAAGCAAGACAAACAACGAACAAGCACACATTTTTTTTTCATTAAAAACAACACACAGAAACCCAAAAGCTAAAACAAATAAACCAATTAATACAAGTCAAATTTTCTCACCCAAATCGCTTTAGTATAAACAAAGTTGTGAGCATTGTAGTTCTTGGGTGGTGTCTTGACGTTGTGATTCCCTTTGCTTTCAATGGGAACCCGTCTCGACTTGGTTTCCAACTTCCTATTTTTAGGTCTAGGCAAATACACTCTCCCATGCAACTTATAACAATAAGGGCGAATATGACCATGCATACCACAATGATGACAAATAAAAACAAGGTGTACCTTCTTTTCTTTGACCTTACCAACTTTAGGAAGATTGAGAAGTCTTTCCTCTCGTTGAATCTTGTGCTCCTCTTGCCCTTGAGTTCTTGTATCATGAGATGTGGAAACACTCTGTTTTTGCTCTTTCTTACCACCAAACCCAATGCCACTCTTGTCAGAACAAATTTGTTGAGACCCAATGATATTGTCCAAAGTCTTTGATCCTCTGTTCCAAAGACCAATGGTAGCCATGGCAGACTTGAGTTCTTCCTCTTTCTTGCTCATTAGTTCTTCCAATGCAACTTGAGACATCTCGAGAGTTTCAATTTTTTCTTCATATGTTGCATAGATTTGCTGTAGCTCATTCCTCTCTGTCTCACAAGTCAAGAGTTTTGCACAAAGAGCTTGTCGATCATTAGCTATCTTGATGGCATCAATCCTAGCCTCGGAAATCTCCTCCTTTAGCTTGACATTCACACTTTCACATGCTGTGAGTTTCATAGTGAGTTTGTCATTCAATTTGGATAACTTAAGAGATTCCTTATACAACTTTTCATAAGCTTGCTCAAGCTCCTCATCATCACTTCTCGAGGATTCATCATCAGGGACATTCTCAACTGGACTCTTCGGATACTCTATTCGTCCTTCAGCATCGGAGGCTACCATGAAAGCAAGGAATTGTTTATGTCCCTCTTCGCCTTGATCTTCGTTGTCACTTCATCTTCATCAGATTCTGATTCATCATCCCAAGTGATGGCGAGGGCTTTCTTCTTCTTCAAACAAGTGGGGCATTCTGAAGCAAAGTGGCCATATCCTTGGCATTCATAGCATTGGACTCTTTCAGAGTTCCCTTGTACCTTTCCTTTCTACTTCTTGGCTATAGAATTAATTTTGAGTTTATCTTTGCCTTTAGATTTATGAGTATGAGTAGATTCCAAAAGATTAGGATTCTTTTTCAAAAAAGATTTTTTAAATTGTTTAACAAAAACAGCCGTAATCTTGGAATCTATCTCACAATCCTCATCAGAATCCTCTCCAACTCTATGAGCACTACTAAAAGCAATATCTTTTTGTTTCTTTTTGAAATTCCTATGTGCTTCATAAGTTTGGAGATTTCCAACCAACTGATCCAGCTTGAGGTTGACAACATCTTGAGCCTCCTCAATAGCCGTAACTTTTGGTTGAAACCGATCGGGCAATGATCTCAAAATTTTTCCCACAACTTTGGATTCTGGTATTTTTTTCACCTAAATTGAAGCTGGAATTTACAATGCCACTCAACTTCGCATAAAATTCATCAAAGGTCTCACTATCTTTCATTGATAGGTTTTCGAAACTAGATGTGAGCCTTTGAAGTTTTGAGCGTTTAACAGAATGAGTGCCCTCATGAATAGTTTGTAAGATATCCCAAGCCTCTTTTGCGACTTCACAATTGCAAATTCGACTAAACTCTTCAGGTGTGACAGCGCAAAAGAGAGAATTGATAACTTTACTATTCCAGCTACTATTTTGGTAATCAATTGTGTCCCACTTTTCAATTGGTTTGGGGAATGTTACTCCATCAACGGTAATTGTTGGTTCGGTCCACCCATTCATGACAGATTGCCAAACTTTTTCATCTATTGATTTCAAAAATGATCTCATCCGAGCTTTTCAAAAAGAATAATTAGATCCGTCAAGCAGGGGTGGTCGAACCATAGAATTTCCCTCACGAATTGAGTCCATTATCACAAATCAAACAAGATCTTGCTCTAATAGATTTGTAAAACAAAAAAAATAGAGCGACCCGCTCTGATACCAATAGAAAAATCTAGAAATCCCCTAGATGTTGATTTGTGATTATGTATCAATTTTAAGCAGTATATAACAATCCCAATCAAACAATCAAGACAAATCGACACAACGATTTTACGTGGAAAAATCACAATTGGACACCTCCAATTGTGATATAAAAACCACGGGCAACAGCCATAAAACAATCCACTAAAAAGATATAAAGGAATTACACAGGTATACTCTCAATTACCTAGCGAATCCACGCCCGAATTGAACCAACCTCTATGTGTCTCTTCCAACCACGTCTTTACCTCGGAATTGTCTTGACGATGAGCCACTCCGGAATCCACCAAAGTTTCAGGCTCAAATTCTTCAGAATCCACCGAAGAACAACTCTCTCTTGTGTGTAGAATCAACAAACAAACCTTTGATGTATGCTTAGAATCCAAGAAAACTAAATCATGAGTTGAATACTCAATAAAAACATCAAAGAAAACTAGCAAAATATCCCCAGACATAAACCTTAGAATCCAAAAAGAAGATCTGGAGGACTTGTCCAAGTGTTGGGAGAAACCAACTACTTATAGAAATCCAAAGAATCTGTGTTCGCGCGGTCCGCTCGAGCGTATCAATTCCTGCTCGAGCGGAGGCTTCAAAATTGTGTGATTCATATAGGCTTCACACTCGAGCGAACGTTTCCACGCTAAAGCGGAGAATCACCCCATCCAAGATTTTTTCGAAGCGGCGAGATCTTGTGAGCTTGTAATCCCTTCGGCGGGACGACCAAAATTGGAAAATCTGGAAAACTTGATCCTATTACAACCTCGGTTTTGATCCATGGAAATTGACAAAGGCACGATTCGGGTTGGATTCGCATCTAATAAACTCATAGCCTCACTGAAATAAAAGTGCGAAAACAAATACAACTGAAAGGAGTTTTGTCAAACGGGATTGCCAAGAATAAAACCTAACACATCTGGTTGTGTATTTTTTTGGAGATATTTGTAGGCTGTATGGGATTTGAGGAGAACGTATAATCTCTAGTTACAATTGCATCATGACATTGAACTTTGATCTTCCAAATTTCTTTGAGACATTTTTTGTTAAGAAGATCCATCTATTTACATATAACCAGTGAGATTATTGCATGATTTTTCCCTCCACAAAAACAAGTAATGAATGCTTAAAATGCATTTCAGTCTGATATTGGTTTTCCTTCCATGTCACAAATATGAGGATGACAGTGCCCTTCTTCGTTTCCTGCAATGCAAGTTTGGCAAAGGACGGGTTAGCGGCCCAAAATTCTTCTATGGTCCCAAATATGCCCTGCGCCTTTGCCTTAAGGAAAAGCAGATGCGGGCTTGTGTTTATATATACAGCATGATGTCCATGCATGAAGAAGCAATTGCTCTTTCTCTACAGGTAGTATTATTATTCAATTGGGTTGGTTGTGTTCATTGGTTCTTTGATTTCCCTTCTCCCCCCTCCCCCTTCAGCAGTAATGGCATTTTATACATTACCTTGTTTTTTTGGCTAATGTAAGCTGTAATGGCAATAACAATTGTTCCTTATTTGACTAAAAACCACATGGTCATGTGATTGTTTGAATCATACATTTTTAATAATGGCTCATGAAAAAGATTCATTCTAGAACTTTTATGTTTTTTATTAGTGTACATAAAGAGGGCGTGGGAAAAACCACATCCTGCAGGTGCTCTTTGATGGGTCCATTGTAAATGGATATTGAACTGAAGATGTTGAAGTAGTGATACAAAGTTCACTTAATTAGTTGTATGGATGTGACTAAATTAGCTCTCTATGGTGGATAAAATTTAAATTCACCAAATTTCACCAGTTTTATTTTATTACCAATATTCTACTTTACATAACTAAAAAAAAAAAAAAGTTGTTAAATTGTTAATCACCAACTGTCTGGTATCTTTTACATGATTTGGCAGTTAACCTTCCAATATTATTATTATTATTATTATTATTATTATTATTATTATTATGGTTCACCTTTTTGGAATGATGAATTTAATTTCTGATGGGTTTTTCCAATTATTTTCATGTGCTAGTGGGGCAACTGATTATGTTCAAAATGGGATCAATTTTACAATCAGTTACGATCAGAATGGCTGGATGATCATTGGGGTTCTATAACAATCAAATCTATGCCCTTCCCCCTTTCCCCCTTGTTTCCAATATACTTTATGGAGTCTTTAAACTAGATTGAAATTGGTTGGCTGAAAAGCTTTAAATTGAGATGAGTTGTCAGTTCCCTTGTATCTTTGCTATGGGTCTATTAAACTTATATTTCTTTAATTCTTTATTCTATGAGTGTTGCAAGATTTGGGTGGTTGAGACTTGAGACATACTTTTAAAATGAGAAATGGACAAACTTACTTTGTGTCTAAAGGCTTGGAATTCAGTTTGTTGTCAATGTACTAAAGATGTATCTTGTGGTTAATTGTTTTTTCGCTTAAAATATTTTGGTACAGTTTCTTATTCACTTGCTTGTTCTTGAAAACGTTAATGGCTATTTGTGCTCAAATACTATAATCTTTTTAGAAATCTTGTATGCTGTTGTTTCATGGAGTTCTTCTTTCAGTGTGCTAGGTTGACCCAGAACTTGCTAAGGCCGGTTTGACAAGGTTGAAGATGATGAAGACTTCAGGAAGAAGCTCTGGCTTATGGTTGCCAAACATGTTGAACAAGAAAAGGGAACTAAAAGGGAAAACATTCGAAAAGGAATAACATTTTTCAAAGAAACTGACGAGCTACTAAAAATTAAGGATATTTTGCCATTTTTCCGGACTTTGCCCTGATTGATGACTTCAAGGTAACACTTTTTTACCTTAGTGTTTCACAGATAACTAGGCTAACATTTGTTTTAATGGAAGGAAATATTGAGTGTTAGATTTTATTCTTATTTATTTATTTGTTGCTATCACAGTATCTAATTGTTGTGCTGCAATCAATGTAGTACTAGATGTTCTAATTATTCCATAGGCTTCCTTTCTTTATAATAGTGCTAAATGCTCGTTTCTCATATAAACTTCAGAGGTTGTAATGTCTAAAAACAGCTATATTACTGTATATTTTTTAAAATACATTATATGAAAAAATATCAATTTCGTAATTGTATCAATAGTTGCTTTCATATTCCCTTTCTATATTCAATAAATTAAAAAGGCAAGTTTGTGTTCTACAATATTAGGATACCATTTTCTCTAGGTCACTTGTGGGGGACTGCAATGGGAATCATCACAAGAGAATGTAGGAATAATTTGAGAAAAGAACAATAAAAAATATTTATGTTTTGATTTGTATAGCATATAGTGGTGGCGACTGGGGGTCGCAGGGAAGTGCTAGTGGTGGCAATTGTATGAAGGGTAGGGAGGGGCTGGGGTTGGCGGGAGGGCTTGGGGGCGGTAGGGTAGGATCATGCAGTGGTGGCCAGCAAGGAATGGTCAGTGTTAATTGTTGCGGAGGGAAAAGCAGGAGAGAAAAGGAAGAAGGAAGATGAGAGTAGCTTGGTCAATTCAAGAAGTAGTTACCAACCCTTGTTAATTATTTTTCCTTCTTCGCACCAGTGTTACAATTTAAAAATTCTTCACTGATTTGAGATTATATTTCCTAATTCTAACTTACTTGTAATTTTCCCTTCTCTATCACTTTTGTCCTTTTTTTTTTAATGGATTACCCTTGGGTAACGGTCCACTCTACGTTGCCCATGGGAACTTAAGGGTCAACTCTAGATTCCTTGGTTTTTCCCACTTGGCATTTCTTGACATGCTATGATGCATGTGCATAGTGAAAAAAATCTCTCTATTTATTTGAATAGCTCTGTGCCAAACCACATGTATCTGCTGCAAACTGTTCTTCCAATGCTTCTTGTGGGCATATGCTAAACTATCTTCATCATCTATCATTCAATTTAATTCTTTGATATGTTTGCAGGAGGCAATTTGCTCATCATTAGAGAATTACAACAAGCAAATTGAACAACTGAAACAGGAGATGAACGATGCAACAAACGATGTTGATAACATTAGAAATGATATCAGTGCACTTGCTCAACGATATGCTGTCATTGATTGTGACCAGGACTATGGCGTAACGATATTCCGCATGTTATTTGCTATAGATCTTCTTTCTTTCTTTTTTCTTCTGATAAACTATTATTTGCAATAGATTGGAAATGTAATCTTTTACTTTAATTTGGCTAGCCTTTGAAATGCTCCAAGTAGTTCCTCGGGATTTTTTATTTTTTATCTCAGTAAGTACTAGTTTGTAAGGAATCTCCCAGCAGAAAACTCGTCTATTTTATTTGTGTTCATTTTAGTGATATTTTTTCTTTTCTATTTTCTCTTTCAAGTAGGTTGATTTTTGGCTTTAGTAATTTTATAGTACTATACCGGAGCAATAGGAACTTCTAACGCACAATTGGTATTTTAGGAATCCTCCTCCCCCCTCCCCACCTCTCCCTGATTAGTGTTTCAATTCCTTTGTCATCATATCTAGTTGACTTTCATCATTAGCTGACTTGTTGCATCTATTTATCACTTGTGAGTTTCAGGTTTGTCAGAGGAAGATTCTAACTGCAGGTTGGGACTATTGGGTGGCTAGGGGTTATACGCCAGTAGGTGCAATGGCCCCTCTCTATGTCTTTCCATATGGACATGCCTTGCATGCTCAATGCCTGATTGCCCATGTCACAAGGTTTACCCACCGAGATCAAGTAAGTTCTGGAATGATTTCATATACATTTATGTATATTTGTAAAGCTGATTGGGTATGGATCCATATATCAGTGCTTTAAGTAATTTCATGTTTAAAGTGGCAATGCATGACAATAAGAGGTATTAAGATCCATTAAATCTTATGCTTAACTACACTTGGTACTTGCTCTTGTTGTTGCCAGCATGGATGTACCACATAGAACTTAGTTAATATCCTCAAAGATGGGGTATACTAAAGCAACATTGGTGGCCTACAACAAATTTGGTTTGCAGTGGTTGTTAAAAATAAAATTAGAAAGTTTTAATATGTTTTCATCATGTTGACAACAAATAGTTTTATTAAAATTGATTTTAAAAAAATGCGACTAATTTAAAACTATGCCATCATATGGGAAATAGAATTGCATATGATAACCCATTGTTCAACCCTTGCTCCCAAGGGGAGGCTCTTCTTTGGTGGCCTCCTTGCCCTAGGTGTAGGCGAATCCTTGAACAAAAAGTCTGAAATGCATTCTACCTTTTAAAATAATGACAATAAATTCAGATCACAACCGTAAATCTTGCATTTTGTATCATGATACTCATTATACCGGTGCAAAGGTCATGTATCCATTGAGGTGATCCTATCTTTTTTGGTAATGCCCAATTTAGTCATCATATGGCCTATAACCTAGGTGTGGTTGTCCTACAAATGCCAAACACAAGCTTATGCAGAAGGGCACACAACGTCCTATGTCCTTAACTAGATCAAAAGAAAAATGTGGTTAGGGGTGTGCACGGGTTAGGTTGGGTCGGGTTCACCCTAAACCCATCAACCGAACCGAATGTATTGTGTTCATGTTTATCTCAACCGATTTTGACCCATTCTGATTCGAAACCATATCTTTCCTCAACCAAAATCAACGGTCGGTTAAGGTCGGTTTCGACAGCATATGCATACAACACAAAAAATAGAGTGAAAATGTAGACAATGATTCCAACAACAGTAGTGCTTTGAGGGGAGATCAGTGATGGGGTTTCGAGGGAGAAGATCATACAGTAGTGAGATTTGAGACCAAAGAAAGATAGATGGTATGGCGGAGATCAAAATTGATAACATGATTCATCACCACCACCAGTCGACCACTATGATTCATCACCATCATCGGTAGGCCACCATATTCCTCACCACCGTCAGTTCAACAGTATGCCATGCGAACCATTACTTATAGAATTGAGAGAGATCCAAATGAGAGAGATCTTTCATGGGGGTGAGAAATAGCAGGTTTAGAGAGAGAAGAACATAGGGATAAGAGGGAGAGAGTTATGCAAATTGATGAGGGCTGATGAGTATTAATTTGTGAGGTGACTTGAAGAGAGAGAAATGAGGGGTTAGGGTAGGTGATGAGACGTTTGGCAGATCTGTGAGACAGAGAATAAAAGAAAAAATAATGTTAAAGTGATAAAGTTATTTTGTGATTAGCTAACACGTGTCTTAAAGACCAACAAATTTGATAAGGTGTAATCTTGTAAACCAAATATAGTTTGACACTTATAAAATTTATATTTAATATATAAGATATACTGATTCGGTTTTTACTTAATTTTCGATTTTCAATCTGTTGACCGTCAATTTGAAAAATACAAGATTTGCAGCTCGTAGCCGACTGTAGCAGCAGTCGAAATCATCCAATGTTTCATCGGTTCAGTCGATTTGAACAGGTTGATCGGTTGGTTCGGTTATTTGCATAGGCCTAGGTTACATATTTAGAAACTCAATGATACAACTCCCATATATGAACTTATTTAGAAGTTTTTAGTATAGCATCATCCCAAAACCATTCTGCGTAGGCTTGTTTCCATTTCTGAGCTAAGCAGACCAAATTTTAACGTTCTAACCGTGTGTATAGCCTCCAATATATAATAGATTTTTATAGTGGCTCTTGGTTAATTTTGTGTGAATCTAATTAGAGTTATGTTTTGTTAGAAATGTAATTTCATAAACAAAGTCCCTTTGGCTTAATTTTTGTTTTCTGTACTGTTTCCTTCAAATGAATGTTGCAGAATCTATTCTAGATCTTCAAAAACAACTTACTTTATTGGGAGGTCAATCCAAGAAGGAGTCTAATGGTACCTTAACCGAGGAGGAATCCATAACTAGCATGACCCCGACAGTTAAGGTCTCCAGTTGCTCTTTTTTTTTTTTTAATTGTTATTGTTTGTTGGGCGTTCAAAAACTTTGGAAGTAAAATAAAAGGATTTTAGTTTTTTTTTTTTTTGGGGTGAATTAAAAGGACTTTAGTTGTGGTACCTATGTGTTGATTGTTGCAGTAAGAAGTACGGGCGCAAACAAGTGACATGACACAGACACACAAATTTTCATAAAATATAGGAGACGACACATTGAGGATGCATGCAAAACATGTAATTTATATAATATTATATATTTATTTTGTGTCAAATATTTACATCAAATTTATCAACCTTGAGTATGCTATTTCAGTTAAAAAAAAAAAGGGGGTTAAAAATAGAGCGTGTCCCTAGTGTGTTCCTGGCCAACATGTGTCGTTTACTGGTACATGACCTTCGAAGACGTGTCTTTGCTTCACAGGTTGCAGTTGGTGGTGAATTAAATGATGATAATGGTGTTGTTCTTGTTCTTATTTCAATAAAAATGATGGGTTTTTGCTTCAAATGCTTTTGTAAATGAGATAGCATTATTTCATTTGATTTTCTTGTGCCAATTTACACTAGAATAAATTTCATACCCAACTGCTGACTGATTCATAAATTGTAGCTTCTTACATAGTGAATTAGACGAACTAAAAAATGTTAATTTGCTTGTGCAGATACGCTCACAATTGGATAATGCCATAGCTAGCAAATGCCCATTTTGCGGTGACTTGATGATTCGAGAGATCTCTTTGCCTTTTATCCTCCCCTGGAGAAGCATAAGAGGCTGCTTCCTAGGAAATAAGGCCACATAACATTGGAGCCTAGAAGAGCCTTTCTTAGGCTGTATGACTAAATGCCTTAATGGATTTGCAGTACAGGTTATCATTGATCCATGTGCATGGCTATTTTGAGGGGGTCTTTTAATTTGTGTTTTGCTTTATCATCTTTATTCTTGATGGTATATGGTTTCAACAAGTTATGATTTGTGTTACGCAGAATGCATTCTTTCTTATGCTAATTGGTTGTGTACATTTGAGAGGTTATATCTACCACCCTTTAGCTATCATAGTGGTATCCATTACATCTCAGGTGTACTCGAGTGTATGTTCCTAATAGTTTGTTATAGGCTCATCTGTAGAATTTTGACAAAGACTCGTTGATGAACTAAATCACAAGAATTCACAATAGAAAACTTTTCTACGAACCCAGTGAATGTGATTTCCATTCAAAGTTCATATGAATGTGATTTTCTTCTACAAAGCCTATTTTGTATTTTTTTTTTCTTTTCCCCCCCTCAGTTTTTCCAAATCATTCTAATTTCTTCGATGTGCAACACTTCTACATGTATTGTTGTGAATGGGAGTCCCTTTTGAGCCTTTCCACGCCCATGTTGTTGTCTTGGTCAAGGAGACCTAAAGTTGTTCTTCAATATTTTTCATAAATGTTGTGTTCCTTTGATGTAGCCATTTTTTTTGTACTTACTCCAATATATTCTCAATCATTATGTGAAATAAAAAAAAAAACAAAAAATAAATAAATTACATTTATTTTTCTTGAGATTTGAAAAAATGCAGTTAGTTTTATATTTTTGATATAATTTCACTATCCTTTTTTGATATTTTAATTCATATTAATAATTTGTAAGTCGTATGAATGAGAAAAATAATATGATCATGTAAATTTTTATTAAATTGTATCTTTATCTTTGTTTATTTATATCTCTACCCACCATATAGATTTGATAGCTCAAATCTACTATAACATAAATTAGTATAATTATGTTAAGTTTATGAAGTTAATTGCATTTATATTAAATTTCACGAGAGATGAGTGTAATTTATCTAAATACAAATGAATAATGAGTAACAAGATAATTATATATTTTTATAGTTAAGGTTATTAAAATGTATAAATTTGTAGATAAAAAATAAAAATAGTACTTATTAATAATTAATATTTGTTAATAATTGAGATAGAGATAGGAATGGTAATTGGGGAGATAAAAGAGGCGGCGAAAATAGAAAGGCGCGCTAACAATCATGTAAAGCACGAGATCAGACGCAAGTGCATCCAGCTACAGCCGACGGACTTGACTCTCTCTCCTCACACCACCCCAACTCTGCCATAATCCTCGTCAATAAGTAATGTGTCATTTATTGTATTATTTAAGAATAATGTTATATGTATCAGTTAAAGTACTAATTAGTATACTAACAAATGATGTGACATAATTTTAGAACTTTTGGATATTTATAATATGTATAATAGATAGGGTCAGTAATAATGACATGACACTAGTTGATACACTAGTGTATACATTAATTGGTGCCTGTAACACCACCGTTTATTTAAAAAATCATATGTATATAACACTTTATTTATTTTATAAAATATAATTGTATTAATTTAATGAATCTTACTATTCATATATATTATTAATGTAATTATAACTCATAAGATAATAAATAAAATATGAATATATTTATTTTTGTATTATTGTTATTAAAATCACTCTGATTTTATATAAGAAAAACTACAAGTAATTGACCAAAACTAATTACAATGCATGGGAAGCTAATCATTCTTATGTAGAAAAATACTCAAAATTACACACTACAAAATTGTTACTTTTTTTTGGGTAATAAAATGCTTCACCTCCCAATTACATTCTTTATTCTTGAACTTTCAATTGAATTTATTAAGTTTTTAAAATATTTAATTCAAATTTATTTAATTCTTAAAAAAACTTTTACAAAAATATATAAATTTATAAACATTATAAATTAATAAAATATTCTACTTAGATTTTATTCCGAGTCCCAACACACCCACGGCCTTATTTGTGGAGAAAATTCACCACTCGCTCTGCTTTCTTTCAAACTTGCATGTGCTGATTTTGATGACCAATTTGGGTCTCTTTGCAATACTCATTAGTTTTTCTAATGACATCTTTTTGTCTCTTTTTTTTTCATAACATCACCTCTCTACTTTTCTGCACATCTTTTCATAAAAAGATAAAAAGTACACTTATTTAGGTCATCCCAAACAATCCCTTAATCTAAATTTTCCCAAATAATAATTTAACTTCTATTTTTGTTTATTATCTTCTCTCTTTTTTTTTCCCAACTCCTCATGTTTTGACTTCTTGAAACAATTTCGTCGTCAGAAAGTTCTTGATTAGTTTAATGGATATCGCCAATGGTTGAAACTTTCGACAGCTGAAAGTAACAATACATAGAAGATTACAAAATGTATGCACCAAAATGTAGAGCAACATTTTGGCACAACATCATCTATGAAATCTAAGCATATCACCCTCTCCTCATCCCCCTAGTCACAAAGTGCTTCCTTGAGGGGTAAGTGGACCAAAAGATCAACCAATAGCTCTTAGCTTCCTTCACAACACTGGTCCAAAATATCTCATTGAAACCATTCCTAGAATTGTACTCTTACCTAATACTTTGCACTACCTCCAAATATTGGACTTCATAGTTATAGATGACTGAATTTTGAAATTGAATTACGTGTGTGTTTAAAGTAGATGCAAAATTGCTATTACAACAATATATGACAACCCTCTCCATGATGGATTGTTTACTTGGAAGATGGTTTCTTTCACACTACAAACCTCAAAAATGAAACTAGGAAGCATTAATACCAAATAACAGTAGTTCACAACCTGAACACTAACGCAAAAGGTTGAATTAGTATATTTTGAATCATCGATATTATTGCCAAAGTATTTGAAACAACCTTCGAACATCATATTGAGGCTCTTTGCATTTAAAATATATATAAATTAAATTAATAAAAAATTAGGAAAAAAAATTAAAAACTTCAGAAAGACATGTAATTTTGAGTCTCCACGATCTAAATCAGAATGAAGATCAAAATAGCAGTATAAAGTTTCTTCACATAGTCAAGCATAATTTGAAGTAATAAATCATCTATATTGCTAGCATAATTTGCATACATCCTTGCCATTGTGCTCCAGAAATTATTATACGTCATGTGAGAAACTAGATGAATAAAATTAATCCAGCCTACTTGCCAAATTCTATATTGGATAAAACCTCACCTTGCCCATTGAAATTCTTTAAGCATTTAAAATAACATTGATATTTATAAAATACCATAGAATAAAACCAAATCAGGATCACATTAAATGACCTCATTTTAATTGGGGGGGTGGGTTTCTTTTTTGTGTGATTTTAAGCAGGGGAACCATAAACTGCTCTTTGAGACATCCTCACTACCGAGGATAAATATTACGAGTTAAGTGATCTTGATGTACATTTAAAAATAAATAAAAAAGTGATTTTGATGTAGCATAA
The DNA here is from genome assembly GCA_025200525.1 of Camellia lanceoleosa. NCBI lineage: Eukaryota > Viridiplantae > Streptophyta > Magnoliopsida > Ericales > Theaceae > Camellia > Camellia lanceoleosa. Next base: position 5,825,479 of record CM045770.1, on the reverse strand, counting down.
TGTTAGATGTTAGATATACATACGAAAAGGAAAAGAACAATCAGAAGAAGAGAAGAACCAAGAGACAGCTGTGTTTTTTGTGTTTATTATCTTACCTTTAAACACATTAGGGTAACACATATTTATAATGAAAGACCAAAAAAGCAAATGACATAACTACCCTTACACACACTAATTAACTTAACTCCCCCTCAAGTTGGTGCAAAAATATCTCACGCCCAACTTGCAACAAATGGGGTGAAAAACCTTACTACCAAGACCCTTAGTAAAGACATCAGCCAATTGATCTTCAGACTTTACAAAAGGCATACATATTAAACCCTTATTCAACTTCTCTTTGATGAAATGTCTGTCGATCTCAATATGCTTTGTTCTATCATGCTGAACAGGATTGTGAGTAATACTAATGGCCGCTGTGTTGTCACAATACAGTGTCAATGGTTCACTACAAACAAACCCAATATCATTTAACAAGGACTGGAGCCACATCAGTTCACATATACCATGCGCTATAGCCCTGTATTCTGCCTCTGCACTAGATCTAGACACCACTGTTTGTTTCTTACTACGCCATGTGACTAAATCCCCCCCCCCCACAAATGCACAGTAACCGGAGGTAGATCGTCTGTCATCTATAGAACCAGCCTAATCAGCATCTATGAATGCCTCCAACCTCAAGTGACCATGATTGGAAAATAAAATCCCTTTTCCAGGAGCAGATTTAAGGTACCTCAAAATACGGTACACTGCATCCAAATGAAGTGCACGAGACTCATGCATAAATTGACTGTAACGCTCCAAAAAAAATACACAATAAAAGTACACCAACCACCGCTACTCAACGAAGCCCTCGCTTCGCTCTCCAAAATTAGTGAAGGATGATGGGGCAAAACTCCAATGGATGGCAAGAGATCAAGAGTTTGTGATGTTTGGTGGAGGTTTTTAGAGAAAAGGGAGAGGAAAAGATGTCTTTAGAGAGAGAGAGAAGTGTAAAAAATGAGATACACTCAGCCCAAGAAAAGAAGAAAAGACAAATTTTCGGACTTAGCAGACTCCCGCACGTGCGGCACCCACTCTCACATGTGCGACAACCCACTCCGCACGTGCGGCTCTCACCCCCATATGTGCGGCACTCTCCCCGCACCTGCATATAATGCAGTAGCCAACCCAAAATTTCCCTTCCTCGCCGCACGTGCAGCCTCTCCTCCCGCACGTGCGGCCCTGCTTCCAGTCAGAAAAATTCACCAACTCAACTTGTGACACCCCGGATCCAACCTTACACCTCCCGATCCAAGTGAACTAGACATCAAAATAAATAAGAACAAGAATTTTGAGAAAAGTTTTCAAAAACGAGTCCAAACAATTGACACAACTTCACATCAAAACCCGACACTCTAACAAGAGTTAGCCCAACATAACTCAAAGACGCATTTAAATGGTTTACGTACTCGGTCATCACATTGACTCACTATCCCAACTGCATAGGCAATATCTGGACGAGTGTGAAATAAATATATAAGCCTTCTCACAAGTCGTTGGTACTGTTCCTTCTCCACAAGATCACCAACACCACTACAAAGATGGTGATTAGCCTCAATTGGCAAATCAACAGGTCGGCAACCTAACATGCCAGTTTCCTCGAGAAGATCCAGGATATACTTCCACTAAGAAATGAAGATGTCTTTGTCAGATCTGGCAACTTCAATCCCAAGAAAGTACCTCAACAGACTAAGGTTTTTGATCTCAAATTCCTTGGCCAACATCTTAAGATGTGTCACTTCTTTCTCATTATTACCTGTCACAACTATGTCATCCACATATACTACAAGCACACCTTATCTGCATGGCGTTTGACGAACATTGTGTGATCTGCATTACTTTGCTTATACCCGAATCTCAACATAGCCTTCCAAAATCTGTCAAACCAAGCTTGAGGAGACTGTTTCAACCCATATAACGCCTTTTTCAACCTACAAACTTTCCCAACTGTAGACTGAGATAAGAATCCTGGTGGTACATCCATATATACCTCCTCCTCCAAATTACCATGGAGAAATGCATTCTTCACATCTAATTCCTGTAAAGGCCATCCCAAATTAGCTATACATAAAAGAATAGCTCGAATGGAATTCATCTTTGCTACAGGAGCAAAGGTTTCTTGATAATCAATTCCATAAGTCTGAATAAACCCTTTGGCCACTGGTCATGCTTTGTACCGTTCAATTGTTTCATCTGCTTTCTGCTTAATTGTGAACACCCACTTACACCATACAGGTTTTTTTTCCCTAGGAAGAGGAACCAACTCCCAAGTGTCATTCTTGCTTATAGCTTGCATCTCTTCTACCATAGCTAATTTCCACTTAGGATTATTGATAGCTTCCTTCCAACCCTGGGGAATACATGTAGAAGACAAAGACGAAATAAAAGCACGGTATGTAAAAGACAATGAATCATATGACACAAATTTAGAGATAAGGTGTTGAGTACAAGCCCTAAACCCTTTTCTAAGAGCAATAGGAAGACTCGAATCATCGACAACGGGACTATCAACTACAGATAGAGGAATAGACTGAGGTGCATTACCTGGAACTAGCATAAGGGATGATGATGGGTCTAGTGACACAAGGAAAGCTTGCTCTTTCGGACGCTGAGAATAAGTCTTAAGATCAGCCCTGTCCAAATGACCACCAATGTTAGGCTCCACATCAAGAGAACTATTAGGTCCCCCTCACCACAAATAACAGTCCGCTGACAGGGAAGGAAAAAAAGATAACTCATGTTGATAGGCCATCTTCTCATCTGCAATCTCATCCATAACACTACTCTCCCCCAAAGGAGATGGAGGAGAAGAAGGAAAGAAGGCCTCAGATTCACGAAAAATGACATCCATACTAACATACACTTTGCGAGTGTGAGGTTCATAGCATTTGTAACCCTTCTGAGTAGGAAAATAACCAATAAAGACACAACACACAGCCTTAGAATCGAGTTTTCCACAATTATGAGGTTGCAAATGAACAAAACAAACACACCTAAGCACCCGAGGAGGAAGAGAAGGGGTGGGATATACAACAAGAAGTAGTTGAAGAGAAATTTGAAATTGGAGGACACTAGAAGGCATATGGTTAATAAGGTAAGCAGCAGAAGAACAAAGATCACCCCAAAAAGACTTGGGCACATTCATGGTAAACAAGAGAGAGCGAGCAACTTCAAGAAGATGGCTATTCTTGCGTTCGGCAACTCCATTCTGTTGAGGAGTACCAACACAACTAGTCTGATAAAGAATGCCATGCTCCTCTAAGTAGGTTCGAAAAACGCCATCAACATACTCAGTCCCATTATCACTTCGAAGAATTTTGATTTGAGTATTAAAAAGATTGGTCACCATTTTATGAAAAGTTTGGAAACAAGAAAAAAACTTCACTCATAGTTCGAAGCAAGTAAATCCAAGTCACGCGGGAATAACAATCAATAAATGTAACAAACCATCGATATCCAGAAGTAGAAACCACCGAGAAAAGGCCCTACACATCAGTATGAATAAGCATAAAAGGAAAAGTACTTCTTTGATTAATTAAAGGGTAACAAGTACGTTTATGCTTTACAAGTTCACAAGCATCACAACCAAAAATGCTCCTAGGACAATCACAAACTAAAGAAGGAAAAAATTTCTCTAAAACACTAACGGAAAGATGACCCAAACGGCAATGCCACTGATGAAGGAGATGAAAAGGGGAGCCATGAGTGCACTTGAGAGCCTAAGATGAAACAACAAGAGGAACAGCATCCAGAAAGTATAGCCCACCTTGTGCTCTACCATTGCCAATCGTTTTCCCCATAGCCAGTTTCTGAAAGACACAATGAGTAGGAAAAAAGGTCACTGAGCAATTTATAGTAAGACTACTAACAGAAAGCAGGTTAGTGGAAAAATTAGGAACATGAAGTACAAATAAAAGAGAAAGTGAAAGAGGAATAATGAACCGAACCCTTCCCGGAGACGGAGGATAAAGTGCCATCAGCCACTTGAACCTTGTCTCGGCCAGAACACGGAGAATAAGAATAAAAAAGACTAGAGGCACCTGTCATGTGGTCGATGGCACCTGAATCAATAATCCAAGACGGCGATAAGGATGTACTAAGAGCACTAGCAGGAATACCTGTGTGGGCAAAATTGGAAGAAGCTGGAGTGGAAGAAGCTGTGGTAGAAGGAGAATCAAGTCGAGCCATCAAACACCTAAGAGTGTGTAACTCATCCTGAGAAAGAGTGCTACTCTAAGAAGAACTCGCAGCAATCTCAAACACATGTGCTTGGGGACGAGCTGTACTACCCCAACCCCAAGTAGGGCGACCATTCAATTTCCAACAATGTTCTCGATCATGTCTGTCTTTCCCATAATAATCACACTTCAATCGATCTCGATCGACTAGTGTACCCTGAGTACCAGACTGAACCAGACTAGGCCGAGGAGCTCGAGTTGGAGAAGCAACAACCAAAGCAGAACAATCTTGAATAGAAGAATGGACCATAGCACTACGTCGACTCTCCTCTTGCTGGACAAGGGCATAAGCCTCACGGAGGATGGGAAAAGGTGAACGACCCAACACCTGGATGCGAATCTGATTAAACTCCAAGTTCAATCCAGCAAGAAAGTCATACACACACTCCTTCTCCACGATTTGCTGAAACAAAGTGGCATCTTGGGAACAAATAGCCTGGAAGCTTTGGTAATAGTCTAATTCCTGCCACAAACTACTCAACTTAGCATAGTATACTGCAAGTGATCTATCCTTCTGATCTAAGCTCCGAAGCTTCTTCTTCAACTCATACGCATGTGCATCATTATCCTGTTGGGAATACATCTGGGCTACAGCTATCCAAATCTTATGAGCAGTATCTAAGAGAAGAAAGGACCGACTGATGGTGGGCTGCATGGAGTTAATGAACCAGGTCATAACCAAAGCATTCTTAGAAACCCATTGAGTACGCGAAGCAGCATCATTAGCAAGCTGGGGAAGGTCACCGATAATGTAGCTAGTCAAACGGCGAGCAACAATAGCAAGGCTACAAGAACGGGACCAAATTAGATAATTGGAACCATCAAGTTTTACAGGGCTGATTTGAAGAGAGAGACTATCATTAAGAGTCATAACACAATGCACACCACCCTCTTCACTAACCCAAGAGTCTTTATCCTCAATTCCAGCCATTGAAAATCAATCCCCACAATAAATAATAGTCCAGGAAGCCAACAACAGTGCCAAAAACTCAACAAAGGACTAGGAAGATACCTTTACAGAGCCAAAACGAGCTAGGAAAGCAAAAAAGGAACAAAAACTGAGAGAAACCTTACCAATCCTGCAAAACAATGACTCTAGCCTCCTCTAATAGTCCAGTCGGCTCCCAAGGAAAGGGAAGGAAGAGAAGAAACAGCCCTAAAAGGGCTCCAACAATGGCTTCCAAAATAGTCATTTTTTTCAAAAAATCAACAAAAATTGGAAAGACCACCAAATAATTACCAAAAAATTAAAAGAAAATCATGGAGAAAAAGCCCATTAAATTTTGAACCAGGAGGTTTTTTTTTTTTTTTTTTTTTTGTGCAGAAAAACGAAGAAAAAGAGAAAAACAAGAACAATGAAAGACCACAATTTTTAAAGAGGAAGATGTGGCTCTGATACCATGTTAGATATACATACGAAAAAGAGAAGAACAATCAGAAGAAGAGAAGAACCAAGAGACTGCTATGTTTATTGTGTTTATTATCTTACCCTTAAACATATTAGGGTTACACATATTTATAATGAAAGACTAAGGAAATGAATGACATAACTACCCTTACACACTTATACTTAACACATCACAAGGTTTTGGTTAAATCTCTGTCAAATTAAATATAGCAAAGACGATAAATGAGTCCTTAAATTCCTATAAATTAAAATGATTAAATACAATAAAAATCTCATTAAATTAAAATTTTCAACCCAAGAGATAGTGGTGAAACTGTAGCTTACAACAAATAATTTGCAGAAGAAAATATTGGAAGCCTTCCCAAACTTGCACCCTTCCATTTGCTTTTTTGAGAAGTAATGAGTTTGTCAGCATCTGAACCTATTGCTATCAGAACAAACTACGATGTACAATTGTTGCCACCATCAATGCAAGCATATAAGCATGCAAACTTTCTCTAAGCCTAGAAAGTCATGCAACTCAAGAAATGAAAAAATAGATAATGATGCAAAAATAGCAAAGACGAGAGAGAGAGAGAGAGAGAGAGAGAGAGAGAGAGAGAGAATCCTTTAAAATATAATGCCTAAGTTTGAGCATGCTTGAGATCATGAAGAACTGCTAGAACATACAGCTATGAAATATGACAAACAATAAGATGTGGCTTGCCTAGTGGCAAGCATCATACATGTGGGAAAATACCCTATACAAAGTTTCACACAAAAAAGATGTTTCAAGAGAATACAGCGCAAATAGGAACTTAGAAAAGTCAACCTTCCAGTCTAAGCTAAGCATAATTTGCTTGCAAGAAGGCTGAGGCCTCGTTTGGCAACTATATGTTTTAGCCAAAAAGCCAAAGTCACTATAAATTGTCACATCACTCTCTCTACTTTTTTGCATATCTGAATGTTATGACAAGTTTCTGTTTTCATTGTCCCATCGTCGTGTTAGGAAATCTTAAGAGGAAAAACAATCATTTTGGCAGAGTACATTCATTTGGCAAAGTTAACTAATCTTCACCAAGTGCCTTTGTTATGAATTACAATCAATCCTTCAAAAGTCCAACGGGTCAGTATGGTGGAGTTTCGTCATCTTGTTATTCAAAAAGCAAGCCAACTTCTAGTATAACATAACAACTTAAAAGCAATATTAAAAGTATAAGATCAATCCAAATAAGATGTGTATCTATGGCAAGATCAAGAACAAGAACAGGAGCAAAGTCAACCAATGACATTAAGACAGAATGTGAAATATATATATATATATATATAGAGAGAGAGAGAGAGAGAGAGAGAGAGAGTTAACATACCAGAGGAAAGACTATAGCCATGACCCCGTAGCTCACAAGAGGAGAGAAAAGGAATATAGCCAAAACGCAGGGGTTTCCTGAGAAGTTAAAGAAAATATAACTCTATTCAATGTACTACCACAACACCCTGAATAAATTGTGACAGTCAAATTCACACGAAAGAGTATGCACTTACTAATGAAACTTTCTGCATCACACACATTTAATAAAATTCAATATGGAATGAACACTCATAGCAAATGTCCACGTCACATATTCACTTCATAAAGAACAAAAGCATGATAAGGCAAATAGGTAACTTCGAGGGGCCAGTGGCCACTAAGAGTACTTTTTGTTTTTGTAATAACCTTACAAAATCACCAGGGAACATCATTTTCCAAAGCATACAAATGGCAGAGAAACATGATTCTAAACCTTTTTTCCCCTATCTCATGGGGTTGAACGGGGGAGGGGGTGAATAAGTCTAAAATTTTGACCATCAATTCCATGAAAATATATAAATCCAACATGTTTTTGAGAATCACCACTTAAATGCCCAGTGAATAGGAAAATTTACCAAAACCAACAAAAAATATCCAGTTGGATTCAAAGAAGCCAAGCCTTTTGTCCAAACTCAATCCAGAGAAAATCCATTTGTACCTGAGATGTTATAAAAAGTCAATTGGCAATTATATAGCTAAAAGCATGTGCCAAAAAAAAAAAAAAACAGCATCAACAAATTCATCACATACTCAAAGCAGTAGTATGCATACATCCAGGAAATAAGTACTCCCTCCGTCTCAAAATATTAGTCCCTTATTCTATTTTTCATTGTCCCAAAATGTTAGTCCTTTTTCAAAAGTCAATGATTAAAATAATACGAATTTTCTATTTTGCCCTTCATTTAAATTCATTAACAATACAAAAAGTACAATTATGATAATTGATATTCCCAAAAAAAATGTACTATCAAAGGGTAATTTTGAAAAACTAATATTTTTAAAGTACAATAATTGTACTATCAAAAAAAGTTGGATTCCCCAAAAGGGACTATTATTTTGGGACAAAGGAAGTAAGAAATTCAGAGCCTTCCCAAAATAGGGTATAAATCCTGTAATATAAAGCTGCATATAATCTTCAACAAACTTCACTATCTTTAAAATTATAAATAAATCGCAATGAGTTTAAAATGAATGTTCTAAAACAGAAAAGCAGTAAAAAGATAAACTGATGGAAAAAAAAAATCCATAGATCAGTTTTACCTCCAAGAAGAAAAAGCTCAAAAGCAGGATTGAATAGACCTGTTCGTCTATTCCAATCACGCACAGGAAAAAATGTTTCTGAGTTGATACTCATAGATGTAATCAACACATAACTTCGCTCGAAAGACAATGCCTCAAAAAAGCAGTAGTGTCTCTATTCAGAAACCATCAAACACTAAGTTGGAAATTTACCCCCCAATATCAGTACGCTGATCCATCTGAGTTGCATTTGAAGAGCTCAATAGCTCTGGTTGGATTGGCATTTCTGCGAAGGTAGGCCCATATTTTCCAATTACAAGAAAGCCATATTTAGCAACGTCACTGTACCTGGATTACGGTATAAAAAGATGCAGATATGAATAAAATAATGTAAAATTATCAAGTATTCCAACATTCTGCATAAAGAAAGGAAATGTTTTCCATCACTACTGCATGATGTCAAATAGCATGCAATGGAATCAGAAGGCCTAAAATAGCTTTTGCTCCTGAAATAGCTATCTAATGCTTCAACAGTTGTATTATTAGTTCTGCAACCCTCTCCTACAATTTTGCTGGAAATGTGTGTAGGACACTTTTCTTCACATTTGTCTTAAATTACTTATACAGCAAGTGGCTAAACCACCAAGAAAGAAAAACCAGATCATATGTTTCTGAGAAAAGTAGTAACCTTGTCCTGATAAATGTAACTTGGCTAAAAAATATAAATAAAAAAACACTTGATTTATGTGGATGAATATAGTTGAGTAAAAATATATATATCTATATAATATGGCAGAACGATTTTTGAAAATATGTATATTTTTGTCCTACATGGCATCATCAATGGTTTCGATCATTTCATCTACAAAATTAATGTTGAGATTTGTTTGGCCCAAAATATGTTTCCTGCCTCTCTTTCCTCCCTTCTCTCTCACTACTCTCCTCTTTCATCATTCCCATTACTCTCTCTCTCTCTCTCTCTCTCTCTCTCTCTCTCTTCCTCTTCTCCCCTCATCCACCATCACTCGATTTATGCCGTTTTTGTTCCTCTTCTCCCCTCATCCACCATCGCTCGATTTACACCGCTTTTGTTCCGCTCTGGTGAAGACCTACCTTCACAACAACAGAAGCCCCTTCATCTCCCCTACAAATGCAGTCCCTCTCTCTCTCTCTCTCTCTCTACATCTCACTCTCTTGTTTTTGTTTCAATCCCATACTTCATTCCATTGGAGCCCAACCCACTTGGCAATGACGACAACAATGAGAGGATGACTATGGGAGTGGTGAGTGTGAAAGTGTTGGAGAGAGGATGATTATTGACTAACATGTCTATATTTTTTTTTTCCAGATTCTTCTGTGTATTGATGTTGCTACATCATTTGCAAAGTTTGCAACTATGTCCCAAAAGCTTTTGGATCAAGCAATATAATCTAACTTTTATTGTGGAGATCGTATATTAGGGATTCAAACATATTCTCTGTATTTATCTCTTATTTGTCTTTGACCTGATCACATAGTTTCGAAATATTACGGATTCCAGTTATTTGTTCCTGATGGAATAAATAGTACACTCTACCTTTGTTTCATGAAATATTGCAGATTCCAGTTCTTATTTGTCTTTAGGATTTAGCAAGAAATTTTGTGTAGTACTTTCTTATGGTATGAGAAATAATGGTTGTTTGCATGAATCTAATGGCAGCTTGGGGGCCTCTATGGAGCTAATGCCAGGATTCAAGCCCCCATTGTGAAGCTTAATTAGAATTCTCTTTTCGTCCATGTGAAACCCTTCGATGTTATAAACATTTATATATTTTTCTTATTTAAAGTTAATTTCATAGACAGAGTTCATCGTTGGTTTTGTTTTGTTTTTGTTTTTGTTTTTTCTTCTCTTTTTCTAAAACGCGTTAGTAATTCGTGGTTACTGCTTTTGTTCTTACTACAAATGAGAATAGTTTTGGTCGTGTTTTTCTTTTCATGAACAATTAATAGTGTTGGTGGAGTCAAGCTTTGAAGAATGAGCTATTCTCTTACTTTCTCTCTTTACCTAACCTCGAACCCCCTATTCCTCTGTTTTCTTTCTTTGAATTTATTTGGTCTAATGTTTAGTTTGGTAGGTTTGGTGTGATTTTGATTTTTCTATTGCCTCAAGTTAAATTAGATTGGCCCTAATTTAATTTCTCTCTAAACTTGGGGATTTGATTCATGAAAATTTGTCTATTCCAACACAGTCAAGTTAATTTTTTTGTTAAATAGTGTGGGTCTTTGAATATTAGATCAGTCTTTGTATGTTATTAAAATAGTATATTTGTTTTTAACTAAAATAGTGTCTTTGTGGCTATTAATAACCTATAATATATTTGGAGCTTTTTCAAATTTATAGAAGTAATCAAACACCATAGAGAAAGGCTGATCATCAGAGGACTTTTAAGAACTTAAAGAAAAGAAAGAGAAAAGGAAATGAACACACAGAGAGAGAGGAAGGTGGATATGTTTTTTGAATACCACTTAAATTGTAGAGACATTTTTTGAATACATTTGGTGTTTGGTTACTTCTGCTGAATATTTAGGTTTTGATTTCTATTAAATATATTGTTACAATTAGATTTCTTTTTATGATTTATTTTTTTTGAAATCTATAGAAGTAACCAAACACCAATCATTAGAGGACTTCTGAGAACTTAAAAAAAGAAAGAGAAAAGGAAATGAAGAGAGAGAGAGAGAGAGAGAGAGAGAGAGAGAGAGAGAGATGGATATGTTTTTTGAATACCACTTAAATTGTAGAGACATACATACATATGTATGTATGTTTTTTGAATATATTTGGTGTTTGGTTACTACTATTGAATATTTAGGTTTTGATTTCTATTGAATATATTGTTACAATTAGATTTCTTTGCATGATTTTTTTTTTTTTTTTTTTGATATATATAGAAGGAACCAAACACCATAGAGAAAGTCTGATCATTAGAGGACTTTTAAGAACTTAAAAAAAGAAAGAGAAAAGGAAATGAAGACAGAGAGAGGGGGGGGAGGCGGATATGTTTTTTGAATACCACTTAAATTGTAGAGACATACATACATTTGTGTGTATGTTTTTTGAATATATTTGGTGTTTGGTTACTTCTATTGAATATTTGGGTTTTAATTTCTATTGAATATATTGTTACAATTAGATTTTTTTGTATGATTTATTTTTTTAAAAATCAAAGAGCTTGAAATATTTGATTTGGAAAAAAATATTTGATTGCCATACATGGTTGTGAATTTTTTTAAAGGTTGTATGAAAATTCTCAATAATGTATAAATGATGGAAATTACTTGGTATATGCAAAATACATACATCTCAAGATTAGTTTGACTGTAATTTTGAATATGTTGGTGAGCTAAAAATAAAAAAAAATGTATTGTCACATTTAATTAATCATTTCATGTGCCAAGTATTTCTATATCTTAACCAATATTCTTAAACACACATCAATAAAATTTATTTATATATAAATTCATTCTATTCTATATAAAGTGAGTGGGATAGATGGAGTGTCTTGAGAATGGGACTTCCTAAAGAAATTGTGTATGGCCTGATGGCCTAATGGTTTTTTAAGTGTGAAATTGGTCGTCCCTGTTTTTTATGGGTTTTATGGGACTTCTTAAAGTGAAGAGCACGCCTTATATTTATGAATTTTTGTAATTAGTATAGGAAAGGTAAAAAGAAAGTAGGGAATTTATGTCAGAGTTTGGACAGGGATTTGGAGGCAAAAAGGGCATGTGAAATTGCTTTTTCAGAAATGTTTTTTTTTTTTGGTCAATAAATTTGAACTCATAATTTAAATTGGATTCTGTTAAAATAAAATGGTGATCAAAGTAGTTTATGTTTTACTATTAAAATGTAATTTTTTCACAAGGTAAGTGAGAAAGAGAGAGAGAAGAGAGATAATACGGGTGATGTAATTTGTTTAAAGACTGGAAAAAGGAGTTTTTTTTTTTTTTTTAACAAAACTTTGTTATCCACCTCGGTGAGAAAGCCCACGAGACATATTCTTACAATAAATTACCTTTTCCGGTTTTTACTTTAATTTTATTGGGGTGCATTTATGTCCCGGTAATTTTACAAAACTCATTTGAAACTCACAACCAATCGAATTTGTATTTATATTTTGACCTCAAATTTTTAGCAACAAATTTGATAAATTACATTTTAATTTAATAATTTTATATTCAATTATATTTTGATCTCATAATTAATTACACCGTGCCTTTAGGCACAAACATACACTAGTGTATATATATATCACAACAGATTAGCTGGCAAAAAGGAAAAGGTCAAGTACTAGCCAAGGTCATCATGCTCAAATAAATAAATATATACAACAATGGACCATATAGTAAAAACAGCAATACAGATGCAGAACCAATCCTTCTTTTCTTTGCTTTAGCATAGATCTAATAAAATGAAAAGGGTAACAAGGGTAAAGCAAAAGGAAAGGGCACTACCCAAACTGCTTAGAATAACGCTGAATACATACAATGGGTAGAACCCAAATACCTGTAAGGATTAATCAAATGAAATAATGAGTAACGTCAAGTGAACTTTTATAGCTAAATTTCCTATAGAGGAAGCAAGAACATAAATTATACAAAAATGCTGACACAATAAACAATAAAAGGAATATGATAGAGCACTTTCAAATCATTTTAACAATTTCTGTTCAACTACCACATGTTTTTCTTCAAGTGATAAAAAAACCTAGAAGAAAGTAATAAATGGTCATTCCTAGTGCACGAGGCTCCTCTTGGTTCTACGTCAATATGGTATTAGCCTTAAGTTTTATAGCAACTCTAGCCTTCCCAATATCTTTCATCAAATTGAAAAGGAAGAAATTCACAACTCTAAATGAACAACAAAATAGGATGTAAAATGAAGGATCTACTAAAATTCCAATTTCCAACCACCAACATCCTCATGGTTTTGGCATCTAAAATTTCTGTTGTGAACCCCATCTCCTAAAATTTCATGCCGCATTCTTTCACATTAATTTCTTTATTTTCTTTTCCAATACCAATTTACCCACGTTTAGTGCTAACATTTAGAACAATAGTTACCTAACACTCTAGAAGTGCCAACCAATTCCTTCTATGCTCTACAGTAAATCTACATAAATGTATATATATAGGAAAATGTGTATATATACACCACTACATATATATTTATAGAAACATAAACCAAGGTTTCTTTTAAATACACGGACTTGAGACAAAGATATTAGGGGTTAAAGTTATATAAGAGGCCTAGCTCTTGTTAATTGTTCATACTTAAGAGATCTAAAGGAGAAAATAGTGCAGTGGTAACGAGACGTATTGTTGGGGATCTTTGAACAACTAGAATCCTCCTTAAGATGAATTTGGAATAACTACATATTCACCTAATTATTTGAATGCAATTATTGCTCTTAAATCAAATCTATCTATGCATCTTGTTGAAATCTATATCTAAGCTATTAAACCTAAATATTAGCCACAGTCCTTAAAATGATTATATTCAGATCCATTCATTTCAAATCCACATGTAACCTAAGGGAAACTACAAGAAAAAAAATTTACAATAATAATATAGGCTAATAAGTATCCTCCAATATAAGGAGCTAGAAAGCACATTTCACCACATGCTTATGAATTTGCATGACTTCTTGTGCATGCTTATACTATACTTTACCTAACTTGTAAGCTCTTCATAACACAACCAAAATTTTATCATATCAAATGCAATTTTCCCACTAAAGAGATTAGTTAAATTAAATGGTAGTTAGTTGAATTAGTATAGAGACATTTTCTCGCAACATATTATAATATAAAAATTACGTAAGAGAGCACGAGGAAAAAAAAATTATCAAGCCTATACTCACATAGAAGAGTTGTAGAAGTCCAAGACGTAAGAATGAGTAAAGTTTTAAAATACCACCAGATGAGCACAATGTTTTAGCACCAGAATGTGGGCATTGATCAGGTAATATCCATTGTAGTGTTGGAATGACAACCGAGTTTACGATAAAGATCTTGCAAGTGATAGAGTAATTTTAAGATATTAGGTTTGTAGCCCAAAATCCAACAAAAAAGAATCAACACATCAATTGACAATATGTAGCAAGAAATATTAATCCTTGGAAGATTAACCTCCACAAATCTGGAAAAACTTAGAACTTGCACACAAAGCACATTCTAGCATGAGTTGGAATGTGGGACTCTCAAGCAATGAATAGATACACACAAATACATATGCATATGATTATTATACAGTAAGCAAGAAACAAGGATGATGAGAGATTTACCTTCCTAAGAAAATCAAGCCGTTTAAGAGACAACACCGCCCAGTTAAGTATACGCAATTTGTTTAGAACTTCCGAAAAATACAACACACATAAATGTCAAAAAATTGAATGAAGGAATCAAAATTGAGAGAGAGAGGATGTGTTAAATGGTGCCAACCTCGTTGGGATGATCTAGCACATTGTGATGCCTTTGCACCTTCCCTTTTTTCTTTATTGATGTAATTTCGCTATGTTCTTTTGTCCTCGTGTTATTCCATCAATAAAGTTTTTTTTCCTTTTGCCGATCAAAAAAAAATTGAGAGAGAGAGAGAGAGAGAGAGAGAGAGAGAACTCAAAGCAGTAGATGAGGACCTGTGGAGACAAAGCGTCTCTAAAACCATGGAGCTAGAGCGGCGATGCTGCTTGATCTTGGTCCCAAAACCCCCAGAAAGGAAGCCATTTTTTTTGGTTAGTTTTGGGGGTAAAACCCATTTCTAGGGCACATTTGGATTTTGCCACCAAAACAAGTTGAAAATGATTGTTATTAATTATAAGATAAATTATAAACTTATTTTTTAAAATTTATTTAAAATATGAATTTTCTTTATATTTAAAAAATTATAAATATGTTTTTATCATAATTTTTTATTTAAAAAAATAAAATTCTTAAATACTTTTTATCTAATAATAAAATTGGAAAAATTAGCCAATTATCCCTCGCAAACTTTGTATGGTAGGAAATGTCCAAAATATATTTTTTTATTAGTTAAGGTCTCTCAACATTTTCATTAAAAAAAAAATTCAACTCAAAGAAAGTTTGCCCGACTCAGAGAAATTTCACTTGACTCAAAAAAATTTGTCTGTGAAATCAGAGAAATTTATCTATGAAAATTGAAATTTCTCTGAGTCAAATTTTCCTTGTAGAAATGTTGAGTTAACTATTATGAAAATATTGTATATCCTTTATCTTGGGACCTTAAAAAAAATTTCTCAATAAAATTAACGAGCTGTTATTTTCACTTGACTTTGTTCCAATTAGACTTTCTTCTTTGCTTCAAATACATTAATATTCTTAAAATTTTAGTTTTTTAAGGGAATGTATTTTGTGTGAAAAGTTATTAATGTAATTATATATAAGCTTATTTTGGGAAGCGGGTTAAAAATCACTTCTCAATTTTTATAGTGTTGCTATTAGAACCTACTTTTCTTCTTTAGACCCCTCATTCTTTCTTTTTCTTTTTCTTTTTCTTTTTAATTCCAATTTTGTTCAAATGTGAAATTACATTTTTACATCATCCTTAACATCTTAACTCTAATTTCCCAAACACTAACCCTAATTTCCAAAACCCTAACCCACCAACCTTTTCACTACTATCTCTACCGGTGACCACCACTGCCACTGCCACTGCTACTGCCGTCGGCGACAACCAATTTCGTCGCGAGCAAGAACAAAAGTCGCCGCCTTCTCTACCTCCGCAACGTGAGTAGTTTCCAGTGATAGGGCTTTTCACGTCGCCTCGATCCCTTTATTGCCGCTACTGGTGCCGAGAAAAGAGGCATATTATTGCGATGCAGAAGTTGAGGATAGTTGTATTAGAGCATTTGTCTAGTATCATGAATTACGGGCTTGGGCATTATGAAACATCTGAAATTAAATCTACATATGGCATTGGTGTTCATCTTTCACATGCAATTTGCACTATTACCAAGTCAGAGTTTAATTGTCTTAACCCACTTCATCTCTCATAAAAAAAAAAAAAAGTCGAAAAGTCAAAAAAAATCAAAAAATTACTTTTAACCATATTTCCAAAATATGCCATAATAAACAAAGAATGAAATATAATTGAAATAAAATAGAATAAAAATATTGACTTCCTAAAATTATTAATTATTTATTAATAAAATAGACTATCTGAAATTAGCAATTTGAGGAGTAGGAATGTAAATTGTAATTCTTCAAGATCACAATTTGTATTTTACCCAACAAACAAAGCCCACAAGTTTCCCTCATTTTGAAGCAATTAATGATCAATTTCACCGTCATTGCTGTACAGTAATCAACTTCTCTAAACAGTTCTAGAGAGAGAGAGATGGCACAGCAGAGCAAAGAGCTGTGAAAGAAGGAGGCTTGCGACATTCAAGCTTGTCCCTCCAAGAACAATTTCGATCCTCAAAAGTACACTTTTTTTTCTTTATTTTTTTTAAAGAAAATATTTCATTCTCTTGTCGAGAAATCGCAAGTAAAGAAAATGAATTTTGAAATATATTTACAAAATTTCAAAGAAAACCCATCTCATTTATCAAACTGAGGATTAGTGCTTAATCTTTCAAGTTCTTCCTCTGTTTTCAATTTAGTTGATAGAATTCGATGTTTTTTTGGCGATTGGGGGTTTTTTTTGGGATAAATATTTAGGCGATTAGGGTTTATATTTTGTAATTGACTTGAATCTTGGAAATTTGATAATAATATTCGGTTAACTCCATGATAAATGGGTATATATATATAGAGGTGGTTATTATTGCTATTATGCGTAATAAACATATTGAAATTAAAATATGTGACTAATACATAAAATTATGAGTAATGCTTAATAAACCAACAAATCTTTTTTAAAAAAAATTCTTATTTACTAATGGGATACATATTATATCATTGAAGTGGTGATATAATATAAGTGGTTTTCAAAGTTTTATTATTGTATAACAATTTGCTAGTTTGTATATTTTCTTAAAAATGTATAGAAGAATATATAAATATATAAAATGTGTATTGAAATATGTGCGCGAGACATTATTTGGTTCTGAATGAACATTGAGGGAGTGGTGGTTAGTAGGACCCATTATTTAATGCATCTGGTTTACATTGGTAGTACTATTTTCCTATTGAAACGCTTATTCTTAACCCTTGGCAACATTAGGTGTTTCTTAATTTCTAATTGTAAAGGTTGTAGTCAGCCTTTGTCTGGTCATATCTAAGGAAAAAAAAAAAACTTTGTCCGGTAGGGTTTGTTGTTGTCTGATTTGTTTAACTGGTTATGGAAAATGACTGTTTTGAAGAAAAGTCACTGTCTATTTGCATATTATTAGAGCATGGCAGTGTAGGAAGACTCACCCTAGGCACTATACACTACAACAAAATTGAATTTTTACGACTTGCAGTGTATGTCGTGAAAACACTTTCAAGTCATGCATACAAATGCCGTTATATGACATGCTGTAAAAAGTTAAGCATCATTTACGACATGTAGGTAAAATTGTAAAAAGTAATAAATTAAACATTAATGACATACTTTGTATGTCGTATATAATTTTTTACGACATTTTTGTTATGCCATAAATCATCATACTTTCCATGGCATAATTTTGCATGCCATAGAAAGTTATTTTGAATATATTTATGGCATACTTTGTATGCCGTATATAATATTTTACAGTATTTTTTTGCACGTCATAAATCATCACACTTTTCACGATATAATTTTGTATGTCGAAGAAGGCACTACAGGAAAAGACAGTTTCGCCGACCAAAACAATAGTCGCCAAAGGTCACTTTTTTAGTAGCCAAAACAATTAGCGACTAATTTTTTTCGTCGCCAATTTAGTCGCCTAAACCCTGTCGGCGAATGTTTTAGCGACTAAATCGTGTTTGGTCGCTGAAAAGGCAACATTTGGATACTAAAAAAATAGTCGCCAAAAAGCATAATCTTTAGCTACTAAATTATTGGTCGCCAAACGTCAACATTTGGCTACTAAAGTTGGGTTAGTCGGCAAAAGTGATATTTTTGGCGACCAAAATATTAGTCGCCGAAAGGTATAACAATTGAACTATTTGAACTATTTGAACCGACCACTAATTGCACTATTTGCCGACCATGGAATTTAGTCGCCAAAAGATGGCAACTTTTATTCATTTTGCTACTACATTTTTAGTGGCCAAAACATTTGAAAATAGTTTTTGGCTACCAAAATAATTAGTAGCCAAATACTATATTCGAATTTTTTTTTTTATTTCTGAACCACCTATATCCATTATTAGTACAACCTATACAATGTATAAACAATAAAATCCATCAATACTAAATATATATTATCAACCATTCGACAATGTAAATGCCAAAAATTCCATTCGACATCCAATTTCATTCCATTCGACATATGTAATACAAATTCCATACGACCCAAGTATATTCCAAAGACAAAAATTTAGTACTACAAAATATATTCCCTCCATTAGACATATGTAATACAAAATATCAACCTGATAATCAATCCTAAAATTAGTAAATAAACGAACGAAGATTTCGAGGTCCTAAAACCCAAGCACCCATGTTCTTTGCTCTTGTTCATCTTGTCCCAAAGATACCCTCACCACTGAGCATGAGATCAACAAACCACCACAATCCCACCTCTTCCAATCTTACAAGCATCAGAAGCAATTATTGTTTCTCCAAAGGCATCCCATTAACCATCTCCAACTCTGTCTTGCAATTCTCTCTCAAATCTTTTAGTGCGAGCAAACTGGCTTCCTGCCACACAAAATTGGAACTAACTATTAATAAATAAATAAATAATTGAACAATAATAATAAATAAATAAATAAGGGCAATATATTTAGTCGCCAAAATATACCCTTTCCCGATTTTTATAATGTTGATAAATGCTTGGCCTGGCCATTATTGAGTCCCAACTCAAATTGTTTAACATAAGAAAAGCTTGTGACATTTAGAGATTATTATCATATTTAGGCTGAATTAGCTTTTGTTGATTTGTATTACAGGAAAATCTATTGCAATACATTATGGATCTTGATCAGTTTCTGGCTTCCTTAGTCAAGATAACGTGAAAGTCGACAATCTTGTGGTCAAAGATCAAGTGAGTTCCTGTTTTGTTTTGAGTTCTAATGTGGAATTGGTTTTCCACTCTCTGCCTTTGAGTTCTTATATCACACTTGGAATTCTCTATCTTTCATATGCATTCCTATTTTTGGGTTCCGAGCTGCTTGGTTTTCTCACCTACTTCTGATTCACCATTGTCTTCTACCTATATTTTAATGGAGATATTTATTTTGCTTTCCTATAGTACTTGCTTTCCTATAAATAAATAGTTGGTGTCCCCAGTATCTAATACCAAACAAACCAGGAAGAAAAAAATACACTAAGACTCGCCTAGATCAAAGATTAGAATACATTAGATGCCTTGCCACAGTTGAAAATTAAGTCCCCTCTAATCTAATCCAACCTCTACAATGCAATTCATCCCCACAAATTATAACAATGATAAAACAAAGTTAATAATTAATAGGGAAACAAAATTATAACAATATTCATATATATAAAACATATTTATATATATACAAACAGAATTATACAACCAAATTTATATATACACACAAACAGATTTTATATATACAAAAAACAGAATTAAGTCGTAATTGAATTACACTGTTGCATTCACCATGCAGGACCCTTATGTTAGAATATTTGGGGCAAGCATTCAAAAAAAAAAAAAATTTAAAAAAAAAACATGAGGCAGTACACCAAATTACTCAAAGACATGGAAAGAATGTACCTTGGTTGAAACCAATGGAGCTCTTTCACCTGGTACTTTCACATCAGGAAGGAAACTAAAATCTGATGCAATCAAAGACATCTTTGGCAGGGCTCCATGTAAAACTTCTAGAAGTTTCTGAATGTTTGAGGAAGTGAATTTTGCAATAAGTAAACTTGAATTAGAACAAAAGGAAATATTTCAATATCACATCTCAATGTTTTACCAAGCAACCAGCTGGTAGCCAACATCTTCGAGGCTTTGGAAAAAATTTAGCCCAAATATTTCTTCAGAGAAGTTGTCCTGCCTCCTCGAGTTGTAAGATCCTTGTCCAAATCCAAGATCTCCATACATCTTATAATTAGTGGATCTTGTAATGGCTTATACAACTCAGCAAGTTCTGACCTATTAATAAGCATAATCCTCAGTTAGCGAGTATTATTTATGTACAAATTTAATGGTCCCACAGCTAACAAAAATAAGAACATCTTATGTCTCTAGCTCGTAAGTTATGTTACAAGTAACAACCAATGATGCTGATTTCAGTGTTTTAAAAAGCCCTAGGCGCATCGAGGTGCCAAAGTCACCTGGAGCCTGAGCGCCGAGGCGCGAGGCGAGGCACGCGCCTCACCAAAGCGAGGCGCAAGTTATAAAAGTTAAGCAAAATATTAATATGACACAATTTTCAACATAGAAAGTATTTAATATGTATATTATTAATTTTTTTAATAAGAAGAGAAGAGAAGAAGAAAAAAAATAATTAATTTTTTTAATATATATATTATTTTATTTATTTATTTATTATATTTTTTACATAATGTGTTTTAATTAATTTTTTTATTTTATTTTACATACATGTGTTTATTTTTTTTATTACTATAAATAAGTATATATTATATTTTATATTTTATATATTATATAAGTATATTATATATTATATAATAGATAATTTAGGTATTATATAATATTATATATATATATGAATCAATTATATATTATATATTATATATAAGTATATTATATATTATATAATAGGTATCACTTTTTGCTCTCTTTTGACCACATTTGGTCATTTTATATTGAAAAGTTTTGAATCCCTATAGGCATGCCCACAAAAAAAAGCACTTTTTTTTTTCAAAAAAAAGAAAAGAAAAAAAAAGGTAAAGCCCATGAAGCCCACGCCTCGCGCCTCGAAAAAAAGCCCTCGCCTCAGCGCCTAAGCTGCGCCTCGCCTCGACCTGTTCGAGGCGCAAGGCTGCGCCTCATTGCGCCTCAAGCTTAGGCGCGCGCCTAAGCGCGCTTTTTAAAACACTGGCTGATTTAGTCAAACAAAGGGTAAAAATAAAGGGTACACACAATTAATTAAATGGTTCTTTTAGTTTAAAGAAAAATTCAAGATGGAAAATTGTGCTCAATCACTTGTCTCAAAGAGTTTTCTCTAGTAAATACTACTTTATTAATAGTCGCATAGTAACACTCTCAAAAACAAGTGATAGATCAATGAAGCACATTGGTTTCTAGTTCTACCTAGGCAACCATATTCCACATGTATTTGAGAGAGAGAGAGAGTTTCAAAGTAGTGTTTGTTAGTACCATACAAATTCTTGAACAGAACAATTGAGGTAAGATTCTTAGATCTTCTTCTCCTCCTCCTTTTTATTTTTCTTTTTCCTCTCACTTTCTTGTACTTTTCTTAATCTATCCATACCTTAACAAGCTAATTTCTCAACCACAAAGCTCTATTTCACAAGTACTAACCCTTTCCCATTTCACTAACCCTAATACGAAAGCACTTAAAATAAGCATACAGATTACGATTCACACAAACAGATTACTTAATAAGCATACAGATTACGAAAGCACTTAAAATAAGCATACAGATTACGAAAGCACTTAAAATAAGCATACAGCATACAGATTACTTAAAATTTACAAAACCAAATCAACCCATACCCTCACCTCGTCTTTTGTCCTTTGATGTAACACAAAACCCCTGGATAGTTTCCATTCAGAATTTCCAGCCACCACTAATCTGAAATTCCAGCAACGCAATTTATATATACACACAAACAGATTTTAAATCATACATACTACACTCACTAAGGTCCTTTGTTGCTTCCTCAAATTGAACATTCACATATTGTAGCCACAACATGTCTAATATAATCTTCTACACTCACCAAAAAGGTTGAACATCATTTTCAAGATTTGAGGAAGCAACAAATTCATAAAGTCGGCATTTCATTAACACTATGTACAGTTGATTTGCAATTAAGATGAATTCTTCTTTGAGGCATTTCATCAAACACCCTGTCCACCAGGGTTATTATATAAGAGCAACACAATAGATATATATATATACCTATCCACACAGGGATAATGGTCCATGTAACACTGGTGCAATGGAAAGGAAAGAAATAATATGTCAGGTAGTTCAAGTTAAAGCACTCCAAGGACCTCCATTTCAGAGCCAAAGCACTCAAACTCCCAAATAACAGAAGATCAAACTCCTACTATTAATATACCCATTTTAGAAACCCATTCAAAAACATATAGAAGATAAGGGAGATAGATAGCGTCAAGAAATTGGAGAGAGAGAGAGAGAAACCAACTTACCTGGATTTACACGAAATCGTCCGTGAGGGAGGAGGAATGAGAAGGAGTTGTGTGTGAGAGTAAGATGAGAAACGGAGAAGGGTTAGGGCAAAATTTTGGGGGGAATCCCCAATTTGAGAGGGAATTTCAAATTCAGATGAAATTTTGTGAAATTTTAGAGATGTGAAAAATTAATCAGGCTTGTTAAATTAATTTTATTTAATTTTATTGATTGTTTATACTTTTTACTTTAAAAAAATTATATGACTCAGTTTTATCAATTAATTTTTAAAAAATTATATTTAAAAAAATTAATTTAACAAAATTATTTAAAACTCAGTTTTATCAATTAATTGTATTTAAAAAAATTATATGACTCATTTAAATTAATTTTTTTCAACTTACCTGGATTTATTGATAGTTTATATCAAAAAATTACAAAATTTAGAAAGTATAAATTTAAATATATGACTCAATTTTAAATATATGTTGTGTCTGTGAAATGATTATTTCATTAGTACTGGTAATAATATTGAAAATTTTATTAAAATGATAAATAATTGGGATATTTTGTCTTTTATTTGTGATGTAACGCCCTGCTTATAATAACATTAAACCCACAATATCACACTATATTAACATGCATTGATATATAAAAGATCAACATCCTTCTATTCATCAGAGTCATTACATAAAGTATTACATGTTAACAACATTAAATACCATATAGGCTTTCATCTTTCCAAGACATTACTTGGTTACACAAATAGAGTCTCGCTCATTACACATTAAGCCCTTGGCTCGAATCTACATGTAATACATCAAAAGAAGGAAAGGCAACAAAAGTCTGTCCGCCTCTAGCCTCCCAAGCTATGTCCTTGGAGGTGGCATGCTACCTGTACCTGAAAATGATGTTCCCATATAGGGTGAGCCTGACCAAGAGAAATATACTAAACCAGTTATGAACAATGACTAAAAGATTAGCAGTAGATAGATGATCATCACTTTTACATTCTTGCATAACACTTTACAGTATCATGACATTCAAGTCCATGCTACATTTCATCTTCCATGTTCTTCCAATTCTCAATTCATACCTATGGCTCAGAACCTGACCAAACAATCTATATGAGACGATAACTCATATTAAACATTTTCCCATTTCACAATAGATAAGCATACTAGCTATATCAACACATCAACGGATAAGCATATAAGCTATATCAACACATCAACAGATAAGTATAAGAACTATATCACACCACCAAAGATAAGCATATGAGCTGTATCTACACTTCTCAAAGGTAAGCATATGAGTTTGTATCTACGAGTCCATCCCTATCTCCTCCCAAACAATATCCGGTTTAGAGGTCCATCCCTATCTTCCCTAAACCGCAGAGTACATCCCCTATCTCCTCCGACACAACACAATGCATATAAACAATTATTATACACATCATCAATCAATACATAAAGTTAATGTATTCTTTCAATCGTCATACTCAATGACACATTCTAGTGATTAGTTTTAGTTTGCCTAATCATCATGCATTGTCTACAACAGTCAAGACTATCCTCCACCGATAGCCCAAAGCAGTTATTTCTAAACAGAAAATAAATGCACAAAATGGATAATATATCAACATTTCAATTAGGTGAGCGATAAATAATTCAACTACACCCTTTAATCCCATACATTCCCAATCTCAACATTCCCAATTCAATTCCTCATTTCTCACAATTAATTATACCAATTAATTAACCAATGTAATTAGGGCATTTTCCATAATTAACATTATAACCCTAAGGTTCCATTTTCTTCAATGTTTCAACATTAATTCCATTTCTTCATGCTAAACATGCATATAGGTTTTATATATTTAAAACCCCAACTTTTGTAAAATTACACAAAAGCCTAAACTTTCTCAAAATTACCCAACAACCCCCAACATATCAAAATGCTAAAATTTAAAGACAAAGCTCATAAATAGGAGTAGGATATCCCTACCTCAAGCTTGAAGAGGAAACATGCAAAACTCCAAAGCACTTCAATTTACGACCCCAACAGAAATTGTAGCAGCCATGCATGTGGGGTCCACTTCAATTACCAAATCTAACGGCCTATAACACAATCTCACAACAGAGATATATGGGCCAAATACCACCTATGTAAACAAGGCCCACAACTACAATTATAAATATATATATATAATATACTTGGCAATCACCAAGTCCCCCAGCAACTCCAAAATATGTATGAAAGACATCAACAGCATCATCTGGCCTATCCGAAATACCTCTCTTCTCCTTATCCTGACAGTCCAAGATATATTTAACAAGCTTTTCCTTGTCAATCCGATGAACTCTGTCAATGATGATCAAGCTAGAAAGGATCCACCATGAGTAGCAGACATCATGAAGCTTCTCAGGACGCCCATTTAGACCTCCAGATTTAGCTTGTCACTCACATAACCACCACCCAAGGAGGTTCTTATCAATATGATGCAGAGAACCGGTTATTGCAAGAGCATCCACACAACAACAAAAAAAACTCAATAGGTTTATAAATGAGACAAACTCACAGTCGGGATGATTCACCAGCTTGATTAACTCAGTAGTAATCAAAAGCAAGAATCATATATTAAAACACAAAGCATAATATGCAAGGCATACTTTGTCCTGAATGAGATTCTGCACCGGGTGTGCATCCAAATCCACCATCCAGATTCTTCCAACTAACAATGTACTTTACAGCTTTGTCCACATTAATTTTATCCAAATGATGCAACAGGGCAAGAGAACAAATTGCAATATAAGAGAACCGTGTATCAACTTCACCCCACATGTCACCTGAAAAGGATCCATCTTCATTCTGCAGCCCAGCGATATAGTTTGACACCTTATCAAATATGGCAGCCAAAGTTCCGCAAGCCTCTGATTCCATGGCTTGTAAATCATCCCAATCCTCACCGTCTTGCATAGATTCAGCCAGTGCCACAAGAAAATCATCACCACAGAGCTCTACACTGATAAAATCCTGACCGTCATCGCCGTAAAGATTAACAAAATGATCTAAGCACTTAATGGCAGATTCTTCGTCGAATCCAAACTCGAGGGCCAAGCTGATCAATCGAGCCTTCTCCACCTCCAGATCCTGATCGACCATTTCTCTCTCTCTCTCTCTCTCTCTCTCTCTCTCTCTCTCTCTCTCTTAATAAAAAAAAAAGCACAACACTTGAGCAGTTTGGTCATCACAAAGTTGATTCCAGCTTCTTCGCAAGCTTTTCTTTTAGATGGGCCACACTACCTTTTCTCTACCATCTCTCTTATCATTTTCCCACCGAAAGTTAGTAGCCCAGCTGTAATGTAATTCTTGATATATTATATATATAAAGAAAATATATATATATATATAATCTTTCCACTCAAATAATTTCCCACCACCAACTTTTATTTATTTTTTTTTTTTTTTTTTGAGTCATTACAACCTACCCTCCTTAAAGAAATTTCGTCCTCGAAATTAACTCAGGTGATATATGCATTCCACTGTCACCCACAAACTCACTCAAGCACTTACCAATGCACCAACAAAAATTCTTCGACTACTACATGAGTCTCAACGAATCATACCGGTAACGAACCAAACCATTACTTCTGTACCACGACAACTCTTCAAAAGCCCTAACCACCAACTCAAATAGTGGCCATCAATCGTCACAAAATAGACGATACCTTACCAACACTGTTCTACATCATACTAATATTATGATAACCCACGGGATCAAACACAAATTAAGCATATGCCGTTACCACGACAGAATATTCCGTTAGGCGCGTCATCGCGTAAGCAAAACACGCAAAATGAAAAAAAAAAAAAACGAATGCAGGGATACGGGGTTTCGAACCCCTGACTTCAAGCTCAGGCCACAGCCCAAACCACTAAGCTAAACCACTGAGCCAAGCTACTCTCGTGATCAGATATTCAAACAAATATATATATGTATGAGACACATATACATCAAAACAAAACAAAATAGAAGAAATACTCGTTGAGGGGTTCGAACCCTTAACCTCGGGCTCAACCTCTCCATCCTTAGACGCCAAACCAAACCACTCAACCAAGTCACTCTTGTGACACGATTAGTCGAATAAATGTATATAATACATAAATATACAATATATATACATATATGTATTCCTTCAAAAACTGCGTCTGACACGCGGTTTACTTTTGCGTCGGTTGGTCGACAAAAGTAGACTGCATCGATTACCGCTCGCCTCGACTACTTCTCCATCTTGTCTTCTTCCCTTCTGTATTATTCTGAATCGGAATTTTCCCTCTTCTACTTATCCCTCATTTCCCCTTCTTCTTTATCACTCTCTTCCATCTCCCTCTTCATCACTCTCTTCTGTTTCCTCTTCCTCATCGAGAGAAAAGAGGCGAACGGAGGAGAAAAGTTGTCTCAAAACTCAGTCTGTTCTCTGTTATTTTTCTGACTTTTCTTTCTTGCTCTTTACATCTCTCACCACATATGGCCTCATCTCGCCCCCTCACTCTCTTTCCGGACCTCAATGATTCGAGCTCCTCTGGACCAAGTGTCCCTGTTCCTACCCTTCCTAACATTCCTGGACCGAGTGCCCCTATTCTCATTCTTCCTAACCTTCCTGGACCGAGTGCCCCTGTTCCCATTCTTCCTAGCTTTCCTGGACCGAGTGCCCCTGTTCCCATTCTTCCTAGCTTTCCTATGATATTAGTTGAGCAAATCATGGCTGCTCAATCTGATATTGAGGCCAACCACTTCACACTAAGCTCTTGCATGGAAACCGTGACTGCGGTTACCAAATTATCTCACCGGTTACAGAATAGAACCATTGAAGTACAAAAGCTAAACTCACAACTTTCTCTACTCTAGAGCATGTACAAAGATGCGCGAGCAGAGATTTGTGCCCTAAAGGCAGAGAACAAAGAGTTGAAGCGAAAGACCACCGTCATGACCCGACTCGGAGCACCTTTGTACTTCACCTTTGACAACCAGCAGGGAGTCATATCCCTCGTCGGTCTTGCACTTACTGAGGCAGAGCCTTCAAAGGTCAACCAGCAGGGAGTCAAATCCCCAGGCGGTCCTGCACGTACTGAGGCAGAGCCTTCAAAAGTCTCCCGAAGTGACAAAAAAAGAAAGGGCTCGGTGGGAGAGCCGAGTAAGTGAAGTCGGCATGTGGCTGTTATCCAAAACAAGATCCTTTTTTTTTTGTTTTTTTTTTGTTTTTGTTGATGCTGTTGTTGCCTCTGTAATCAGGGATGTCATCCCCTGACTTCAATAAAATTAGTTTTGCTTTGCCCTTTTTGTTTTACACAACTATGACATAACTGGCATAATACCTTGAGCTCGAAAACAATTTCGTTCGACTAAATTTGAGAATGGAATCACAATACGAACACTACCCCTATACAACCGATGGGGTCACCACGGACTCACTAACTAGCAAAGCCCAAAACATGAACCAACATACAGGTATCATTCCCGCTAAATACTCAAATTACCACCATACTAATTACCTTAGAGCACTTACTTTAGAAATATAATATCCTCACAAAGAAATCTTAAAATTTCCTCTAAGAGTATTGGTTGCTAACACAACGCCCCAACATCCATCATAACATGTCCTTCAACACTCATTCATTGCACTTGAGAACATCAACAACTAATTTGAGGCAATGGACTCCACCAATCTCACAAGTAGTCCTACACGTGTATCTACCTCACATAAGGCATACCATATAAGCACATAGTCACATAATCACATACAGATTTTGTTTCTAGATAATGATTGTCCCATGATGTTGCTAGAGTTCCAATCAGAAATAGCGGTGATCAAGTGCTCTTCCAACTGGACTTCCAAGAACTCACAGACCCAATCAACATCTCAGAAATCAAACCCCATACCCATATAAGCACATAAGCATGTTATCACGTAAGCATACAATACATGCTAACGTCTCAATCAAGCGAGACAAACCCATTGTGGTACTAACCACTTCCCACGTACCCAAAGTATTCAAACCCGGTACGCTTGTAGACACCCCATTTTTGACCGTCCTCAAGACTTGGATGTCACCGCCTGAACACACGGTGATTATCCATGTTTGTGTTCGCTTGGAGTTCAGAGATTCTTGGCTCGCGCCTTGCCTCAGGACCTCCGAACTCGACCGTTTTGTGTCTGGTTTTGTACCAAACACTTGTGCTTTGCCTTGGAGGGGCAGGGAATGCCTTGTGAGGCATCCCCACACACCACCGGCACTGGCTAGAGGCCACCGGCTGGTTGGTGTTTCCACCGGCACTATATTGTGCCGGTCGGCACTCTTTTTGGCAAAATGACCATTTTGCCCTGCCGACCACTTTACAGCTGTTTTTGGAGATATTTTCAGACAGCTTTCTGGCTCTTGTTTCCCCTCCATACACGTGTATGGAGGGATGAGCCCCTTTGGTGACTTAGCTTGTAAGCTTTGTTGTCTATAAGGAGAAGGCCTCTTCTCTTGGCCAAAGTTTTAGAAAAATCAGAGGGTTAGACATTTTAGGAGAGGGAGGAGCTCTGGTTTTAGGTTAGAAATTCTATATATATCCTATCTCTCTTGTTTTGCACACTAGGTGTTTGTGCCTTACTATTGCACATCAACGCCTAGTGTTTCACCTTCTCTAAGCAACTGAGGTTCTAAGGGTTGGTTCTTGGTGTTTTTGGTTGGATTTGAGCTCAAGGAATCGAGCACAACAACTTTTGTGAAGATAGTCATCAAGGGTGAGAAACTTGCACTTTTTCCCCCATTTTTGCATTCCATTTTTGCATAGTTTAAAACAGTTTTTGTGCTTAGTCTATAACACATAAAAGTTCTGTTTTTTGAGCCTCTTTATTGTTTATTAAGAGTGCTTGGTGGTTTGGGTAGCTTTGGCCACCCTTAGGCCTTGAAAAGGCCACTTTTTGTGCCATTTTGTGAGAGATCCGAGACTTTGGTGTTAGGATCTCTTCACCACTGAAATCTTGAGGGATTTCAGTGGTGAAGAGCATGCCTTGGAGTCTCAAGAAGGAGGGGGCCACTCCCTCTCCTTGATGTCCTTGAAAAGGGCAAGTTTTGGTCTCTAGGGTGAGCCTATGCTTGAGTGTGTGTTGAGCATGTTTGACTTGTTTTCCATGCTTATATTGTCATGATATAACATGTTTCTAAGTTGGTTTAGGTCCCTCATGCATGCTTAGCATAGTTGCCTTGTAATGCCTTTTGATCCTCTAACATGCCTAGGTTGTATGCCTTAGCTTCTAGCATGTTTTAGGCTTGCATTTGTGACGTTTTTGTGCTCATATTTCCATGTTTTAGGTCTGTCTCATGTTGTTTGAGCCAACCATAGCATGTTTAATATAGCCTCTTTGCATTGGGCTTGTTGGCCTTAAGAGCATGAGTGTATAGCATGCCTTGCTTGCTTCATTTTTGACGGTTTGGAACCATTTTGCATGCTATTTCAGTCCTCCATACATGTTTGTTTGATTTCTTAGCATGCCTCTTCAATGCTTTAAGAGTATGTATTAAATGCTCCATGTTTTGGCCTTAATGCATGCCTTTGAATTCGTGTCATCTAGATGCCATCTAGGTGGTCCTTTAGGCTTAGTTTTATGTGTTAAAACTCTGTTTTTAGGTGGTTAAGTATTGCCATGTGTGGTTGTACTAAGTGTGGTTCAAAGCCTTATGGGGCTTGCCTTAATGCTTGAGCCATTTGTATGCCTTGTTTGGCTTGCTTTGTTAGTTGGTTTGGCACCATGTTTTGCATGAATTTCAGAGCTTTTCATGTATGCTAATAGTCCATGTTTGTGCCTCTTAGATGTGTTTAAGAGTTGCTTAATTATGCTTAAGTGTTGGTGCCTTAACTTATACATGTGTGCATGTGTGTTTGGCCCTCATAACTTAGCATTTGGCCACTGATTTTAGGCCTATAGGAGCTGCCTAGATCATGTCTAAGTCCATCCCCCATGTGGTTTGCATGCTTGCCTTGTGTGCTCATTTGTATGTTTGCATAAATGCCTTGCATAGTCCATGTTGCATGCCTAGTTGACATGTTTAGGATTGCATCACATTGGCATACATGCTAGGCCTCTTGAAGTGAAGTATGATAGAGGTTGAGCACCCTTGTTTGCTTGTTTTCATTACATGCATTTGAAATCAAAGTTGCATTCTTGGTTCTTAGGGCCATCATGCATGGAAATGCGCGATTGGTGGTCCGAAAATCGAGGCACATGCCCCTTTGAGTCAATAACATGATAAGGGGTGTGTATAGTGCATAAATACCTTGAATCACATTGCCATGCATGTTGTTGTCCTCTGCTGCTGTGAGTTGCAGGTTCTGCAGGTGTTAAGTGCCGACCGGCAGTCAATTGCCAGCCGACAACTTCATCTAGTGCCGGTGGCCCCCTTCTTCAGCCGATGGTGCTCTACCCCAGCCGGTGGTACTCCCCAGTGCCCTAAGAGGCACTCCTGGGACTTTGGCAATTTTCAGAGGAGGATAGCAGGGGAAACAGAGGCAATCCGTGCATGGCGATGCGATTAAGGCGATTCGGGCCTACATTTGGCCCTCATCCCGAGGCGGTTTACTGTTTAATTAGATTAATTAATTTATTTGGTTAATTTAGTTAATTTGTAATAATTAATTAGCTTGCGTGGTTAATTAGTTATTCGGTTTTGTATATTCTTTTGGACCCTCCGTGTGAGGGCGAATTTGTAATAAGTGTGGGTGAGTGGTGTGCATGTCTTCCAACCCCCACTTCTTTCTCCCTTTTATTTACCTGCTTTGACGGTAGATTAGGGCACGTTTATTTTAGCATACCTTATGCTATGCATGCGTGCATTCATGCATTTGTTTACATGCACCGGGCTCAGTACATCACGCTAACTGCATTGTATTTCAATTTCCAAATTGAATACGTGTTATCTGTAGCATTCCATATGCCATGTTTAGGATAGCCGAGCCTGCCTAGATTGCATCCTTGCCTGTGTTGCATTAGCCACTTAACATGACCTAGGGACATGCATGTCTGCTAACTAGTTTCTTGTTTTGGCACGGAGTACGATGTAAGCATTTTACGCTTTAGCATACCACATGCATGTGAATGTTGCCATGACAGTATGCTTACCATGCGGCTAAATGCTTATGTGATAAACTGTTTGGATGCCTGTGGGTGGAGGTTGGATTGCTTGAGTTGGAAAAACTCGTTGAAATCCGTGTTTTAGCCTACTTGCGAGTAGCAAATTCCAAAGCATTTTCAAAACGAACGGATATGCAATGCGTGTTTCCAAATTAGGTAATCTAGTCTATACTTGTTTGTTGTGCACATAACATAGTAATTCTAGGCTAATAACGGGGATAAGAACATGTAATGTCTTCAAAAAAGGATATCATGGTTAGTAGAGGCCGGTCTTCGGACCAAGTAAAGTGCTCATAGCTGACCTTCCCCGATCGTACCCAAGCTCCCGAGCCAAGATACTTTGGTTATGATGGACACGTGGCCTTCAGCACCGAGTCAGGGTTTCCTAAATTTCCCATTTTAAAAATATTTAGGTGGCGACTCTGTAATCTGGCAAAGCAGTCCATGTTTGGCACTACTTTTCGAAAAATCTGTTTTCCTTAAAACGATTTGCCAGAGGTGGACTCTTTGGTTCAGATTAAGAACCGCAACAAACAAAAGAGTCCGAGCTGTAGGGTGAGGCCCACGGGCGCGTCTACAACGCTCTGATACCAAGTTGTAACGCCCTGCTTATAATAACATTAAACCCACAATATCACACTATATTGACATGCATTGATATATAAAAGATCAACATCCTTCTATTCATCAGAGTCATTACATAAAGTATTACATGTTAACAACATTAAATGCCATATAGGCTTTCATCTTTCCAAGACATTGCTTGGTTACACAAATAGAGTCTCGCTCATTACACATTAAGCCCTTGGCTCGAATCTACATGTAATACATCAAAAGAAGGAAAGGTAACAAAAAGTCTGTCCGCCTCTAGCCTCCCAAGCTATGTCCTTGGAGGTGGCATGCTACCTGTACCTGAAAATGATGTTCCCATATAGGGTGAGCCACAGCCCAGTAGAAATATACTAAACCAGTTATGAACAATGACTAAAAGATTAACAGTCGATAGATGATCAACACTTTTACATTCTTTCATAACACTTTACAGTTTCATGACATTCAAGTCCATGCTACATTTCATTTTCCATTTTCTTTCAATTCTCAATTCATAACTATGGCTCAGAACCTGACCAAACAATCTATATGAGACAGTAACTCATATTAAACATTTTCCCATTTCACAATAGATAAGCATACTAGCTATATCAACACATCAACGGATAAGCATATAAGCTATATCAACACATCAACAGATAAGTATAAGAACTATATCACACCACCAAAGATAAGCATATGAGCTGTATCTACACTTCTCAAAGATAAGCATATGAAATTTGTATC
This sequence comes from Camellia lanceoleosa, assembly GCA_025200525.1. Lineage (NCBI taxonomy): Eukaryota > Viridiplantae > Streptophyta > Magnoliopsida > Ericales > Theaceae > Camellia > Camellia lanceoleosa. Next base: position 5,792,263 of record CM045770.1, on the reverse strand, counting down.
TCTGAGTCCATCCCCTATCTTCCCAAACAATATCCGGTTTAGAGGTCCATCCCCTATCTTCCCCTAAACCGCAGAGTACATCCCCTATCTCCTCTGACACAACACAATGCATATAAACAATTATTATACACATCATCAATCAATACATAAAGTTAATGTATTCTTTCAATCGTCATACTCAATGACACATTCTAGTGATTAGTTTTAGTTTGCCTAATCATCATGCATTGTCTACAACAATCAAGACTACCCTCGACCAGTAGCCCAAAGCAATTATTTCTAAGCGAAAATAAATGCACAAAATGGATAATATATCAACATTTCAATTAGGTGAGCGATAAATAATTCAACTACACCCTTTAATCCCATACATTCCCAATCTCAACATTCCCAATTCAATTCCTCATTTCTCACAATTAATTATACCAATTAATTAACCAATGTAATTAGGGCATTTTCCATAATTAACATTATAACCCTAAGGTTCCATTTTCTTCAATGTTTCAACATTAATTCCATTTCTTCATGCTAAACATGCATATAGGTTTTATATATTTAAAACCCCAACTTTTGTAAAATTACACAAAAGCCTAAACTTTCTCAAAATTACCCAACAACCCCCAACATATCAAAATGCTAAAATTTAAAGACAAAGCTCATAAAGAGGAGTAGGATATCTTTACCTCAAGCTTGAAGAGGAAACATGCAAAACTCCAAAGCACTTCAATTTACGACCCCAACATAAATTGTAGCAGCCATGCATGTGGGGTCTACTTCAATTACCAAATCTGACGGCCTATAACACAATCTCACAACAGAGATATATGGGCCAAATACCACCTATGTAAACAAGGCCCACAACTACAATTATAAATATATATATATAATATACTTGGCAATCACCAAGTCCCCCAGCAGCTCCAAAATATGTATGAAAGACATCAACAGCATCATCTGGCCTATCCGAAATACCTCCCTTCTCCTTATCATGACAGTCTAAGATATATTCAACAAGCTTTTCCTTGTCAATCCAATGAACTCTGTCAATGATGATCAAGCTAGAAAGGATCCACCATGAGTAGCAGACATCATGAAGCTTCTCAGGACGCCCATTTAGACCTCCAGATTTAGCTTGTCACTCACATAACCACCACCCAAGGAGGTTCTTATCAATATGATGCAAAGAACCGGTTATTGCAAGAGCACTCACACAACAACAAAAAAAAACTCAATAGGTTTATAAATGAGACAAACTCACAGTCGGGATGATTCACCAGCTTGATTAACTCAGTAGTAATCAAAAGCAAGAATCATATATTAAAACACAAAGCATAATATGCAAGGCATACTTTGTCCTGAATGAGATTCTGCACTGGGTGTGCATCCAAATCCACCATCCAGATTCTTGCAACTAACAATGTACTTTACAACTTTGTCCACATTAATTTTATCCAAATGATGCAACAGGGCAAGAGAACAAATTGCAATATAAGAGAACCGTGTATCAACTTCACTCCACATGTCACCTGAAAAGGATCCATCTTCATTCTGCAGCCCAGCAATATAGTTTGACACCTTATCAAATATGGCGACCAAAGTTCATAAGCCTCGATTCCATGGCTTGTAAATCATCCCAATCCTCACCGTCTTGCATAGATTCACCGATTGCCACAAGAAAATCATCACCACAGAGCTCCACATCGATAAAATCCTCGTCATCGTAGTAAGATTAACAAAACGATCTAAGCACTTAATGGCAGATTCTTCGTCGAATCCAAACTCGAGGGCTAAGCTGATCAATTGAGCCTTCTCCACCTCCAGATCCCGATCGTCCATTTCTCTCTCTCTCTCTCTCTCTCTCTCTCTTAATAAAAAAAAAAGCACAACACTTGAGCAGTTTGGTCATCACAAAGTTGATTCCAGCTTCTTCGCAAGCTTTTCTTTTAGATGGGCCACACTACCTTTTCTCTACCATCTCTCTTATCATTTTCCCACTGAAAGTGAGTAACCCAGCTGTAATGTAATTCTTGATATATTATATATATAAAGAAAATATATATATAATCTTCCCACTCAAATAATTTCCCACCACCAACTTTTATTTATTTATTTATTTATTTATTTTTTGAGTCATTACATGTGAATTTTGATTTATTCATGACTATTTCATTACATTTTACTGGTAATAATATTTTGTCTTTCATTACTGGTAATAATATTACATTTTAATAATATTAATTTTTCATTATAACCCTACAGAAATTACCATTACCTAAAGGAACAATTTACCATTATTAAACAATCGGCTACCAAAATATTTAGTAGCCAAAAGGGCTAGGGCAAATATAAGGAAAAGGAGAAAATTTAATAAAAATTAATTTTTCTTTTTACATTTTGCCGACTAAAGGCTTTCGTAGCCAAATTCATACCATTTGGCGACTAAAAGCATTTTTATCGCTGAAAATGACGTTTTGCCGACTAAATGTTTAGTCGCCAAAGACAAAAATTAAATTTTTTATTAAAACATTTGGAGACTAAAGGATTTAGTAGCCAAATGTATACCTACAGCGACTAAAAGAATTTTAGTCGCTGAAAATCAAGTTTTGCCGACTAAATGTTTAGTCGCCAAAGACAAAAATTATTTTTTTATTAAAACATTTGCCGACTAAAGGATTTGGTAGCCAAATGTATACATACGGCGACTAAAAGAATTTTAGTCGCTGAAAATCAAGTTTTGCGAACTAAATGTTTAGTCGCCAAAGACAAAAATTAATTTTTTATTAAACCATTTGCCGACTAAAGGATTTGGTAGCCAAATGTATACCTATGGCGACTAAATGAATTTTTTGTCGCCAATTTACATTTTGCCGACTAAATTTCTTTTAGTCGCCAATTGTCATATTTTTAGCTACTAAATTTTTTTTAGTCGCCAATAATCAATAGTCCCCGACTAAAAAAATTTAGTAGCTAAAAATTTGACTTTTGCCGACTAATTTTATTTTTGGTAGCCAAATCCGTAACTTTTGGCGACTAAATTTGTTTTAGTCGCCGAAAATGGTCGCCGTAGGTGTAATTTCCTGTAGTGAGGTCATTTTTAATATATTTATGACATACTTTGTATGTCAGTATATAATCTTTACTGACATTTTCTTACATGTCATAAATCATTACACTTTTTATGACATAATTTTATATCGTAGAAGGTTATTTTTAAAATAATATATATCTGAGAATATAACATTGCCTAACAGTATGCAGATATTAGCTTATAAAATGCAACCTGTGAACAAACCAAGCAGAAACACCAACTATGAAGTAAATAAAAACATCTAATATCAATACACCAAACAGCCTGCATACTAACTACCATCCTCAACTTCTATCATATCAACCTGATAACAACCTCAAACATATAAATTAAGAAAAATATCCAAATCATAAGATTTACTAATTTCTAAATTAGGACTTTAAACATTCAAAAAGTATAACTACAAATCGTAAATCAATTAGTCTAATATTTAGTCCAAAAAAATGAATTGACTAGGCCATGCAACTGTAGTTCCTATTGCATCTTGAAGATCATATATTTCATAAATGAAAGTTAAATATGTTCAAGAGTATATACAAAGGAATTAAATAAAAAGTTTTTAACTGTGCTTACATAAATTAAAAAATGAAAAACTTGAAAAATTAAGTTCTTGAATTCTGACAATATTTTGCATCTCTCCAAGAAATTTCTGAATTGAAAAATGAAAACATAAATTAAGAAACTACTAGAAGCATATGATTTAATACCCACATAATAAGTTTCCATGGGAAAGGCGTAAAAGAAAAATGAACTGTAACTATGAGAAACAACATGGTCAAATATGATTTATTTGTTACCAAGTTCTAGAGTGTGATAAAATAAAATGGTTGTGGCCAACATAAGTAATGCAGATTAGTTTTGTTTAGTTTCAGTAGTAACTAAAAATTTCATAACAAGAAAAACAAGTTACCCATCAGTCATCTCAGCATGTAACTCATCATCCATATCAAACACTGTATTAGCAAGACCACCTGTCTTCCTAACTATTTGGACCTGATATTATCGAATTTTTGAAGTTTGCCTCGTCTCAGTGCGTTTTTCTTAACCAATGGTCTTGAGTCTGTTGGACATTTGCATATTCCCTAAACAAAAAATAAATAAACAAATGATGCAACTAGTCTTTTGATTATTACAGATGACCAATTCTTTTGCCATATGATTTTTATTTTTGATGAGTGGGCATATGATGAAAACTGAATCCTTTAATCCAACCTTCCTTTAGATGCCATGTCAGGAGTATTAACACTGCACCTATAATGGCTTTGGCAAAATGTAGACAAATAGGTATTACATCGATGAATAACTGGAAGAGGAGTGAGTTTACATGGATGTAGACAATGATAACTGAGCAGTGAAGTCAAATAGTCATTACTCATTACCCAGACAAGAGAAAAGGAGTGAGTTTACAAGATAGTATATACCGCTCCATAACGCATTCCAATCATTTGAGCAAGTCCACATGGCTCATATATGGAAGGAACTAATACCATGTCTGTTGCAACATAAAGCATATGTGACAGCTCCTCACTACATAGTGGATTCGATATCAAAGCATAGAGAACACGCGGAAAACTCAATCAATAACCAGAATAGTTGACAACATATTATTCAGGATATCCGCACTGAATCCATCAGTGTGGCAGCATCCCATTTCCGTCTATGAAAATTTTGGTTAAGTAAATAGTACTAGCTGAACTTGGGAGAAGACGTGATACTCCAATTGCCAGCATAGCATGCCATGGTTGATTATTAACCTAAGAGTTACATTGGCAAATCGAATCTGTGATTTATAATGTGACAATGGTGTGCATAAGGTAGAAGTTACATACAATCATATGATATCACATCTCATTTTTAACAGTTCCCATCTCTAATGATTTTTACAGTTGAATCACAAAAGATAATTAATAAGGAAGAATCCGGTAAAGTAAATGAGTATAAGAGCATACCATAAGAATCTCCAACTCCGAAACCATGTCTAATGATCCACCCTTTACTAGTTCCTAGTACAATAACATCATTGCCAACAGCCATGCATGTGATAACTCAATGCTCCTTTGCTGCATATCATTCCCTTACAATAATGAATGAGAATTTCATTTGCAATGCATTTTTCATTACAGCGATTTTGGTTTTGACCCGTTACCTATTGCATTTTGGACACGGGTTAGTATGGTTTTGAATAGTTATTCTTATCTCTTTCCCTTGTCTTCCCATTTATTTTGGTTATCATGTTGTAATTGTGTGTTTGAGGCAAGATGGTTGCTTGTTTTTCCAAGCCTTTGTTGCCCAGATTTTGGCTCCTCCGCTTGAGCGGGCATTCTTGAGCTCAAGCGAGCTTCACAAATTTTGCTCCTCCACTCAAGCGGCCATTCTCGCGCTCAAGCGGGATTCGTCAACCTTCAGTGTATTTTTGCGATTGAAATCTTTGGAAAAGTGCATTGATGCTCGAGCGTCTCAGAGACGCGCCGTGGCCTCACCCTCTGATTCGGACTCCCTTTTTTGTTGCGGTTCTTAATCTAAACCAAAGAGTCCAACTCTGGCAAATCGTTTTGAGAAAAACAGATTTTGAAAAGAAGTGCCACACATGGACTTTGCGGAATCTGAGTCGCCACCTAAATATTTTTTATGGGGGAATTTAGGAAACCCTGACTCGGTGCCAAAGGCCACGTGTCTGTTATCACCAAAGTTGTCTTGGCTCTGAAGCTTGGGTACGATCGGGGAAGGTCAGCTATGAGCACCCCCTTTCGCCCGGTCCGAAGACCGGCCTCTACTAACCATGATATCCAATTTTGAAAACATTATATGTTCTTATTCCAGTTATTAGCCTAGAATTACTATGTTATGCGCACAGCAAACAAGTATAGACTAGATTGCCTAATTTGGAAACAAGCATTGCATATCCGTTGGTTTGAAAAATGCTTTGGAATTTGCTACTCGCAAGTAGGCTAAAACACGGATTTCAACGAGTTTTTCCAACTCAGACAATCCAACCTCCACCTACAGGCATTCAAGCAGTTACATCACATAATCACTTAGCCTCATGGTATTCATGCTATTATGGCAACATTCACACGCATGCGAGGATGCTAAAGCATAAAAACTCACCTAGTACTCCAAGCCAAAACAGAAGCTTATTAGAAATCCATGCATGGACCTAAGCATACTGAAATGTCTAATGCAACACATGCAAATATGTAATCTAGGCAGGCTCGACTATCCTAAACATGGCATGTGGAATGCTACAAATAACACGTATTCAATTTGGAATTGAAAGTACGATGCAGTTTGTATGATGTGCCGAGCCTGATGCATGTCAACAAATGCATGGATGCACGCATGCATAGCATAAGGTATGCTAAAATAAATATGCCCTAATCTACCATTATAAGCAGGTAAATAAAAGGGAGAAAGAAATGGGGGTTGGAAGACATACATGCCACTCACCCACACTTATTACAGACTTGCCCTCGCACGGAGGGACCAAAAGAATATACAGTCCAAAAATATTACAGTCCGAATACAGAATAAATTATTACATATTTCTAATTATCAAATTAAATTTAACATAAAAAGAAAGGGGCCTCAGCCCCGCCTCAGGATGCGCGAATGATGCATGCTCGAATCCGACTTGTTTGGAAACCCGCGCCATGCCACTGTTGCCTCTGTTTTCACTGCCCTGTCTCTCCAAAAATTGCCAAAGTCCTGGGACAGACTCCTTGCACACTGAGGATCATCATCGGCTGGATGAAATGGCCACCGGCCGTGTACAATAACCACCGGCTGCTTGAGAGGTTATCGGCTACCCATAAAGTGCCGGCACAAGACTTCTATATCGCCGGCGTAAAATTCTCGCAGAGGACAATTTTGACAACAACAACAGATGCAGACAGGTATGGCATGAAAATTCCAAGCAATGTTTGCACCACCACCTCCTTATCATGTTCATGACTCAAAGGCGGATGGTCCTCGACCCTCGGACCACCAATCGCAAGATTTCGGCGCGTGATGGCCCAAAAGCCAAGTTGTGCACTTTCAATGGAATGAAATGCATACAAACAAACAAGAGGCCCAACCTCCATCATGGTGATTCAAGAGGCAAGGCATGCATGCCAAATGCAACCTAAACATGTGAGCTAAATATGCAACATGAGCATAGAGGCAAATATGCAAACATGCAATATGTATTAGGCACACAACCTAAACTAACAAACATGGCATGCGAGAAACATGCAATGATGGACTTACACCAATGTGAGTGGGCCTCAACCACACTCACATCAGTGGCCATAAGACGAAAATGAGACACTCGAAATGCGTGCACGTGCACGCAAAACCGAGGACCAAACCTAAGGCACGTAATGCCACTCTAACAAGGTATGGCAAGGCATAGATCATGGAATACAAACATATGAATTTCAATCATCGAAATATGATGCTTTAATGCCCGAATCATGGCAATATGGCACCCGATACATGAGACGATCCCAAACTCAAAATTAGGCATATGAAATGGCCTACAACTATGCAATACATGCATTATTTGCACACAGTGTGAATACTATAAAGACAACCCGAGAAAAACATTTTTACAGTACAAAGCATGGTCAAACAGCAAGCGCAGGTAGGGCTCACATGGCATACAAAAATGGCCCCGCAAAGGAGCCGATGAAACAAGTGATACATGCAATGAGGGGTAAACAAATCATGCAAATTTACGGTAAATATGAGAGATTATGAAACAAGTGCATGATAGAGAGGCCAAATAGGGTTGAGCTCTTCTTCAATGTTGAAGAGAGGCTCAAAATAGGTCCACTCACAGTTTATATCAGGCTCAGAAATAGATCACACATGAACTAAAAAAAGCGTGCAAGATATTGACATACAAAATGATATTGAAGCAAGTGCATCATAGAGGGCTCAAACAGGGTTGAGCCATTAAACAAACATGTAGGATAGCTCAAAAGAAGGCCCATTTCAGTTAGGGTCGGAGCCTAAAACAGTGAGCAAGTAGAGTAGAGGAATGATACAAAAATGGAGCTCAAGAGAGGGAATGAGTGCTTACCCTTGTAGACCCAAAATCTTGGCTGCTTCTAGGACTGAAAATGGCGCCTCTTAGCTGCTGGAAGGCCCTCCTTGCTACTGGAAATGGTGTAGTGGTGGTGGTGCTAGGTGGTGATGAAGAAAGGGGGCAAGGAACTTGGAGTTTTAGGGTTAGAATATAGAGAGAGAGAGAGAGAGAGAGAGAGAGAGCTTGTATATAGGAGACCTAAATCAGATTTTTGTAACCCTTAGAACAGATCTGGAGGGCTGTATATATAGGCAAAGGGGCTGGAAAATGGGGGGAAAAAACGAGGGGAAACATTTCAAGTTTCCCTCCAAAAATTGGCCTAAAGAGGGGTATAAAGGGAAGTGGTAGCTACGGATTTCAAACAGCTGAGAGTCCTTCAAAAAAGTTGAAGAGGGGCTCAAAACAAGGAACTTTGTAGTTTACGACCAAGTCCAACACAGCCCACAAGTATGCCTAAAATACCGTGCAAAAAGGCCCAAAAAGAGGTAAAAAGGCAAGTGACAGTTGGAGATGTCAAACAGTAAGAGGTCCTTAATCAAACATGAAAAGGACCTCAAAATATGACTATCTCAAGTTTGGGTCAGAGCCCAAAAATGTAGAATGAAGGTTCGGGAACCGAAACACGCAGTTCGAGGCCCCGAAAGTGGGTCATAGGCACGGAGTGGTGCACGACCACGGTTGGTCTCTCAGACCACGGTGTCCCTAAAAAGGAGTAAATAAGATACATGCCAAAAACCGGGCAAACGGAGGTGGTTAGGCGGTCCCAACCGAGGCACACGGGCCCGACGGTTCAAAACCGAACCGGCTCCGAAATGGGAAAAATGGCCTGCGACCACAAAACGTAGCCTACGGCCACTGAGAGATGATCTACTAGACCTCTCCCTCCCCTCAGGAAGAGAAAACTGAGAGCATGGAGCCTGGTTCGCAAACCGAGGCAAAGCACAAAAGAGTCCCGAAGTCTGGAGGCAAGGCTCAGAGTCGGACTCGCAACCTCGTAACGAGCACAATATGCAACATCACCAAGCGCCAATTGATGACGCTCGAGTCTTAAGGTCGGTCAAAAATGGGGTGTCTACCTGTCAGCCTCACGCCGGCGGGACCTTTGTCTGCAAAACTTCTGGAATTGTGCATTCTACGCTCGAGCGCCACTTTTCATGCTCAAGCGGAACCTTGTGTTTGACGCTCGAGTGGACTACGTGTATTTCAGTCCGAGAATATGACATTTTGAATCACTTTTTCTTTCCTCTCTCTCTCTATAACATTCCAAAAAGCTTGTTCTTGAGCTTGTCTCCCTATAATTCACATTCTCTCTTCGATTTCATCTAGATCCATTGGGATTTCTACCCTAGCGCCTTTAAGAAAAAGGTAGAGCTCATCAAGATCTTCATTTTGAACCGAATAGAAGTGGGTTTCGACGTTCTTGGGGGTTTCACTCCTGCTTGGCTCGTCTTCTCTTTTGAGGTAGGGATCTTTCTACACCTTCATATGATATTTAGCTTAGTTATTTGTCACTTGTGTAACAATTGTGTGATTTGGGGATATTTTAAACAACCTAGGGTTTGGGCATAAAATGAAAAGAGGGGTTTTGGGTGTAGGTGAAATAAATGCTTGTGGGGTTTGAAAATGATGTTGTGTTATGTCTACTTTGATGATTTTGGCACTTGGCTAATATTTGGGGAAAATGGGGAAGTTGCCCAAATTGGATCAACTATTATTTTGTACAAATAATTGGAATTATTATTGAAAATGTGAAATTGAGAGGGTATTGATATGAATGGTGGGATTGGTTATGCATTAACTCAACCATTTAGAAGTTTCGAATAACCTATTTGTTTGAAGATTTAATATCTATTTAGAGATAACTGTATTGGGCTATCGGTGAAGAATAACTTTGATTGTTGTAGAAATTGCATGTGATTAGGTGAATTGAAACTAATCTTTTGATGGTTATCATTGAATATGACCGTGTTTGTATACATTGTATATGTATGTTTGTTTGGAAGTGGAAATGAGATGTGCTTCATGCTTGATTATCTGTCTAAATACATTGCTTATGTATGAATATTTGTTTGGGAGGAGAAAGAGGATGGACTCCATTATAATTAAGTTGGTCGGAGTGTCCTAGGTGAAAGTCCTGAAATTATACATGGGTGCCTAGCCCGCAGACGAAATATCCGTAAAATGCAATTGTAGTACTTGTATAGCCTACGTTTACATGGGTCCCGTTTGACAGCTTCTTGTGGACGAAATTTATGTGAAATAGAAGTTTGACGTGGTCATGCATATGTGTTGTATGATTTGAAAATTATTGAGTTGTAGCCTCAATTCGATTATCAAGACATAATGAAATTGACTCATGAATGGAGATAAATAAGTGAACGGAATATGAATTGGAAGAGAATGGATTAATACTTGAAATTGATATCTCACAAGTATATAAAGTTGTGAAACGTTTTACCACATTGCGTTGCTTGTGCACTTGTACTTATACCTTTGCTAAGTTTCATATATTGTGTTAGATGATTTCTACTGAGCTATGACTCACCCTATTTAGGAATAACATTTCCAAGCAATGATGGCATGCCTCCTCCAAGGCAATAGCATGGGAGGGATGTTTTGGAAGCAAGAGCTTCATGTTTTTTTTATTTTTTTTATTTTTTTATTTCTGTATAGCCTAGGGCTAAATATGTAATGAGTGAAGCTCACTTTTGTTGTAACCAAGTTAATGCTTGGAAAAGTGTAAGCCAATAGGCCATTTATTTCTATTAAACTCTTTTGTATACTTAGCTTTATGTAATAAAAGGACTACTTACTCTGATGCATGCGATCATTAATGTATGTTTTAGGTTGTATCTATTGTGTATTTTGGGGGCGTTACATTCATTATTTTCTTTGTCAACCAAACATGGGAATGGACATTTTGATGGAATGAACAATCCATTCCAATGAACCAAATACTACCTAAGGCCTTGTTGGCTTGTGATATAACTCGTAGAAGTATAAGTAACACCACCTCCCCCATGGTATTACTTGTACAAGACCATGAGATTATATCCCTCCCCAATCCAATGGTCATAAATAATCTTCAAAATTGCTAAAGACCCCAAAAATTCTACCAAAAATTTTACCAAATGTCTTACATGGGTGTGAGTCCCACATTGTGTGTGTCCCACACCCATGTGAGACATGTGTCACACACCCATTCGAACCGCAATCATCCCAATAAACTAAATTGCTTTTGAATTTTTTTTGAAAACTGAAAACGAAACTTCTTTGAATTGTTTTTATTTTAAAAAAAGTGAAATTGATTTCAGACATTCCAAATTTTTTGGAAACGAAAATATCAAAACAAGTTTTCACTCTCTTTTTCATTCCCAACCACCTCCAATCACCAAAATGAAGAGTGTTTGTGGATGATGATGCCCTGTTGTTTTAATTCTAAACCATCAATGGTTTTTTGAATTATGGATGATGAATACATTGTCAAATCATATTTGCAGGTTTGTCTATGTCTCCATCAATACGACTCCACTGGCGCATAGACGAAGAGGATGGTTTTGGAATGGAAGGCATTCCTCTCAGGTGGCAGGAAACATCGAGATCAATTTAAAGTGGTATTCCTACAATTCCTCAAAAACTCAGATATGCTTCTTTGGGGAAGGGATCTAAATAATGTCAACTTGTATTTTATAAGCATTGGATCCATTCCCTCGTGTTCATTTTGGGACAGTTAGTTGGTGAAGAAAGGGGGAGGTTTTTAATTTCTTTATTATTTTTTAAAATTTCTAGTTTTGGATCAAAATGAGGCGCAGGGCCTCGAAATGCCAGACCCCTTCCCCCTCAATACAAGGCACGGCCAGTGCAAATGTAATTTTGAGCATGTCGGTTATATAATCATTTTACAAAGAATTATGTAAAGCTATCTTAGCAGAAGAAATTACAAAATTATCGATCCTTACAATTGTCTTACAGTAATTGCATGATTGTTGCCACATTATATTTGACTTGTGCTCCATTTGCAACCATCAGCTTCATTGAAACAAAATCAGATAATTTTTCAATCGACACTTGACATTTCGCACTAGTGGTTTGCCTGTGTTGACAGTTTTGCATGTTTTGGAACATCGTTGGCTAAAATCTATGTAATCCCTCCGGTTAAATGAGCAAAAATTTTGGTGATCGCCTTATTTTTATTGAAAGACTATACATATCCTCTCTCTCTCTCTCTCTCTCTCTCTCTCTCTCTCCACAATATTTGTAAATTGCTCATTTCAACTATTTACACTGCTAATGACTATATGAGTTTCAGGCCAATGATAAACTTCACAAATTCACAATATGTTTTCCACTTCAATCCTACATGCTAGAGATGATGGGAGGGAATAGAGAATTGCATCAAGACACATCACTCCCTGTAATAAGAAAATACACATCTTTCTACACCTTTCTTCAAAATAACCTCCTTGCCAATTCTGTTTGGTTTGATTTTTAAAATTTATTTTTTAAAAGTTTAAGAACTAAAATCTAAATACAAATAGAGAAAAATGATAATAAATCAAAATACTCATCATTTTTATATAGTAATTTTTTTTTGAGGGAAACAATAATTTTTATTTATTAATTTTTTTGTCTTTATTTTTGTTATAATCAATTTTAATTTTTTTGTCTTTATTTTTGTTATAATCAATTTTATTTTTTTCAAAAAAAATTTAAAAAACTGATTTTAATGGCCAATTGCCCACAATGGAAACAGATCAATTCTTTGACTCTCAAATATGAACAAAATGAAAAAGATACATTCAAAGCTGTTACATTTAAGAGAGAGAGAGAGAGAGAGAGAGAGAGAGAGAGAGAGATTTGGCAGTAACATTCTATGAACTTGTATTTCTCGTATACAAATGTGTATTAGTAACAAAACCTCGAGCAACTAACGTGTAAAAATTGCAAGGGAATGATATCACTGTGTTATTCAAACCTGTAATTTTATTTTATTTTATTTTTCATTTTCTATTTCTCCAGCAAGATCCTTTCAAAAAAGCCACCATTTTTCATTCTCTCTCTCTCTTCCATTCTACTGTCTTTTTACTATATATGCCGGAGACTAAACTTCTAACCAAACTACCGATGCTCTGAATGATAAAATCTCTAATAATTGGCAGAAACCTGGGATTCTCTTCTCAGTATTTGCAACACGACTGTAAAAGACATAGAATGTAACGCCCCCAAAAATATTACAATAAAGATAACTCATATGCAGAATAAATATGAGAAACAACATACTTTCATATATCAGCGTTCACTATTTAACAAGCATTTAAATGCCATATAGGCTATCATCTTTCCGAGACATTGCTTGGTTACACAAATTGAGTCTCACTCATTACATCTTAAGCCCTTGGCTTTACAAATAACAAACATTAACACATGAAGCATAAATAGGAAACTCTTGTTTCCCGAGAGTCCATCCATGCTATTGCCTTGGAGGTAACATCTCACCTGCACCTGAAAATGATATTCCCGTATAGGGTGAGCTAATGACCAAGAGAGATATGCTAAACATAATATGTGCAATAACTAAAACGTAAGCATTCGATAAATGTTTGACTCACATATATCCATTCATAATCCATTTCAATTACATGATAAATGTATCCATGTTTCATAATAATTACCATTTCTTAATTCATAATCCTGGCTCAGAACCTGGCCACCCTTTAAGTGAGATTATATCTCATATCAACAGTACTTCCATTTCAATTGAGATAAAGACTCAAATTAACATTTCCGGTTTCATGACATTAAGTCCATATTGCATTTCATTTCCCATTTCTTTTTCAACTTTAAGTTTGAAAACAAGGCTCAACACCTAGCCAAATAACTTAATGAGGTTAAGACTCATCTTTAAAACACTTTCGAAATTCATGATGGATACACATTTTAATGCTGTATCGATAACACATAAACTATTTCCACACTTTACTTAAAGATACACATTTCAATGTCAGATCAACATAACATAGAATCACTTCTATACTTCACAATTGATAACGATATACATTTTAGTGCTATATCAAATCAATTTAAACACTTCTATAATCAACACTTGATACACATTGTAGTGCTGTATCAATGTCACACAAAATCCGGTTTAGAGGTCCATCCCCTATCTTCCCCTAAACCGTGGAGTACATCCCCTATCTCCTCTCACACAACACATGTATATAAACGTAGATCATATACAATCAATTAATACATAAAGTTAATGCATTATTCCAAATGCTATATTTGATGACATATTCAATTGATTAGTTTTAGTTTGCCTAATCATCATGCATTGTCTACAACAATCAAGACTATCCTCCACCGATAGCCCAAAGCAGTTATTTCTAGACAGAAAATAAATGCTACAACAGATATATATAATCTCAAGATTTTCAAAGTGGGTGATTAAAGAATCCAACTCCACCATTCTACCTTATATTGAGTCGATTTTATTATTTCCAACTCAATTTCATATTTCCGTATTAATTGTCATTAATTACAGTAATGACCCAAATATACCCAAACATGTCATTTTTCCCTTTTTCTCAATATTGACCCAAAGGCTCAAATATTAACAAAAAATATCAATAATCTCCATTTTTAAAACCAAAACACACAGGTATGAGTCAATTGAACAAAACCCCTGTTTTCAACATTATATAACTCCAACCTTAAGTTCCCAAATCAAACCATCTATACAAATAACTCAACATTTATGTTCAAACACATAAGAATGAGTAGGAATCCCTACCTCAAATTCGGAGCTCAAATGGAGAAGATGAAAAGAGATGAAACTCGATTTCCACCACACACCACAAAGCCCTCGAGAAATTTCACAACTTTGGCAAAGGAACTATGGCCAAAATCCCAATGGAACTATGGCCAAAATCCAGCTTGGCACAACTAAAATTTATAACTTGAGCTCGGCTCGTAATGGCTCATTAAACCAAGAAAGAACCATAGAAGCTGATAAGCTAACCCTCTGCACTTACACTTATATAGAAGTTTGTCCCCCTTCAATTGTATCTTGTAATCGATGTGGGACTTCCAACAAACACACCAAACGACGTCGTTTGGCACAACACTTTCGTCCACTCTTTGAGTCCCACATCGCTGAGAGAGGAAACATTTTCGTGTCCAGATGCTTATAAAGTGGTGAATTGTGAACATAGATCAAGTAACTTTGAATGCATTATGAATTTTTGTTTTGAGGGGTGCTGCCCCTCAACCCCACCGTATGCTGTTCTGAACTCATGAAGACCGACCTCCTGAGCCAAGGCGCTTGATTACAAGGGCCGCCTGGACCTCGCCAAGGGGCACTGCCTCGAATTCTCGACCGGCCCAATCGAAGTGGCAAAACATAAAAAAAAAAAAGATTGAAACCGGGATTGCTACAACCTCCCCACCTTAGGAAATTTCGTCCCCGAAATTAAGTACGAGTTTTCAAAACTTTTTTTTTTTAAACAATATTACAATTTATTACCCAACAACTCGACCCTTTTATCGTCATTCCGTCTCTATTCAAGAGACATTTCACAATATATACTCAATATGCATTATTAGCATGCTTTTCCTTGAAATTCAATAATTTCAACATTTATTCCACATTTCTATATCATATTCAATATTCATGATATATTCCATTTCTACAATACATTTAACATATACAATGTTACAATAAACTTCCATTTCGAGGCAAGTTTCAAAATATCTCCACAAACCAAAACATATACAATGTTTTACAACTTAAGACATATATAATGCTCTTAAAGTTCAATAGTACCAATATAAAGTTAAGCATCTATAAACCAGTCCGGATATTTCTCACGGACATCTACCTCACGTTCCCAAGTGGCTTCTTCCACCCCGTGATGTTTCCATAAAACCTTTACCAAGGGAATGGTCTTGCCTCGCAAGACTTGATCCCGCCTATCCAAGACCCGAACCGGTCTCTCCTCATACGAGATATCCTTGTCAACTTCCAAATCGGTCCAATCCAGCACATGGGATGGATCCGACTCATACTTCTGAAGCATACTAATATGAAACACGTCATGTACCCCGGACAACTGTGGCGGTAAAGCTAAACGATAGGCAACTTCGCCTATCCTCTCAAGGATCTCAAAAGGACCAATAAACCGAGAGGACAACTTCCCACTCTTCCCAAACCTCATCAATCCCCGCCTAGGTGATATCTTTAGAAAGACGTGATCACCCACCTCGAACACCAAAGGTCTCCTCCTACGGTCAGCATAAGATTTCTGACGACTCTGGGCTGTAACAAGCCTCCTACGGATAAGCTCAACCTTCTCGCTGCTTCTCACCAACTCCGACCCAACAAAGGTGCATCACCCACCTCGCCCAACAGATCGAGATTCCACACGGCCGGCCATACAAGGCCTCAAATGGTGCCATACCAATACTAGATCGAAACCGTTGTTGTAGGCAAACTCCACCAAGGGCAAGTGCCTCTCCCACGCCCCACTAAAGTCAAGGACACAACCTCAAGCATATCCTCAAGGATCTCAATAGTACGCCGACCGCCTGTCACCGAGGATGATAAGCCGCTAAAGGTCAACTTAGTGCCTAAGGCACTCGCAAACTCGCCACAATCTAGCAAGAAACGAGGATCTCTATCCGAGACGATCGCCACCGGGACCCCGCAACCTCACTATGTCCCGAATATACAAGTCGGCAAGA
This sequence comes from Camellia lanceoleosa, assembly GCA_025200525.1. Classification (NCBI taxonomy): domain Eukaryota; kingdom Viridiplantae; phylum Streptophyta; class Magnoliopsida; order Ericales; family Theaceae; genus Camellia; species Camellia lanceoleosa. The sequence goes on along the minus strand of CM045770.1, from coordinate 5,775,362 downwards.
TGATCTACCGAATCTCTCACACGATAGGAATGAAGTGCGCCGACTTAGTCAACCGTCTACAACCACCCAAATAGCATCACTACCCCGCCGAGTCTTCTAAGGCCTACAACGAAGTCCATAGTGACATGTTCCCACTTCCACTTCAATAAACAAGGGTCAGAATAAACCCGCTGCCTTCGATGTTCGGCCTTCACTTGTCGACAAGTAAGGCACTTAGACACGAAAATCGCCACATCTCTTCATTTCCGCCACCATAATCAAGCACCCAAATCCCGATACATCTTAGTGCCTCCCGGATGCACCGCAAGGCGTGAATGGTGAAACTCTCAGAGTACCTCCTCTCGGCATGACTCTGGCACAAACAATCGGTCTCGGTATCTCACACTCTGGTCAGGATACTCAGACAAACCCTTCTCAACCTTCCCATAGGAGATCTTCTCTCGGAAGGATTCCACCTCAAGGTCACCTCTCTGTGCCTTTAACACTCGAGCCACAAGTGTAGGCTGCGCGACAACAGAAAACAAGGCCGCAGCCTCAACGGATTCGCCCAGAAGCAAATCAAACTCCCCAAGTGCACCCAACATCTCCCATTCCCGGATTGCTATACTAGCTACGTCACCAACAGATTTCCTGCTGAGGGCATCGGCCACCACATTGGCCTTCCCCGGATGATAATGCAACGCGAAGTCATAATTTTCAATGAACTCCATCCACCTCCTCTACCTCAAATTCAAATCTTTCTGTGTAAACAGATATTTCAAACTCTTATGATCCGAGAACACCTCGAATCTCTCACCACAAAGGTAATGCCTCCAGATTTTCAAGGCAAAGATCACTGCTGCTAGCTCTAGGTCATGCGTATGGTAATTCTTCTCGTGTATTTTCAACTGACGTGAGCCATAGGCAACCACTTTCCCCTCTTGCATCAACACACAACCCAAACCCTCTCGTGAGGCATCACAATAGACTGCATAACCCAACCCTCTCTCCGGAATAATCAAGACCGGAGCGGTGGTCAATCTAACTTTCAGCTCTTGGAACGACTTTTCACAAGTCTCACTCCATACAAATTTGACTCCCTTCCGAGTCAGTCTAGTCAACGGCGAAGCTAACCTGGAGAAATCCTTCACAAACCGTCGGTAGTACCCAGCTAATCCCAGAAAACTACGAATCTCAAACACACTCTTAGGCTGTGCCCAATCTTGCACTGCCTCAATCTTGGATGTATCAACAGATACTCCTTCCCCAGAAACCACATGGCCTAAGAACTTGACTTCTCCTAGCCAGAACTCACACTTCCCAAACTTGGCATAAAGCTTATGGGCTCTAGGTAACTCAAGCACCACTCTCAAGTGCTCCTCGTGCTCTTCCTCAGAAGATGAATAGATAAGAATGTCGTCCACAAAAACGACCACAAAACGATCCAAGAATTCCCGGAAGATCCGGTTCATCAAGTCCATAAAGACTGCCGGTGCATTGGTGAGCCCGAATGGCATCACCAGAAACTCATAGTGGCCATACCGCGTATGGAATGCCGTCTTTGGAATATCCTCCTCTCTGACTCTCAACTGGTGGTAACCTGATCTCAAGTCTATCTTAGAGAAACATCGGGAACCCTTCAACTGGTCAAACAAATCATCGATACGGGGCATAGGGTACTTATTCTTCACCGTAACCCGATTCAATTTCTGGTAGTCGATACAAAGTCTCAAGGCACCATCTTTCTTTTTAGCAAAGAGGGCCGGTGCTCCCTACGGCGAAACACTTGGGCGAATAAAGCTGATAAGCTAACCCTCTGCACTTACACTTATATAGAAGTTTGTCCACCTTCAATTGTATCTTGTAATCGATGTGGGACTTCCAACAAACACACCAAACGACGTCGTTTGGCACAACACTTTCGTCCACTCTTTGAGTCCCACATCGCTGAGAGAGGAAACATTTTCGTGTCCAGATGCTTATAAAGTGGTGAATTGCGGACATAGATCAAGTAACTTTGAATGCATTATGAATTTTTGTTTTGAGGGGCGCTGCCCCTCAACCCTGCCAGGGCGCTGCCCTTGGAACCTTTCAGCTCGCCAGCATCGCCTTGACCCGCAAGGGCCGCCTAACCGCCCAAATAAGTGGCAAAACATAAAAAAAAAGATTGAAACCGGGATTGCTACATAGAACCACATACCAATTTATCGAGGGGCAAAATGTAGTTTTAAGTTGGGGCTCTCCCACTTGGGTTGTCTTTGTCTTTGCTTTAGAATGCCAAATAGAGAAGCACAATGTGTTGACTTATAATCGAATTTCTCGCAGCATGATTGAAGCAATTCAATCACTTTAAGGCACCTACACACACAAATTGAAAATAAAATTAAAAAATTAAAAATAGATAGGATGATAACAACTCATTGAGTTATGTTTGGTTTTGGCTTTTTGGCTAAAAAAAGACAAAATTGGCTAGATAAATCAATAAGATAAAATGTTACATCCAAACCTTAATCATTACACTTTTTCTCTCGCAGAAGTCAAAAAATGTTTATCACTAATTATAAGTTTTAGCAATATTTTTAAAAAATTGTCACAAAAAAGTTACTAATTTTCAACTTTTAACGACAGTTTGAAAAATTCATCATAGAAAATCGTCACTAATTGTAAGTTTTAGCGATATTTTATAAAAACCGTGACCAAAAAAAAAAAGTAAATTAATTGTCAATTTTTAGCGGCACATGTGCAAAAAAATCATCACAAAAAATTTTAATGGTAATTTTACTAGGACTTATTTTCAATAGCACTTAATGGTAATTAAGTCCAACTATTAAGACCTATTTTGAATATTGAGGTTGGGATCTCAAACAAAAATGTTATTTCCAGATGTTCAACAGCAAAATTAGTAAAAATTTACTATCTATCAAAGTAAAACTTTACTATTAATATTATTAATTCGATATTGTAACTAATTTCTCATTTAATATTTATAGTAGTAATGGTAACGATCATAGTAAGTATGGTGGTTAGTGATGTTAATGGTAAATTTACTATTTATATGTTTAAATTAGACAGTAAAATTTTACTGTCTAAATTAATAGAGTAACATTTTACTGTCCACAATAATAGTGAGTTTTGAATTTTTTGTGTTACTATTTTGTAGTTGTTTGCTAAGTGGTGGCGGTGGTGGCGGCAACAACGTTGGTCGTTAGTTGATGGTGGGGAAAGTTGCTGGAAATGATGGCTAGAGTAGATTGTTGAGGGAGAAGCCGTTGGAGGATGATAAAGAAAATTGTCAAAAAATGGTCATTGAAGATTTTTGCCAAAATATGTCATTGGAAAGTCTGTGACCTTGACGTTGGTTGCTAGAAAATTGGCATCGGCCTATAGCGATCCCGGTTTCTCTTCCTTTAATTGTTGTATTCCGGACTTAGGATCCGTGAAGTTGATGGTTGCATGTCATGTTGTCATTCTTTAATTCCCTATGTTTGAGTTTTAGGATGTGTTGGGCGTGTTTCGAACAGGTGGGTTGAGCCTTAGTTCAAATTCTTGTTGCCCAGTTTTTGAGTGGTCCGCTCGAGCGGGTCCTTGTGCGCTCGAGCGGAGATTCCATACTTCCAGCATTTCGTGCTTCTGCAAAAGTACTGCAGGCTTGTTTTTCACACTCGAGCGGGTTTCCCTACGCTCGAGCGGGCCTTTTGGCACTAGAGCGGGTGTTCACTGTATGAGAAAATACTGGGAGGGAAGAATCCTCGCTCGAGCGGACTGGTTTTCGCGCTCGAGCGGATGTATTTTATTTTTGTGTCTTGGTGCTCGAGCGGGCCTTATTGGGCTCGAGCGGATCCAATTTTTTGTGCTTGGCGCTCGAGCGTCATATTCTCCACTCGAGCGGGTCCTGCATATATCAGTTGGCAGTTGGGCATTTTTTAATCACTTTTCACTTATCATTCTCTCTCTTACTTTTCCAAAAATCGATTTTGAGAGCTCGTCTCTCTAGAAAATACCTTATCTCTAGGGATTGATCTAGCTAGAGTGACCTACTCTCTTAGTGCCTTTGTAAAAAGTGCGTTGATCATCGAGGGCTTCGCTTTGATCCGAAAAGTTTGGAGTTTGGAGCATTTTCGATTTCATCATCTTCTCCGTTTGAGCTTTAACTTCGAGGTAGGGGTTCCTACTCATCTTTATGATCTTTAACCTAAATGTAGAGCCTTTGTATAAATGGTTTGGTTTGGGAAGTTAGGATTTGTAATGTATTATATTGAAAAATAGGGGTTTTGTCTTTTTGGCGCATATATATATATATATAAATTTGGGTTCTTAAAAAGAGATTATTGATGTTGTTGGGTTAATATTGAGTTTAAAGGGAAAAATACCATATCTGGGTATATTTGGGTCATTAGTGTAATTAATGACATTTGTTATGAAATTGAGTTGGGGATAATGAAATTTGATCATTTAGAGATAGAATGGTGGAGTTCGATTTATAAATCGTTCACTTTTGAAAATGTCAATTATATATCTGTTGAGGCATTTATAATCTGTTTAGAAATAATTGCTTTGGGCTATCGGTGGAGGATAGTCTTGATTGTTGTAGACATTGCATGATGATTAGGTATTTGAATACATGGGTGTCGAATCCCGCGGATGAAATTTCCGTAAAATGGCCATTTGAATATAATAATAATACATGGGTGCCGAATCCCGCGGACGCAATTTCCGTAAAATGGCAATCCGAGTATATCTATACATGGGTGCCGAGTCCTGAATATCCGTAAAATGGCCATAAGAGAATGAAAATACATGGGTGCCGAATCTCGCGGATGCAATTTCCGTAAAATGGCAAGTTATAGTATTGTTGGCATGAGATGTAGTCTCACTTCAGTTATTTGGCCAGGTTCTGAGCCATGTTTATAAGTTGAATTGTGTTAAGTTAAACATTTATCAAGTGCTAATGTTTTAGTTATTGCTCATATTATGTTTAGCATATCTCTACTGGGAGTTGGCTCACCCTATATGGGACATCATTTTCAGGTACAGGTAGCATGCCTCCTCCAAGGATGTAGCTTGAGAGGCTTAGTGGCTAGGACATCTTTTGTGATTACATTTTTGTATTACATGTATATCAAGCCAAGGGCTTCTTTTGTGTAGAGTTAGTACTCTCCTTTTTGTAACCAAGTGTTGACTTGGAAAGTTGTAAGCCTATAGGGCATTTACTTTTGTTGTCAACATGTAATACATTTTGTAATGAATACTCTGATGAAATGTGATTAGGCTTCACTCTCTTATGTTTAAACATGTCAAGAATGTATGATTTATGGGTTTATTTTGAGGGCGTTACAGGCCGATGGTGGTCGTTGAAAAATTGTTACCAATCAGCAGTGGTTAGTAGTGGCCGACAATAATTAGTGGTGATTGTGGTAATGTAAGGTGGTGGAAATGAAGGTTAGAAATTGAATGTGACATTATTTTAATATTTTGGATTTTGTCCTTACATTTTATTTTTTCCTTTTTGACAACAAAATTTGCAATTGAGAATTTCTTACCAAAAACCCTATCTTATTTGCTCAATTCAATTAATAAAAACATCAAAATTTACCCCCCTTTTTTTTGCACCACAAGGTACACATTAGTTTAGTAGGGGCTAGAGGTCAGTTGTTTTTTTTTTTTAACATGTAATTTATGAAATAAAACGTACCATTAACTTTTCCATCTAAAATCACAAATTGTGAGTACCATAGACTAAATCTATTTTTAAGACAAAAATACTCATACATCTTCAAATTTACAAAAAAAAAAAAAAATGTCACCTTCCATGTTTCTATTGTTTCTCTCTACTCCTTTCCTTCCCAACCATTACCACCCCCTCTCTCCTTCATTTCTCCTTCTCTTCCTTTACTCTTTCCTTGTTTTTGGCTCCTCATCAACCTCAACTGTTTCACCATGTAACGCCTTAGCCTTCTCTTCATTTCCTCTTTATTTTTTGGCTCCTCATCAACCTCAACTATTTCACTCAGATTCCCTTAGCTTCCTCCATGACTCCTTCTTTCCCTCAAACCACCACCCACTGCAAAATCACTTTACCACACATTGCTAATGCGCTCCAAATTCATTAACTTTTAATGCCCAACTAACACAAATTGATTTACCATATATTTTATCTTTGATATTGATTGTCCAAAATCAAACACTTCTTTGATGCCAAACAATATGTGTGTGTGTGTGTGTGTGTGTGTGTGTTTAATAGATACTAGTTGTGTGAATAATTCTCCATAGCAGTCTATTTTTTTTTTCAAGCCAAAACAAAGTGACATTTTGTGGAGTTGATTTTCAATGTTCAAAGGATGGCTGGTTTTTAAATGTTGGTGAAGTGGAGACTGTGTTTTAGAATTTCAGTGGCCATTTGTGTGGGTGTATTTTACTATTATGATGGTGAGATGAGAGTGGGTGAGTGATTTTCTAGTGTGCAGGAGTGTGTCTTGCCGAGTCTCAAGTTGGGATTAAATTTACTACTGCTGGCAACCATGGAGGAACATAAAGTAAATATGTATAGATTTATAGGTTTAATTTAGAAGAGAAAAAGAAGACAGGCGACAGTATAAAAATCAATTTAAATACTTTATTAACAAGAGTTATATACACATGCCATGAGAACGGGTAGAAACATCTCAATACACGTTCTTCTACTTATTCTTCTCGTTTTCTTTCCTTTTTGACATTGGCTAGTCTTTGAACAACGACACTATTTGAGCATTTAATTGAAACAATCGTATTATACAAGACTAAAGCCTACTTGTCAGGGATCTCCTCAAATAACTTGATTTATTTTTTTCTGCCACTTGAATTGAATTACATGTGAATGCATCTCATGTTAGAAGAGCAACAATTGAATGTACAACAATATGCTAGTCTTTAATCTGTTTCCCAGCTTTGCGGTAGATATTTCTCCCTGTACTGATAAAACTGGCTGGCACCTTAAATTGGTACTCTTCTCTGCATTATGGCCGCCTTCTTTTCATTTGTTTTCATTTTTTGTGATGGTCACCTTGCTCACAAGAAAGTGCAGCCTGGCAATGAGAGGTTGAGGTGCCCTTGTTACTAGTCAAATCCCCTTACACAGAGAAATCTTGCAAAATAATTATTCCATTAACATTAGCAAGTAAAGCATGGTTGAATAAAATTCCTTCATGAGACTGATGAGTAGGTATTAAGGGATAGGGGATCATCTCTGAATGAAATTTGAACAAGTTGGAATTCGATTAGTCACAGCCTTCAATTACATTAAGCCACTGTTCTGTGAAGTATATAGTATATTTTAGATCTCCTTAGCATATAGTTTATCGTTTTATATTGTGATTTGATTTGTAGAGAATGAACAGCTTGTGTGTAAGGATGACAGTTGGCGGAGTTAGAGTGGTGTTTTGTCAACTGAACAGTGCTATTGATATTTGATCATTATTTTGTTGTTAATAATAATTCCAAAATTTGTTGGGGTAATGAGTATATTAAATGAACAATGGACAATTGAGAAGTTTGTTGTTGTATCATCATCATGTTCTCTTAGTTTATTAGTTACCATGGGTAATGGAAAGAAGCATGGGTAATAGACAAGTTCATGGTGATTTTGTGTCCAGATAGACCCTTAAACTATAGCAGAGCAAGGATGTAACTCACCTACAAAACATTATTAGGTCTCAAGAAGATTTTTTCCCAAAAATGTGTTATGCTGGCATTGGTCTTCCAAGATCAAGAAAGAAATTTGAATAAGAGAAGGGGGATAGGATGAGTATGAAAATCAAATCCATTGAATTTTGGTCTCTCTAAAAAAGTTCATCGAAGCACAGAGCTTTGCTACTATCAAGCTTAGTTTGGTTAGATAGAGAATATAGGAAAGTGAAAGAAAAAGCAAAAAATATATTTTTTGTGTTTGTTTAGATAGAGTCCTAACAAGTAATGAAAACTAAAGTTTCTTGTACAATTCAAATTAGCTTGTTAGTTAGGCTTACGATTTCTAGCAAAATACACAAATTTATTTTTCCCACAAAACTTGACAATGCTTTTTTTATTTTCCTCTTTAAAATGCTTCTCTCCATAACTCCCTATTATACGGTGATTACATTTTTTCCCATAATTTTCTTGCAATGTTGACACATTTAGTGTTTATGGTGAAAAAGATCTATTTACCTTTAAAAATTTATGATACAGAGGCCCGTGCCCATGGAACATCAATAGGATTAAGGCTGGATTCATGTTCAGCAAACATCTGCATTAGTGGCCAATGTGTGTTATAATGCTATCTATGAAGAAAAAAAAAAACAATGACAACAACAACAATTGGCTTCAACTTTTGCCAAAGTAGGATGGTAAAGCAAGCTAGCATTTTACAGGTTTCAATTGAAATTCATAGTCCCTTTGTTGGTGGGTGGTGAGGTTATAAAGCTGCTGTAGAGGTTCCCATGGGAAGTGGTAGTTCTACCATGCAAATAGATTACTAATAGAGATGAGAGTAATTAGATGGAAATAATTAGACTACCTCATTAACTTGGAAGGACGTGCCATTGAGTGGAAAGCTTCCTCTCATAGGGCCAGCCCTAGCCTAAGGCCAGTAAGGCCTGTGCCTTAGGGTCCAAAATTTTGGCCCGAAAATAAGGCCCCTAAATTTAGTAAAATGTTCTAGGCCCAATATATATATATATATATTTTTGGTTTTAGGATCAATTTAAAGGGCCCCAAAATATTTTATTGGATTCATGTATGGTTTAGCCCATATTTATTTGTAAGTGTAGTTTGGCCCATATTTATTAAAATGAAAATATATATTAAAAAACAAAGTGTTAGGCCCAAGAAGAACAATACATACAATTTATGGGCCCTATTTTGTTTTTACCTTCTTTATCTATTAGATTTTAGTGGAATAAATAATTTTGCCCGATTTGTTTTATCTAGTTCTTTATCAGTTTTAATTGAATAAAATTTTCCTAATTTTTTTGCTCTAATTTTGTTTCATTAAATTGTTTTGTTTACAATTTTAATGATTATATGTGCAAGTAAATTTTTTTGTAGCTACAAACAAATAAAAAAGTTGTAACTTATCGTTTTATCCCTGACTTTTTTCTTCAATGTAAGAGGGGCCTCCATTTCCGAAATTACTTTAGGCCTTAAATCTCGTACAAAATATTTTATTGGGTCCATGTATGGTTTAGCCCATATTTATTTATAAGTGTAGTTTGGCCCATATTTATTAAAATGAAAATATATATTAAAAAAAAAGTGTTTGGGCCCAAGAAGAATAATACATACAATATATGGGCCCTATTTTTTTATTTTTTTTTGGTTTACCTTCTTTATCTATTAGATTTTAGTGGAATAAATAATTTTCCCAAATTTTTTTACCTAGGTCTTTATGAATTTTAATTGAATAATTTTTTTGCTCTAATTTTGTTTCATTAAATTGTTTTGTTTATAATTTTAATGATTATATGTGCAAGTAAATTTTTTTGTGGTTACAAACAAATAAAAAAGTTGTAACCTATCGTTTTATCCATGACTTCTTTTTTTTTCAATGTAAAAGGGGCCTCCATTTCCGAAATTCGCCTTAAGCCCTCCTAAATCTCAGGGCTGGCCCTGATAGGACAATGCTAAAACAAATTACCAATGCTCTCCTCCCCTCTCCTACCCATAATACACCACTATGGAAGTAAATGACAATGATATCCCCTTTTTTGAAATGTAACATTAATATTGAGTTTCTTATGAGCCATAAACCATACAAATATTTTAATTTTAAGAGGCACATTCCAAATCATCTTTTGAAAAACAAAAAGTGATACATTAGGATTGTTAATAATCCTACAAAAGAAATAATAGCCCACAATCTTTTATCAATAACATTGGGCGTCAAAGGAACATCCTCAAGAATAGACAATAAAGAAGATAATTCAATAGCTTTCCAATTGTTAAGGTTTCTAAATAAATTAAAATTTCAAGAATTCATAGCTAACTAAGAAGAAGCCATAAGGAGCAATAGAAGAGTAATGAGAGCAAGAGAGATGATACAAACAAGGAAACAAAAGATCAAATGAGATTTCTCCTTTCCATACATCCTCCCAAAACGGGCTCATTTCCCCATTAGCCACAAATAACCAGGAAATCGAGACAAAAAAGAAAGACCTTGAGAAATGGACTTCCATGGAGATCGCAGATTTCCCCAGTTAACTACATAAGAATCCCAATAATTAGCTTCTGCTGGAAAAAATGGTTTTTTGGTGACTTTAAAAGTGGGTCCCAACCATCTATTGTGTTGGGTCCAAGTGGGTCTAGATACTTTGCAATGAGATCTTTACACCACAAATAGTATAGCCAAAACCATTGAAAATTGAATGAGAAATTACCCCATGAAGTTAGCTTCATGAAAGAGTTAATGGGGTTTGTAACTCCTGCCTTTATTGCAGAGTTTAATAGTGCATTAATGGGGTTTGTAACTCCTGCCTTTATTGCAGAGTTTAATAGTGCATTAATGGGGTTTGTAACTCTTGCCTTTATTGTAGAGGTTAATGGTGCATTAGCAACCAGCCATAAATGCTGGAGGCTTCTCCTCTCTCCCCTATACATGTATAAATTGAGACCCTCCTGTCAAGTCTCCAACACAAAAATTGTTTATTCCATTCTTTAGTCAGTTTGCCAGAAAGTTCCTACTATGAGAGAGTGCTGCCACTATTTTGTTCGCTAAGCTAGACAGATAGTGCTTCTGTCGTAGCTGGTTTTGACCGTCGTATCCTGGGAGACAGACACCGGGATTCCTCCAGCACTCAACCCGTGAGGCGGTGAAATCTGTTTTAAGGAAAAACTGCTACCGTGCAGGCTTCAGTTTCGTTTGTTTACCCTTTTATTGTTTTGTGTATTTCTGTTGATGTAACGCCCTCAAAATAATGACAATAAACCCATCAATCGAACATGCATCAACATAATAAAAGTCCACCTTCTTCTATTTAACTGGACTGTTCTGTACAAAAGTATTACATGTAAACAATAAAAAAAAAAGCGGGTGCCTTAAAGGCTTACAACTTTCCAAGTTAACACTTGGTTACAATCAAGAGAGCTCTAGCTCAATACACGTAAAGCCCTTGGCTTGAGGTTACATGTAACACATCAAAAGTAAATAGAAGTCAAAAAGTCCATCCGCCACTAGCCTCCCAAGCTAAGTCCTTGGAGGTGGCATGCTGCATGTACCTGAAAATGATGTTCCCATATAGGGTGAGCCACAGCCCAGTAGAAATATACTAAACCAGTTATGAATAATGACTAAAAGATTAACAGTTGATAGATGGTCAACACTTTTACACTCTTTCATAACACATTACAATTCCAAGACTTTCATGTCTATATTCAATTCACTCTCCATTTTCATCAAATTCTCAATTATAACTCATGGCTGTAACTCCACACAACTCATATGAGACAATAACTCATATTAACCACTTACAACTTCATTACTTCCACAGATATGCATACTAGCTATATCACATTCCCAAGACAAGCATCTGAGCTCTATCTACGAGTCCATCCCCTATCTTCTCCCAAACAACATCCGGTTTAGAGGTACATCCCCTATCTTCCCTAAACCGTGAGTACATCCCTATCTTCTCCAACACAACACAATGCATATAAACAACAATTATACACATCACAAATCAATACATAAAGTTAATGTATTCTTCAACTCATACTCAATGACACATTTCAATGATTGGTTTTAATTTACCTAATCATCATGCATTGTCTACAACAATCAAGACTATCCTCCACCAATAGCCCAAAGCAGATATTTCTAAATGTAAAATAAATGCGCAATGGATATATAATCAACATCTCAATTCCACAATTAATTATCCCAATTAATTAAACAATATAATTATAGCATTTTCCATAATTAACATTCAACCCCTAAGGTTCCATTTTCATCAATAATTCCACATTAATCTCATTTCTATGTACCAACCGCATATATAGGTTTATTTAAAACAAAACCCCAAACTTTTATAAAATTGCATAAAAGCCCCAAACTTTCTCAAAATTACACAACTATCCCCAACACATCAAAATGTCAAAATTCAAAGACGTAATCCATAAAGAGGAGTAGGATATCCCTACCTCAAAGTTTAAGCCCAAAAGGAGATGAAGACCCAAAGATCAAAATGCTCCAAACACCGACTTTTTTCAGATTAGATCGAAGCCCCGACCTCTACCTCTTTAACAAAGCAAGAAGGGTAGGAAATGATCCTAGATAGATCAATCCTTAGAGAGAATGTAAAGTTAGAGAGAGAAGCTCTCAGATCTTGAAGATTGGATCAAAAGTTTATAAAAAATCTAACTTGAAACACGCTTTGCCGAATCGATATAAATAGGCTCGCCGAAGGAAGACTTGGTCGCCGGCGACCAGACGTAAAACCGTAGCTCAAGCCAAGAAGGTCTCGCCGAGCCAACATCCTAGAAGCTCGCCGAGCAAAGAAAAAGTTCGCCGAGCCAGAGCTCGACCCTTCAGTTCGCAACTAGACGACGCTGAAGCGATTTAACCGCTCGCTCGAGCGAAGACCGAACCAGATCGCTCGAGCGAAGAACAGCTCGCTCGAGCCAGAAATCATGGTGTTCAGTCCAAGACAGACGTAGCCGCCGCCGAAGCCACTCGCTCGACCACCAGACAAAACTCAACTCTCGCTCGGCGACCAACTCCTCGCCGGCGAAGGACAAAATTTCGGCAAAGAACCCTTGGCTCCCAAACACAACCAACTCAAACAAACACGCCCAACACATCCTATAACTCAAATACAATATATGAAAGGACGTAAACAGGACAACAATCCACTACCAACATCCACGGACACATGTCCGGATCACTATACAACAAGGGGTAAACCCGGGATCGCTATAACCTCCCTCCTTAAAGAATTTCGTCCCCGAAATTAAAACAAGTTTTTGAAAAGCAAGCCTTTTTCTCCATTTTAAACAATGTTACATTATGACATTCAATAATTCGACCCACTACCGGTCATCCATCTCTTATTAGGAGGCATTTCACAATATATTTTTAAAGTGCATCTATAACATGCATTTCTTGTTCCACTTTCCAACCATTCTCAATATACATGGTTTCACAAATCATATCATAACAAAATTTCATGATACATCTCCAATTCTATAATATAGCCAACACATGCAACATTATAATCAATTCTCACATTAAGGCAAGTTTTACACTACTTCCTTAAATCAAAACATATACCATGTTTTACAACTTAAGACACATACAATGCTCTTAAAGTTCAACAAAATTACAAGTTCTCATTACATGATTACAAATCAACAAACAAGTCCGGATATTTCTCGCGGACTTCCAACTCACGTTCCCAAGTGGCTTCCTCCACCCCGTGATGTTTCCACAAAACCTTAACCAAAGGAATGGTCTTACCACGCAGGACTTGATCCCGCCTATCCAAGACCCGAACCGGTCTCTCCTCATACGAGGCATCCTCATCTACCTCTAAATCGGTCCAATCCAACACATGTGATGGATCCGGCTCATACTTCCGAAGCATACTCACATGAAACACGTCATGAACCCCGGACAACTGTGGCGGCAAAGCTAAACGGTAAGCAACCTCGCCAATCCTCTCAAGGATCTCGAAAGGGCCAATAAACCGAGGGGATAACTTTCCTCTCTTCCCAAACCTCATCAATCCCCGCCTAGGTGATATCTTCAGAAAGACATGATCACCTATCTCAAACACCAACGGTCTCCTCCTACGGTCAGCATAAGATTTCTGACGACTCTGGGCTGTAACAAGCCTCCTACGGATAAGCTCAACTTTCTCCGTCGTCTCCCTAACCAACTCCGGGCCCAACAAAGGTGTGTCACCCACCTCGGCCCAACACACTGGAGACCTACAAGGGCGGCCATACAAGGCCTCAAACGGTGCCATACCGATGCTAGACTGATAACTGTTGTTATAGGCAAACTCCACCAAAGGCAAGTGCCTTTCCCACGTCCGACTGAAATCAAGGACACAACCCCGAAGCATATCCTCAAGGATCTGAATAGTACGCCGGACGCCTGTACCGAGGGTGATAAGCCGTACTAAAGGTCAACTTAGTGCCCAAAGCACTCGCAAACTCGCCACAACCTAGCGATAAAGCGAGGATCTCTATCTGAGACAATCGTCCTTTGGGACCCGTGCAATCTCACTATGTCCCGGATATACAAGTCGGCAAGATGATCTACCGAATCTCTCACGCGCATAGGAATGAAGTGCGCCGACTTCGTCAACCGGTCTACAACCACCCAAATAGCATCACTACCCCGCTGAGTCCTCGGAAGACCTACAACGAAGTCCATAGTGACATGCTCCCACTTCCACTCGGCAATAGGCAAGGGTTGCAACAAACCCGGCCTCGATGCTCGGCCTTCACTTAGCGACAAGTAAGGCACTTAGACACGAAGACTGCCACATCTCTCTTCATGCCCCGCCACCAAAACTGGCGACTCAAATCCTGATACATCTTAGTACCTCCCGGATGCACTGCAAGGCGCGAATGGTGAAACTCTCGGAGTACCTCCTCTCGGCAAGACTCCGGTACAAACAAGCGGTCTCGGTATCTCACGCTCAAGTCGGGATACACCGTCAAACCCTTCTCAACTTTCCCACTGGAGACCTTCTCTCTGAGGGATTCTACCTCAAGGTCACCTCTGTGCCTCTAACACTCGAGTCACAAGTGTAGGCTGCGCAACAACAGAAAACAAGGCCGCAGCCTCAACGGATTCGCCCAGAAGCAAATCAAACTCGCCAAGTGCCCCCAACATCTCCCACTCTCGGATGGCTACACAAGCTACATCACTAATGGATTTCCTACTAAGAGCATCGGCCACAACATTGGCCTTCCCTGGGTGATAATGCAACTCGAAGTCGTAATCCTCAATGAACTCCATCCACCTCCTCTGCCTCAAGTTCAAGTCTTTCTGTGAAAACAGATACTTCAGACTCTTATGATCCGAGAACACCTCGAATCTCTCACCATAAAGGTAGTGCCTCCAGATTTTCAAGGCAAAGATCACAGCCGCTAACTCTAGGTCATGTGTAGGGTAATTCTTCTCGTGCATTTTTAACTGACGTGAGCCATAAGCTACCACTTTCCCTCCCTGCATCAACACACAACCCAAACCCTCTCGTGAGGCATCACAATAGACTGCATAACCCAACCCTCTCTCCGGAATAATCAAGACTGGAGCGGTGGTCAATCTAACTTTCAACTCCTGAAACGACTTTTCACAAGTCTCACTCCATACAAATTTGACTTCTTTCCGAGTCAACCTAGTCAACGGCGAAGCTAACCTGGAGAAATCTTTCACGAACCGACGGTAGTACCCAGCTAATCCCAGAAAACTGCGGATCTCAAACACACTCTTAGGCTGCGCCCAATCTTGCCTTTCGGTCTTGGATGTATCAACAGACACCCCTTCCCCGGAAACCACATGGCCTAAGAACTTGACTTCTTTTAGCCAGAACTCGCACTTCCCAAACTTGGCATATAGCCTATGGGCCCTAAGCAACTCAAGCACCACTCTCAAGTGTTCCTCGTGCTCTTTCTCTGAGGGTGAATAGATAAGAATGTCGTCCACAAAAACGACCACAAAACGATCCAAGAATTCCCGGAAGATCCGGTTCATCAAGTCCATAAAGACTGCCGGTGCATTGGTGAGCCCAAATGGCATCACCAGAAACTCATAATGGCCATACCGCGTACGGAATGCCGTCTTCGGAATATCCTCCTCTCTGACCCTCAACTGGTGGTAACCCGATCTCAAATCTATCTTAGAGAAACAACGGGAACCCTTCAACTGGTCAAACAAATCATCTATACGGGGCATAGGGTATTTATTCTTAACCGTAGCCCGATTCAACTTCCGGTAGTCGATACACAACCTCAAGGCACCATCTTTCTTTTTAGCAAAGAGGGCCGGTGCTCCCCACGGCGATACACTAGGGCGAACGAAGCCCTTATCTAGCAATTCTTGGAGCTGAACTTTCAACTCAATCAACTCTGCTGGGGCAAAACGATAAGGTGCCATAGAAATCGGCGCCGTGCCGGGCACTAAATCAATAGAGAACTCTATCTCTCGGTGGGGTGGCAAATCAATAAGATCCTCGGGAAAGACGTCCGAGTACTCACAAACTACCCTTGGCAACTCAATCTGGGTCTCATCACACTCACCATTCTCAAAACTAGCAAGTAGACTACTAAGCTCATTCCGCCTTTGCGGACCGCACTGGCACAACACAACACTACCAACTAGGTCTCCTAAGAAATGGAAAAACTCCCGCTCAGCATCAGACAAGTAACCCTCTGGCGGTAGCAATCAATATGACCGGTATGACGATAACCAGTCCATACTCAAAATAACATCAAAGCCCTTCATGGGCATAACTACAAATGGAAAGGGAAGTCGATGATCGTCGACCTCTATATCACAACCTCTACATCCGTGCCTCAAAATTAACTCACCCCCAATAGGTGACACAACGCAAATAGGAGATGCTAAAAGTGCTAACTCCAGTTCCAACACAGATGCAAATGCAGCAGATACAAAAGAATGAGATGCACCCGTGTCAATCAACACTCTAGCAACCGAGTTGCAAAACAAAAAAGTACCTCTCACTACTGATGGAGTTGGTACCAAATCCTGCGCGGCAACAGTATACACGCGCCCTGTGGGACCCTGGTCCACCTGCTCACCCCTAGGAGCATATGACTGCTTTGTCTTGATTGGGATGTGGCTCGGGATTGGCCCTCGAGGCTCAGACTGGTGGTGGTGAAATCCCTACGTCTGCCTAGATCCAGACGTTCCTGAAGTGGCACTCAACTGTGGGCAGAACCTCTTCAGGTGCCCAGGCTGTCCATACTGATAACAGGACAAGGGCGCCTGCCCAAACTCGACCTGTGGCTGGTGAAGAAGATGCAGACCCTCGACCTCTTCATGGCAAGCCTGTGACCCGGCTGGCCACACTTGTAACAAGTAAACTCTCCTGTTGCCCCTCGGCACTCGGTACTGGGAAAGTCGACCTAGAAACTCCACCCTGAGACTGCTGAGGGTTATAACCCCTCTGTCTCCTACTATCGCCCTGTCCATCCTGACTCCTCTTGGAGCCTTTCTGCCCTTCATCCTCTTCCTGCATCATAATCTCAGTATGAGCTGCAGCATCAACCAGTCGCCCATAATCCCGAAACATAGACCCCACAATTCTCAACTTGAGGCCGCGCCTCAACTTCTTCTCAAACTCAATGCAACGGCGTTCCTCGGACGCCACCAATTCAGGTGCAAACCTGGACAAACTAGTGAATGAGGCCTCAAACTCGGCCACTGATAAACTGTCCTGCTTGAGCTGGCAGAACTGACCTCTCAACTTCTCCTGAACAGCCGGAGACAAGAACTTCTCCTGAAAAGCGTCAACAAAAGCCTTCCAAGTACCTCCAATACGACCCTTGGTGAACTTCCACCACTGACCCGCATCCCCTTTCAGCTGGAAAGATGCCAAGGTCACCTTCAGTACTTCGTCTTCGATGCCTAGCATCTCAAACGTTTTCGTTGTCTGTTCGAGCCATTCATCGGCTTTAAGCGGCTCTTTTGGATCACCCACAAATTCATCCGGATTAGACCGGAAGAACTCCCTCTTCAGAAAAGAAGGTCCTGCAACAACAACCCGAGCGATTCTCTCGAGAATACCTACCGACTCCCTGAATGCCCCTGCTATCTCTCGGGCTAGAGCGCCCATAGGCGCAGCCTCTTGGCTCGGCCACATTGGCGACCAACCCCTTCTGAGTCGGAATCTCATCCGGTAAAGGCATATCTGCCTCCTGGGCCTACCACGCCTTCCACCTCTTCCTCGTCCTGACATCCTAATAAAGGTAACACAGAACGTTAGCACATTTATAAACGTGCCATAACTAAACACTCGCG
Organism: Camellia lanceoleosa; assembly: GCA_025200525.1. Lineage (NCBI taxonomy): Eukaryota > Viridiplantae > Streptophyta > Magnoliopsida > Ericales > Theaceae > Camellia > Camellia lanceoleosa. The sequence goes on along the minus strand of CM045770.1, from coordinate 5,757,382 downwards.
TCCTAAAACATGGACCACAATAATTCACTCCACGTAAGCACATAAACACGTAAGCACTTACGAATTTCATTTCTTGATAATGATAGTCCGGGCGTTACCAGAGTTCCTGTGAGAAACGGCATTGATCAAGTGCCTTTCCAACAAGACTCCCAGAAACCCAAGGATCCAATCAACATCCTAGAAATTAAATCCCATACCCAAATAATCACATAAGCATGTTATCAATTAAATACATAGCATATGACACTACACTAAGTCTCTATCAAGCGAGACAAACCCATTGTGATCCTAATCACTTCCCACGTACCCAAAGTATTCGAACCCGGTACGCTCTGATACCAAGTTGTAACGCCCTCAAAATAATGACAATAAACCCATCAATCGAACATGCATCAACATAATAAAAGTCCACCTTCTTCTATTTAACTGGACTGTTCTGTACAAAAGTATTACATGTAAACAATAAAAAAAAAAGCGGGTGCCTTAAAGGCTTACAACTTTCCAAGTTAACACTTGGTTACAATCAAGAGAGCTCTAGCTCAATACACGTAAAGCCCTTAGCTTGAGGTTACATGTAACACATCAAAAGTAAATAGAAGTCAAAAAGTCCATCCGCCACTAGCCTTCCAAGCTAAGTCCTTGGAGGTGGCATGCTGCATGTACCTGAAAATGATGTTCCCATATAGGGTGAGCCACAGCCCAGTAGAAATATACTAAACCAGTTATGAATAATGACTAAAAGATTAACAGTTGATAGATGGTCAACACTTTTACACTCTTTCATAACACATTACAATTCCAAGACTTTCATGTCTATATTCAATTCACTCTCCATTTTCATCAAATTCTCAATTATAACTCATGGCTCAGAACCTGGCCACACAACTCATATGAGACAATAACTCATATTAACCACTTACAACTTCATTACTTCCACAGATATGCATACTAGCTATATCACATTCCCAAGACAAGCATACGAGCTCTATCTACGGAGTCCATCCCCTATCTTCTCCCAAACAACATCCGGTTTAGAGGTACATCCCCTATCTTCCCCTAAACCGTGGAGTACATCCCCTATCTTCTCCAACACAACACAATGCATATAAACAACAATTATACACATCACAAATCAATACATAAAGTTAATGTATTCTTCAACTGTCATACTCAATGACACATTTCAATGATTGGTTTTAATTTACCTAATCATCATGCATTGTCTACAACAATCAAGACTATCCTCCACCGATAGCCCAAAGCAGATATTTCTAAACAGAAAATAAATGCTAATGGATATATAATCAACATCTCAATTCCACAATTAATTATCCCAATTAATTAAACAATATAATTATAGCATTTTCCATAATTAACATTCAACCCCTAAGGTTCCATTTTCATCAATAATTCCACATTAATCTCATTTCTATGTACCAACCGTACATATAGGTTTATTTAAAACAAAACCCCAAACTTTTATAAAATTGCATAAAAGCCCCAAACTTTCTCAAAATTACACAACTATCCCCAACACATCAAAATGTCAAAATTCAAAGACAGAATCCATAAAGGGTAGGATATCCCTACCTCAAAGTTTAAGCCCAAAAGGAGATGAAGACCCAAAGATCAAAATGCTCCAAACACCGACTTTTTCAGATTAGATCGAAGCCCCCGACGACCTCTACCTTTTTAACAAAGCAAGAAGGGTAGGAAATGATCCTAGATAGATCAATCCTTAGAGAGAATGTAAAGTTAGAGAGAGAAGCTCTCAGATCTTGAAGATTGGATCAAAAGTTTATAAAAAATCTAACTTGAAACACGCTGCTGTCGAACTGATATAAATAGGCTCGCTCGAGCGAAGACTTGGTCGCTCGAGCGACCAGACACAGAAAACCGTAGCTCGAGCCAAGAAGGTCTCGCTCGAGCCAACATCCTAGAAGCTCGCTCGAGCAAAGAAAAGTTCGCTCGAGCCAGGAGCTCGACCCTTCAGGTCTGCAACTAGACGCACGCTCGAGCGACGAACCGCTCGCTCGAGCGAAGACCGAACCAGATCGCTCGAGCGAAGAACATTTCGGCTCTTTCGAGCGAAATCATGGTGTTGAGTCAGTACGAGACGCGATCGCTTCGCTCGGCGAAGCCTCTGGCTCGACCCACGGACACAAAACTCAACTCTCGCTCGGCGACCAACTCCTCGCCGGCGAAGGACAAAAATTTCAGGCAGAACCCTTGGCTCCCAAACACAACCAACCTGAAACAAACCTGCCCAACACATCCTATAACTCAAATACAATATATGAAAGGACGTAAACAGGACAACAATCCACTACCAACATCCACGGACACATGTCCGGATCACTATACAACAAGGGGTAAACCCGGGATCGCTATAGTTGAAATTTAGTTGTAATTATCTGCATGTGTTCTTGGTATATAATTTGATTTCTTCATAAATCTATTTATTTAATTTCATAATTTGAACAACAAGCTTAAAACAGATTTATATATATTTTCTATGAAATTGATCGAATAGATTTATAAAGACAATTGTATAATGTTACTAGGAACTGTTGCGGAATTGCTCCCTATTTCAATGATTGTAAATTATGCAATGTGATTCTCTAATTGCTTAGTTTAATTAGAATGCTCTATCATAATTTGTATACTTAATTGTATTAATCTGATCTTATTTTATGCGTATGGTTCATCATTCCCCTCCCATGATTTGCATGATTTAATCTTTAGAATTTTTTACATGTTAATTGCTAAATGGTTATTGGTTTCTAACAATTATTTAATAATTCTTATATAACTCATGGCAATAAATTTAATTTTAGTATTTGAGATCATAAATTTTAAGGTTTGTAACTTGTGTATTTATTTCCATGAATAGTGTGTGATTTAATTGGATGAATTAAAGTTTGAATTAAATGTAGTTATTTTGGAGTTATAAGATTTGTGTAACTTGCCTATATTTATTTACATGGTTATTGTGAATTAAATTCTTATATAATTTATGGCAATTAATTTTTAATTTAATGGTTAGAGTTGTAAGTTTTGTAATTTATGTAGAAGTTATAAGGTTTTGTAACTTGTATAGTATCTTAATTCCTTAGTTATTTTGCTATTCTATGATTTGCTAGAAGGTTAAATAATATTTGATTGTATGTACAATTGCTTTAGATTAGTTGCTTTATATTATGTTGTCGTTTGCTACCAACTTTCTTTGTAGGAATACTTATGCAAAAAGGAATGGAAAAACAAATACAAAACCAAATAAATAATATTTGGGATGTAAAAACAAAAATGTTTGGACTACTAACTTTTGTGTTGAATAGGAATACCTAAGCGTGGAAAGGTTTTTGGACTAAATAGAATCCGTATGGATTGGCTATTTTACATAAATGGTTGAAGCATTTTTTGCTTGAGATTTAGTTGGTTTGTTTACCAAATTTGTAGTAGCAAGTTTTATTTGCTTGTATTATTAGAAGCATTTTATATGCATGTATTTGGTTGTAGCAATTTTTAAATTGCTTATAAATTTGGAATTTGGTTTGGTTTTCTGTAATAGAAACCAAAGTGTTTAGCCTTAGCTAAAGAGTAGTTCTTATTTGTTCAGAAATGACAACTAAGACGGATTTGGTTTCAAACCTTTGGGGTTTGAGGAAGTCTTTGGGTTTAATCATTTTATTCCCAAAGTGTTGGAAAACCAAGTTTGGAGAAAATCTTTGATTATAATCTGATTATTTCCAAAGTGTTTTGGTTTATAATTTGATTATTTTCAAAGTGTTGTGGTTTTGAAAAGAAATCAACTTTTAGCATTAGCTAAAATATCTCGATTTTATTCGAAATCATGGGCTCGATTAAAGTACCGGTTAACTTTTATGAGTGGTATAATTTTGGTAGCAAATTTTATTTGCTTGGGAATTGGTTTGTTATAACCTGGTTTATCCCCTGGAAATCTTAATTTTAAAATTGTTTCCCATGGACTAGGAGTCAACATGCTCTTGGACGTTTTGTCAAAAGGTTAACTGGGTTTTAAGTGGGACCGATGTGACCCCTCTAGTCTTCCTGGGAACATTCCTGACCATGTTCGATTCTAGGTTAAATGGTGAGACTAGTTTTGAATTAAATTTCCATCTGAGGGATTTTCTAAGAGCTAAGTTTAATTTCTGGAATCACAGAAGTGAAATTCTGTTGTGATGTTTCAGAAATGGCTTCAAAATGTGACAAACAGAAATGTTGTTCCACCTGACAATGTTAAGCCTTGCGAGATTCTTAAAAGATGATCTAGAGAGATCTAGTGTGATTAAAGGAAATCATAAGATTGCATGATAACATTTCTGAATTAATCAGAGGCAATTAGTATGTTATCCTTGTGTCAATTATAGCATATATGATTGCTATGTGACTTTGCTTGAAAGCAAAGATGAGACAACCTGTTATACTGGGTGAATATTTTTTGGATTTTTAAATTCTAAATATATTATTAAATTGGTGGCTCCTAGTGAGTATAAGATCACTGATCGCAGAGATAGAAAACTGGTGGTTCCTAGGAGGTGTTAGACCACTGGCTACACAGTTATGAGATTGTGGTTCCTAGTAGTGAGCAGATTCGATCACATGTCAAGACATGATGGTTCCTAGTAGTAGAGAGGCTCTTGATCATATGTCAAGACATCTTGATTTGAGTAATGAAAGAGTCTATTGATCCTATGTCAGGACGTTGTGATTCCTAGTAGTAAAGTGACTACTGATCATAGGTTAAGACATTGTGATTCCTAATAGTAGAAAGTCTACTGACCACATGCTGAGAAATTAGTGATTCCTAGTGATAAGACTACTAGCCATGTTATGAAGTTCCATATAGTAGACTATTGAACACTGGATTTGTGTTTCCTAATAGTAAGACTATTGGCTTCAGAGTGATTGGTTGGATCAAATATATTTGGGTGCCTAATTCGGTTGATGACATTCTGGGAATGTATTTACTGTGATATGATTTTGAGAGTTTCTTAATCATTGTGACACAAGGAATTGTTTAAAGACCCTGTATGAATTTTCGGAAAAGGCCAAAAGCCTTTGTTTAAATTCTACAAATGTGGGGGTGTCATGCAAAAGGCGGGAATACCTAAACCCAAGAGGGTTAGGATAAGCCTAAAAAAATTCGTTGAATTTGTATTCAACGGTTATGCACAATATAGCAATGCATATCGATTTCTTGTGGTTCAGTCTGCTATTCTAGCTATACACAAGAATACTTTCATGGAATCAAGAAATGCATCTTTTTTTGAAAATGTATTCCGAGTTCCATGAAAGAGGTTGAAGGTGACAATGATTACATAGCTAATCAAACAAATGATCACTTGCGTGATCAAGTTGATGATTAAGCTGAAGATGTAGATGAGCTAAGAAAGAGTAAGAGGGCTAGGACTGCAAAGTCCTTTGGTTTGGATTTTTTGACTTATATGTTAGAAGGAGAACCTTGAATTTTCCATGAAGCAGTGACTTCACCAGAAAGTCCTTTGTGGAAAGAAGCAATTAAAAGTGAAATTGACTCCATCTTACAGAACCATACTTGGGAGTTGGTTGATCTAACCCCAGACAGTAAGGCCTTGGGGAGTAAGTGGATCTTTAGAAAGCTGATGGGTCAATTGATAAATATAAAGCTAGGCTCGTTATCAAAGGGTACAGGCAACGAGAAGGCCTGGATTACTTTGATACGTACTCATCTGTAATTAGGATAACATCCATTTGCATGGTCATTGCGTTTGTAGTTTTGCGCAATCTGGAGATACACTAGATAGATGCAAAGACAGCTTTCTTAAATGGGGATTTGAATGAAGAAATCTATATGGAGCAACCTATAGGGTTTTCAGCTCCAGGACAAAGCAAGAAAGTCTGTAAACTTGTCAAATCATTGTATGGTTTGAAGCAAGCGCCTAAACAATGGCGTGAGAAGTTTGACAACGTAATGTTGTCAAATGGGTTTAGAATCAACGATTGTGACAAGTGTGTTTATGTTAAAGACACTGACGGAGGTTATGTCATTTTGTGTCTATATGTTGATGATATGCTCATTACAGGTAGTAATGATGAAATGATCAAAACTACCAATAAGTTGTTAAACTCTAAGTTTGACATGAAAGATATGGGTCTTGCAGATGTTATTCTAGATATTAGGATTACCAGAACATCTAGTGGAATTGTACTTTCTTTGTCTCACTAAGTTGAGAAAATACTTAAGAAACTTAGTAAATCAAATACAAGTGTGTCTAAGACACCGGTAGACGTGAGTCTACACTTGACCAAGAATATTGGTGAGAGTGTCTCTCAGCTAGAATATTCTTGGGTCATTAGCAGTTTGATGTATTTGATGAGCGGTACAAGGCCGGAAATAGCCTACTCTGTTAGCAAGCTTAGTAGATACACGAGTAATCCAAATTCTACTCATTAGAAGGGCATTGTGCGGGTGTTAAGGTATTTACGCTGCACTCAGGATTATGGGTTGCATTATACTCGATATCCAGCGGTGCTTGAAGGCTATAGTGACGCCAATTGGATATCAGATATAAAGGACTCAAAGTCCACTAGTGGATATGTGTTCACTTTTGGTGGGGCAGCCATGTCTTGGAAATCTTCCAAGCAAACGTGTATATCTAGATCAACGATGGAATCAGTGTTTATTGCTTTGGATAAAGCAACAGAAGAAGATGAATGGCTACGCTATTTCTTTGAAGATATTCCACGTTGGTTTAAACCTGTGTTAGCTATTTGTATTCATTGTAATAGTCAATCTGCAATTAGTAGGGCACAGTGTAATATGTATAATGGAAAGTCTAGACATATCCGTCGTAGACATAATTCCATACGACAACTACTCTCGAATGGAGTTGTCTCTATAGACTATGTAAAGTCTAAGGACAACATTGCGAATCCGCTAACCAAAGGGTTAAATCGAGTGTTAGTCGAAACGTCATGGGGTTAAGGCCTTTGGAAGTTACCGGAATGGAAACCCAACCTAGTTGACTGGAGATCCCAAGATCTAGGTTCAATGGGACAACCTAATTGCGTGTAACGGTGATATGTCACTGAGGAGGTTAAACCTCCAGCCATTCCTTGTATCAGTGATACCTGCAAGTGTAGAGGTTAAGCTGAGCTTTTAATGACTCTAGTGTGTTAAGCTGTTGAGCTGAGTATTGCAGGATACTCAAGTAGAGTCACCTATGTGAGTGTGAAGTGGGGCCAATTCTAGAAGAATTGGGCAGGCCAAGATTCTTTGAAACCACTCACTGAACCAGGCTAGTGTCCAGGGCCACACAGGGCACACTAGTGAGAACAGAATGGTGGTAGGAGTAATTCCCGTGTGAGATCTATTGTCCCAGTTTACATAAACAGCAGAGTAGTTCAAGATGTCTTATTCACTGATCAGCCAGTAAACTCGATAGGTTTTCACTGGGAGAGGTTCAAAGCCAAAAGCTACCTTCTTTGACGTCGGGGTTAGTTCGTTGCACTCTCTCTTCGAGTCATTATTGTTGAACGATGTCCGTTTGTTGAGTTTTTCGGTCAATTTTTATTCATGTGGGGGATTGTTGGAAAAAATGATTTTTTGGTGACTTTAATTAAATATTAAAGTGGGTCCCAACCATCTATTGTATTGGGTCCAAGTGGGTCTAGATACTTTGCAATGAGATATTTACACCACAAATAGTATAGCCAAAACCATTGAAAATTGAATGAGAAATTGCCCCATGAAGTTAGCTTTATGAAAGAGTTAATGGGGTTTGTTACTCCTGCCTTTATTGCAAAGTTTAATAGTGCATTAATGGGGTTTGTAACTCCTGCTTTTATTGCAGAGTTTAATACTGCATTAATGGGGTTTGTAACTCCTGCCTTTATTGCAGAGGTTAATGGTGCATTAGTGACCAACCATAAATGCTGGAGGCTTCTCCTCTCTCCCTTATACATGTATAAATTGAGACCCTCCTGTCAAGTCTCCAACACAGAAATTATTTATTCCATTCTTTAGTCAGTTTGCCAGAAAGTTCCTACTATGAGAGAGTGCTGCCACTGTTTTGTTCGCTAAGCTAAACAGATAGTGCTTCTGTCATAGCTGGTTTTGACCGTCGTATCCTGGGAGACAGATGCCGGGATTCCTCAAGCACTCGACCCGTGAGGCGGCAAAATCTGTTTTAAGGAAACTGCTACCGTGCAGGCTTCGGTTTCGTTTGTTTACCCTTTTATTGTTTTGTGTATTTCTGTTGAAATTTAGTTGTAATTATCTGCATGTGTTCTTGGTATATAATTTGATTTCTTCATAAATCTATTTATTTAATTTCATAATTTGAACAACAGCTTCAACCCCATTACTTCCTCTTAGTGACAGATTGCCATAAAGAACCACACTCCATAGAAATCTCTCAATTTTCTAATTCTATAATAACTTGTAGAATAAGACATCATAATTTCTTGGGTACCCTCAATAACTAACAATCATAATTTAGTAACTTACAAAAAATAAATAACATAGTAGTAGTAATAGTAGTGGTGGTGCTGAACTACTGATATTATCACCACTAGTCAAAAAGTCACCATAGTCTTCTCTTCATCACAAACACAGACCCAAAATTGAAGTGTTCGGTCCGCCTCGGCTTCTTCGGGATCAGAGGGCAGCTCAGCATCGACGGAATCTTGTGCTCTAGAGATGTCAGGGTGCGGCATTCATCGTCGGTGTAGTCGCTATTGTTGTCACTCTTCGGTGTCTGAATTGTGGGAGTTTCGTCGGTGGAGGGTTTGATTCTGATGGTGGGTAGTCGGAGTTGGTGCAAGCCTTGTTGGAATTTTGACATCTTGTAAATTGAGGTTGGTTTTTTGTTTTTTTTTTTCTGAAGGGAGAGGAAGAGGTTGAGGAGAACAAAAAATGAAGGAGAGGTGTGTATATATATAGAATTATAGAGAGAACGAGAGAGAGAGAGAGAGAGAGAGAGTTTTGAAAATATCCCTTATTTTGAACCGTTTTGATACAAAGAATTAAAGTGATTTCAGTTTTGATACAGGAAACAAAGAAATCTCCGCATTGATTACGCTCTCCCATAGCTTTTTCTGTGTTGAAGAAGAACACTGAAACGTATGTTATGAATACCAATTATGAATGAATACTTCACGTATGTTAAACGTATACCAATTAGAAATGAATCTTAATCTTTGCATAGCAAATGAATCTTTGCTGCTGTTATCTTCGCTCTCTTAGTTGCCTTCACATGGCTTTCCATATTTGGCTTTCCATATAAGAACAAACTCTTCTCAGCAACAGACCATATCAGACAACAGCAGCATTTAGAATATTAAATTATTTATTTTGTTTCATTTAACTAAACAATAAGCATTTTCTTTCATTTTTTGTCCTATTTTTTTTTTAATTTTCAGACAAAAATTTTTTTTTTTTGGTAAAGTTTTGAATATTTAAAATTTCACATAAATAAAACAATGGGACTATTTGGTCTAATATTTAAAAATTCACATAAATAAAGCAGTATGTCAAAAACTAAAATAATGACATAAATAAAATATTTAAAATAAATAATGACAAATAATATTGAGATATTTTCAAAATAAAAATTATGTGTGTTTGGTCATAAATAATATTTATTTATGTGAATTTTTAAATATTTATGTCATTATTTTATGTGAAGTATAGGTTTACTTTGGTAGGTATTTTTAACTAAACCCAAAATATCTTAAGAGAGCAAAGATAATAACGAGAAAGATTCATTCATAATTGGTATATGTTTAACATACGTGAAGTATTCATTCATAATTGGTATTCATAACATATATTTAAGTGTTCTTCTTCAACACAAAAGAAGTTATGGGAGAGCTTAATCAACGCGGAGATTTCTTTGATTCCTATCAAAACTGTCAAAATCACTTTAATTCCTCATATCAAAACTGTTCAAAATCAGGGATATTTTCAAAACTCTCTCTCTATAATTCTATATATTCACACACAAACCCAAAAACAAGAAGAAGATAAAGAAGGAAAGATCAGAAAAACAGAGAGAGAGAGAGAGAGAGAGAGAGAGAGAGAGATGTGATTGGTTGCAAAAGATTTTGGGAAGGGCTTTAATTTTTTAGATTTCAAACAAGGTGTATATATATATAGGAGTTTTGGCACATGAACATTTTTTTAATTTGTAAATGTATGCATAGCAGCAGAGCTGTGGACCATTATATTGATTCAATCCATCCAAGGGCTAGAAATGATTGGTTGTGAACATTTCTTCGTTTGCATCGTAGAGTCATCATTTTTGCGTGTTGTAGAATCATAAAATTGGTAAATTTATAAATTGTGCGCGTTGTAGAATAATAAAATGGGTAAATTTATATATTTTATTTGCAAGAATTAGAAATAAAATAAAAATAAAATAAATTTCTTTGCAAAAAGGAAACTTCTATATAAGTGTGCATCGTAGAGTCATAATTTGTGCGTTGTAGAATCATAGAATTTGTAAATTTGTAAATTTTCTTTGCAGGGATTGGAAATGCTGTTAAAATAAAACAAATTTCTTTGCAAAAATGAAACTTCTATATAAGTGTGCATCGTAGAGTCATAATTTGTGCGTCGTAGAATCATAGAATTTGTAAATTTGTAAATTTTCTCCGCAGGGATTGGAAATACAATTAAAATAAAATAAATTTCTTTACAAAAAGGAAACTTCTATATGAGTGTGCATCGTAGAGTTATAATTTGTGCGTTTGTAGAATCATAGAATTTGTAAATTTGTAAATTTTCTTTGCAAGGATTGTAAATAAAATTAAATAAAATAAATTTCTTTGCAAAAAGGAAACTTCTGTATAAGTGTGCATCGTCGAGTCATAATTTGTGCGTCGTAGAAATGATTGGTTGGGGAAATTTCTTTGCAAAAATGAAACTTCTATACAAATTTATTTTATTTTAATTTTATTTCCAATCCCTGCAAAGAAAATTTGTAAATTTGTAAAGGTATTTTATTTCCAATCCCTGCAAAGAAAATTTAGAAATTCTATGATTCTACGATGCACAAATTATGACTCTACGATGCACACTTATATAGAAGTTTACTTTTTGCAAAGAAATTTATTTTATTTTAATTTTATTTCAAATCCCTGCAAAGAAAATTTACAAATTCTATGATTCTACGACGCACAAATTATGACTCTACGATGCACACTTATATAGAAGTTTCCTTTTTGCAAAAAAAATTATTTTATTTTAATATTATTTCCAATTCTTACAAAGAAAATTTATAAATTTACCCATTTTATGATTCTACAACGCGCACAATTTATAAATTTACCAATTTTATGATTCTACAATGCACAAAAATGATGACTCTACGATGTAAACAAAGAAATTTTCACAACCAATCATTTCTAGCCCTTGGATGGATTGAATCAATATAATGGTCCACAGCTCTGCTCCTATGCATACATTTACAAATTAAAAAAATGTTCATGTGCCAAAACTCCTATATATATACCTTTTTTGAAATCTAAAAAATTAAAGCACTTCCCCAAATCTTTTGCAACCAATCACAACTCTCTCTCTCTCTCTCTCTCTCTCTCTCTCTCTCTCTGTTTTTTTGATCTTTCCTTCTTCATCTTCTTGTCATTGGGTTTGTGTGTGTATATATAGAAAATATCCCTGATTTTGAACAGTTTTGATACAAGGAATTAAAGTGATTTTGACAGTTTTGATAGGAATCAAAGAAATCTCCGCATTGATTAAGCTCTCCCATAACTTCTTCTGTGTTGAAGAAGAACACTTAATGTATGTTATGAATACCAATTATGAATGAATACTTCGCGTATGTTAAACGTATACCAATTATGAATGAATCTTTGCTGCTGTTATCTTCGCTGTCTAAAGGTATTTTGGGTTTAGTTAAAAATACCTACCAAAGTAAATGTATACTTCACGTAAAATAATGACATAAATATTATTGACATAAATATTTAAAAATTCACATAAATAAATATTATTTATGACCAAACACACATAATTTTTATTTTGAAAATATCTCAATATTATTTGTCATTATTTATTTTATATATTTTATTTATGCCATTATTTTAGTTTTTGACATACTGCTTTATTTATGTGAATTTTTAAATATTACACCAAACAGTCCCATTATTTTATTTATGTGAATTTTTAAATATTCAAAACTTTACATCCAAAAAAAAAAAAATTGTCTGAAATTTTTTTTTTTAAAAAAAAAGGACAAAAAATGCAAGAAAATGCTTATTGTTTAGTTAAATGAAACAAAATAAATAATTTAATATTCAAAATGCTACTGTTGTCTGATATGGTCAGATATGGTCTATTGCTTAGGAGAGTTTGTTCTAATATGGAAAGCCAAATATGGAAAGCCACGTGAAGACAACTAAGAGAGGGAAGATAACAGCAGCAAAGATTCATTTGCTATGCAAAGATTAAGATTCATTCCTAATTGGTGTACGTTTAACATACGCGAAGTATTGATTCATAATTGGTATTCATAACATACGTTTCAGTGTTCTTCTTCTTCAACACAGAAGAAGCTATGGGAGAGCTTAATCAATGCGGAGATTTCTTTGATTCCCGTATCAAAACTGAAATCACTTTAATTCTTCGTATCAAAACGGTTCAAAATAAGGGATATTTTCAAAACACACACTCTCTCTCTCTCTATATATATATAATTCTATATACACACACCTCTCCTTCATTTTTTGTCCTCCTCCCCAACCTCTTCCTCTCCCTCCAGAAAAATAAAAATAAAAAACCAACCTCAATTTACAAGATGTCAGAATTCCAACAAGGCTTGCCCCAACTCTGACTACCCACCATCAGAATCAAACCCTCCACCAATGAAACTCCCACAATTCAGACACCGAAGAGTGGCGAATAGCGATCGCCCGGCGATGAATGCCGCACCGACATCTCCAGAGCACAAGGTTCGGCGATGCTAAGCGCCCTCCCGAGCCGAGGCGGACCGAACACTTCAATGCAGGTGCGTGTTTGTGATGAAGAGAAGACTATGGTGACTTTTTGACTAGTGGTGATAATATCACTATTTCAACACCACCACTACTATTACTACTACTAAGGCCTCGTTTGGGAACATGTTAATTTAGTAATTTTTACCTATTTGGCTAAAATATGAGCTAAAAAAAACTAGTATGTTTGTGATGACTTTTTGCTTTTTATGAAAAGATGTGCAAAAAGTAGACAAAAGAAAATCTTTGACTTTTTGGTATGGGTTGTTGGCTTTTTGACTAATTTAGTAACTTTTTGACTATTTGGCTAAAAAGTTCGGTTGCCAAACAGGATTTAAGTTATTTATTTTTTCTAAGTTACTAAATTCTGATTGTTTATTGAGGGTACCCAAGAAATTATGATGGCTCATTCTACAAGTTATTATAGAATTAGAAAATTGTTATAGAGATTTCTATGGAGTGTGGTTCTTTATGGCAATCTGTCACTAAGAGGAAGTAATGGGGTTGAAGCTAATTATTGGGATTCTTATGTAGTTAACTGGGGAAATTTGCGATCTCCATTTCTCAAGGTCTTTCTTTTTCGTCTCGATTTCCTGGTTATTTGTGGCTAATGGGGAAATGAGCCAGTTTTGGAAGGATGTATGGAAAAGAGAAATCTCATTTGATCTTTTGTTTTCTTGTTTGTATCGTCTCTCTTGCTTTCATTACTCTTCTATTGCTCCTTATGGCTTCTTCTTATTTAGCTATGAATTCTTGAAATTTTAATTTATTTAGAAACCTTAACAATTGGAAAGCTATTGAATTATCTTCTTTATTGTCTATTCTAGAGGATGTTCCTTTGACGCCTAATGTTATTGATAAAAGATTGTGGGCTATTATTTCTTTTGTAGGATTGTTAACAATCCTAATGTATCACTTTTTGTTTTTCAAAAGATAATTTGGAATGCAATTGTGCCTCTTAAAATTAAAATATTTGTATGGTTTATGGCTCATAAGAAACTCAATATTAATGTTACATTTCAAAAAAGGGGATATCATTGTCATTTACTTCCATAATGGTGTATTATGGATAGGAGAGAGGAGGAGAGCATAGGTAATTTGTTTTAGCATTGTCCTATCATGGCCGGCCCTGAGATTCAGGGGGGCCTAAGGTGAATTTCGAAAATGGAGGCCCCTCTTACATTGAAAAAAGAAGAAGTCATGGATAAAACGATAGGTTACAACTTTTTTATTTGTTTGTAACCACAAAAAAATTTACTTGCACATATAATCATTAAAATTATAAACAAAACAATTTAATGAAACAAAATTAGAGCAAAAAAATTAGGAAAAAATTATTCAATTAAAATTGATAAAGACCTAGGTAAAAAAATTCGGGCAAAATTATTTATTCCACTAAAATCTAATAGATAAAGAAGGTTAAAAAAAATAAAAATTAGGGCCCATATATTGTATGTATTGTTCTTCTCGGGTCCAAACACTTTTTTTTTAATATATATTTTCATTTTAATAAATATGAGTCAAACTACACTTATAAATAAATATGGGCTAAACCATACATGGACGAAATAAAATATTTTGGCCCTTAGATTTAAGGGGCCTAAGGCGAATTTCGGAAATGAAGGCTCCTCTTACATTAAAAAAAATATATACGGATAAAACGATAAGTTACAACTTTTTTATTTGTTTGTAGCCACAAAAAAATGTGCTCGCACATATAATCATTAAAATTGTAAACAAAACAATTTAATAAAACAAAATTACAGAAAAAAAATTATGAAAAAATTATTCAATTAAAACTGATAAAGACCTAGATAAAAAAATTTGGGCAAAATGATTTATTCCACTAAAATCTAATAGACAAACAAGGTAAAAAAAAAAAAAGAATAGGGCCCATATATTGTATGTATTGTTCTTCTTGGGCCCAACACTTTTTTTTAATATATATTTTCATTTTAATAAATATGGGCCAAACTACACTTATAAATAAATATGGACTAAACCATACATCGGCCCAATAAAATATTTTGGAACCCTTTAAATTGATCCTAAAACCAAAAAGAAAAAAAATTTGGGCCTAGAACATTTTACTAAATTTGGGGGCCCTATTTTTGGGCCAAAATGTTGGGGCCTAAGGCACAGGCCTTACTGGCTTTAGGCTAGGGCCGGCCCTATGTCCTATGGCTATGGCTATGTCTATATAGCATAGACTACTGTAGCTAGTGGATATTGATTGGATAGCACCATATACTTGTAATCAAATGATTTTGATTGATTATAGAGGTTTTGGTTTGAGAAAGAAACCACAAGCGCTTTGGGATGTGGGTTTTTTTTTTTTTGGGGGGGGGGGGGGGAGGGGTGTGTATGTAATTTGGTTGGAAAGAAATGTTAGGAATTTTTAGGATAAATCTGAAGGTTTAGAAGAACTACGGGATAAATTTTTTTAGCGTCTTCTTTTTGGGCTTCAATATCATCTCATTTTATAGGGATCCATTTGTTTTTTATTTATAGAGATTGGCAAACCATGTGTGATATGTTATTTTTTATTTTTGTTTTCTGTGGATTTCTTGTCCGTCGTTATATACTTTTTTACTTATTCTATCCTTTAATAAAATTTTAGTGTCATTATCAAAATCATAGAATGAGAAATGTACATTTTGATATTACTTGTAATTAACTTTACCTTTACAAGTTATACTATAAAAATATATATATATATTGCTTAGAACACCTTATCATTACTACTACAAGGTCTTTTGAAGTTTTTTTTTTTTTTTTTTTTTTTTTTTTTTTTTTCTATCTCCTGCCAACCATTTGATACAATTGTTCTTCAATTTGGAAGACACAAACACTTACTTGAATACAAAAATCTTAAACCTTTCAGATAGAGAATGTGCGTTGGGCCATTATGAATTTAATGGAAGCATCTATGTCTTGCTAACAATCAATACAAATTCTTTTCCTCATTTCATCAGAAAGGAAACCAACGAAACACAGAAACATTTTATGCTTAGTTTCATGTCAATCTTCAAACCATAACAAACTTGTTAACCAATTCCTTCATCACATGCTTTAAGGTCAGCAACAGGTTCACTACAACAAATTTGGGATTTAAAGACGAAACAAATTTGTCCCAAAATGTATATATTTCGTCACCCAAACTAATTACAATGAAAATTTTTCGTCACCCGTTTTGTTGCCAAAGCCTCGTCGCTAAAGGGTCTCAGAGACGAAAAAATAATTTCGTCATTGAAAATGACAAATTTGTGACGAATTTTTTTGTCTTCAATATGCTCTGTTGGGAACATACTTGTAAGTAATTAGTGACAAAATATTTTGTCATTAAAATAAGAAATTAGAGACAAAAGTTTTTGTCATAAATATAAGAAATAGAGACGAAATAATTTTGTCACGTTTAATATAAACGAAGACGAAATTTTTTTGTCAAAGAAGCTACCAATAGAGATAAAACAAATTCATCATTAAAAATGATAAATTTGTGACGAATTTTTTTATCTCCAAAACACTCTGTTGGGAACATACTTGTAAGTAATTAGCGACAAAATATTTTGTCATTAAAGAAAGAAATTAGAGACAAAAGTATTTTGTCATAAATATAAGAAATAGAAATGAAATAATTTTGTCACGTTTAATATAAACGAAGACGAAAATTTTTTTATCAAAGAAGCTACCAATAGAGACAAAATCAAATTCATCATTAAAAATGATAAATTTGTGACGAATTTTTTTGTCTCTAATACACTCTGTTAGGAACATACTTGTAAGTAATTAGCGACAAAATATTTTGTCATTAAAGGAATAAATTAGAGACAAAAATATTTCTCATAAATATAAAAAATAGAGACAAAATAATTTTGTCACGTTTAATATAAACAAAGACGAAAATGTTTTGTCAAAAAAGCTACCAATAGAGATAAAAAAAAATTCATCATTAAAAATGATGAAACAATGTCAAAAAAAAAATCGTTACACATTGAGGGTATACTTATGATTAACATTTGACATTTGACACAATACATAATTCATTAACATTCGACACAATACAACTATTCTAAGTTTTCATTCATAAGTCACATCCATCTAGCATAACAATTTGAAACAATACATAATTCAGATTTACAGCATCAGGAAAATTGCTTAATCCACTAAGTTGCCTTGATAGCCAATCAAAAAGATTGCGCCCTTCCATGCCAAGCTTCGCATCCATCAAAGCAGTAGTGATCTAAGGCACCTAATAAAGAAACAGAATTGGAAAATTTATCAGAGAAGCATGATAAATAAATAAAATTAATTAAAAAATAAACGAAATAGAGAAATTGGAACCCAACCATTTTGTCGAGATGAGCAATGACAAGCCAGGCATCTAAAGTAGTCAGAGTGCTTTCTCTTATATGTTTTTTATTGTCACCAAGGCATTTCAAAACATCTGACAGTATACCCTGCAAGAAACAACTTCCCAATATTAAAGTCAAATTTAAAGGACAATAGAATACGAAGTTAGAAGAAAATTTAGGTTTAGAGCAAACAACCTTGCTAGACTTCTAAACTGCAAGTCCCATTTATTTCACACTGGATTTATTTCACACTCAGCTTCAAGTGCACTTAGAAGAGCAGGTTTGACATCTGAAAGAAATCCCTTGATGTCTGCAACAACAGGTGCATCTTAGCATTCTTATCCTTAACTCAACATATCCCTAGTTTTCACAAACCAAATTACAAGTTACCTGGACCAACATATATGTAAAGCACCAACTAGTTTAATAGTGGCATTTCTAGTGGCAGCAACATATATGTATCATTATTGTTCTAGAGATCTAATTAGGAATAACTTGACATCTCGAATGGAATATTTAAAATGATATTATCAATCTATCACCACACATGGCCTCATCTCGCCCCCTCACTCTCTTTCTGGACCTCAATGATCCGAGTTCCTCTGGACCAAGTGTCCCTACTCCTACCCTTTCTAACCTTCTGTAGACACCCCATTTTTGACCGTCCTCAAGACTTGGACGTCACCGTTGGAACACTCGGTGATTATCCCTGTTTGTGTTCGTTTGGAGTTCCCGGAGTTCTCGGCTGCGCGCGCCTTACCTCAGGACCTTCGAACTCGACCGTTTGTGTTTGGTTTTGCACCAAACGCTTGTGTTTTGCCTTGGGAGGGCAGGGAATGCCTTTTGAGGCATCCCTATACACCACCGGCTGGGGCTGGAGGCCACCGACTGGCTGGTTTGTCCATCGGCACTTTATTGTGCCGACCGGCACTACATTTTGCCATTTGGTACTCTTTGCCGGCCGGACACTGTGCACTTGCTTTCTGAGATATTTTCTCACAGCTGTAAAGTGTTTTGCTCCCCTCCATACACGTGTATGGAGGGATGAGCCCTTGGCTTGCTTAATGGCTAAGCATTCCTTGCCTATAAGATGAGAGCTCTTCCTCTTGGCTCAAGGGTTAGCATTTTGGGAGGCAAAAACCAGAGCTTATACATATATTTCTCTGTCATATATCTATAGATACATAGATCTCCATCTCTCTCCTCTTGTGTGTGTGATTTTAGGCTTGAAAGTGTAGATTTACCTTACTTTTGCACCATTACACACACCATTACACCTTAGCTCGAGATTGAGAGACTTGGAAGGTTATTTGTGTTGGTTTTGGACTGGTTTTGAGCACTAGAGAGTGGCTGCATCACTTGTTCTTCAAAGGATCTTCAAGGGTAAGAACATCACTTTATATTCCCCATTCTTGCAACCTCTTTCTACCCGCTTTACTTTGTGTTTTTGAGTTTGTGTTTAAGATAAAAAAAGTCTTGTTTTTATTTGTTCTTGAACCTTCATTAAGGTCCTTTTTTGGTTTGAGCAAAGGTCCATCCTATTAGGCCTTATATGGCCACTTTTGGTGCCTTTGCTTAAGACCCTCTTTACTTGGTGTTCTTGGCCTTCCCACCACTGAAAACCAGTCGGGTTTGTGTGGTGAGGTACATGGTTTTAAGTCTCATATAGGGGAGAGACACCCTCTCCCCTTGGCCCTTTTTTGCCTTCATTTTTGGCTCATGAGGTAAGATGTATGCATGCTTGTTTTAGCTTTATTTCAGAGACTTTTTGGGTGTTTGAGGTCATGTTTTGCCTCTGTTTTTGGTCGGTTTTGTAGCCCTTAACATGCCTCTTATGTTTGCTTTGGAATGCTCTCTTGTGCCTAGAAGTGTGCCATATGTCTAAGCCTTGATACTTGCATGTTTTAGTTTGATTTCATGGAGATAATAGCATCATCTTGCCATGTATAAGGGCTGTGAGCCACTGTCTTGGATCCATTTGGCATGCTTGGTTTGGTTGTCTTGCATTTTGGCTTGTAGGCCTTGCTTGTATGAAGCTCTAGTATGCATGCTTGCTTTCATTTGGCCTCATTTCAGAGCTTTCTTGAGTGTTTTAAGTCATGTTTAACCTCTGTCTAATATGGGTTTAATGGCCCTTAGCATGCTTCTTACACTTGCTTTGTAATGCCTCGTTTGGCCTAGAATTGTGCCATATGTTTAGCCCCATATATCTCCATGTTTTGGCTTAGCATGGTGGAGCATTTAGCCTTGATTTGCCATGTTCTAGGGCTGTGAGCCACTGTTTTGATCATTTTCGGCATGATTAGTATGGTTACTTTGCATGATGGTTTGTTGGCCTCAAGCATATAGTCCATGTGCATACATTGGTTAGCCTATTTAGATGATTTGGGATCATTTGGCATGCTATTTCAGACCTTAATCCATGCTCACATGTCTAGATTTGTTATCTCTCTTCATGCTTTAAAGGTTTGCCCTTTATGCTTTAAAATGTGCATTGTGTGCATTCATGCTTTTGGGACTGTTTTGGGGCTGCCACATGAGGGATTTGGGTGCCATTTTCCATGCTAAAATTCTATTTTTGGTTATTAGATTCATGCCATGAGTGGTTGTGTAAATGTTGGTTAGATGCTCTCTTGAGTGCCCTTGGTTTTGGGCTTGAGTGGTTTGCATATTTGTGTAGTGTTTTCTCTATGATTTTAGCCCATTTCAGTCGCTATTTTGGGGAAGTTTGAGGCCTCCCCCATGGTGGTTAAGTCCACTACTTTAGGCTCATTACATGTTAGTTGCATATTTGGTCCATTAGGTGTTATAGCATATTGGTCCCATTGCTTGATTGGCTCATGTTTCTATGCCATTCATACCTTGTTTGCCTTAGCATTTTGTATGCCCATTGTGATAGTTGCACGATGCTTGATGTGATTGCATCATATTTCTCGCTTTTGCATCGTTTGAGCCATGTTGCATTCATGCATTCCATAGCTTGGCTTGGGGATTGTCAAGCCAAGCATAGGGTTGAGAGGAGTTCACACTCCAAGTGGTGCAACTCACCTCAATTCTTGGTCACCAAGGCCTTGGACCAACACATGATAAGGCTTTGGATTTCATTTGCTTGTGTTGCATGCATTTACATCAAAATGCAACCTTGGTTCTTTGGGCTATCATGCATCAAAATGCACCATTGGTGGCCCAAGAACCAAGAGTCTTACCTCCTTGAGTCCCCAAGCATGATAGGAGGCAATGACCATGCTTACATGTCCTCCAAAACCCATGCCATGCATTGCTGTCTTGCTGCTGCTGTCAATCTGTCTGCTGCAGGGACTTTCTGTCGGCCGGCAGTTTATTGTGCCGATCGGCACTGTTTTTGTGCCGATAAACTCCATATGCAGCCGGGGGACAACTCAAATAGCCGATGACCACTCCTCCCAGCCGGTGGGGTACTTCAGACCATTTGGAAGGTATTCCAGAACTTTGGGAATTTTTAGAGAGGCAGGGCAGTAAAAACAGAAGCAGCAGTGCCATGACACGGGTTTTCCGGGCAAGACGGATCGAGCACGCATCATTCGCACATCCCGAGGCAGGGCTGAGGCCCCATTGCATTTATTTATTTATTTGCTTTGATTTTAATAATTAGAATTGTGTAATAATTTATTTATTCGTTTATCTATTCGGTCTGTATTATTATTTGGTCCCTCCGAGCGAGGGCAAAAATGTAATAAGTGTGTGTGAGTGGGTGCATGTCTTCCAATCCCCACTTCTTTCTATCCCTTTTATTTACCTGCTTACAGTGGTAGATTAGGGCATACTTATTTTTAGCATACCTTATGCAATGCATGCGTGCATACATGCATTTGTTTACATGCACCGGGCTCGGTACATCATACAAACTGCATTGTATTTTTAATTCCAAATTGAATACGTGCTATTCGCGCATTTCACATGCCATGTTTAGGGTTAGCCGAGCCTACTCTAGATTGCATTTATGCATGCGATGCATTAGCCATTTAACATGAACTAGGTCATGCATGTTTGCTAACTAGTTTACTGTTTTGGCACGGAGTACGATGTAAGTTTTTATGGCTTTAGCATATCTCACGCGTGTGAATGTTTACCATGACAGTATGCTTGCCATGCGGCTAAGTGCTTACATGATAAACTGTTTGAATGCCTGTGGGTGGAGGTTGGGTTGCTTGAGTTGGAACAACTCATTGAAATCCGTATTTTAGCCTGCTTGCGAGTAGCAAAATCTAACACGTTTTTCGAGACAAAACGGATATGCAATGTTTATTTCCAAGTTAGGCAATCTAGTCTATACTTTTGTGTTGTGCGCATCACATAGTAATTCTAGGTTAATAATTGGAATAGGAACACATAACGTTTTCAAAAACGGATATCACGGTTAGTAGAGGCCGGTCTTCGGACCTGGCGAAAGGGGGTGCTCATAGCTGACCTTCCCCGATCGTACCCAAGCTCCCGAGCCAAGTCACTTTGGTGATGACGGACACGTGGCCTTTGGCACCGAGTCAGGGTTTCCTAAATTTCCCATTTTAAAATATTTAGGTGGCGACTCTGTAATCTGGCAAAGCAGTCCATGTTTGGCACTACTTTTTCAAAATCTGTTTTTCTTCAAAACTATTTGCCGGATTTGGACTCTTTGGTTCAGATTTAGAACCGACACAAAATCGAGTCCGAACTGTAAGCGCGAGGTCCCCCGCGGACGTGCTACAGTTTCTGGCGACTCTGCTGGGGATTTTTAGAGAGCTTGACTCGAACTCGTGATATCCCGTTTTGATTTCACTTATGTGTTTCTTTGCATTTCATGTGCATTGGTGCGCCTAGGACACCATGTTGGCCATCTGCTATTCCTGAACGGTTTGCTGGAGGCTTGTCTTGTCAAGGCATGTCCATAAGGCTGACCGGTTGCGGGCTCTGCCAGTATGGGAACACAAACCCCGGTTTTACAGGGGCACCCTTTTTTTGACCATTCGACCTAGTGCATAGTCGGAATCCGTAGTGACCATTCCAAACTAGGACAGGTTGCTTACCCGATGTTAGGTTGTTTGAAACCGCTGCGTGCGTAGTGAAACCCTAGCTCCTGACAAAATAGGACAGGGAAACCCTACCCCAATATAGGGGTGTTTTGGCTCTCTTTTACCTGTTATGTGCTTTCAGAATGTGTCTCTACAGGAAAACACACATGTCAGTTTGCAAGATTGGGTATCAGGCCTGAGGGTACCGGTAACAGTATTTTGGGGAATCAGTTATCTGTGGGTACAAGATTCAGACTTAGGGGCAACAATTCAGAAACAGTGATCAGTATTTGAAGAACAGTGTATTGAGCTCAGCGTGTTACCCAACCGTGTGTTGTTTATTTTATCTTTTATATCTTGTCGATTTTGCTTATTTATACGCTTTATTTATCTTTTTATTAGGTAGTTCAGCAAGATTGCTACCAACCCGATAGACATCCCCCAAGCACCCTGGGTCAGAGGCCGTCGACTCCTTCGATCTGAGGATCTGATAGACGGACAACCAGTGTACTACTCGCTACCCCCGGTTACTAAACGGAGGTCAGTAAAGCAGAGGACATCAGTACAGCAGTCAGTTCAGAGAGCCTTGTCTACCCCACCTGTGTTCGGTAGGGATCAGAATCCTGTGTCACCAACAGAGAGAGGATATATACCAGTAATTCAACCAGAACAAGATAATATGGCTAGTTTGGAGGAGATGGTGCGCCACCTTCAAGAAAGCATGAAAGCAATGCAGCAGGATGTCAGATTTCGCCAGCAGAACAGCCGAACAGCCAGTTGTGAGAGAACAAGCAGAGACAATTGCCAGACTGGAACAGCAAACCGGAGCATCCGCTTCACATCAAGTTCCTCCCCCACTAGGAGCTCCTAATGTCGGGGAGACAGCCAATGTTTAGACTGATACAGAGCTGCCCACGGGACCACCCCCGACTCCAACCCTACCTCAAACCCAACCTCAGCTATCAAAAATGCCCACCAATCTACTGGACTCTCCCTTTGAGTTCGAGACTGATCCCACCGCACTCAAGTTGAGCAAGCTTGAAAAGTTGTTCAAGAGGTCCCAAGGGGTCAAGACTATCCCCGACATTGAAGATGGTTACACTGACGCAGCTGTGACGCTGCCCGACAGATTCAAAATGCCTCATATTGATCGGTTTGATGGGTCCGGGGACCCCATGGTACACTTAAGACTGTTTTCGGACGTTCTAAGGCCAATGGGCCTCAGTAGGCTCCAGAAGTTATCTTTATTTGGTCGGACCCTGTCAGGTGTGGCATCCGCATGGTATGCCAAGCTAGAAGATGACGTCAAGAGAAATTGGGACGAAATGGCTGAGGCCTTCATCGCACAGTATTCATACAACACACAGATTGAGATCACTACCCGTGATCTCGAGACAACTAGGCAAGAGCCTAAGGAGAGTTTTTCAGAGTTCGTAACCAGATGGAGGGCCAAGGCTTCGATGATGACCTTAAGGCCTACGGACAAAGACCAGATTCGGATGATTGTGCGCAATCTACAGCCGAAGTTAATGCAAAAGATGATAGTAGTCCCATTTCCCACTTTTTCTGACCTACATGAAATGGGGGTACAGATTGAAGACGCCTTGAAGCAAGGATGGATTGATAGTGATCGGGAACAACCCCGAAGGACCTTCAACCGCAACACTAATGCAGGCCCGAGTGGCACATCCGCTACGAGAGCCTCCGAAGTGAGCATGGTCACCACTAACCCCCCACAAAGAAATACGGCAGCCTCGCCATTTTCCGGTGCATCCGGAAGTAACCCGCAAACAACCAAATACCCACCCAGAAACACCAGAACTTTCGCTCCACTCTATATGCCCCTATCCAAAGCTCTGGGGGTTTTGATTAAGAAAGGGCACCTGAAGCCCCTGGAGCCGCGGCCCCTACCAGAAAAACTTCCCCCTAACCATAACCCGGCCAAGTACTGTGCGTTCCACCAACAGCACGGTCACGACACCAACCAGTGTTATCGGTTACGCCATGAAATTCAGGATCTCATTGATAATGGGGTGATTTTACCTCCTGAGAGACCCAACGTTACTACAAATCCCCTCCCTACACATAACCAAGCTCCACCACCCAAAAGACTCAATTTCATCCATACTGGAGGCGTGTCCTACGACCCCAGTATCTACATTACACCTACTCATCTGCCCAAACCAGAGGTGTTTCTTCCCGATTGCACCGACTTGTGCATGATGGACATCTCCATGACCCAACCCAAGCCAGTCGCGGTAATTGCCGAGAACAGGGAACAGGGGGACCCGAAGCAAGAACGAGTTGTTGAGCCAAAATCTGCGAGATTTGGAATTTGTAGTGAGAAAACGTATAGTCCGAGTGACTACATTTTACCGATAGGCCAGGATGTGCCAGCGTTGAAGCTTCCAGCCAGAGGAGAACTGTGTGTAATCCAAGGAGATAGTCTGGGACAGGAAATGGATAGTGTAACAGCCGTGGGAGAGGACTTTGCCAACCTCCGGTTTTACTACAACCAAGATCCAGAGGACTCAGCGGTCAACTGGTTCGATTATGGGGAAACAGCAGAGGCCATTGGGTGGTTGGACGATCACCCAGATGTGATAGAAGAGTTTCAGCCAGAAGGGAGCCCAGCAGGGGCAAGAACATCAGTAACAGCCAGAAAGGTTGAAAAACAGAGTGTATTGCCGGAGAGCGCCGGCACGAAGAATTTCGCTCGGGAGTGGAGCATCTTGACCACAGGAATTGTTGAACAGCCGGACGCATTGGCACAGTTAGAACAGGAAAGGTTTGAGGGATCTGAGAAAGTCAGGAAGGCAAAGGCCCATGTGGGGACTGAAACTGCTGTGTGCACAGGAACCGAGAATGCTGCGGGCATGTGGATGGAAGGTGCTGCGAGCGCAAGAACAGTCATACCAGAGCCGGACAGGTGTCTGTCGGTCGCCGAGGGAATGTGGTGGGAAGATGAAGACTTATGTCTTGCCCACACGGACGAGGATTGGGGGAACAACCAACCCGACAACACTTGGTACCTTGGAGAGGTCGACCACATGACAAGGAGTGGCCGATATTTCAAACCTCCGCACTTGGATCAACCCGAGGCCTCAGGGAAGGATAAGGAGGTCGAGAAGCAAAAGGAGAAGCAGCTCGAAGAGGAAGCCGTACTCAAACAGCTGAAAAAGATACAAGTAGACATTTCCATTTGGGGACTGCTCATGGCCTCACGAGTACACAGGGAGGCTGTTTTGACGGCCATGGATACAGCCAAACTCTCCATAGAGACTACGCCAGAGTAGCTAGTTGGACTGGTCTTCCCGGGAGGAGGTTCCCCGACGTTGACCTTTTCGGATAAAGAACTTCACCGAGGGCGAAATCTAATAAACCCTCTACATCTCCGTGGAATGTAGAGATAAATGGATACCGGTGGTACTCGTCGATACCGGGTCTGCCATCAACGTCTGCCCAGCAAGGACGGCGTATGCAATTGGCTTAAAAACTGCAGATTTTGTACCAACAGCCCAGATCATCTGGGCGTATGACAATACAAGTAGAGAAGTGATGGGAACGGTCAAAGTTCAGACAAAGGTTGGGCCGGGACGACATGAGATAGATTTCCACGTCTTAGAAGTTCCCGCGACTTTTAATTTGCTTTTGGGGCGGCCGTGGCTGCATCAGGTGAAGGCAGTATCATCCACTTTGCATCAAATGGTGAAATACCCCTACGGGAAGGGAGTAGCCATCGTCTTTGGGAATTCATCAATCCACCCACCACCCGAGGTATCCACGCCCGTTCTGGAAATCGAGCATGGCATGGAAGACGTATTCATATCAGGTTTTACCTTGGCCGAGGCTCAGGTCGTACAGAATGTCATGGCCGCTAATGAAGGGATATATGTTAGTGCCTAAGTAGTGTACCTCATGAACAAGCTTCAATACATCCCCGGGATGGGATTAGGGAAGAGCGGTCGTAAGGGCATTGCAACGTTGGCCGAAGTGCCGCACAACCCTCACACCTTCGGCTTGGGTTATCTGCCTACCAAGGAAGATTGGGTAAGAAAAGGAAAAGAAATGGCTGGAAGAGCCAAAGCAAAGCAGATGGGAAAACCCTTCGAATTGATGCATCGGCCCATCCGAGGTACCCTGAACGGACGCTTCATCCGGGAGGGGAAGGATTTTCCATTCTGTGGTTTTCCTGAGCCATGGCTCAATGCAGAGAAGAAACGTATGCCGGGATTTGAAATTTTCTTCGACTTGCAGTTATCTGGGGATGATGTTGCTGAAGAGCAGACAGACCCGACAGTTGAGGCTGAACATAGCAAGGAATTGGAGTCTGCGGACACAGAGTTTGAAATGGGGGTAGCACTGGCATGTCTACTTTCAGATCCTTTGATCGACCAGTTGTGCTTGGGGGATGACTCCTCGGTGTCCATGATCGGAGATGAAACGGCTGCGGGCCTACCATCAGCTATTTTGGATGCATCCATCGCACCCTCCCTCACCTGGCAGTACGAGGAGGGATTTTTGTCAAGCAGCACCGGGTCAGGTAGTGAGCCGGAATCTGATTCCACCGAGTCTTATGAGTCGGAATCAGGTTCCACTGCCTAAGTCCGAGTCCCAGATTCTCGGGGTGATAACCCGATGCCTGATCTGTCCAGTCTTTTTCTTTCTCTTTTGAGTCTGTTGTAACAGAGGAATTGGACGGTTCGGAAGTGCATAATGAAAATGAGGTAACTGTGGTTTCCGAGTACTTTTCTGTGCCTTTGGTTTATTTCTTAAATCAGGACTTTCAAAATTTTGATGAAAACGACGAGGACGAAATTCCTCCAGTTTTACAACGACTAATTGAACAAGAGCAGGAGAGGTTTGTTAAACCATTAATTGATGAAATCAATACTGTGAATATTGGTACTGAGAAGGACCCGCTGCTGGTCCAAATCGGGTCCACGTTGTCTTCAGAGGAACGCGAGCGCTTAGTCGCTTTGTTAAAAGATTTCAAAGATGTTTTCGCGTGGTCCTACGAAGACATGCCTGGAATCAATCCTGAGATTGTACAGCACCGGATCCCTCTTGACCCCGAGGCCCGACATCAGCGAAACTTAGAAGGATTCATACCGGGCCATTAAAATCAAGGAAGAGGTCACTACAAATTGACGCAGCTTCTCTGGTATCCGAATACCCGACTTGGTTGGCTAACATTGTTCCAAAGGCCAAGAAGGATGGCGTAATCCGGGTATGTGGATTTCAGGATTTGAACAGAGCCATCAAGGATGACTTTCCCCTGCCACATATTGACGAGTTGGTAGATTTCACAGCGGGGCATGCTTTGCTTTCGTTCATGGATGGCTTTTCAGGCTATAATCAGATAGTAATGGCACCCGAAGACCGGGAGAAGACTGCTTTTACCACCCCGTGGGGTACATATTGTTATAGAGTAATGCCGTTTGGGTTGAAGAATGCTGGGGCTACAAACCAACGGGCTGCAACCACGATATTACATGATATGATCCATAAAGAGGTCGAGGTGTATGTGGACAACATGATTGTCAAGTCCAAAGAAAGAGAGGGCCACTACACCGCCTTGCAAAAGTTTTTCCAAAGGATCAGGGAATTTAGGCTGCGGCTGAATCCTAAAAAATGTACGTTTGGTGTTACAGCGGCAAAAATGCTGGGATTTCTGATTACACAAAGGGGCATCGAAGTCGACCCTTCCAAAATCAAGGCCATCCTAGAAATGCCCCCACCAATGACTGAAAAGGAGGTGCGAGGCTTTCTGGGTAAAGTGCAATTCATAAGACGGTTTATCTCTAAACTAACCTTGACTTGTGAACCACTTTTTGGTCTCCTGAAGAAAGGAACGAAGTTCCAATGGGACGGCCGATGCCAAGCTGCGTTTGAACAGATTAAAGAGTACCTACAGAATCCGCCCGTGTTGTCACCACCAAAGACGGGGAAGCCGTTGATATTGTATCTGTCAGTAACTGAGACTACAATGGGCTGTATGCTCGCGCAAGAGTCGGAAGATAAAGTGGAAAGGGCCATCTACTATCTGAGCAAGAAGATGCTGGATTACGAGACCCGCTACACTCCGCTGGAGAAGGCTTGTCTGGCCCTGGTATGGGCTACTAGGAAGCTGCGGCACTACCTGTTAGCTCACTCTGTAATGTTGGTTTCACGACTTGATCCCATCAAATATCTTTTCGAGAAACCAGCACTTACGGGTAGGCTAGCTCGTTGGTTACTGTTGCTCTCCGAATTTGATCTCAAGTATGTAACGCGCAAGTCCGTAAAAGGGAGAGCAGTGGCAGAGTTCCTTGCCGACCACCCGGTTGAAGGGGATGAAGCGGTAGAGTACCTATTCCCAGATGAAGATATTCTGCACATCGAAGATGAAACTTGGATGATGTACTTTGACGGGGCGTCAAATCAATATGGGTACGGGATAGGGGTGTTGCTGATAGCGCCTGACGATTCCCGCATCCCTTTAGCATTCAAGCTTCGGTTCAAAGTCTCGAACAATGAGGCAGAGTACGAGGCATGTATTGCCGGGTTAGAAGCCGCCCTAGAACTAGGGGCAAGGCGTTTGGACGTCATTGGGGATTCGAACCTAGTTGTGTCTCAAGCTAAAGGAGACTGGAAAGTCAAGGAGGAAAAGATGATAATTTACCACCAGACCCTGGATTTGTTAATTCCTCGGTTTGAAAAGCTAAATTTCACTCACCTAGTAAGAGAGAACAACAGGTTCGCAGATTCACTAGCAACTCTATCTTCCATGATAGACATCCCATCTGGGGTCCGGATGCGTCCAGTCATTATTGACCAGAAATTTGCACCTGCCTACGAATCAATCTCTGCCATAGATGAAGTGCAGGATAACAACCCTTGGTATCACGATATATGGAACTTCTTAGAGAAGGAGGCCTATCCACTAGGAACAAATGCCAAGGACAAAAGGGCAATTAGGAGAATGGCTGTTCAATTTATCATCTGTGGGGGTAAGTTGTACAAAAGAGGTCATCTGGGAATGCACAAGCTGTGTGTGGAAGCCGAAGAGTCGGTTACCGATTGAGGCCATCCATGGAGGAGAATGTGGGGCACATATGAATGGGGTGATGCTGGCACGAAAGATTCTCAGACAAGGCTACTACTGGTCTACCATGGAGGAAGATTGTATCGGTTTTGTTCGGCGATGCCACAAATGCCAGATTCACGCAAACCGCATGAACATCCCGCCGTCAAAGTTATACAACATGACATCACCATGGCCGTTCTCAGTTTGGGGAATCGATGTGATCGAATATTACCGAAGTCGAATGGGCATGAGTTTATCTTGGTAGCAATAGACTATTTCACAAAGTGGGTCGAGGCCCAATCTTATGCTGTGTTGAAGGCTTCGCACGTCGCGAAGTTTATTCGAAACAACATTATCTGCCGTTATGGAGTTCCGAATGAGATCATTTCGGACAATGGTTCTCACTTCAAGAAGGAGGTGATTGATTTGTTGGAGAAGTATAATGTGGCTTTTCATAAGTCATCCACATATCGGCCGCAGACCAACGGAGCAGTTGAGGCCGCCAACAAGAACATCAAACACATACTGCAGAAAATGGTGGAGACCTATCGGGATTGGCCAGATAAGTTGCCATTCGCTCTGTGGGGCTACCGAACTTCAATTAGAACTTCTACCGGGGCGACTCCGTATTCCTTGGTCTATGGGATGGAAGCCGTTCTACCGATTGAGATTGAGGTTCCGTCATTGCGAGTACTGGCTGAGTGTCAGATAACTGAGGTAGATTGGCAACAAAGCAGATTCGAGGAACTCATGCTCTTTGATGAAAGAAGGCTGAAGGCACTGTACCACGTCCAAGGTTATCAACGCAGAATCGCCCGGGCTTTCAACAAGAAGGTTGAGTCCAGGAATTTGAAGGAAGGAGACTTGGTGCTCAAGGACAACCGAGCTCCCATCCATGACCCAAGGGGCAAGTTCAGACCCAATTGGACTGGTCCCTATATCATCAAGTCTATCTGGTCAGGTGGAGCTGTGGTTCTGATGGACCTAGATGGCCTAGAGTTCTCCCAACCGATCAACATGGATAAGCTGAAGAAATATCACCCCTGAGAGGCTCGCTAGGCCGAAAACCCGAAAGGGCGACCTAGGCAAAATTCAGAGCACAAAAAATAGAAAAATATAAAAACTGAGCTCGCAAGGTTGAAAACCCGCAAAGGGCGGCCTTGGCAAAATTTAGAGCGCAAAAGGAGAGTGAAAATACTCGAGTGAACCCAAGCCTGAACTACGTAAGGCTTGATTCCCATCCTTGGGATACGTAGGCAGCTTCATCCTGAAGTTCAGCCATAAACATTTTCCCCGATCAGCTTTGTCCATTTGATCATCTTGGTCATCTTTGCCCATCAGCATTTATCGTAATCTCCGGTACAGTGCTGTTCAGACTAGGGGCAACTTTCCGTTGCTGTACAAGTGCCGCGGTACCATTCAAACAAGGGGCAACTTTCCAGTTGCTAGGATCCGGGGTCGTGCACCTCAGTGACAGATCTCAGGCGTGTCCAGTTCTGATCCATATCGAAAATGGTTTTGAAAAGTTTTGATAAAAGATGACTTTGTTCAAATAAATCTTTTTACAACTAAGACCATTTCTAGACCAAAAACGGAAATTTTTCAGTACCACAACCTTCAATTTCATTGATTTCAAACAGAGTTCTCTTGCTCTTGCATACAATTGAAGTTGCTTTTTATTACATTCATAAAGAAAACTTGAAAGTACTAATAAAGCAATAAATCTGGGGCATGGTCAAGTCAAATGTCCCTGCGCCTCCCGGCCGGTCGTCAAGCCTCTGACGCCAAAGTGGGCCCCTCCTGTGCCTTTTCGTTAAGCCAATCCAAGCACTCATCAGACAAAGTGCAACTGAAAGTAGGAGCGGAGGCCAGGAGTTCTCTTGTCCTCCATGCTGTGGCATACCTGGCCAGCTGTGCGCCTCGAACCGGAAATGTAGCCGGGTACTCTATCCCTTCCGGCGGGCAAGTCTGATCATGACCAAACTGGCGCAGGATACGGAATGGGAAGTAGAAAACACAGTGAGTCAAGCCAATCAATTGGATCCCCGGCTGACGGGTCATGCTATAACTCATCATTGGGAGATTGAGCCAAGGGCACCACCAAGCAATGCGATCTGCGGACAAACTGCACATCCATTCAAACCACCAATCCTCATCAAGGGCGTCAACCAGGCGTTGCCTGAAGAAGTAGCCACGAGCTGAATATGCTGGGCAAGAGTCCACAACCTTCAGTTTATCCATTAACCACACCTGGGGAGGGACAAAAAAATGAGAGAATAAAGAATGGAGAGACGTACGATGAGAGAAAAAGTGAGAAAAGGGTTTTTGTGAGAAAAACCGAGCCTGAGGGCCGAGTGATGTAAGCAAATATAAAATGTGAGATGGGATGGGAAACATTACCTGCAGTAATAGTGGACTCCCTGCTAATCTGATCGTCTCACGACGATAAAAGGCGTCTAAGCCCAGTAATGTCTCGGCCAGGATCATGGCAATGCAGCTTTTGCCCTCTTTCAAGCCTTGGGCGACTTCAATCAACCGGACGCTGGGTCCTCCGGAACCAGAAACGAACAGAAAATGAGATAGCATGCATAGACAGAGGGCGTGCCGCAGAAAGCCTTGCCAGTGATGGTCGCCACGATCACCAGTCTCAGAAAAATGACAGACCAAGCTCAGAACATCTAATGTCCCGTCACAAATCAGAGAACGAGCATCGGGTATTGAGAGCCCACACATTTGTCCTAAGGCTTGAGCATGGCCAAAACGAAATTGGGGCAGGATTTCCTCATTGCGCCCAGATTCCATTAGAACTTGGAAATCTTCGAAAGTGGGACACACCTCTTGCCCGCTAAAGCTAAAGATATGTGTTACCAGGTTCCAGAACCTTGCCGCGGCATGGAGGAACGGAAAATGCAGCGGGGTGCGGCGCAAAGTGAATAGTGCGTTTATGCCGAAAGCCCGGAAATTCAGCTTTTCCGAGCCATCCAAGTTGTTAATCCAAGTTGCGAGATTTTGGGCAAGAAATGCTTCCATTTGGAGCAAATCAGTGTTGAAATGAAGAAAACCACGAAGCTGAGACCCTTTTGAAGAAGATAAGGTTGAGTGGAGGACACATGTCAACATTCTGCTGGTGCAGACAATCTACAGCCGACCGGCAGTAAATAGTGCCGACCGGCCGAAACTTTGTGCCGACCGACCAAATTATGTGCCGATGATCATTCTCCTCGGCCGACGACCTTTATGTCCAGCCGATAGTCTTCCTCCTATGCTTTCTAAGCTTTTTATGCTGAATATTAGGGAATTCCACCACTTCCAGCACTCCCCAGTGATTGATTCCCGCTGAGTCGCGTGTATTTGTTTACCGAGTTGTTGTATATTTGCTTATCGAGTTGTATGTCACTCTCTTTAAGTCTTCGCTTTGTCTATCAAGTTGTACTTGCACTTGGTTAGTCTGTCGAGTCTTTGTTTTGCTCATCGAGTTGTAAGTTGGTTCACTACCTGGTTATTACGATGCAATGCTTTGTTTTCAAAAAAAAAAAAGCAGTTTCAATTTCATTCACGTTGTCATGTGATGCCTTGCGATGCGATGCACACAAGTGCAACACCTTTTCGAGCGAATAGCTGTTTCATTCTCGTCATGTGTTTTTGTAAAAACCCGCAATTTCAAAAGAATTTAAGCCCGTCTGAGGCAGTGCAATGTGCTTAAACTCCTAGGAAAAAGAAAAGTAAAGCAAGAGAACAGCGAGGTAACAGAATACCGGATTGGATACCGAAAACCTCCCCTTGCAATCAGAGTACCTTTCATGCCCTTGTCCGGGTTGGTTACGAGGTCTGGCACCTTCGTAACTTAAGAACAGTGCGGGGAAGTGCACTTCTGGAAAGTTAATGGATCTTCGAGTTGATTTCAAGCCATGACTTTTGTGAGCAATGCTCGGAACATGCGAAGGATGTCCCTTCTCGTATCCTTTTATATCTTGTGAATTTCAAAAGAAATTGTTTCAATTACACTGTGTTGCAATACGTTGCATTTCAACATCATGCTTTACCATGTTCAATTTCAAGTTCCTATTATACACATTGCATTGTATGCGTGCTTTGCTTTACTGATATGTGTTCAATTACCTTCTATACACATTGCATTGTATGCGTGCTTTGCTTTACTTACATGTGTTCAAGTTCCTACTATACACATTGCATTGTATGCGTGCTTTGCTTTACTTACATGTGTTCAAGTTCCTTCCATTATACACATTGCATTGTATGCGTGCATTGCTTTACTGACATGTGTTCAATTCTCTTCTATACACATTGCATTGTATGCGTGCTTTGCTTTACTCACATGTGTTCAAGTTCCTTCTATTATACACATTGCATTGTATGCGTGCTTTGCTTTACTGATATGTGTTCAATTACCTTCTATACACATTGCATTGTATGCGTGCACTGCTTTACTAATATGTGTTCAATTACCTTCTATACACATTGCATTGTATGCGTGCATTGCTTTACTGATACGTGTTCAATTACCTTCTATACACATTGCATTGTATGCGTGCTTTGCTTTACTGATATGTGTTCAATTCCCTTCAATTCCCTTCTATACACATTGCATTGTATGCGTGCATTGCTTTACTGATATGTGTTCAATTACCTTCTATACACATTGCATTGTATGCGTGCTCTGCTTTACTATATGTGTTCAATTGCAATTTTCTATACACATTACGTGCGTTGTCACGCACTTTCAATTGGACTGTTGTGAACATTGCTAACAATATTGTACCTGTTAAGTTTACTTTCTTTGCAGGCACGATATTGTATATACGGCTCATTTGAGACCGGCGCAACCGGGCGAGCCGCACAGGTATTGTATCCTCCGCGTGAGACGTTTTGAGAATTGCATAATTCTCTTACATCCTTTCTGCATCATAGGGTAGTTTGGAGTTTTCTGGCTTAGAACTGTTGCATGCGTGCTCTGTTACGGCTTTCTTTGCATGATCATAAGTTATGTCCGGCTTCCTGCATTTTCAGTTGCGTTTTGCCCCTGCCTTCGGGCGCATACCTAATTTGTCTTGCATGTTTGTCTAAGCCTTCGGCCTTGTCAAAAATGGGTCGTCTCTGGGCTTTGACATTCACTCCCGTCATTCTTATGACTTCCGAGTTCTGTCAAAGAGGGGCAACTGTAGACACCCCATTTTTGACCGTCCTCAAGACTTGGATGTCACCGTTGGAACACTCGGTGATTATCCCTGTTTGTGTTCGTTTGGAGTTCCCGGAGTTCTCGGCTGCGCGCGCCTTGCCTCAGGACCTCCGAACTCGACCGTTTGTGTTTGGTTTTGCACCAAACGCTTGTGTTTTGCCTTGGGAGGGTAGGGAATGCCTTTTGAGGCATCCCTACACACCACCGGCTGGGGATGGAGGCCACCGACTGGCTGGTTTGTCCATCGGCACTTTATTGTGCCGACCGGCACTAAATTTTGCCATTTGGTACTCTTTGCCGGCCGGACACTGTGCACTTGCTTTCTAAGATATTTTCTCACAGCTGTAAAGTGTTTTGCTCCCCTCCATACACGTGTATGGAGGGATGAGCCCTTGGCTTGCTTAATGGCTAAGCATTCCTTGCCTATAAGAGAAGAGCTCTTCCTCTTGGCTCAAGGGTTAGCATTTTGGGAGGCAAAAACCAGAGCTTATACATATATTTCTCTGTCATATATCTATAGATACATAGATCTCCATCTCTCTCCTCTTGTGTGTGTGATTTTAGGCTTGAAAGTGTAGATTTACCTTACTTTTGCACCATTACACACACCATTACACCTTAGCTCGAGATTGAGAGACTTGGAAGGTTATTTGTGTTGGTTTTGGACTGGTTTTGAGCACTAGAGAGTGGCTGCATCACTTGTTCTTCAAAGGATCTTCAAGGGTAAGAACATCACTTTATATTCCCCATTCTTGCAACCTCTTTCTACCCGCTTTACTTTGTGTTTTTGAGTTTGTATTTAAGATAAAAAAGTCTTGTTTTTATTTGTTCTTGAACCTTCATTAAGGTCCTTTTTTGGTTTGAGCAAAGGTCCATCCTATTAGGCCTTATATGGCCACTTTTGGTGCCTCTGCTTAAGACCCTCTTTACTTGGTGTTCTTGGCCTTCCCACCACTGAAAACCAGTGGGTTTTCAGTGGTGAGGAAGATGGTTTTAAGTCTCATATAGGGGAGAGACACCCCTCTCCCCCTTGGCCCTTTCTTTGCCTTCATTTTTGGCTCATGAGGTAAGATGTATGCATGCTTGTTTTAGCTTTATTTCAGAGACTTTTTGGGTGTTTGAGGTCATGTTTTGCCTCTGTTTTTGGTCGGTTTTGTAGCCCTTAACATGCCTCTTATGTTTGCTTTGGAATGCTCTCTTGTGCCTAGAAGTGTGCCATATGTCTAAGCCTTGATACTTGCATGTTTTAGTTTGATTTCATGGAGATAATAGCATCATCTTGCCATGTATAAGGGCTGTGAGCCACTGTCTTGGATCCATTTGGCATGCTTGGTTTGGTTGTCTTGCATTTTGGCTTGTAGGCCTTGCTTGTATGAAGCTCTAGTATGCATGCTTGCTTTCATTTGGCCTCATTTCAGAGCTTTCTTGAGTGTTTTAAGTCATGTTTAACCTCTGTCTAATATGGGTTTAATGGCCCTTAGCATGCTTCTTACACTTGCTTTGTAATGCCTCGTTTGGCCTAGAATTGTGCCATATGTTTAGCCCCATATATCTCCATGTTTTGGCTTAGCATGGTGGAGCATTTAGCCTTGATTTGCCATGTTCTAGGGCTGTGAGCCACTGTTTTGATCATTTTCGGCATGATTAGTATGGTTACTTTGCATGATGGTTTGTTGGCCTCAAGCATATAGTCCATGTGCATACATTGGTTAGCCTATTTAGATGATTTGGGATCATTTGGCATGCTATTTCAGACCTTAATCCATGCTCACATGTCTAGATTTGTTATCTCTCTTCATGCTTTAAAGGTTTGCCCTTTATGCTTTAAAATGTGCATTGTGTGCATTCATGCTTTTGGGACTGTTTTGGGGCTGCCACATGAGGGATTTGGGTGCCATTTTCCATGCTAAAATTCTGTTTTTGGTTATTAGATTCATGCCATGAGTGGTTGCGTAAATGTTGGTTAGATGCTCTCTTGAGTGCCCTTGGTTTTGGGCTTGAGTGGTTTGCATATTTGTGTAGTGTTTTCTCTATGATTTCAGCCCATTTCAGTCGCTATTTTGGGAAGTTTGAGGCCTCCCCCATGGTGGTTAAGTCCACTACTTTAGGCTCATTACATGTTAGTTGCATATTTGGTCCATTAGGTGTTATAGCATATTGGTCCCATTGCTTGATTGGATCATGTTTCTATGCCATTCATACCTTGTTTGCCTTAGCATTTTGTATGCCCATTGTGATAGTTGCACGATGCTTGATGTGATTGCATCATATTTCTCGCTTTTGCATCGTTTGAGCCATGTTGCATTCATGCATTCCATAGCTTGGCTTGGGGATTGTCAAGCCAAGCATAGGATTGAGAGGAGTTCACACTCCAAGTGGTGCAACTCACCTCAATTCTTGGTCACCAAGGCCTTGGACCAACACATGATAAGGCTTTGGATTTCATTTGCTTGTGTTGCATGCATTTACATCAAAATGCAACCTTGGTTCTTTGGGCTATCATGCATCAAAATGCACCATTGGTGGCCCAAGAACCAAGAGTCTTACCTCCTTGAGTCCCCAAGCATGATAGGAGGCAATGACCATGCTTGCATGTCCTCCAAAACCCATGCCATGCATTCTTGTCTTCTTCTTCTTGTCATTAACTGTCTGCCGCAGGACTTTCTCGGCAGCCGGCGGTTTGTTGTGCCGATCGGCCTTTGTTTTGTGCCGATAAACTCCATATGCAAATGGGGACAACTCAAATAGCCGATGACCACTCCTCCCACCGGTGGGGTACTTCTGCACCATTTGGAAGGTATTCGAACTTTGGGAATTTTAGAGGCAGGCAAGAAATATGCAAGCAGCAGTGCCATGACACGGGTTTTCCGGGCAAGACGGATCGAGCACGCATCATTCGCACATCCCGAGGCAGGGCTGAGGCCCCATTGCATTTATTTGTTTATTTGCTTTGATTTTAATAATTAGAATTGTGTAATAATTTATTTATTCGTTTATCTATTCGGTCTGTATTATTATTTGGTCCCTCCGAGCGAGGGCAAAAATGTAATAAGTGTGTGTGAGTGGGTGCATGTCTTCCAATCCCCACTTCTTTCTATCCCTTTTATTTACCTCTACATGGTAGATTAGGGCATACTTATTTTAGCATACCTTATGCAATGCATACATGCATTTGTTTACATGCACCGGGCTCGGTACATCATACAAACTGCATTGTATTTTTAATTCCAAATTGAATACGTGCTATTCGCGCATTTCACATGCCATGTTTAGGGTTAGCCGAGCCTACTCTAGATTGCATTTATGCCTGCGATGCATTAGCCATTTAACATGAACTAGGTCATGCAGGTTTGCTAACTAGTTTACTGTTTTGGCACGGAGTACGATGTAAGTTTTTATGGCTTTAGCATATCGCACGCGTGTGAATGTTTACCATGACAGTATGCTTGCCATGCGGCTAAGTGCTTACATGATAAACTGTTTGAATGCCTGTGGGTGGAGGTTGGGTTGCTTGAGTTGGAACAACTCATTGAAATCCGTATTTTAGCCTGCTTGCGAGTAGCAAAATCTAACACGTTTTTCGAGACAAAACGGATATGCAATGTTTATTTCCAAGTTAGGCAATCTAGTCTATACTTTTGTGTTGTGCGCATCACATAGTAATTCTAGGTTAATAATTGGAATAGGAACACATAACGTTTTCAAAAACGGATATCACGGTTAGTAGAGGCCGGTCTTGACCGGCGAAAGGGGTGCTCATAGCTGACCTTCCCCGATCGTACCCAAGCTCCCGAGCCAAGTCACTTTGGTGATGACGGACACGTGGCCTTTGGCACCGAGTCAGGGTTTCCTAAATTTCCCATTTTAAAATATTTAGGTGGCGACTCTGTAATCTGGCAAAGCAGTCCATGTTTGGCACTACTTTTTCAAAATCTGTTTTTCTTCAAAACTATTTGCCGGATTTGGACTCTTTGGTTCAGATTTAGAACCGACACAAAATCGAGTCCGAACTGTAAGCGCGAGGTCCCCCGTGGATGTGCTACACCTTCCTGGACCGAGTGCCCCTGTTCTCATTCTTCCTAACCTTCCTAGATCGAGTGCCCCTATTCCTATTCTTCCTAGCTTTCCTATGATATCAGTGGGGCAAATCATGGCTGCTCAATCTGATATTGAGGCCAACCACTTCACACTAAGCTCTTGTATGGAAACCGTGACTGCGATTAACAAATTATCTCACCGGTTACAGAATAGAACCATTGAAGTACAAAAGCTAAACTCCTAACTTTCTCTGCTCCAGAGCATGTACAAAGATGCGCGAGCAGAGATTTGCGCCCTAAAGGCAGAGAACAAAGAGTTGAAGCGAAAGATCACCGTCATGACCCGACTCGGAGCACCTTCGTACTTCACCTTTGACAACCAGCAGGGAGTCATATCCCTCGGCGGTCCTGCACATACTGAGGCAGAGCCTTCAAAGGTCAACCAGCAGGGAGTCAAATCCCCCGACGGTCCTGCACGTACTGAGGCAGAGCCTTCAAAGGTCTCCCGAAGCGACAAAAAAAGGAAGGGCTCGGCGGGAGAGTCGAGTAAGTGAAGTCGGCATGTGGCTGTTATCCAAAACAAGATCCTTCTCTTTTTTTTTGTTGTTATTTTTGTTGTTGTTGCTGCTGTTGTTGCCTCTGTAATCAGGGATGTCATCCCCTGACTTCAATAAAATTAGTTTTGCTTTGCCCTTTTTGTTTTACACAACTATGGCATAACTAGCATAATACTTTGAGAGACCAGTTAGAATCCTCTGTTTGTTTGTTACTCTAATTCTTGTATTAGGGTTGTTGGGTTTTGATAAGATCATTTTTGTGCTAATATTTGACTGGATTAAGTTTATCAATTTCTAGTTTCGGATGGAATTTAGGGTATTTCTTGCATTTGTTGATGCTTTGATATTAACTTGTTGGAAGTTGCCTTCCTAATTAGATTAGCTGTTGTTTTGTGATTTACGATATATGAAAGTCAAGTTTTTTTTAAAAAAATGCATTTCTGCTAAATTAGTTTATAAAATAAAATTATTTATATATGAGTTTAGGTGTAATTGATAATACACAAAACACACAAAACACACAAAAAAGAAAGAAAAACCACAAAACGGATGGACATGGAACGCGGGGTTTCAAACCCCTGACCTCAAGCTCAGCCTCCAGACCCTGAACCCATTGGGCCAAACCACTGAACCCAAGCCATACCTGTGACACAAATGTTCAAACCAATACCTATATTACATAGCTATTTAATATATATACATATATGCATACACAATTCTCCCGCGTTTCTTGCCGCGTTTGACACGCGGGCTCTGCTTTTGTGTCGGCTGGCCGACAAAAGCAGCCCCCTCGGTTTGCAAGCTTGCCTCGATCCTCTCCCTCTCTTTGTCTTTCTCTATCGTCTTCTTCTTTTCTTCAGTATCGTCCCTCTTCTTCTTAACCGTTCTCTTCTTCTTCTCCTTCTCCATTATCGCTCTTCCATCGTCCTCCTCCTTCTTCTTTTTCTATTCTGTTTTCTGCCATTCTTCTGTGACTCCCTTCTTTTCTGCCATTTCTTTCTTCTCTTCTCTTATACATGGCTTCGTCTCTCTCTCTTTTCGGATCTTAATGATCCATCAAGCTCCTCTGGGCCAAGTGCCTCTGCTCTTACTCATCCTAGTCTTCCCACACTAACAGTTGAGCAAGTGATGGCTGCTCAAACTGATATTGATGCCAACCACCTCACGTTGAAGTCGTGTATGGAAACAAAGGGTCATGGTCACTAATTTGTCTCACCGTCTGCAAAACAGGACGAGTGAGCTACATCGGGTTAATGCCCAACTCAATCTGCTTCAGCAGATGTATAAGGATGCACGAGCAGAGGTTTGTGTGCTGAAAGCAGAGAACAAAGAACTGAAACGGAAGACTACCTCCATGGAGAGTAGAGAGGTAAAACGACAGGCCACTTGTCTGGACCAGTTCGGAGCGCCGGCGTATTTTTCCTTTGATGGTCGGCGAAAAGTTAACTCTTTTGTCAGAAACACTGAGGCAGGGCCTTCGAAGGCCGACGACAAAAAGAGGAAGAGCTCGGTGACGGAAGAGCCGAGTAAGTGAAGTCGGCATGTGGCCGGCACCGGCGAAGAAGAAGAAGAACAAGATCCCATTTCTTTCTTTTTTTTTCTTTTTCTGGACTTTGTAATAAATTTTTTTTTTCTGGGTTTGTTTTTTGTATTTCTGATTTTTTTGTTTTTTTTTTTTTTTTAAAGTCTCTGTAATCGGGGATGTCCTCCCTATTTCTATAATAAAAATCAGTTTCGTTTTGCATTTAAAGTCAAATAGTCGAATGAAATATCTCTTCCAATAATAATCAAGAAACAAATTATATATGAATTTAAAAATGATTTAAAAATAAAAAGAAAATATACACAGAAAAGTGCGAGATATCGTTTTGCATTTAAATGAATTTATTTGTCAAAGATTGTGTTGGAAAAAGAGCGAGATATCATTTTGTTTATAAGAAAATTAGTTTGCGGCAATCTCATGTTTTGGTGTGTTAATTTACACAAAAAAGTTAATTAATTACTTAATTTACAAAATGAAATATGGGAGTGTGAGAAATTTAGTTATTTTGAAATGCGATTTTCTTATATTTTGGGTCAAATGGTAACTACTAATAGAAATAGTTACTTTTGAAAAAAAAATTAAAAATCAACGAAAAAAATAGAGAAAGAACAATTACATTCACAACAATAAAATTTGAATCGAGGCATAATAGCTGTCAAGGAAGTACTCATCCACTAATTGTTAAAATAGTATAAATAATTATAAAATATATTTTTATTTGAACAATTTTTGTGTAAGATCACAACTTTAATTTTGTGTCAACACCAATTGATGTGTTCACTATATTATTATAATATATATAGAATTTTTTGAAACAGGGCTGATGATATCATGTCTTTTTTTGCTTGGGGTTAAAAAAAAAAAAGGGGGGGTAGTGATAGGAATAGATGAAAAGAGGCCCACAATTCTCTTTCGGTCTTGCCAATCAATAAAAAAAAATAAAATATATTCTTACAAATATAGTTAAATAGTCTTAGAGTATACGTAGACATCATAATACTCTTATAATATGCCAGAATTTTTCATTTGATGATGGGGGACTCAATTAATAAGTTTTGTGTGCATAGGCTTTAATTAAAGCATTCAATAGTAGAGTTCACATTAGCCTATAGGTTTTCTTCCAATCAAGCATTGAAAATGAAGTCAAAAAGATTTTGAAAAATTTAATAAATGCTGAGTTTTTTTTTAAAGGAAAAAAATCAAAAAATTAGAAAATGAGGATTAGGATATTGGAGCTCTCACAAGGCCTATGAGTTAAAATCCCCTATTGCTTAATATATAGTATAGATAGATATAGATATAGATATAAATAGATAGATACATATAGATATGGCACATACCATTTACATGACACAAGGACCAAAGTACCGGGACAACTGCTGCAATTTGCTCTCATCTAAATTAAAGGGATTTAAAAAGTATATATATATAATTATAAAAAAATGTTCACTAAAAAAATATAGATTGCAGGAAGTGTCTTCTTGGGTCTTCTTGCTTCACGACTTCAATACTTGTGAGAAATGAGTAGGCTCAAGTGCGAGAGAGAAATGAGGGTTTGCAAGAAGTGTCTTCTTGGGTCACGACTTGAAGGTAGGGAATTTATTGGTAACAAATTACGTCAGTCGCAAAAAATATATATATATATATATATTTTGTGACAAAAAATGTTTGTCTTCAATGAGCTAAAATAATTCGCGCCAATGCAAATGAAATTGGCGCCTGAATTTTGGAGACGAAATCCTATACATTTGAGAAAAATTAAAACAAACGACAAAATTAATATTTTGTCATCTTTGGGTTAAATTTTAATACAAAAAAAAAAAAAAAAATTTCATCACCAAATTTTGTCATAATAGCCTAGATTTCTTATATTTTGTTTCCTTGTTTAATTATTATTATTATTTTTTTCTGGAGAGGGGTTTACTGTGAGAAAGAATAGTAGCTTTGCACAAAATGTCTTCTTGGATAATAATGTTTGCATGCACAAACGGCTTAAATGTGAGAGGCAATAGAGGAGCTTCAGTGCGAAATAGAAGATATGGTTTATACAGATTGTTTTCTCAAGTCACTGCTTCAATACTTGTGAGAGGGGAGACTCAAGTGCGAGAGAAAAAATGAGGGTTTGTAGAGGGTGTCTTTTCGAGTCACGATTTTAGTATTTGTGTGTGTGTGAAAGTAAGTGATTAAGGTGAGAGTGCCTCTTAGTTTCTGACGACATTTTAATAAAGAGAAATAATTAGTGATAAAATATTTTTGTCTCAAACGCATATGTTCATTGCCTAATCAACAAAAATACAAAAACAACGTTGTGTGAGGATGGAGAATTTATTGGTGATGAAATATTTTCGTCTCCTTCAACTTAACCTTATGAGACGAAAATATATTCGTCGCGCAATCAATCAAAATGCAACACGACACATGGAGAATTTATTAGTGACAAAATATTTTCGTCTCCCAAAACATATCCTTCCAAGACAAAAATATATTTGTCGCCTAATTAACAGAAAGATAAAACGAGCATGAAGAGTTTATTGGTGATGAAATATTTTTGTCTCCCATAACTTATCCTTCCCAGACAAAAAATATATTTGTCACCAAATAAATAAGAAAATGAAACGACATCGCCTTATAAGTTTGGAATTTATTGGTGACGAATTCCTTTTGTCGCAAAAATATTTAAATTTTGTCACAAAAATGTTCGTCTCCAATGAGCTAAAATAATTGGCTCCAACAAGAAAAAAAATGGCACCTCTTTTTTTCTGACGAATTTATTTTTTCGTCTCCTATAGTTTTGAGAAGAATTAAAAGAAACGACAAAAGTAATATTTGGTCATGTTTGGGATACGTTCTAAAACGAAAATAAATTTTATCACCAAATTTTAAAAATTAATTATTGAAAACTCCATACTAAACA
This sequence comes from Camellia lanceoleosa, assembly GCA_025200525.1. NCBI lineage: Eukaryota > Viridiplantae > Streptophyta > Magnoliopsida > Ericales > Theaceae > Camellia > Camellia lanceoleosa. The sequence continues at coordinate 5,713,663 of CM045770.1, read as the reverse complement.
AGGTAATGTTTTCTATTAATTTTGAAAATTACAAATTTTTTATTATTTGTTTCTCTGTATTTTTTCTCACAAAAAAAATAGCTACATTAATTATCTTATTTTTTTATTTTAATTAATTTATTTTTTTGTGGAGAGAGGTTTTGACCTTCGATTTTTCTGAAATGGGTGTTCTAGATGAAAAGGGTAAAGTTGGTTCAAACAATGAGAAAAAGTGCTTGCGTGCAAAAGGGGCCTTCACTGTGAGAAAGAATAGTGGATTTGCATAGAGTGCCTTCTTGGATAATAGCTTCAATGCTGGCATGCACGATGGGTGAGATAGAAGAGAGGGGCTTTAGCGCGAAATAGAAGAAATGGTTTACAGAGTGTCTTCTTAAGTCACGACTTCAATACTTGTGAGAGAGGAGTAGACTAAAGTGCGAGAGAGAAATGAGGGTTTGTAGAAAGTGTCTTCTTGGGTCACGACTTCAAAGTCCGTGTACATGAAAATGAGTGATAAGTGTCAGAGTGTATCTCTTGGGGTCACAGTTTCAATGCTTCGAAACACAAAACCACGGCATTTTGATAAAGAAAAATGATTAGTGATAAAATATTTTTGTATTCTTAAATACCAGAACAAAGAATTTATTATTGGTGATGAAATATTTTTGTCTTCCACAACTTAACCTTATGAGACAAAAAATATATTCGTCACGCAATCAATTAGAATTTATTACTGACGAAATATTTTCGTCTCCCACAACGTTGTATTCTTCCGAGACAAAAATATATTTGTCGCCTATTTAATAGGAAGATGAAATGACATTGTTTGCATGATGGAGTGTTTATAGGTGACGAAATATTTTCGTCTTCCATAACTTATCCTTCCCGGACAAAAATATATTTGTCGCCTAATAAATGGAAATATGCAACGACATCGTTTAATAGGTATGGAATTTATTGGCGACGAATTACGTTCGTCACAAAAAAAAATATATTTTGTGACAAAAATGTTCGTCTCCAATGAGCTAAAATAATTCGCGCCAATGCAAATGAAATTGACGCCTCATTTTTGCAGACGAAATTTTGTTTTCGTCTCCTATACTTTTGAGAAAAATTAAAACGAACGACAAAATTAATATTTCGTCATCTTTGGGTTAAATTTTAAGACAAAAAAACATTTCGTCACCAAATTTTGTCACAATAGCCTAGATTTCTTGTAGTGTTGCTTGATTGGTTCATGCTAACAGTGAATCAAAGAAACTTTCCAAGCTACATAATAAAACCATGAAATATTTCTAAATTATTCTCCAAAAAATTGAAGGCAAATTATTTCATGGTTTATTATGTAGTTTGGAAAGTATCTTCTGGATGTATCACTTGACAACTGAGAAAAACTTTATTTTCCAACTGGTAAATTGGAAGGGGGCTATGTAATTTGGAGGCTGAGATACAAACAAATCCATGTTGCCAATTCGGTGTGGTTTGATATGAAAATTGATATTACTATTGTTACATTTCTTAATAATGAGAGACCAACTATTTAATTAACTCCGTTCACATCTACAGAAAATTTGTTTGTCAACAAGATCAATGTCTCTTATGCAATAAGCTGTGATGATCTCTATATTCTGCATGGGTTTGAAGTATTAAAAACTTTCAGGGTTTAGTTGTATGTTCTGTTTATGATGTTGTTGATGAAATTTTTTGTCTATTAGATGAATCATGGAAGTTGTTTGTTCTGTTTATGATGTTGTTGATGAAATTTTTTGTCTATTAGATGAATCATGGAAGTATAGTTGTGTTGATGGGGGTTCTTGCGTAGTGTATTGGTGTGTGCCATTGTGCACTGCATACCGATAACGATATGGATCTTGTCAATATGGAGATAGACTTGTCAGTAGGTGATAATGGAATGGAATTCTCATTCCTTAAGCTTTTGTATGAAATGATCATTCCCTTATAATGGTGAATGATGATTTCATTTGCTATGCATTTCCTATCATTTTATTTAGTGAACCAAACGTTGCAATGAGTATTTTGATGGAATAATCAGTCCATTCCACTTAATTCTAATGAACCAATTAAAGTAACAGTATAGAACCAAAGGAGGTTAGTTATTACTCATATGTTTCCTTCCTCCAGAGGACTGATTGGCCATATATCACTCAAAGCCCAGTATGGAAAGGCCATGTGGTGGAGAGGACATGGGATAGTGGATTATATTCCTATAGTTCTGGCATGGGTGGTATCTTTAATATCCATCCCTCTATACCCTCTCACTCACCTATACTTATTTATAAAGGTGAAATCAAACTCCTGGGTTTAATGGGAGTTGGATCTTTTGATGATATTCCTGGTTTGGTTGTTAACAAGCCCTTGAGGGAAATATTTGGGGATATTTTTGCAAGGAGTTTGGCTGAAATCAAATTGATGAAGTTTGTTAGTAGTTGGATGCTGTTGATCTTTGTTCTTCAAGTGAGGAAAATGTTAGACTTGTTCTTGCATTGTAAGACAAGTGTTATACTTCTTGCAAGCCTAAATTAAGGAAAGGAAATGGGATTGGGTGAACTAAAATTTATTGAAATGGTGGGTTGTGGTTTGGGAGATGAAAGTAAATCCTGGCATTTGCATGAAAGTTCACTAGTTAAAAGCCAGTTGTATAAAAAAAACTACCTCTAGGTTGCATAGACCTCAGTGTTGAAACCAATCTCATCACCATTTTCATTTGTGCCAAACCCCTTGGTTTTCCAAAATAAATACCTATATTTAGGAAAAAGAGTAGCATAACAATCCATAAAAAATAAAAATGCAAACAAACAAAGAATACAACAAATAAAGCTACAGAACATTCAACAGAATGACCTTAAGCTGCGATCTAAGTACACTAACCTGCTATAAGCTCCCTCACTACCATGAGGTCAACACCTTCAACAACCTCTTTCTTTAAAGTTGAAGCATCCACTAACTAGAACAGGTAAAAACAGAGAATGAGCATGTAAAAAGGGCAAACAACATCTAGCATTATTTCATTGACACATTATTGCATAGAAACAAACAAGCCCAATTTTCTCACTCGATTTGATCTATAATTTGCACTTCCACAACTCCATCGTACGGTTTTTCTACATATTCAAAGCTTAATTTCAAGCTAGAATTATCAGAGCCGCCATTACAGTACCTTGAGTATGGCAATAGTATCTATACCAGATCCGAACAAATTAAGATGAAATTTTAACAACCAAACACAAAAATTTGTAGTTTCGATTTCAGTAAACCAAGTACAAACAAGTTCAAAGAGCAAGAGACATTTCAAGGACGCAAAAATAACCGATTTCAAGCCAGTAAAGCTGTGAAGTAAAGAACAGAACTAACCTTTTCTTGCTGGAGACCGTTCGTTGGAATTTGCTGGGGTGAGAAAGTGAGAGAAAATGAGAGAGGAACTGTGGGAAAATGAAGAAAAATCAGAGAGCCAACAAATTAACTACATGGAATCAAGAAAAGCCTAAAGCTTATCTTACTTTTAGACCAATAAATAGAGCTGATGAGGTTAAAGTTAAAGCTACTAGAATACCATACTGGAATTGGAATTGGAAAGTAATTTCACAGCTCAATAGAAATTAACAACTATCATAAAACCTGTGGGGATATATTTTTGAGTACCAACGCGTGACAAGGTGACGCCGACATGTCAGCCGAGGTGCCACATGTCCCGGTCATGACGCCGAAGTGATCTCGGTTAAGCCGAGGTTATCTCCGAAGATATCGAAATCCGAGATAAGCGGATAAGGGACAAGAGTCCTAGAATGGGAGAAGACTTCAGTTTGGATAAAGATAAGACTCTTAGGGAGTTTATCCCAATCTAACTGGGAGTCCAAGATAGATTGTAATCCTAAGTCCGTTAGAGTTAGGCTCCTGTTGGGACAAGGATTGAGTTAGCTATAAAAGAGAGGCACCCTCGTGGGTCTAAGGTACGCAATTTATATTCTGAATAGTGAATTTAGCACTATTGATTATATCTGAGAGATATACTGACTTCATCGTCGGAGTGCCCCCGGGTGGACGAACCACCACTAGAATCTTCTCTTTCTGTTACAGGTTAGCCAGGTGTCATCTATTCTGCCAGTGTTCTCCAGCTGAATACTGAGTTGGGCGGTGTGATCGAAAAATCACCCACACAATTTGGTGCCGTTTGTGGGAAAGAAAGTAGAATAGATGGCCAGTAACGGACAGAAGGAAAAGACTGGGGACGACACTCCTGCTGGGAGTAGGAGACCTATTGACCTTGATGTCGAAGGAGACGAATGCAACGCGGAAACTCATGACCAGAATCACAGAGTAAAAGACGTTGGCCAGACTGGCAATGCACCAAAGAAACTAGATCGAAGTGGATACTACAAGGAGGACGGCCTCCAGATATGGAAAGATAGGTGCCTGTGGAGGGATGAAGAGGTAAAAGAGATGGCCAACAAATTGGCAGACCTGCAGTCGGTCGTCAACTTCATGATGCAAAATAACGTCATGCAGCCACCATTCCCGCTGCACGACACGCCGATGCCAGCGGCCAATGCCCAGAAGGGAGGGCAGAAAACGATCCCCGTAGCCCCTTAGCACAATGGGAGCGAAAGACACTCTCACCGACCTTCTAGGGAAGTCGGACGAAGAGAGTTAAGAAGAGAAGAATCACGGAGGACGCATCGCACAAAGGAGGCAGACCCCAAAGGGCATCGGCATGTTCAGGGCCAGGCACTGTGCTTCGACACAACCCATGGAGAAGGGTCGAAAAGAACTCAGCACGAAACTAAAAGTAGCGCACCAAAAAGACTGAAAGCAGGAGATAGCCGAGCTCTTGGGCGGACGAAGGAGGACTTAAGAGATTACCTCAAGAGGAAGCAACAGAATGCCGAGGTCGAGGTAGCCTTCCCAGATAAGCCGAGGACACCATTCTCGGTAGAATTGGATAGGTTTGAGGCACCAAAGAGATTCAGTATGCCAAGGTTTTAAATATACGATGGTAAGTCAGACCCTAACTTCCACGTTGGACTATATTTGAACTCAATGGCGTTGTATAGTGGGAGCGAGCCGTTGCTTTGCAAAGTGTTCTCCTCATCCTTCGGGGAGATTGCATTAGACTGGTTCCACAAATTACCGAAGGGAAGCGTGAAGACTTGGGAAGGCCTGGCCGAGATGTTTGTGGTCAGGTTCGTGACAAACAAGCTGCAGCCATTAAGGGTGGATGCATTGATGGCTCTGAAGATCAACAAGGATGAAGGCCTAAGGGCCTATGCAAAAAGATACTATGAGGTGTTCAATCGAATACCCGAATGTAATCAAGAGGTGGTGGTCGTATCCTTCAAGAATGGCCTGAAAGACAACTGTCCACTACGAAAGTCTTTGGCAAAGACATTGCCAAAAAGTATGGAAGAACTCATGGCAAGAATCGATAAGTACGCTAAAGCCGAAGAAGACACGTTGGGAACTAGAGAGATAAAACAAGAGAAAGGGAATGGCTCGCCGAAGCGAGGCCGAGGTAACAATGGATCGAGCAAACAAGAAACAGAGCTGAGGGCCACACAAGCAGTAACAACTGTGTTCCGAATCCCGATTCCCAAAGTCCTGGACCGGATTCGGAACCAACCCTATTTCAGAACCAGTGAAGGCACGGGAGAGTTTATGGGAAGGAACGTTGGTAGAAATTGTGCTTACCACAATGAAGATGGGCACACGACTCAGGGTTGCAGAGCCCTAAAAACACACTTGGAAGAACTGGTGAGGTAAGGCCACCTGAGAGACCTCATCGATGAGGCCAGGATAAGGGAAGAACAGGCAAGATTGCCTCAGGCACTAGCAGCTCCGCCTCCTCCATCACAACAACCTCAGGTAGAAGGACCTCGGGTAGTCAATGTGATTCACTCGAAGGTCAACGAGAACGAAATTAGGGGGAGACCCAGAAAGTGAAGCACCTGCAACATGTCTACCAAGTCGGGGAGAAGAGACATCGGGCAGAGGAGCGCCAAGGACCAGTAGTGTCCTTTTCAGAAGCCGACCTTGAGATGGTACAACATCCACATAATGATGCCTTGGTAGTATCCCTCCAGGTTGGGGAGTGCCAAGTAAAACGCATCCTGATTGACCAAGGCAGCTCTTGCGACATCATGTACGTTCGATGTTACAAGGAGCTCGGTCTTCACCCAGACGATATGGAGCAATCCAATAGCCCAATGGTCGGGTTCAATGGAATGCTGACATGGCCACTGGGAATAACCCGCTTGGAGGTGCAGGCGGGCACTAGGAAGGTAACAACAGAGTTCACCGTAATCGACACACCCTCCCCTTACAACATCATCTTGGAAAGGCCATGGTTGCATGAAATGGGGGCAGTTCCCTCAACATTGCATCAACTATTGCGATTCCCAACAGAGCATGGGATAGAGAAATTCAGAGGCGATCAATTTATCACGAAGAATTGCTTCATGGCAGCAATGAAATCTACCTACAACATACGAGAGCCAGAAAAGGCAGAAATCAGCAAGGAGCCAGCCGAGAAGAGCAAAGAGGCACTAAAGAAAAACCTCGTCCAGGATAGGGATGAAGAATGCTTCTTTCTTCTTGGCTCGGGCTTAGCCGAAGAAGAGAAAAAAGAGTTGGAAGCTTTTTTAAGAGCAAATATTGAGGTCTTTGCTTGGACACCTTACGAAATGCCTGGCATCGACCTCGAGGTCACTTGCCACAAACTGAATGTTGATAGGTTGGCCAAACCTGTAATTCAACAAGCCAGAAAACCGATGATGATGCATGTCGAAGCAGTAGAGGAAGAAGTACACAGACTTCTGGAGGACAGGGCCATTAGAGAAGTTCACTACCCAACATGGCTATCCAATACGGTGGTGGTAAAGAAGAAGAACGGTAAATGGAGGGTCTGCATAGACTTTACCAGCCTCAACAAAGCCTGTCCCAAAGACAGCTTTCCTCTACCCAAGATTGACCAACTAGTAGATGCTACTTCAGGGCATGGAAGAATGAGCCTCCTAGATGCCTACAGGGGGTACTACCAGATAGCCATGTACCCTCCAGATGAAGAGAAGACCGTGTTCATCACCTCAAAAGGCCTGTACTGTTATAGGGTAATGCCTTTCGGGTTGAAAAATACAGGAGCAACTTACAAAAGGTTGGTAACCAAAATGTTCAAACACCTGATTGGCAGAACAGTAGAAGTCTACATCGACGACATGGTCGTTAAGACCAAGGAGCCTGAGGGTTATCTCGCCGATCTAAAAGCAGTCTTTGAAATCCTTAAAACATATCGGCTTTGACTCAATGCATCAAAGTGTGCATTTGGAGTTGGATCTGGTAAGTTTCTAGGATACCTGGTGACCAGAAGGGGCATCGAGGCCAGCCCAGATCAGATCAAGGCCATCCTAGAGTTGAAGAGCCCGACGTCGGCAAAACAGGTGCAGATGCTAACTGGATGGGCCGTAGCCCTGAACAGATTCATCAGCAGAAGCTCAGACAAGTACAGACCTTTCTTCAACTTGGTGAAGAAAGCCACAGACTTCCTATGGATCGAAGAATGCGAAGCCGCTTTGGCCGACCTAAAGAAGTATCTGACCACAGCTCCAGTCCTTTCAAATCCAGAACCTGGAGAAGAGCTGTTTTTATACTTAGCCGTTTCAGAGCATGTGATAAGCGCAGTACTAATCCGAGAAGAAAAAGGGGAACAAAGGGCTATTTACTATGTAAGCAAAACCCTGGCCGATGCAGAAACGAGGTATCTACCCTTAGAGAAATTGGCACTGGCTTTAGTAATGGCTTCAAAGAAGGTGAACCATTACATCCAGGCCCATAAAATTGTGGTGCTAACAGAACACCCCTTGAAGTCCTTACTGCAACAAGGAGACCTGACAGGAAGAATAGCCAGGTGGGCAGTCATCTTAGGCCAGTATGACCTGGAGTATAGGCCAAGGACAGCAATCAAAGGCCAGGTTCTGGCCAACTTCGTGGCCGAGTTCACGCCAGAATCCATCGAACATCGGGCTCCATTGAGCCAGGATGAACGATGTCCAACCAAGCAAGAAGAAGCTCAGTCAAAGGCAAAAGAACAAAGAAAAGAGAAAAAACTCAGACCATGTAGCATTTACATCGGCGACTCCTTTCGACTGTTCATTGATGGGAGTTCAAACCGACAGGGAGCGGGGGTAGGAGTGGTATTGATATCCCCAGATGGGTAGGTACTAGAACAATCGATTCGTTTTGGGTTCAAGGCCTCAAACAACAAAGTAGAGTATGAAGCACTCATTGCAGGATTGAAGCTGCCAGCAGCAATGCAAGCAGATGAGGTAATAGTTTTTTGTGATTCACAACTGATAGTTAACCAGACAACGGGCCAGTTTGCAGCCCGAGATGAACGAATGTCGGCCTATGCGAAGGAGGTCATCAGGTTGTTAGCCTTGTTTCAGAACTACCGACTACTTCAGGTAAGCTGAGATGATAACAGCCACCCCGATGCGTTGGCCAACCTAGCTAGTGCGGTACAACCTGGAAAAGCAAAGACCATAATGGTCGATTACTTGTCGGGCCCGAGCATCGATTAACCACAAGATACATCTTTAGTACATTGACAGCAAACTGAATTCCAAGCCTTTAGACACAAAGTAAGTTTGTCCATTTCTCATTTTAAAAGTATGTCTCAAGCCTCAACCACCCAAATCTTGCAACACTCATAGACAAAAGAATTAAAGAAATATAAATTTAATAGACCCATAGCAAAGATACAAGGGAATTGACAACTCATCTCAATTTAAAGCTTTTCAGCCAACCAATTTCAATCTAGTTTAAAGACTCCATAAAGTATATTGGAAACAAGGGGGAAAAAGGGAAAGGCACAGATTTAATGGTTATAGAACCCCAATGATAATATAGCGATCCCGATTTTGCCCCGACCTTCATTGTGTTCCAAACTCGGGTTCCGTGATTGAATATTGTATCTATTTCTTGTTATTCTCCTTTGACTCTTTGTATTTGAGTTTTGGAATATGTTGCGTAAGTTTGGAACAGGTTGGTTGTTAGTTGGTCTAGATTGTTGTTGCCCAGATTTTGGCTTCTTCGCTCGAGTGAGGCTTCTTGCGCTCGAGCAAGCCTTATGTAATTTGATTCTTCGCTCGAGCAAGGTTTATTGTGCTCGAGCGAGAATTAGGAGTTCTCAGGTTTCCTTCCAGACGTAGCATTTCTAGAGAAGATGAAGTTCTTCGCTCAAGCGAGGCTTCTTGCGCTCGAGCGAGCGTGTGCATCTATAAAACTTCTGAAGCTTTGTATTCTATGCTCGAGCGAGGCTTCTTGTGCTCAAGCGAGGTCACTTGTTGTGTCTGGTCGCTCGAGCGACAACTCCTTCGTTCGAGCGAAGATCACATATATCAGTTCGCAGCAAAACTTTTCTGCATCACTTTTTGTATCTCTTTCACTCAAAACCCTAGCCCAACTCCTTCTCTCTCTAGAATACTCTCTCTCTCTCTCTCTCTCTCTCTCTCTCTCTCTCTCTATAAATACACCTTGATTTGGAGATCTCTCAACCCTAGTCCCTTTATTAAAAAGATAGAGCATCTTGTGGGCTTCCATTTCATCCGAGCAAAATTGAGTTTGGACATCTTTGAGGTTTCTTCCATTCTCCCTTTGAGCTTCTACACTTGAGGTAGGGATACTCTATACTCTAATATGAGTTTTAACCTAGGTATTTGTTGTTATGTATAAATGATGGGATTTGGGAAAGTTTTGGTGAAGTTAGGGTTTGGAATCAAAATTGAAAGAGGCGTTTTCTATGTTGATCTCCAAAATGACTATAGGCCTTTGCATGAAATTTCTCTAGTGCTAAAATGATGGAATCTACTCATTTGTCCGAATTTGGGGAAAATGAGACATTTGCCCTAATTTGAGTTAAATAAATTATTTTGTATAAATGATGAAATTGATATAGGAAATATGAAATTGGGAAAGTATATGAATGAATGGTGTAGTTGGATTTGTTATAATCACTCACCTATGGAAATTTGATAAATTATCTATTTAAAAGATTGTATATCTGTTTAGAAATATCTGTGTTAGGCTATCGGTGGAGGATAGCTATGATTGTTGTAGAAACTACATGTGGATTAGGTGAACTGAAACCTATTGTTTAATATACGTCATTGAATATGACGGTATGTTTGAGATATTGTATATGTGTCGTGGATAATCATTGTATATGACGGTGCTTTTAATACATTGTATATGTATCATTGTTGGGAGGAGATAGGGGATGTACTTCATTGTTTGGGAAGAGATAGGGGATGGACTCCATTTAAAAATTAAGTTGGCCGAAGTGTCCAGGGTGAAAGTCCCAAAATCTTATGTTTATGGGTGCCGATTCCCTTGGATGTGAATTCCATAAAATGACAAGAAATTGAAATGTTTGAATAACGGTAGCTATAAAATTGCGAATCAATGAGTTGTAATCTCATTTGGGGTTGTTTAGATAATAAGGAACTTCGTTCATAAATTGATTTAAAATGGATGGATGGAAATGGATTGAGATGTGAAAATCTACATTGAATGGTCTTAGAAAGAATATAAAGTGGTTATGAATATTGGAAATAATTATACTTGGCATTTATATCTTAGTTAAATCGCATATATATTGTGTTAGAGAAGCCCACCCTACTTGAGAAACCATTTTCAGGTATGGGTGACATGTCACCTCCAAGGACATAGCTTGGGAGGACTAGGGCTGAAGACTTCATTTTTGTTATGATGTGTTTAAATATAATTCAAGCCGAGGGCTTTACATGTATAGAGCTTAGGACTCTTCTTTTGTTGTAACCAAGTGATAACTTGGAAAAATGTAAGCCCGTAGGGCATTTATTTTGTTGTTGTTAATCTAATGTTACATGATATAGATTCATGTTGGATATTTATGAATGTATAATGCATGTAATACCCCCTTTATAATATAAACTTTAATGAATGAAGTATACCATTTTATTATGTTTATAGACCTTATGAATGGATTATTTATGTTGTATTTTGAGGGCATTACAACTTGGTATCAGAGCGTACAGGGTTTGAATACTTTGGGTATGTGGGAAGTGGTTAGTACCACAATGGGTTTGTCTCACTTGTTAGAGACTTAACTATGGATGTTATATGCTTATATGATAGCATGCTTATGTGATTATATGGGTATGGGACTTGATTTTTAGGATGTTCGTTGGGTCCATGGATTTCTGGGAGTCCTGTTAGAAAGGCACTTGATCACTGCCGTTTCTAACTGGAACTCTAGCAATGCCACGGGATGATCATTATCCAGAAATGAAATCCGTATGTGTTTATGTAATTACATGCTTATGTGGAGTGAATTACAGTTGTCCATCGTATTACAACGCGAGTGAATTAGTTTCGGTACATTTGTAAATGTGCTAATGTCTATCGTTACCTTTATTAGGATGTCAGGACAAGGTCATGGTGGTAGGCATGGTAGGCATAAAAGGCATGAGATGCATATCTGGGATGAAATTACGACACGGGGAGGAAGGAGTTGGTCGAATAGCGTGGCTAACCCGGTTGGTCAACAGGCCATGGGCGCCTTAGCCCATGAGATGGCTGGAGCATTGAGGGAATCCATGGACATTCTCAGGGCTGAGAATCAAGTCCAGGCCCATGTAGTTGAAACAGGGCCATCATTCTTAAAGAGGGAGTTCTTCCGGTCAAATCCGGACGAGTTTTTAGGTGATCCCAAGGAGCCATTGAAGGCTGACTAGTGGTTAAAGTAGATGATGAAGACGTTTGAGATGCTCAGCATCGAAGACGAAGGTTTGAAAGTGACCTTGGCGTCCTTCCAGCTGAAGAGAGGCCTTGGTCGATGGTAGAAGTATGCACGGAGGCGCATTAGAGGGACTTAGGAGGCCTTTGTTGATGTTTTCCAAGACAAGTACTTACCAGCTATAGTGAGGGAGAAGTTGAGGAATCAATTCTCCAAGTTGGTGCAGTTGAATACACCAGTGGCTGAGTTTGAGGCCACCTTTACTAGCTTGTCTAGGCTTACACCAGAGTTAGTGGCGACCGAGGAGCACCGATGTTTGGAGTTTGAAAAGAGGTTACGGATCAGACTCATGTTCAGGGTGGCCAAATCCATGATTAGAGACTATAGGCGCCTTGTGGAGGCTGTACCCCATCTTGAGACTATTATGCATACGGAGAATGAGAGAATGAGGGGCTCAAAGAGGAGTTAGGATGGTCAGGGGGACAGTAAGAGGCAGAGGGGTTCTAATCCTCAGCAGTCACAGGAAGCGCATTCGAGGTCTACCTTTCTAGTACCGTGTTCGGGTTCTGGGAGAGACAGTCAGGGAGACATCACTTGTTTCAAAAGTGGTCAGTTAGGCCACAAGTCTCCAGCTTGCCCACAGAGGGGATGAGGGCAGCAAGCAGCTTCATCTTCAGCTCGTTCTCAAGGCTAGAGTCAAGGCAGAGGCCAACCACTTGTTATCAGTGTGGACAGGCGAGGCATTTGAAGAGGTTTTACCCACAGTTGGGTGGCACACCTGATGCATCTGGTTCGAGGCAGACATAGAGTCACCAGCCAGCACAGTCAGTACAGGTGCATCTCATTCATTTATTTCGTCTACATTTGCATCTCTTTTGGGGTTGGAGTTGGCACAGTTAGCATCTCCTATTTGTGTTGTGTCACCTGTTGGGGGTGATATGGTTTTGAAACAGGGTGTCGGGGCTATGATATAGAGGTCGCCGATCGTCGGCTTCCTTTTTCTTTTGTGTTGATGGATATGTCTGGTTTTGATGTTATTTTGGGTATGGACTGATTATCATCATACCAGGTTGTTATAGATTACTACCGTCAGAGGGTTACTGTATGTACCTTGAGCGGATAGAGTCTTAACACCAGTGTATGGTTCGTGTGGAAGGAGTGAACTTAGTTGTCTTCTTGCTAGCTTTTCGAGTAGTGAGTCTGACAAAGTTCAAGTTAAGTTGCCAAGAGTGGTTTGCGAGTACTCGGATGTCTTTCCCGAGGATCTTATTAGCTTACCACCTCACCGGGAGATTGAGTTCTCTATTGATTTAGTGCTGACCTGACACCGATTTCCATGGCACCGTATCGTTTTGCACTAGCTGAGTTGAGTGAGTTGAAGGTTCAACTCCAAGAACTACTAGATAAGGGCTTTATTCGCCCTAGTACTTCACCTTGGGGAGCACCGACTCTCTTTTCTAAAAAGAAAGATGGAGCCTTGCGACTCTACATTGATTATCGAAAGTTGAACCGAGTTAAGAACAAGTATCCAATGCCTCGTATAAATGACCTGTTTGATTAGTTGAAAGGATCTCGTTGTTTCTCCAAGATAGACCTAAGATTGGGTTACCATTAGTTGGGGTTAGGGAGGAGGATATTCCAAAGATGACATTCCGTACGCGGTATGGCCATTATGAGTTTTTGGTGATGCCTTTTGGGCTAACCAATGTACCGACTGTGTTTATGGACTTGATGAACCGAATCTTTCGAGAGTTCTTAGATCATTTTGTAGTCGTTTTTGTGGATGATATTCTGATTTACTCACCCTCTACAGAGGAGCACGAGGAACACTTGCGAGTGGTGCTCGAGTTGCTTAGAGCCCATAAGTTGTATGCTAAGTTCGGGAAGTGTGAGTTCTAGCTAAGAGAGGTTAAGTTCTTAGGCCATGTAGTATCTAGGGAATAGGTGACTGTAGATTCATCCAAAATTGAGGTAGTGCAAGATTGGGCATAACCAAAGAATGCTTTCAAGATTCGTAGTTTCTTGAGGTTGGCCGGGTATTACCGCCGGTTTGTAAAGGATTTCTCCAAATTAGCTTCGCCTTTGACTAGATTGACGAGAAAATGGGTCAAATTTGTGTGGAGTGAGACTTGTGAAAAGTCATTCCAAGAGCTTAAGGTTAGACTCACCACCGCTCCAGTCTTGATTATTCTAGAGGTTTGGGTTATTCAGTGTATTGTGATGCCTCACGAGAGGGTTTGAGTTGTGTATTGATGCAAGAAGGAAAAGTAGTATCCTATGGCTCATGGAAGTTGAAAACATACGAGAGAAACTACCTTACTCACGATTTAGAGCTAGCAGCTATGATTTTTGCCTTGAAGATTTGGAGGCACTATCTGTATGGTGAGAAATTTGAGGTGTTTTCTGATCATAAAAGTCTAAAGTATCTATTTACACAGAAGGACTTAAATTTGAGGCAGAGAAGGTGGATGGAGTTCATAAAGGATTATAACTTCGAATTACATTACCATCCCGAGAAGGCCAATGTTGTGGCCGATGCCCTAAGTAGGAAATCCATTAGTAGTGTAGCTTGTATTGCTATCCGGGAATGGGAGATGTTGGGTGCCCTTGGTGAATTTGACTTGCATCTAGGTGAGTCTGTTCACTACAACAAAAAATACATTTTATAGCATTTTTTTATAACATTCTTTTGAAAATGCTATAAAATGTGATGCATTGGTGGCATTTTGTAATAAAATAGCATCTGGTGAGAACAATTCAATTTTTATAACATTTAATATAATTTTAATAGCTTTTCATACATGTGGTGAAATAATGTGGAAATTCAAGATTTTAATTACAATGTATAAATGCTATAAATAAAAATATAATGCTATCAATTATATATAAAATGAAAAGACCCAGATTTTTTGCTAGAATCTAAGCGCCCTTATTTTCACAAACCCACTCCCAAATCAGTTTCCTATTTTTCCTCTCATTGTGATGATCAACAACAATGCTTCTAATGCTTCTAGGACTACTTCTTACTCTACGATTCTGCGATTCTGTGAAGCTTTGTGTTGTTTAAAGGTAATGTTCTCTCTCCCTTGCGATTTCGTTAATCAATTATTATATATATATATATGTACTGATTATAGTTTCTATTTTTTTTTTGTTTATATGAAATCCTCTAAATTAATCTCAAGTACAGCAGAAAGAGAGGATTTTGGGAACAGATTGTAAGTATTATTTCTCTAATTTTTTTATATTGATTGATACATGCATGTTGTTTTTTGTGTATAACTTTTGAAATTTGGATTGATTTTTCTTGTGCGTGTATATATATGTGTGTGTGTGTGTGTGTGTGTGTGGATTGGGTTTTGATTTTGCTGATTGTATGGATTGGGTTTTGATTTTGTTGATTTTGTTGATCACAACGATGCTTGGAGACCCAAAGTGTACCCCAAAACCATTCACCACCATTGTTAAGAATATATATCTCTATTCTAAAAGCAGAGATGAGATACAAATCTATATGACCCAATAACCAAAACAAACTACACACAACAACAACTCTACATTAAGAGTCCATAATTGCAATTGAAGTTTATTGATACTCATACCAGACCCACCTCTTTCAATCTTATTTATTATCTAAGTTGGTTGCTCCCCACCATTAATCATGGTGTCTGCAATTTTCATATATAATAAATAGCAAGTCTGATAACTAAATAAATAAAATATTTGTTGTATATTGTATGTAATTCAAATGGTAAGAGTCTAGTTTATCAAATTTATAGTCATAAGTTCAAGTCACACCCTTTTCTCTATTGTTTTTATTTTTATTTTTATTTTTGGGAATAGAAAATTGGAAGTATAAAGAAAAAAAAAAAGTTTAAAGACACCAAATAGATGCTCAGAAATATAATACAAGTTGAAAAATGATTTGGCAAGTCATTTTCAGGAATGACTTTTTAATATATATATATATATATTTTTTTTAACCTTTTGGTGAGTGGGATGATTAGTAAAAGAAACTTCAGCTTTTGTCACTTCTGCACAATGATTAAATGATGAATTGTTTAAGAGTGTTGAGATCATCATGCCCCATAAAACTTTATGACATTTCTAAAGTGTGGATTGTGGATACAGTTAATCTCTCTTTTATCACACACGGTATTGAGTGCAATGGTGACAACTCTAAATGAGATGGTGATAAGATGGATAGACAACAGGTGGAGTGGTCTTAACCCCTGCCCCCATTTGGAGCTCTTAATTTAGTTCTTAAAACGATAAATCAATTATGCACAAATAACACGATTTATGTGATGCACTCAAAATTAGGGTTACGTTTACAATTGCTATGAGTTTATTACGATAAAAAAGGTTATAAGAGATTTCAAAGATAATTATCTCACTTTAATTATAGATACATAAAAATTTAAAACAATGTGTTATTAGGCCACAAATATAAAAAATAAAAAATAAAAAAAATTCTCTATTTCAAAGTTAGATTCGCGATCGAATGTTAGGGTTTTGCTTATCAAAATTCACATCATGCCATGGTATTGGCTTCACACTAATGAAATGAGAGATTAGTTTGAAGTTCAAGCCTGCGAATCAGGTGGCAGCATCCCATTTTTCCAATTCACACTGCATCTAGATATTAAGCACATCTCTCCATACTTTTCAAATATATATATTTTTCATTTATTTACATTGAAATTTGTTTTTTGTTTGTTTAAATCATTTGTCTCTCTCTCACAGAATAAAAAAGAAAAGAAATAGAAAGAGTCATACTGGAATAAAATAGAATAGAATTGAATGATTATATTCAATTTATTATAGTGAACTACTTTGTCTTGGAGTCTTGTAAGGTTAATGAAAAAAGTGAACCATTCTCGTCTTCATCTTATTAACTTATTATAGTGTTTGATTTCACCATAATAAAATAGAATCATCATTCATTAATTCATTTTTTTTTATAACCGTGAATAATAATTCTATTTATAGTACAATTTTTTATTTTTTTTTATTGAACAAAACATGAAAATAGGCATATATTAACGATTCGCACACGCGATACGTGTGCAATTTAAATAAGTAAAAATAAAATAAAATATTTATTATATATAGTGTGCTACTCAAGTAGTAAGAGTCTTCTTCATTTGATATAAGTCCAAGGTTCAAATCCCCTCATCTCTTCTATCTATTTTTTTTTTAAAAATAAAAAAGTGGACACGTGGTAGCATAAGAAACTAAGGCTTTAGGACACCATAAAAGATGTTCACTTTATATATAGTATAGATATATATGGATTGGGTTTTGATTTTGTTGATTGTGTGTATTTATAATTTGTTAATCTGTTTGGTTTAGTCTTTAGGCTGCTGATCTGTTTGGCTGCTGAAAAGTTATGTTTTGTTGATCTGTTTGGTTTAGTCTCAAGGCTTATGGCTCTGTCTGTTGGAGGATTTTTGTGGCCTTATTAGTCTCAAGGCTTAATGTTGTTTGGTCTCTCTTAGATAATTGGTTGATTGCTGAATGTTCTTTGTTTTGTGTTCATCTTGATGTTTAGTCTGTCTTAGTTCTTGCTAATGATTAAGAGTGATTCTTTGAATTCTTGATTTGTGTTCAAGGTCAGATTAGCCTTTTGGCTCAAGGCCTCTATCAAGGACTTCCCCTTTTCAGTCACTGATGTAGTTTTCAACTGCTGACATATTAGGGGCTGATTATGAGTCTGCTTGTTCTGTTGTTCTGTTTTGCTCTATTAGTTAGAGGGTTGGTGGAATTAGTGCCTTTTTATTAACAAAACGAAAATTTATAAATGAAGAAAGCAAAATATGGTAAAACTTACATAAAAAAAGATGGAAACTGCAAAAAACATCAACGCTAACCTTAATAATCCCAACTAGATTGGCACCACTAAGGAAGCACAAACATATGCGAGCACTAACCCAAAGATTGGTGAGAAGCCAATCAAGAGGAACCAAAATTCAGAAAAAACAACAAAAGCGACCTCTGCAGTAGCATCTTAACGCAATAAACCATAATACACCTATAGCATACACACGAAGACAACAAACACCTACAGCATACACACGAAGACAGCAAACACCAGAACCCCAGCAGGAAGCTACACACCATCATACCATAGCCAACTTCAATGCCCTTCCATATCCAATATAATGCAACACACCTCACTGAACCTTTCATGGAAATTAAATTTCAATCCAAAACCAACCGCATTCAGAACCAGCACATCAGCTTTTGGACACAGAACCTTTCATGGCAATTAAGTTTCAATCCAGAACCAACCACATTCAGAACCAGCACATCAGCTTTTGGACACAGAACCTTTCATGGCAATTAAGTTTCAATCCAGAACCAACCACATTCACAGCAGCTCTAAACTTAACAAACAGATTTCAATCCAGAACCCACCACACACAGAACCCCAGCGTAGCACAATAGCAGAATCCATCAAAGTGCAGCTCCACCCTAATCAAAAGGCAGCATAACAGCAGCAGAGGACATGAATTCCCACCAGACCATGATTTTACCCACTAAATTCCAAGGCTAAGACCAAGGTATTATAGCTCAGAACCTCCCAGCATGATTTTACCCACTCAATCCAGGTCTTAGCCTCCATCCAGAACCAACCAGAACCAACCAGCAGATCAGGTCTTAGTCTCCGTCTATCTGCACAAACCGGAATTGGTCTGCTGATCTGTTTAGTTTAGTCTTAAGGTTGCTGATCTATTTGATTTAGTCTCTAGAACTGCTTACGTTTGTCGAAAAGTTATGTTTTGTTGATCTGTTTGGTTTAGTCTCAAGGCTTATGGCCCTGTCATTGGAGGATTTTTGTGGCCTTATTAGTCTTAAGGCTTAATGTTGTTTGGTCTCTCTTAGATAGTTGGTGATTCTTTGAATGTTCTTGATGTTTAGTCTAACTAACCCCATAAAAAAAAAGAACTATATATCAATGAAAACAAAAATGGGCGATAACATAGCGAGACTGTCGGACTAAGAAAACCTAGGAGAAGCCAAAAAACCAAGATATAAAAAGAACATCAACAAACCTATAAGAAAGCCTCCAAGATAACACCTAACAATACCCAAAATACAATGCAAAACCTTATGAGATATAGGCGGCATGTTGTGAACAAGATGATATGTTCTGGGCCCCATAAAAGAATATGTGGACCATGAATATATAATCAAAAAAGCAGACCATATGGATTAAAATCCCTTGCACACCTGCAAGGGTAGGTTCAAAAGGAACTAGAGAAATGTCCAAAAGAACCCAAGATGTATCTGGGTTCAAAGAACAACAAATTTTTTCACTCCTTAGGCGCTTACAGAAGCCACAAACACTGTCCCCTTTCTTCCAAGGAAGAATGCCTCCAACAAAGAGAAGACTTTGGCCTACATGATGTTGCCACACTTTCCAGCAGCCTCTGTGTAAATTACCATGCTCCCATGATCTAGTACAGTAGCGGCCATGCACCCTATCACCATAATTCCAAGATTTAATGAAACCAGCAAAGGGTAAAAAAGCTCCTTCACAGTGCTTCCACACTTTCCTGCAACCACTATGCTTGTGATCATGCTTCCTCAAGTTGGTAGATCTTGTCCATTGCAGATGGTTGTATGAGTACCACCTATACTTAGGATAGCTAATCACAGAAACAAACAATTCAATATAGCACCACACAATATATGAGCTCACTTCTCTCAACCCACAATTTAGAATCTCACAACACTCGAGGTCTACATCTCCTAGTACCTGCACAGAATGTAAGTAACAGTAGACAAAAATAGATCAACACTCAATATGGCTAGTGAAATTTTGATAAGAATTTTTATCTTTCTCACAAAACTCTCAACCCACTGATTTTGGTTTCCCTCACTCACAGACTGCATGTCTTGCTTATTCATGTACCTACAAAATGAGCAAACTTGAGAAAAACAGTCAATCTGTGCTACCATCACTTAACCCACATATTAGTGAGCTCCCATCTCTCATTCCAAATGCTGGAGTTTTCAGAATGGTGTGGGGAAGTCTCCAAGAGCTCAAGAACCAATTGTCACTAGGATGCATTTTAAGATTAGTAATAAACATCATATGAAATCTAACCATATCTACAATGCATTTGATAACAACCTCTACAGGAATTTTCTCTTTTCTAAATATTATATTATTTCTGACAATCCACAACTAGTACACAGTACAAGTAAAGGCAAGTCTAGTTATAATTGCACTGATGGATTTACCTCTAGCTAATTCGGAAACCAGTTGGATAGTTTCAGGCCAGAGAAGGCTAGGCCATTCAACATTAAGCTTGCCTTTAACACAATCCCAAACTCTACTAGAGAAGGGACAATAAAAAAATAGATGGTTATGGTCCTCACAAGGACCATTACAAAAGACACACTCAGAGGATTGAGTAACACCAAAAAGTTAGTCTATCCCCTGTATTTATTATATGTATTTTTATTTGATTTGAATATTGCTTTGCTATTTATTAGATCATATTGTTTTATGAAAATTCATGTATATTATGATTCTATTCTTTATTGCATTCTTGTTTTTTTACTCTAATAATATGATCTTCTCATTACATATAACCATTTATAGGCAATTTTATATTTTTGCCTTCTTATGAAAGTTAACGAAATGGAATTGATGCCTATAATACCCTTTTAAAATATTCATTACAATTATCACAAAATGGCTCAAACCTTAATATAGCCTTGGTATAGCATTGCCTAAGACTAAAATTTATAAAGGTCATGTTCGAAGACTTGTATATTTATGTACCATAGTTTATTAAGAAATCCCTATTTTCACTATTTAGATGCACTTCTATTTGTGTGAAATTTCTCCACCTTTCTGATCTAAGCAACTATATGTATTACTTGGCCATATTAGGAAAGGAGTTACTTCATGATTAATGATGAAGAAAGATTGGGTGCATCTTAATAGGTAATGAAAATTTTATTTGGAACCTATTGTGCTTAAAATATTCATTCTCAAATTTCTTAATAAATTTGTACTTTGAATGGTAAAATAGAACTACAAATGAATACATGAAAGAAGCATGGAATTTTGTGGACATGACTAAAAGGAATGCAAGGTATCCAGAGAAGATTATATGTCCTTGCAAAGATTGTCGAAACTTAAGTCACCATTGTATTGAGGTTGTGTATGAGCATTTGGTCATAAAGAGAATGGATGAAACTTATACAAATTGGTTTCATCATGGAGAACAACCAAATGAGAGTGATAAACCTTATATGGAAATGTTAGGCTCATACAATTTATTTAAAGCTACATGTGCGCCAGATGACAATTATGAAAAGTTTGTTGACGAAAGTAGGGATGAGGAATTTTTCAAATCACTGGAAGATGCAGAAACCCCATTATATTTAGGTTGTGAAAAATACACAAAGTTGTCAGCAATTGTAGCTCTTTACAAGCTCAAAGCTGTAAATGAATGGTCTGATAACAGTTTTAATAAACTTCTGGAGACATTACATGATATGTTACCAATAGGAAATGTCATTTTGAAGTTTGTATACTCTGTGAAAAAATTTGTCAAAGCATTTGATTTAGGATATGAGAAGATTCATGCTTGTGTGAATGATTGTTGTTTGTTTAGAAAAGAGAATGTTGAAATGGAGAGTTGTCCAAAATGTGGTTTTTCACGATGGAAGGTCGATCAACGCACCAATAAAATTAAAAAAGGTGTTCCTGCTAAAGTGCTAAGATATTTTCCTATAATCCCAAGGTTTAGAAGGATGTTTAGGTCATCACAAATGGTTGAAGATTTAAGGTGGCATTTCGCTCATAAAAGTGAAGATAGCAAGATGCGACACCCAGTTGATTCTTGCTCATGGGACTTGGTGAATAATAAGTGGCCACTTTTTTCATCAGATCCTCACAATCTTAGACTAGGTCTAGCAACTGATGGTTTCAATCCATTTCGTAATTTGAGTTCTACGTACAGTTGTTGGCCCATGATGCTAGTTGCATATAACTTCCCACCATGGTTATGTATGAAAAGAGAAAATGTTATGTTGACATTATTGATTCGGGAAAAAAGCAACCAGGTAATGACATTGATGTATATTTACAACCACTTATAGAAGACCTACAAGAGTTTTGGAATAATGGGGTGAATATTTATGATGCTTTCACAAAAACAGTTTTCAATTTGAGGGCAATTTTATTATGGACAATAAATGACTTTCCAGCATATGGAAATCTCTCTGGGTGTACTACAAAGGGTAGAATAGCGTGTCCTATATGTGGCAACAATACATATTCACAGTGGCTAACATTTAGTGGAAAGTTTGCATACATGGGCCACAGGTGCTTCTTCTGCCATCTCACCCTTTTCGAAAGAAAAAAACTTGGTTTGATGGTAAGGAAGAAAAGAGAAGAAATCTTAAAATCATGGTAGCAACAACATTTGGGCTTCTATTAAAGACATGAAGAATGATTACGGGAAGAGTGGAAAGAAGAAGCGGCGAGATAATGAACCTATTCAAACATGGAAAAAGAGGTCAATTTTTTTTTGAATTACCTTATTGGAAGGTAATTGTTATTGACTATTTTGATATATCTTATCTAATTTTTTATTTTTATTTTTTTGAGTTTTTGATAGTAGCAAATTGATAAGCGTTTTTATAATGATTTCTCAGGAACTTACATTACGTCATAATTTAGATGTAATGCATATAGAGAAAAATGTTTGTGAGAGCATCATTGGCACCTTGTTGGATATCAATGGAAAATTAAAGGATGGTCACAATGCTCGTAAGGATTTACAAGAAATGGGAATACGACATGACATGCATCCAAAAGACCGTGGGACTAGAACATACCTCCCTGCAGCTACACATACACTATCCAGGACTGAAAAGAAAATATTTTGCAAGAGGTTATTTGACCTAAAGTTACCTGATGGGTATAGCTCAAATATTGGGAATTGTATATCGATGGAGGAATGCAAGATTATAGGCCTGAAATCCCACGATTGTCATGTTCTGATGCAACAATTGTTACCTGTAGCTTTGAAAGGATTAATGCCAAAGGGACCCAGAAATGCCATACTTCGGTTGTGTTCATTCTTCAATAGAATATGTCAACGAGTCCTTGATAGAGAACAAATAGCTGCCCTTGAAGAAGAAGTCATTGAAACCTTATGCATGTTTGAAAGGTTTTTTCCACCTTCATTCTTTGACATCATGATTTATTTAACGATTCACATAGGACGAGAAGCACGATTATGTGGACGGTCAATACCATTGGATGTATCCCTTTGAAAGGTGAACACCTATTTTATGATTATTAAATATGGCATGTGTCAAGAAGTATGATTTTAATATGATGTTCATTTTTCTTAAGATATATGAAGATACTCAAAGGATATGTTAGGAATCCTGCATGACCTGAAGGCTGCATCGCAGAATGCTATCTTGCAGATGAGTGCATGTTATTTTGCAACAAAAATGTGAAGACAACTATTGAAGTAGATTATCAAGTAGGCCGCAATCAAGATTTTGATAATGATGTGATTCTTGAAGGTTGTCCAAGTTCAGGTGGAACATCAATCACATTGAGTGATGAATTGTTAGAAACTGCACATCGTTGCGTGTTGTTCAATACAGCCATAGTGGAACCTTATTTGGAGTAAGTATGATAGAATTTCCAATGCATAATTTACTTGGTACCTAATATCATTTATAAACCACTTATCCATTTTGGTTTCAATCAGGATGCATTTAGAGGACTTAAAGCAATCAAACAGGAGCCTTGGTCTTCAAAAAAATAAAAGCTTACTTTTGAGCGACATCTTGACAATTTAAAGCGTGGTTAAAGCAAAAGGTTACATGTTATTTCAAATTAGTTTGTCTAGAAGAATATGATAACATAATATATGAATTTAATCCTTTATTTTTTAACAGATTTAGTTTCATACCCCATCAACTAATGAGTTGGAAAATAATGAGTTGGACAAACTAAAATGGCTTGCATATGGTCCTAGAAAGCATGCAATGTCCTATAATGGATATATAATTAATGGGCAGCGATTCCACACAAAGGAAGCAGAGAAGTCAACTCAAAATAGTGGTGTTTCCATTGAAGCTACAACCATGTGCAGAGCAAGTGCAAAGGACACTTCTCAAGTTATTGATGTCGTTGCATATTATGGTGTGATCAGAGATATTATTTTATTAGATTACCATACATTTCAACTTCCAATATTCAAGTGTGATTGGGCAAATATTGGACATGGTGTTAGATTTGCAGATGGTTTTACACTTGTTAATCTACCCCAAGGTGAGAACCAATATGAGAGGGAGCCTTTTTTATTGGCCTCACAAGCAAAACAAGTATTTTATTCTAGCGAAACTGATTCATCTAATTGGTATGTTTTACTAAAGGCACCGTCAAGAGGCTCTAATGAGTTGGAAATGTATGATGAGAACGCGGATATGCCTTCTAGGCCACAACACATTTCATCATTTGATTTGAACATTGATGATGACAATGACGAAGGCAGTTTTGTGAGAGAAGATTGTGATGGAATATTGGTGTGATTTGTGTGCTACTCATGAAAAGATTGTAGTTTTTATCTCGAGTTTTTTGAGTTTATAATGTTATTTTGAAATTTCTTTATCAAGCACTAATTTGCATCTAAATTTGTTTCAGAATTATTTATGGTGGGTTGAAACAAGAAAAAGAGTTTTAACTTATGATGAATGTATAATATTACGCTTTACAAGTTTTTAGTTGAAGCTTTTTGGGAAATGATGGTATATATACAGGTTTTTTTTTGCTTGGTCATTTCTATCACTTTTTTAGCCTTTATGTATTTATAAGGTATACAACTCAATTCTTGTTTCAAGATACTTACTTTATTTCAATTCATTTCTCTAACTAAGTTTGGAATTTGATGCTATGTTATTATTTTGTTGAATAGGTTGGCTACAATGGTTGCTAGTTGTAAAGGGAGGTTACGTCCTAGGGATACATCAAGTGAAGTCTCTCTTGAAGGACCATCCAACCTCTTGCCTCAAGATTCCCTAGAAACTGCTGCAGTTTGTACAGAGGGTTCACAAAATCTTAAACGAAAAAGGGGCCCAACCAAATTGAAAACAATTGCAGTGGATGGCGGAAGTCGAATTGAAATAGCGTACAACGACTTGGGTCAACCAATTGGTGATGGATCGGTCAAATTATCCTCTTTCTTAGGAGCTCTTGTTCGAGAGATGTACGTAACACTTCACGATTGGAGGAAACTTCCTTTGGGGATGGGAGAAGTCTTATGGAAATCTATTCAGGTGTAGTATACCAAACTTAAATATCTTTGCTTTGAACATAAAATAATCATAACATTCATGCTAATATAACTTGCAGGTAAGATTTAAGGTAGATGAAGAGTGGCAGAAAGATCATATATTTATGTCAATGGATGATCTTTGGAGGGCTTCCAAATCAAGATTAGTTACCAAAATAAGGAAAGCATCAAACGAAGAAGAAAGGCTTAAACTACGACCTGATAACATCAAATCAATTCATGAGTGGAAGGATTTCTTGAAGGAAAAGACAAGTGAAAAGTTTAAGGTAAGAAGCTTCTGCAGTTGTCAACATCTGATAAAGACAAATTCTATTGTTATCAATACTATTTTATGAAGGTAAATTCTATTCTTATCAATACTATTATGGAACTCCTGTACTTGTGCATAATCAGAATGTAGACACTTGCATAGATGAAAAAGTTAACAAAGTACCACTTTGGTAAATGGGCAAAATTTGAAAATTAGATATTGTAGCTGTTATAATTATGCATCAAACTGTTAGAAAATTCCATTATGGAGAAATGACTTGTAACAAACTATAAAGAGGGGGAGAAAGGGATTTGATAGAAAAACAAATTACACTAATATGTAAAAATAGTATATGGGATCTGATTTCAATCATTTGTGACCCACGAGAATTGATATCAATAAATAGTGCGGTGCAACTAGAAAACAAATGAAGACAATATTGGCATCTCTTATTTCTTTCACTCACAAGCTTCACTTTTTGTCTGAGCATAAAATATTTTCTGAATTTTCTTGTGTTTGTTGATTGTTAAATCTTTTATGCAGATTTTGGGAGGGACAAACTACTATCCAAAACCTAAAATGGATAACCAATCTCACCCTCCCAAAAAAAGTCATCAACCTTAATAAACCAACGGATCCTATGTGACCGCACAATAGACTGTGTATATGCACACATATTAATGCATATCATAGACAAACCCATCTTATCTCACGTAATACATACCCAGTCGTGTGTTCCTTTGTTCCTCTACTATAACAAGTCCATAATCCCTCTCTCAAGAGAAAAAGAATAGGTTTCGGAACCATTTCTGGAACTTAACGTTCTTTTACATTCTTCTAGATATTATGTTCTTTAAATTCAAATCTAGAGGGCCCACTCTGAAGCAAACAAAACAATAGAGAAAAATGAACCAGAAAACTAAAGCAGTAGGGCCCATTACCCTTTTATCTATCTGTATCATCCCTTTGGGTGCTTTATTTCAAGTTGTAGCACTTGTGCCTTTTAAGGCTTTTGGTAAATGTATTTGGACCCTTCATTCTATTTTGGGAACCTTTGGTGTGTTTGTTGGAAGTCCCCCATCGGTTGGGAACCTTTGGTGTGTTTGTTGGAAGTCCCACATCGGTTACAAGACACATTTTAAGGTGGACAAACTTCTATATATAGGTGCAAGTGCATAGGGTTAGCTTATCAACTTCTATGGTTCTTTCTTGGTTTAATGAGCCATTACGAACCGAGCTTGAGTTATAAATTTTAGTTGCGCCGAGCTGGATTTTGGCCATAGTTCCATTGGGATTTTGGCCATAGTTCCTTCGCCAAAGTTGTGTTATTTCTCGAGGGCTTTGTGGTGTGTGGTGGAGATCGAGTTTCAACTCTTTTCATCTTCTCCGTTTGAGCTTCGAATTTGAGGTAGGGATAACCTACTCCTCTTTATGAGCTTTGTCTTTAAATTTTAGCATTTTGATATGTTGGGGGTTGTTGTGTAATTTTGGAAAAGTTTGGGGCTTTTGTGCAATTTTACAAAAGTTGGGGTTTTATTTATAATAAACCTATATGCATGTTTAGCATAGAGAAATGTTGGAATTGGGAATGTATGGGGTTAAAAGATGTAATGGGGCAATTTACTGTTCACCTAGTTGAAATGTTGATTTTATATTCTTTTTGTGCATTTATTTTCTATTTAGAAATAACTACTTTAGGCTATCGGTGGAGGATAGTCTTGATTGTTGTAGACAATGTATGATGATTAGGAAAACTAAACCTAATCACTAGAATGTGTCATTGAGTATGACGATTGAAAGAATACATTAACTTTATTATTGATTGATGATGTGTATAATAATTGTTTATATGCATTGTGTTGTGTTGGAGGAGATAGGGGATGTACTCCGCGGTTTAGGGGAAGATAGGGGATGGACCTCTAAACCAGATATTGTTTGGGAGGAGATAGGGGATGAACTCCGTAGATACAGCTCATATGCTTGTCTGTTGATGTGTTGATATAGCTAGTATGCTTATCTATTGTGAAATGAGGAAATGTTTAATATGAGTTACTGTCTCATATCGGTTATTTGGTCAAGTTCTGAACCATGGTTATAAATTGAGAATTGAAAAGGAATGAAAAATGAAACTGTAATGTGTTATGAAAGAATGTAAAAGTGTTGACCATCTATCAGCTGTTAATCTTTTAGTCATTGTTCATAGGCGATTTAGTGTATTTCTCTTGGAACATTAGCTCATAGTATATGGGAATATCATTTTTGCATGTAGCTTGCCACCTCAAGGATATAGCTTTGAGAGGCTAGAGGCGAATGGACATTTTGATGTTTTGTTTCCCTTTTGATGTCTTACATGTGGTTTCAAGCCAAGGGCTTTATATGTATTTGAGTTAGTACTCTACTCTGTCTAACCAAGTGTTGACTTGGAAAACTGTAAGCCCGTAGGGCATTTATTTTTGTTGTTAACATGTAACACTATTGTAAGAACTACTCTGATGAATAGAAATGGTTGGTTTATTTTATATCAATGCATGTCTAAAGTGTTGGGTTTTATGTAATATTTTTAGGCGTTACAACTTGGTATCGAGGCGTCTAGGGTTTGAATACTTTGGAGTGCGTGGGAAGTGATTAGTATCACAATGGGTTCGTCTCATTTGATAGAGACTTAGGCTATCTTGTTATATGCTTATGTGATAACATGTTTATGTGACTATGTGGGTATGGAATTTAATTTCTAGGATGTTGATTGGATCCTTGGGTTTCTGTGAGTCTTGTTAGAAAAGCACTTGATCAATGCTGTTTCTAACCGGAACTCTAGTAACGCCTCAGGACTATCATTATCCGGAAAGGAAATTCGTAAGTGCTTATGTGTTTATATGCTTACATGGAGTGAATTAAAGTTTTCCATGCATTAGGACGTCAGTGTTTAGTTTCGACACGTTTATGAATATGCTAATGTTCTTCGTTTCCTTTATTAGGATGTCAGGATGGGGACGAGGACGTGGTAGGCCTGGGAGGCAGGAGGTGCCTATACCGGATGAGATTCCGGCAGCACAGGAGGGAGTTGACCAGGCCAATGTGGCCGAGCTAATGGTCGAGCTATGGGCGCTGGCAGAGATAGCAGGGCATTGAGGCGGTCGAGGGCATACTCGGTGAGAATCGGGCCCGAGTTCATGTTGCGAATCTGAGTTCTTCTTTTACGAAGAGGAGTTCTTAGGTCTAACTTGGACGAATTTTTGGTGATCTAAAGAGCCACTTAAGGCGGATGAATGGCTCGAGCAGACAACAAAGATGTTTGAGATGCTAGGCATCGGCAGAACCTTGAAGGTGACCTTAGCATCTTTCCAGCTGAAGGGGAATGCAGGTCAGTGGTGGAAGTTCACGAAGAACCGTATAGGAGGGACTTGGGAGGCTTTTGTTAACACTTTCCAAGAGAAGTTTCTGTCTTCAACTGTTAAGGAGAGGTTGAGAGATCGATTACATCGACTTAAGCGAGCAGTTCTTGATGGCGAGTTTGAGGCGCATTTACTAACTTGTCGAGTTTGCACTGAGTTGGTAGCGTCGAGGAACGCCCGTTGTATAGAGTTCGAGAAGAAGTTGGTAGCGGCCTCATGTTGAAGTTGTAGGGTCTATGATTGAGATTATGGGCGTTTGGTTGATCTTTGCTCAGCTCCTTGAGATCATGATCGACGGGAGGAGGAGGAAGGACAAAAAGGCTCGAAGAGTCAAGATGGCGAGTGATGGCGGGAGCGAAGGTTTTAACCCATGCGATCTCGAGTAGCTTTACTAGATCGACCTTTCGGTCTGAGAGTGCAAGCTCGGGAAAACAATCGGGGAGTTCACTGCTACAAGTGTGGCAATTTGGGTCACAAGGCTTGGTTTGCCCAAAGAGCGGAGAGAGAGCGGCGTCATCTTGGCTCGATCTGAGCGAGTCGAGGTAGAGACCGGTAGTTCTCATGTTATCGGTGTGGTCGGGCGGGCACATGAAGAGGTTTTGCGAGTTGAGTGCTTTATCTGGTGCATCTGGTTTGAAGCAAACTTAGAGTTATCGGCCAGCTTCCGATTCGAGCCTCGAGGGCCAATCGAGGGCTTCGTCGTCCCGTCTGCGGCGATCTTATGCTCCTAAGGTGAGCAAGTGGATCGAGGGGCTGCGAGGCGCGTGTATCTTATTCGCATGGGTCTAATCTTAAACTCCGTCGGTTGTGAGAGAGTACTTTTACATTTTGCAATTCGGTTGCTAGTGTGTTGATTATCTGGTGCATCTCATTCTTTTGTATTTCTTTGCATTGCATCTGTGTTGGAGT
Source organism: Camellia lanceoleosa (assembly GCA_025200525.1). NCBI lineage: Eukaryota > Viridiplantae > Streptophyta > Magnoliopsida > Ericales > Theaceae > Camellia > Camellia lanceoleosa. The sequence continues at coordinate 5,683,999 of CM045770.1, read as the reverse complement.
TGGAGTTAGCACTTTTGGCATCTCCTATTTGTGTTGTGTCACCTCGGGGTGAGTTGATTTTGAAACACGGATGTAGAGGTTGTGATATAGAGTCCGATCATAGACTTACATTTCCTTTTGTGGTGATGCCCATGAAGGGCTTTGATGTTATTTTAGGTATGGGTAGTTATCGTCATCTTTGGCGGTTATTGATTGCTACTACGAGAGGGTCACTTGTTGTCCGAAGTGAGAGTGTTTCCATTTCTTGGGGACCGGGTTGGTAGTGTTTGCCACGGGGTATGATCCGCGAGGTGAGTGAGCTTAGTGGTCTACTTGCTAGCTTTGAGAGTGGCGAGTGTGATGAGACCAGTTGTATTGTCGAGGGTAGTTTGTGAGTACTCGGACGTCTTTCGAGGATCTTGTTAGTTTACCACCTCATCGAGATTGAGTTCTCTATTAATCTAGTGCGACACGACCGATTTCTATGGCACCTTACCGTTTTGCCCGTGAGAGTTGGTTGAGTTGAAAGTTGACTCCATGAAATGTTAGATAAGGGCTTCATTCCCTAGTGTTTCGCCATAGGGAGCAGGCCCTCTTTGCTAAAAAGAAAGATGGTGCCTTGAGAATGTGTATCGACTAGGAAGTTGAATCGGACTATGGTTAGAATAAGTATCCTATGCCCGTATAGATGATTTGTTTGATCGGTTGAAGGGTTCGTTGTTTCTCTAAGATAGACTTGAGATCGGGTTACCACGGTTGAGGTCGAGGAGGAGGATATTCCAAAAGCGGCATTAAGTGGCGGTATGGCCATTATGAGTTCTGGTGATGCCATTTGGACTTACCAATGCCGTGATCTTTATGGACTTGATGAACCGGATCTTAAGGAATTCTTAGACCGCTTTGTGGTCGTTTTAAGTGAACGACATTACGATCTATTCACCTTCAAAGGAGGAGCACAAGGAACACTTGAGAGTGGTGCTTAAGTTACTTAGAGCCCATAGGCTGTATGCCAAGTTTGGGAAGTGTGAGTTCTGGCTTGGGGAAGTCAAGTTCTTAGGCCATGTGGTATCTGGGAAAGGGGTGTCTATTGATACATCAAGGCGAAGCGAAGATTAGGCCTGACCTAAGAGTGTGTTTGAGATCATGATTTTACGGGATTAGTTGGGTATTACCGCCGGTTTGTGAAGGATTTCTCAGATTAGCTTCACGTTGACTAAATGACTCGGAAGGAGTCAATTTGTATGGAGTGAGACTTGTGAAAAGTCGTTCCAAGAGTTGAAGGTTAGATTGACCACCGCTCGATTTTGATTATTAGGAGAGGGTTGAGTTATGCGATTTATTGTGATGCCTCACGAGAGGGTTTGGGTTGTGTGTTGATGCGGAAGGAAAGTGGTAGCTTATGGCTCACGTCGTTGAAAATACGAGAAGAATTACCCTACACATGACCTAGAGTTAGCGGTGTGATCTTTGCCTTGAAAATCTAGAGGCACTACCTTTATGGTGAGAGATTCGAGGTGTTCTCGGATCATAAGAGTCTGAAATATTTGTTTACGAAAGACTTGAACTTGAGGCGGAGGAGGTGGATGGAGTTTATTGAGGAGTATGATTTGAGTTGCATTATCATCAGAAAGGCCAATGTTGTGGCGATGCCCTTAGTGAAAATCCATTAGTGATGTAGCTTGTGTAGCCATCTGGGAGTGGGAAATGTTGGGGGCACTTAGCGAGTTTGATTTGCATCTGGGTGAATCTGTTGAAATTTGACCTTGTTTTACATTGTTGCGTACCCTACACTTGTGACTTGAGTGTTGGAGGCCAGAGAGGTGACCTTGAGGTAGAATCCCTCAGAGAAGATCTCCGATTGGGAAAGTTGAGAAGGGTTTGGCGGTGTATCCCGACTGAGTGTGAGATAAGAGACCGTCTGTTTGTCTTAGGAGTCTTCTGAGAGGAGGTACTCCAAGAGTTTCACCATTCAGCGCCTTGCGGTGCATCAGGAGGCACCAAGATGTATCGGGATTTGGGTCGCTTGTTTTGGTGGCGGGGTATGAAGAGATGTGGCGGTTTTTAGTGTCTAAGTGTCTTACTTGTCGACAAGTGAAGGCCGAACATCGAGGCCAGCCGGGTTTGTTGCAACCCTTGCCTATTGCGAGTGGAAGTGGGAGCATGTCACTATGGACTTCGTTGTAGGTCTTAGGGGACTTCGGCGGGTAGTGATGCTATTTGGGTGGTTGTAGACCGGTTGACTAAGTCGGCACTTCATTCCTATGCGTGTGAGAGATTCGGTAGATCATCTTGCCGACTTGTATATTCGGGACATAGTGAGGTTACATGGAGTCGGTGGCGATCGTCTCGAGATAGAGATCCTCGTTTCTTTGCTAGGTTGTGGCGAGTTTGCGAGTGCCTTGGGCACTAAGTTGACCTTTAGTCTGACTTACCATCCTCGGTGATGGGCGGTCGGCGTACTATTGAGATCCTTAAGGATATGCTTGAGGTTGTGTCCTTGACTTTAGTGGGGCGTGGGAGAGGCACTTGCCATTGGTGGAGTTGCCTACAACAACGGTTTCGATCTAACATCGGTATGGCACCGTTTAAGGCCTTGTGTGGTGGCCAGTGTAGGTCTCGGTTTGTTGGGCGAGGTAGGTGATGCACCTTTGTTGGGTCCGAGTTGGTGAGAAACAACGGAGAAGGTTGAGCTTATCCGTAGGAGGCTTATTCTGACCAGTCGTCGAGAAGTCATATCACGGACCGTAGGAGGAGACCTTTGGTGTTTGAGATGGATGATCATGTCTTTCTAAAGATATCACCTAGGCGGAGATTGATGAGGTTTGGGAAGAGTGGGAAGTTGTCCCCTCGGTTTATTGGCCCTTTTGAGATCCTTGAGAGGATTGGTGAGGTTGCCTATCGTTTGGCTTTACCGCATGATTGTCGAGTTCATGACGTGTTTCATGTGAGTATGCTTCGGAAGTATGAGCCGGATCCATCACATGTATTGGATTGGACCGACTTAGAGGTAGATGAGGATGCCTCGTATGAGGAGAGACCGGTTCGGGTCTTGGATAGGCGGGATCAAGTCCTGCGTGGCAAGACCATTCCTTTGGTAAAGGTTTTGTGGAAACATCACGGAGTGGAGGAGGCCACTTGGGAACGTGAGTTGGAGGTCCGAGAGAAATATCCGGATCTATTTGTGGATGTTTGAACATATGTTATATATGTATTGTTGTATTGTTGAACTTTAAGATCATTAAGTATGTCTTAAGTTGTAAAACATTGTAAATATTTTGGTTTATGAAAATATTGTAGAACTGCCTTGATATGGGAGTTGATTGTAATATTGCATATGTTGGCCATAGTATAGAGCGGAGATGTATCATGAAAATTGTTTATGATATGAAATTGTGAACCATGTATGTTGAAAATGGTTGAGAAGGAAAGGAAATGCATGATGAAATGTATTTGTTATGTCTCTTGACAAGAGATGGAATGGCCATTAATGGGTCGAGTTATTAAATGTTGAAATTTAACATTGTTTAAAAACGGAGAAAAACTTATTTTTCAAAAACTTGTATTTAATTTCGGGGATGAAATTTCCTAAGGTGGGGAGGTTGTAGCACTTGTGCCTTTTAAGGCTTTTGGTAAATGTATTTGGACCCTTCATTCTATTTTGGGAATCTTTGGTGTGTTTGTTGGAAGTCCCACATCGGTTGGGAACCTTTGGTGTGTTTGTTAGAAGTCCCACATCGGTTACAAGACACATTTTAAGGTGGACAAACTTCTATATATAGGTGCAAGTGTATAGGGTTAGCTTATCAACTTCTATGGTTCTTTCTTGGTTTAATGAGCCATTACGAACCGAGCTTGAGTTATAAATTTTAGTTACACCGAGCTGGATTTTGGCCATAGTTCCATTGGGATTTTGGCCATAGTTCCTTCGCCAAAGTTGTGTTATTTCTCGAGGGCTTTGTGGTGTGTGGTGGAGATCGAGTTTCAACTCTTTTCATCTTCTCCGTTTGAGCTTTGAATTTGAGGTAGGGATAACCTACTCCTCTTTATGAGCTTTGTCTTTAAATTTTAGCATTTTGATATGTTAGGGGTTGTTGTGTAATTTTGGAAAAGTTTGGGGCTTTTGTGCAATTTTACAAAAGTTGGGGTTTTATTTATAATAAACTTATATGCATGTTTAGCATAGAGAAATGTTGGAATTGGGAATGTATGGGGTTAAAAGATGTAATGGGGCAATTTACTGTTCACCTAGTTGAAATGTTGATTTTATATTCTTTTTGTGCATTTATTTTCTGTTTAGAAATAACTACTTTAGGCTATCGGTGGAGGATAGTCTTGATTGTTGTAGACAATGCATGATGATTAGGCAAACTAAACCTAATCACTAGAATGTGTCATTGAGTATGACGATTGAAAGAATACATTAACTTTATGTATTGATTGATGATGTGTATAATAATTGTTTATATGCATTGTGTTGTGTTGGAGAAGATAGGGGATGTACTCCGCGGTTTAGGGGAAGATAGGGGATGGACCTCTAAACCGGATATTGTTTGGGAGGAGATAGGGGATGAACTCCGTAGATATAGCTCATATGCTTGTCTGTTGATGTGTTGATATAGCTAGTATGCTTATCTATTGTGAAATGAGGAAATGTTTAATATGAGTTACTGTCTCATATTGGTTATTTTGAGATTCACGAACCATGGTTATAAATTGAGAATTGAAAAGGAATGAAAAATGAAAGCGTAATGTGTTATGAAAAGAATGTAAAAGTGTTGACCATCTATCAGCTGTTAATCTTTTAGTCATTGTTCATATTTGGTTTAGTAATATTTATCTTTGGTACATTAGCTCACCCTATCGGGAATATCATTTTTAGTCTGGTAGCTTGCCACCTCCAAGGATATAGCTTGGAGAGGCTAGAGGCGAATGGACCTTTTGATGTTTTGTTTCCCTTTTGATGTCTTACATGTGGTTTCAAGCCAAGGGCTTTATATGTATTTGAGTTAGTACTCTACTCTGTGTAACCAAGTGTTGACTTGGAAAACTGTAAGCCCGTAGGGCATTTCTTTTTGTTGTTAACATGTAACACTGTTGTAAGAACTACTCTGATGAATAGAAATGGTTGGTTTATTTTATATCAATGCATGTCTAAAGTGATGGGTTTTATGTAATATTTTGAGGGCGTTACACAAGTAGTTTTTGTTCTATTTTGTTGCAAGGGAATCACTAATCATTATTATTGTTTGATCTTTGTTAGGGGGCATGCTGCTATTACACTAAACATGATTGTCTATTTCATTATAATGTTGTATCAATTTCAATAAAATAGAACTTTTTTGTTGACCCAAAAAAAAAATTACTAAAGTTGATTAATTGCTTTAGGCTAAAAGTGAGAAATTCAAAAAAATTAGAAGGAAACAATTCCCACATACATGCAGTCGCAAGGGATATGCACAGTTGACTGAGGACATGGTAACATCAAATTTCATTATAAATTTTATTTAGTTTTGTTTGTATTTTTTCTATAGTATGAATTCTTTCCCCCCCCCCCCCTTAGAAAAACAAGGGTGCAACCTCCTTATCTCTATCTAGAGTTCCTGTCTGGATTCAGGCACATACCAAAAAGAGCGGTGAACCCATAAACACAACTGCTGCTGAAACTATTGTAAGAACATTTCTCTGTTCAATATTTTTTATTTTATTTTATATATATATCTTGATACTCATATTGATCATCCTTATCTACTAAGACATAATAATAATAATATTTTTCAGGATAAATTCAAACAAGTTGAACTTGATGATCTAGTATCATCATCTGTTCTTAAGGTAAAAGAAGATGCTTTTTTAAAAATACTTGGTCGTGAGAATCGGGGGCGAATATGAGGGCTTGGTAAAGGAGTTACTCTTACTAAATTATGTGTACTCTGGCAAAGGGATAGTTATAAAACTCAGGAAAAAGAAGAAGCTAGTCAATTGAAAGAAAGAGTGGCACATTTGGAGAGCTTAGTTACTCATCTAATGAAAATGAGGCAAGTAGTTTTATGCATTTATTAAATTTACTTATATAGGTTTCTAACTTTTAACACAATTACATTATTGTCTTTCATTTTTTTGTGTCAGAATCAAGCAAGCGAGGAAGGACCAACAATACCTATAGTTTCTCCATCGGTAAAAAATATAATTTACATTCCATTTTACATGAAAGTAGAGTGCACACATGCACGCACACATACATTTCCTTTCTATTAGTATATTTATATTTAGAGATCAACTTTAGATTACCACTTAAGTATCCATCTAACACTATTAGTAATGTGTTAAAAAGCATAAATGCAATGACATATACATGGAATTATTGTAACTTTGAAAGTAGAGCAGATGCTTTTGAGACAAAGCTAAGTAAAATATATGTGCTACAACAATGCTTTCTGATTGATTTGTTATGTAAAAAATTTGAAGAATTCAAGAGGGAAAAACATAAGAAAGTTTCAATAGTAATCACTAAATTGGAGTGTTTACATGTTAACATAGTGTATATATATAGAGAGAAAGGGGGTAGCTAACAACCCTATATGAGTGACAATTTCTCTTGTTTGTCATTGCCTTGTTATTAAAGAGTCGAACACTAACACCCCAACAAGAAATGCAAGTTCTTTGGATTGGATAGGGTCAGGGGAAGTAGTTGCTGAAGGGCATTGGTCTTTAAGTGATTCGAAACAGCTTGTCCATCACATTCCTATTAGACCTAATGCCATGAGAGTATGGGTACATCTTGCAAGAGAAGCTGGAGCATATTTATGGAGGCCTACTGCTGACATGACTTACATCGAAGATGCTGTGGGTACTACGGTTGCATGGCCAGCTGACAAAGTTGTTATAGAGGCGTTGATCACTTCTCTGAGTTAGTAATTTTTTAAAGATTAAAAAAATTACTCTTCATGAACAATTTACATCTTACTATTTTCATTTCTATTTTTTCCACCTTGAGAAATGTATTTGTAGGGAATCTAGAAATGTTTTTTTTTTTTAATGAATAGACGGGTCAACTCTGACACAATTCTCAATTCTACATCGATTCAAAACAACCAAACATTGATTATGAATGATGTTACGTAAAATAAAATAGAAAACCAAGTTATAAATTGAGCTAACTCTCAATAACAAGACCCAAGAAGAAAACATGTGGCAATCCATCCCATGGAATGAATTGATGAAGAACAAATCTCACAATTACATGCGATGCACAAACTAAAGGTTTCTTCTCATTCTTCTTGGCACTAGACACTAAGATCCATCTTTGAGGTCAAGAACCTCGGAGGAAAAAAAAAAAAAGCATGTAAGTTAAATAAATAAATTATTAATTAATATTAAAACCCTTAAAAAATTCATTATGGATGATAGAGAGGGTGATGCCTTGGTTCATAGAGAGACAAGCATTTGTAAGGCAGTAGGAATGAAGAAACAAAGAGACAATTATTTGGAAATATGGTGACTGCCACTCTAAGAGATGCATCAACAAAAGAAATGATAACAAGTAATTGAACTTGGATACCAAATCTACAACACAGAATTACTAAATAATAGAGAGCTGTTATTTCCACAGCCCCCTTTTATCCTCCTCCAGACCATTTGAGAGGGCACCCAATGTGTGAGGAGAGATGTGGAAATGGGCGGTCAAACTAACTCTGTATTTATACAATATCTAGAACATAGGATAGAATCATCCAAGATTTCCTTGAAGCTACTGCATGCAACCCAGAGAGTCATGGATTTATTTAAGAAGGTAATCCAACAACATAAAAAGCAAAAATAATTCTTTGCACATACAATGATCCCAAAATTATCCCCACGATACAGTTGTGATGCAAGATGACACCCTCATACTTCAATCACTTGGCTATTTTTTGCACAACTTTCCATCTATATACATGCTTCCAAACACCCATTATCCAACCACCTCTCCCCCTCCCTCCCTCCCTCCCTCTCTGAAATTTGTTGATTTCATGAGTTTCAGTTATATATTGATTTCATGAGTTTCAGTTATATAGACACGGACGACATGCGACACGACACAAATAGGTCGACACAAACATTTAAAAAAAAATGTAGGATGCAACACATGGGAGATACATGTAAACTATATAATTTTATTTTTATTTTTCCTTTTTAATGATATAGACTCCATTTTTAAACTGATTATACTTACTGTGACATGTTGATTATTGTTTTGTAGTTATTATCTTTGGAAAGAAGATGGGACCAATAGAAGTCAGCTTGGAAGTTTGTGGGTGCATAAAAAGGAATTTGAATGTGTCATTATGTCTTTACATACCGACATTATGGTTTTAAGTTTTTGTTTTATTTTTGAACCTAGTGAGAGATTGTGTTTTGGTACTTTATTAAGACCATGTTATGACAATTTTATTATTTCTTGAAATTTATGGTGATGAGTTATTTTTCAATGGCGATCTTGTTTTGTATGTGATGGATGAAAATATGTTTGTTGCATTTACTGATTTAGGTTTTCAATATTGGTGTTGGAATGGATTTTTATTATATTTATAAATACTAGATGGTAGCATTTAAAATTGCTATCATAATGAGAATTTATAGCATTAAAAATGTTATCAAAAAGTTTGTTGGCATGCTTTATTATAGCATTCTTAGTTAGTTATAATATAATAAATTATAACATTACTAGATTACTATAAAAACAATTTCATAACATTAACAAGCTATTATCCTTTGGTATTTTAGTAACTTTCAAATTTTTCATAGCATTCAAAAATTGTTATAATATATTTACAATAGCATTCAACGATAACATTCGATAAATGTTATAAAAAATGATACACTTTTAATAACATGGGCAAACATAGCATTCCAACGAATGCTATTGTTTACTTTCGATAGCATTCATCGAATGCTATTAAATGTGTTTTTGTTGTAGTGGTTGAGTCTGCGACCTTATTTTTAGTAGTTACAACCCAAACTTGTGAACCGAGTGTTAGAAGCCTGAATGGTGACTTTGAGATAAAATTGCTCGGGAGAAGATCTCCATTGGGAAGGTGGAGAAGGGTTTGTTGTATCGACTGGCGTGAGATACTATGACCATTTGTTTGTGCGAAGTCTTGCCGAGAGGAAGTACTTCAAGAGTTTCACCATTCACATCTTGCAGTGCATCCGGGAGGCACGAAGATGTATCATGATTTGAGTCGCCAATTTTGGTAGAGGAGTATGAAGAAGGATGTGGCAGTGTTCGTATTGAAGTGCCTTACTTGTCAGCAAGTGAAGGCCAAACATCAGAGGCCATCGGGTTTGTTGCAACCCTTGCCTATAACTGAGTGAAAATGGGAGCATGTCACGATGGATTTTGTTGTGGGCCCTCCGAGGACTCAAAGGCGTAGCGATGCCATTTGGGTGGTAGTTGATCTGTTGACTAAGTCGGCACATTTTATTCCTATGCACATAAGAGATTCGGTAGATTACCTTGTTGACTTGTATATTCGGGACATAATGAGGTTGCACGGGGTCTCTGTGACAATTGTTTCGGATAGAGATCCACGTTTCACTGACTCGGCTATGGCAAAAGCTTGCGAGTGCCTTGGGCACTAAATGACTTTGCTGACTTACCATTCTCAAACGGCCAGACGGTCAGAGTGTACTATTCAGATCCTTGAGGATATGCTTCGTGGCTGTGTCCTTGACTTTAAGGGGTCGTGAGAGAGACACTTATCCTTGGTGGAGTTCGACTACAATAACAGGTTCCAATCGAGTATTGGCATAGCACCGCTCAAGGCCCTGCATGGCCAACCACGTAGATTGTGTGTTAGGCGAGGTGTGTGATACACCTTTGTTGGGCCAGAGTTGGTGCAGGAAATGACAAAAAAAGTGGCACTTATTCGTAAGAGGTTAGTTACAGCCCAGAGTCGTAAAAAAAGTTATGCCGATTGTAAGAGCAGACCTTTATCATTTGAGGCGGGTGATCATGTCTTTTTGAAAATATCACCTAGATGGGGTTTGATGAGATTTGGAAAAAGTGGGAAGTTATCCCCTCGGTTTATTTGCCTTTTTGAGATACTTGAGCAGATTGGGGAGGTTGCCTATCGTTTGGCGTTGCCGCCATAACTTTCTGGAGTGCATGACGTGTTTCATATTAGTATGCTTCGGAAGCATGAGCCGGATCCATCGCATGTGTTGGATTGGACCGACTTAGAGGTAGACGAGGATGCCTCATATGAGGAGAGACCGGTGAGGGTCTTGGATAGACGGGACCAAGTCTTGCAAGAAAAGACAATTCCCTTGGTTAAAGTATTGTGGAAACATCACGAGGTTGAGAAAGCAACTTGGGTGCGTGAATTGGAAGTCCGAGAGAAATATCCGGACTTGTTTGTTGATGTTTGAGTGTCTGATGAGATTTTAGTTTTGTTTATAAACTATGAAAGCATTGTATATGTTTTGGAATTATAAAAGCATTGTATATGTTGAATATGTTTCGGAAACACAAGTTTAATTTGAACATTGATCATCCAGCCATTTTGATAAATGGCGATTGTAAATTGAACCCATTTAGAACATAATCAATTGCCCCACTGGCACATGAAAATAATTGGAAAAACCCATCAGAAATTAAACTGATCATTCCAAAATGGGGAACCATAATAATAATAATAATAATAATATTGGAAGGTCAACTACAAAATCATGTAAAAGATGCTAGACAATTGGTGACTAACAATTTAACAACCTTTTTTTTTTTTTTGGTAAAGTACAATATAAAAGTTATGTAAAGTAGAATAATGGTAACAAAATAAAACTGGTGAAATTTGGTGAATTTAAATTTTATCCACCATAGAGTGCTAACTTAGTCACATCCATACAACCCAACATCTTTAGTTCAATGTCCATTTACAATGGACTCATCAACACTGCGGGATGTGGTTTTTCCCATGCCCTCTTTATGTACACCGATAAAAACCATAAAAGTTTGAATGAATCTTTTTCATGAGCCATTATTAAAATTGTATGATTCAAACAATCACACGACCATGTGGTTTTAGTCAAATAAGGAACAAGCTATTATTGCCATAAAGCGTACAACTTCGTTAGCCAAAAACAAGCTAATGTATGAAGAATGCCATTATTCTTTGAAGGGGAGGGAAGAAGGGAAATCAAAGAACCAATGAACATGACCAACCCAATTGGATAATAATACTACTTGTAGAGCAAGAGCAACTGCTTCTTCATGCATGGACATCAAGCTGTATATATAAACACAAGCCTGCATCCGCTTTTCCCTAAGGCAAAGGCGTAGGGCATAGTTGGGATCATAGAAGAATTCAGGGCCGCTAAGCCATCCTTTGCCAAACTTGCATTGCAGGAAAACGAAGAAGGGCATTGTCATCCTCCTAACTGTGACATGGAAGGAAAACTAATATCAGACTGAGATGCATTTTAAGCATTCATTACTTGTTTTTGGGGAGGAAAAAATCATGCAATAATCTCACTGGTTATATGTAAATAGATAGATCTTCTAAAGAAAAAATGTCTTAAAGAAATTTGTAAGATCAAAGTTCAATGTCACGATGCAATTGTAACTAGAGACTATACGTTCTCCTCAAATCCCATACAGCCTACACATATCCCCCAAAAAATATACAACCAGCTGAACTCAATTTTATTGGAACATAAGCATCTTGAACCAGTGAAATTCCATGACAAAACCCATTTTCCTTAAATGAGAACCATACTGCTAATGAATCTGCAAATTTGCATTTATTAAATTTGGTAATGGGCCACCTCAATTTTCAAACTCATTGACATGTATAAAATTCCATTTGATGTGTGCCCCCATTCGTAACATGAATATTCCAAACATGTACCAAAAGGCCCAAACCATAACAAAGACAATATCAAAGATTAAAATTGCAACAAAACAAATAGAAAACATTACTGCATTATTAAGTCAAAATAGAAACCACCTTGAGTTTGAGGGGGCAATTAATAAATATAATAGTAAATATATTTTTTTATTTTAATAATTAGATTTGAATTATTAAAAAAAATTCAAGTTCAAATTTTACGATATATATAAAAATAAGACAATTGTGAGAAAAAAAAATAAATTAAATAAAACTCTAATAATAGAAGAATTGAGAATTAAATTTTTTGTTTATTTTTTTAATAATTAGATTTGAAATATTTTAAATTAAAGTTTATCATATCTTTTTGAGTATATACGTATATCCATATCCTTTTTATTTCAAATTTTACCTTTTTTCATAAAAAATAAATTTTTATTAGAAATTAGAAAAAAATGGAAAAGAAGAGTTATAAGATTGCCAATTAAGAACGATAATAATAGAAAAATTGAGAGCAAAATATTTTGTTCATTTTTTTAATAATTAGATTTGAAATATTTGAAATTAGAATTTATCATATCTTTTTGAGTTCTATATGTATATCCATATCTTTTTTATTTCAAATTTTATTTTTTTTCATAAAAAATAATTTTTTTAAAAAATTAGAAAAAATGGAAAGGAAGATTTCTAAGACTGTCAAATAGGAAAATAATAATAGAAGAATTAAGAGTAAAATATTTCATTTATTTTTTTAAAAATTAGATTTGAAATATTTTAAATTAGTGTTTATCATATTTTTTTGAGTTCTATATATATATATATATCTTTTTTCTTTCAAATTTTACTTTTTTTTCATAAAAAAATAATTTTCATTAGAAATTAGGAAAAATGGAAAGAAATATTTATAAGGCTGCCAAGTAGGAAAGATAATCTCAACTTTGAAATAATTAGAATTTTTATTTATAAGGTTTTTTTTATTGAAGATCATAAGCTAAAGAGTGAGTTTCTTGGGTTATTTATGATTGTATGTATGGGTTTTGTTTCTTCAAGCAAGAAGATGTTGAATCTTTATATATAGCGTGAATTTATGTTACAATTTAATTTCTTGTAGGAGTTTTATGGTTTTTAAAGAGGCTAAAGAGGATTCTACCATGTAAGTGAGCTTTGGACCCCAAACCATGTCCACTCTATGCTTTTGTGTTTTGACTTTTAATCTTGTTCTTGTAATTGGGAAATTGAGTAGTATTTTGGAGTTATGGTTTTGGATGAAAGTTAAGAATGTGAAATTTAACATGTGTTAAAGAGTTTTGGGCTTTGATTTATATGAAATTGGAGTTTAATTTTGAAAATGAGAGGTTCCAAATCAAGAAGCCATTTTTCGGACTGGTTTTTGCCCAGAGCCACACGTGCGGCGGGTCTTCCCGCACGTGCGGTAGTCCATTTCCAACACCAAATCTGATTCTACTAAAAAAGCATGTTGTTTAGCATGTGCGTACTGTTTCCCAGGTCTTGAGGACAACCTTTATTTGACCAACTTCAAATAAGCATATGTCTTACGTCCGGACTCCATTTTAAGTGATTCTTAAGCCTAAATTCAAGTCCCAGAAGTCTAGTTTCTAATGGTGGTAGTATCACTCCAAAATTCTAAGTACACAAATAGTTATTCCCAAATTAGTGACGATTGTTCACTTTCTGTCTACCGGTTTTATACCATTTCTTCTTCTAAACCATTTCCCTTTCGATTCCTCCTATTTTCCTAGACATAGATTATGACCTATTAAGGAGTAATGAGTTTAGAACCACCATGGCTAATTGATTAAAGAACAAGAAAGAGATTTGGTTTTATTCTCATTTTATGCTATGTGCATTGCATTTGTAGGTCAACGAGGACATCGTCCCATTATTACTAGAGGCCCAGCACTGTGAGTAATAGTATAGTAAAGATATGTTCTTCCTTATCTATTCTGATTAATGTGTGACATGATTCTCTAAATGTCGTACTTTGTTAAAATACACAAGTTTCCAAGAAAAGTAAAATGAGCCATGAATAAGAAATGTGAATTGTTTATAATATGATATGGTGGGCCCAAGGCCGTTCTATTTATCTGTTTTACTTATGCTATGGCATGATATCAATTGTTCGGTCTTGTAGACGTCCCCGAACGCGCCCCGGGAGGGTTAAGTCCCGTTCCGTTCGACATTGGGTCTACTACGATTCGCGAGGACTCGATTTGTGTCCGCAGTTCATCTGAACCAAAGAGTCCAACTCGCAAATCGATTTGAGAAAAAAGATTTTGAAAAGAAGTGCCAAACATGGGCTGCTTTGCGGTCTGTCGCCACCTAAATATTTTAAAATGGGAAATTTAGAAACCACGACTCGGTGCGAAGGCCACATGTAAATCGTCATCACCAAAGTGGTCTTGGCTCAGGAGCTTAGATACGATCGGGAAGGTCACTATGAGCACCCCCTTTCGCCGGTCCGAAGACCGGCCTCTACTAAGTGATATCCGATTTTGAAAACATTACATGTTCTTATTAGGTTATTAGCCTAGAATTACTATGTTATGCGCCTGACAAACAAGTATAGACTAGATTGCCTAATTTGGAAATAAACATTGCATATCAGATTCGTTTCAAAAATGTTTTGGAATTTGCTACTCACAAGTAGGCTAAACACAGTTTCAATGAGTTTTTCCAACAAGCAATCAACCTCCACCCACAGGCATTCAAACAGATTATCACATAAGCACTTAGCCGCATGGCAAGCATACTGTCATGGCAACATTCACACGCATGCGATATGCTAAAGCGTAAATACTTACATCGTACTCCGTGCCAAAACAAGAAACTGGTTAGCAAACATGCATGACCTAGCTCATGTCAAGTGACTAATGCATCGCATACAAGAATGCAATCTAGAGCAGGCTCGGCTAACCCTAAAATGGCATATGAAATGTATCCCTTTAATGCATGTATTCAAGTTGGAATTTAGAATACAATGCAGTTTGTATGATGTACCGAGCCCGGTGCATGTAAACAAATGCATGGATGCACGCATGCATTGCATAAGGTATGCTAAAATAAGCGTGCCCTAATCTACCATCAAAGCAGGTAAATAAAAGGGAAGAAAGAAATGGGGGTTGGAGGACATACACCCACTCACCCACACTTATTACAAATCCGCCCTCACTCGGAGGGATCCAAAAGAATAATACAGATAATTAACTACGCAAGCTAATTAAAATATTACAAATTAACTAAATTAATTAAATTACACAATTAATCTAATTAAACAGTAAATCGCCTCGGGATGAGAGCTCAAATGTGTCGCGTGCCCGGGACTCGCTCGGAATCGCACTGTCATGCAAGTGTGCCTCTGTTTTCCCTGCTATCCTCCTCTGAAGACTGCCAAAATCTCAGAAACACTTCCTTTAGCCTTGGAGATCATCACGGGTTTGAGGCGAACACCACCGGCTTAAGGATATGGCCACCGGCACTGAATGAAGCTATCGGCTGCCAATTGAATGCCGGTCGGCACTAAATGCCTGCAAAACCTGCAACTCACAGCAGCAGAGGGCAACAACTTGCATGGCAATGTAATTCAAAGCATGTATGCACCAAACACAATCCTTATCATGTTGATGACTCAAATGAAGGTGTGCCTTGGTTCTCGGACCACCAATCACGCATTTCCATGCATGATGGTCCAAAGAACCAAGAATGCAATTTTGATTTCAAATGCATGCAATGCAAACAAGCACATAAGGGTGTTAAACCTCTATCATGACTTGGTCAAGAGGCCTAACATGCATGCCAATGTGATGCAATCCTAGACATGGCAACTAGTATGCAATATGGCAATACAATGCAAACCTACAAGTAAGCACACAAGGCAAGCATGCAAACCAATCGAAAGATGGACTTAAACATGAATTGGGCAACTCTAAAAAGGCTCAAAATAGTGGCCAAGATGCTAAAATATGAGGGCCAAACACACATGTACACATGCATAAGTTAAAGCACAATACTTAAGCATAACAAACAACATTCAAGCATACTTGAAATGAGTTAAACATGGACTACTAGCACGCATATAAAGCTCTGAAAATCATGCAAAACATGATGCCAAATCATGCAACAAAGCAAGCCAAATATGCAACAATAGGTCCAAGTACTTGAAACAAGCCATGGAGGCTTAAACTAAGGCCAAGTCTACCAAGCCTCACAAGGCTAAGGGGAATCAAAACAGGTCACAAGCAGACCTAAACAAAGCCTAAGGAGCACCTACATGGCATCTAAGAGGCTCAAGCACAAAGGCATGCGACATGACCAAAACATGAGGCATTTAACACATGCTTTTAAAGCATTAAAGGAGCATGCAATGCAAACATATGGGCATGTATGAAGGACTGAAATAGCATGCAAAATGGTTCCACACCATTGAAAACAATGCAAATGAAGCATATTATACACTCATGCTCTTAAGGCTCACAAGCCAAGAACACAAAAGGGCTATGTTAAGCATGCTAAAATCGAACCAAATGACTATGGTCAGACCTAAAACATGTTAAAATAAGCACAAAAGCTTCATGGATCTAGGCCTAAAACAAGCTAGAAATAGAGGCACACTACCTAGACATGTTAAGGCAATAAAAGGCATTACATGATAACTATGCTAAGCATGCATAGGAGACCAAAACCAACTTAGAAACATGTTATATCATGGTAATATAATCATGAAAAACAAGTCAAACATGCTCAACACACACTCAAGCATAGGCTCACCTAAGAGACCAAAACTTGCCCTTTTCAAGGACATCAAGGAGAGGGGGCCCTCTCCTTCTTAAGACTCTAAGGCATCATCTTCACCACTGAAATCCCTCAAGATTTCAGTGGTGAAGAGATCCTAACACCAAAGTCTCGGATCTCTCACAAAATGGCACAAAAAGTGGTCTTTTCAAGGCCTAAGGGTGGTCAAACCCACCCAAACCACCAAGAACCCTTAATAAACAATAAAGAGGCTTAAGAAACAGAACTTTTATGTGTTATAGACTAAGCACAAAAACTGTTTTAAACTAGGTAAAAACAAGGTGCAAAAATGGGGTAAATAAAGCAAGTTTCTTACCCTTGATGATCAACTCCAACAATGGTGACCTTAATGCTTCCTCAAGCTTCAAACCAGTCAAGAACACCAAGGACAAGCCCTTAGCACCTCAGTTCCAAGAGGAAGGTGAGACACTAGGTGTTGGTGAGCAATAGTATGGCAATACACACACACTAAGCTAAAAGGGGAAAGAGAGATATATGATAGATATAGAATTCCAAACCCTAAACCAAAGCTTCTCCTATGTCTAACCCTCTAAATTTTCTAACCCTTTCAACCCTTGAGCCAAGAGAAGAGAGTCTTCTCTTAAAGGCCACCAAAGCTTACAAGTTAAGGCAACAAAGGGCTCATCCCCTCCATACACGTGTATGGAGGGGAAGCAAAAGCTAAACAGCTGTCTAAAAATATCCCATAAAGTAGCTGTAAAGTAGTCGGCAGGGCAAAATGGTCATTTTGCCCAAAAGAGTGCCGACCGGCACAATATAGTGCCGATGGCAACATCAGCCAGCCGGTGGCCTCTAGCCACTGCCGGTGGTGTATGGGGATGCCTCACAAGGCATTCCCTGCCCCTCCAAGGCAAAGCACAAGTGTTTGGTGCAAAACCAAACACAAAACAATCGAGTTCGGAGGTCCTGAGGCAAGGCGCGCGAGCTGAGAACTCTGGGAACTCCAAACGAACACAAACATGGATAATCACCGAGCATTCAAGCGGTGACGTCCAAGTCTTGAGAACGGTCAAAAATGGGGTGTCTACAGGTCTTTAAGACCTAATCATTTTAGTATGGCACAAAATGATGTACGGAACTACGTGCTACAGTGCAAGTCACCTCTAGGGTCCGTACGAGTCACCTCTTGGATCCATACATACATGAATTGGGCCTAAGGAGAGGTGGAGACATGTCAATGTTCCACCTACTCCGTGATCAAATACGATGATACGATATGATACGTTTCGACCTAAGGTCGTTTGATATATGATTGGGCCCGAGGCCGTTTGGTTATACGTGGACCCGTGGTCGTTCCGAAACTATGATACAAACATGAATGGTTTTACATCGTTATATGACTCATGTTTACAAAATGTTATTTGATATGCATGAATGAATGTCCTATTTTGAAACGTGATTCTAGTATCACGTACCCATAAAATGTTGTGTGATGATTTCAAATATACATTCCATTTGAGGAAGCATGGATTTTGATACAATAATGTTTGTTTTAACACGATTTACATTACATTTCAAAATTATGAAATATGCTTTCTTAATGTTGAGGACATCATTCATTAACCTCTTTACTTTAATATTACTCACTGGGCATTAGCTCACCCCTTTATTTTATATATATGTAGGTGAGCCATCAGGGACCACCACTAGAGTTGTATCGAGGTTCGTCTCTTTGTCAAGCCGCCCGGGTTATGCCTCTGTGTCGAGGTTTTAACTTTGTATTGGAGAATTGTGTACCTTATTGAATCTTATGTATTTGTGTGTGAGATCAATATAAGTTCTGTGATTATTTGTTGTGGGGGCCGAATATTGGGAGGCGTAAATAGGCCGAATGATGGGACCTAGAAAGTTAAATATTTACATCGCATTCGGCCCCGTCTTATACATTTGAATCCTGCCCTATTCGGCCAAATAGCCGGTTGAGTAAGGGGTCGAGTGGAGAGGTTTGCAGCAAAAGGAGCCGAGTAAATAGTTATATGGCGAATCGAAAATGGGCCTAGCCCTGAGGCCCAAGAAAGAAAAGATATAAATAGAAAAACATCATCCAGAAAGAGGTATGTGAGAATTAGTACACTTAACTTAAAATACAAGTAATCCAGAGAATAGAGACTGACTTGTCCGTCGGAGTGCTAATTCCGGCACCCACGACCGGAGTGTTTGTTTCTTTTTAGGTCGTCCAGGTCATCAGCTGAGGATCTCGAGCGTCCCAGTGGATCAATAGAGTATTTCCAAACCACTTTCCCCACATTTGTGTATATGGAAATATATTTAAATGCTTAAATTAATCTAAGTCTTCATGTATACACAAGCTCAATGAGCATTGTCTTTATGTTGTTATTTGCTTCCGCTTAAGGCCCCGTATTCAAATAAATATTCGTGAAATTTTGTTTTGAGGCCTATGTACAGGCTGGTCATGGACCAAGCTTTTAGGGGCAGGTTTAGGTCGTGACATCGCACCCTCCGGAACAAGTGAGAATCAACACCAAAGAGACAAGAACAAGAATTTTGAGGAAAAAAAAACTTCCAAGCACAACAACCCAGATGATTAACAAGGCTTCAAGTGATACTCGACACACTAACATGACAAATCCGAGGTTAAACAAAGGAAAAGAGACGGAAAGCATACTAGGTCGTCACATTTTCTTAATAGTCTCTGTGATCCATATTTATGCACTTGATAAATATAGATTTTAAACCATTGAATGACAACCGAAGAGATTGGAGATTGGAGATTTTTATAAAAATACACTTAGATTAAATAAACATACAATAAATTTTTAGAAATTAACATAATTATTAGATGCATAATAGAAATAAGGATGCGGGAGTGTAGACACTCCATTTTTGACCGTCCTCAAGACTTGGACGTCATCGTTTGAACACTCGATGATCATCCATGCTCGTGCTCGTTTTGAGTTTCTGAAGGTCTCGGCTGCGCGCCTTGCCTTGGAGCCTCTCAACTTGTCTATTTTGTGCTTGGTTGTGGACCAAGAGCTTGTGGTTTTGTTTCTGAGGGAAGGGGGTGGCTTGTTGGCTAGCCCTATAACCCATCGGCCAAGCCCTGCGCCTATCGGTCGTGCCCTCTCTTCATCGGCCATTAGTGGTGGCTGATCGGCACCTTTTATGGTCGGTCGGCACCCTTTTTGGCCGGTCGGCCATGTTTGTTGGCCGAGGCCATTTTATTTGCTTTTGCAGATATTTTTGTTCTAACTGTGACAGCTGGTGAGCACAGATTTCATCATCCATACACGTGTATGGAGGGGTTGAACCAAGCCTTTAGCTTATCCAACAAGCTTAGGACTTGGATTTCTATAAGAATGGAGGCCCTTCTCCCTTTCCAGAGGTTCTGAAATTTGGGGATACAAAACATATATCTCTCTATATTTCCCTCTCTCTCTGTCTCTATATTGCTTAAAAGTGTGTTTTGCCTTCACTTTTGCACTACAACACCTAGTAAAGCACCACTGATTTGTTGCTAAGGTACTAGAGGACCTTGTTTGGACTCTCAAAGTTTGTTTTCTTTGGCTCAGAAGTGCTGGTTTGCTGTGGTTCTTCAAGGGTGAGTTGTTACCCCTTTTAAGCCTTGTTTTGCTTAAGTGTTTGGCCCCCTTTGCATACTGTTTTAGGCCTAGCTTTCAACTGAAAAAATTTCTGATTTTAAGTGCTTAAAGTGTTTGTTTAAGGCCTCTTTGGTGTTAGGGGTGGTCTACCCCCCTTTTGTGCCTTGTTTAGCCTTGTTTTGAGCCATCTCTTTTAGGCCTTTGGATCACCTTTGTTTGGCCTCTTCACAATTGAAATCCAGTGGATTTTCAGTGGTAGAAAGTGTGTTTTGAGGCCTCAAATAGGAGGGGGTTGTCCCCCCTCCTCTTCTTTTGTTAGCTTGTGTTGATGGGCAACCAAAAGAGCATGCATTTCTATCTTCTTGAGGCTTTGTTTGAGCTCATTTTTGTGACTTTTCAGACCTTCCATAACTCTATTTTTGGCTATCTTGGTCACCCCTTGCATGCTTCTTGTACTTGTAGTATAATCCTACTTATAGCTTTGCAAAGGAGCATGTCTTTCTAGCATGTTTTGGCTCTATCTTAGCATTTTTAGGGCCTTATTCTAACATGGTATAACTCTGTTTTGGGTTGACTTGATTGTCTCTTACATGCTTAATACAATTGTAGTGTAATCCTTGCAAGCATGCTTAAGGTTTTGGCTCATCTTTCTAGCATGTGTTGATTCCATTCCAGCATGTTTTTGGTCATTATTTAACGTGTCATAACTATGATTTTGGTCGGTGGAGTCACCTCATGCTTGGTTTTGGTAGGTGTAGTGTAATCCTCCTTATTGGCCATGTATGCTCCATGCTTCATGCCTTTTATTCTAGCATATGTTGGCTATGTTCAAGCATGTTTTTGGTCTTGTTTTGACCTGCCTTGGGAATATTTTGAGTCATCTTGACCCTTTGGGGCTAGATTGATATGACCATGGTGCAAGTCCCTTTGCTAGCCTTAAACTTTGAGCCTCTTAGGATGCTATGCTTGTGTTATGTGCATGATTTGGCATCATTCCTTACATGATTTCAGAGCATATTTCATTGCCACACTCTCACATTTTCCACTTCTTCAGTGTGTTTGAGAGTTATGTCTTCCTGCCTTGTTTATGAACCAATGTGTATGCATGCTTGTATTTGCTTTTTGGACTTCATTTTTAGCATGTTTTGGCCATTGTCTTGGCATGCATGAGACTTGTTTGAGGTTGATTTGGTCCATTGAGTATTGCATTACATAGCCCTTGCCATGCTCATGTTGTTTGCATGTTGTTGCATGCTCATGTTGTTTGCATGTTGTTGTTACATTGTGTTTGCATGTTTGTTGCATTGCATTGTGTTTGGGTCGGATATTTATCCAAACACGAGGAACGAGGGATGTTCATACTTAAAGTGATGAAACGTGCCTCATTCCTTAAGTCACTGACACCTTTGATCAAGTATGATAAGGTGGAGGTTCATGGAATCTTATGTGTTATTTGTGTGCATTCATTGACATTGATTTGTGCAACTCGGCCTCTTTGGCCATCATGCATTGAGATGCATGATTGATGGCTCGAGAGTTGAGCACTAAACTCCTTTGAGCATGTGACATGATAAGGAGCGTAGTTGCACACACATTTTCTTGCAAATACACTGCAATGCCTCTGTTAGTGCTCTGTTGTAGCAAAAGGAGGAAATTGCAGGAAGCAGTGGCCGACCTGCCACCAAGGATGCCCATTGGCTATCGAAATTGGCCGATAGCCATAAACTTTGGCCGATGGTCATTCCTATTGGCCGACCACCCCTCAGAATGTTCCTAAGGTGGATCAGAAGCATATTTGAAATCGGCACAATTTTTAGAAGTCCAGAAGTGTGCAAACAGAGGCATCACGAGGCACGGCAGTGGATTTCCGAGCGAAGCTGACGGAGCATGCATATCTCCCTCGTTTCCCGAGGCCATTTGTTTAAATTGCTTAGCTAAACTAGTTCATTAGCTTAGTTGTTTTGTAATTAATTAGTTAAGTGTTTAATTAATTAATTTGGGTTGTACTTAATTAGCTTAGATTAGCTAGTTGTTCAAATTCATTTGTGTTGTAATAACTAATTAGCTTAGCGTAGCTAGTTAGTTGATGGTTAGTTTTAGGGCTTGTTTCAATTAGCATCCTTATGCTTGCATGCGTGCATCCATTCATCTGTCTTGCATGCATCAGGCTCGGCACATCATACAAACTGCATTGTATTTCAATTCCAATTTGAATACATGTATCAATTGTTGCATTTCATATGCCATCTTAGGTAGCCGAGCCTATCTCATTGCATTTTGCATGTGTTGCATTAGGCATTGATAACATAGCTAGGATCATGCTGTGGTTACTAACTAGCTTTTGTGTTGGCTCGGATTACTAGGTAGCTTTTATGCTTTAGCATCTTGCATGAGTGTGAGTGTAGCCATGTTAGCATGCTTGCCATAATGCTATGTGTACTTGCTATAATTGTTTGAATGCCTGTGGGTGAAGGTTTGATAGCCTGAATTGGAACAACTTGATGATTGTGAGTTTTAAGCCTACTTGAAGTGGCAAAATCATGTTTTTCTAAGCCCACTTGAGGGTGGCAAATCCGCATCTTGGCCTACTTGCGAGTAGCAACTTCAAACCACTTTCAAAAATAAACATGAGTTGTTTTGTTCCAATCCGCGTGATTGAGTCTATACTTGTATGTTGTGCGCATCACATAGTAAGGTTAGATAATAATTAGAATAAGAACACATGTGTTTTCAAAAACAACATATCATGTTAGTAGAGGCCGATCCTTTGATCGGGTGAGCGGGGGTGCTCATTTCAGGACCTTCCCCTCTAGTACCCAAGTTCCCGAGCCGGGGCAACTTTGGTGATGACGGACACGTGGCCTTGACGCAGTCAGGGTTTCCTAAATTTCCCAAAAACAAAATATTTAGGTGGCGACTTTGAAATCTGGCAAAGCAGTCTATGTTTGGCGCTTTTTTTGATTAAAATCGATTTTCCAAAACGATTTGTCGAATTTGGACTCTTTGGTGATTTATTAGTCTTACATTGAACATTGTGAGATTAGATTCAAAACCGTGACAGGAGTCCGAACTGTAGTAGCCAGAACAACAATTCGCGCCCTCGCGCCCAGAGCGGAGTTTCGAGCTATCTACAGTTTCTGGCGACTCTGCTGGAGATTTAGAGAACTTGACTCGAACTCATGATATCTTGTTTTGTTTACACTTATGTGTCTCTTTGCATTGCATTTGCATTGGTGCACCTAAGACACCGTGTTTGCCAGCTGCTATTCCTGAACAGTTTGTCGGAGGCCACGTGCCATAAGGTTGACCAATTACGGGCTCTGCCACGATGGGAACACAGACCTCTATTTTTACCGGGGCACCCTTTTTGACCATTCGACCTAGTGCATATCGGAAACGGTAGTGACCATTCCAAGCTAGAACAGGTTGCTTACCCGATTGTAGGTTGTTTGAAACCGCTGCGTGCATAGTGAAACCTTAGCTCCTGACAAAATAGGACAGGGAAACCCTACCCCTCCATAGGGGTGTTTTGGCTCTTACTTGCTTACTTAGAGTGTGTCTCTACAGGAATGCATGTATCAGTTTGCAAGTTTGGGTATCAGGCCTACGGGCATCAATATTTGAGAATCGATTTTACGAGGGTATTAGATGCAGGCGATGATTTGGGAATAGTGATCAGTGTTAAGAACAGTGTGTTCAGCTTACAAATGTCAATTGTGTGTTGTCTTTATTTAAGCCGTTATGCTGTCCGTTTTTCTAGTTGTTTGTTTCCTTATTATGCTTTATTGATCTTTTTGCAAGGTAGTTTAGTATCATTGCTTCCGAACAGGCAAATATCTCCCAAGCACTCTAGGTTAGAGGTCGAAGACTTCATCAATCCGAGGATCTGATAGACGGACAAGTAGTGCTCCTTTTATTACCCCTGGTTGCTAGACGGAGGTCAGTTAGGCCTGATTCATCGATGCGGTGATTACGGATCGGTGGTCTTTATCCACCCCACGGTGAGTAGTCGGTGAGGTTTCGTTTCTACCACGAGAGATATACATTGTTGATCGGATCGGCACCTTACGGCCAATATGGAGGACATGATCGTCGGCTCAAGAGACTATGCAAGCCATGCGGCGAGATCTTGCCCACGGCGAGGTTGTGGCTGGCAGCAAAGTTAATTGCCAGGCTACAGCAACAACAACCACAACAAGCCGGTGCATCCGCTTCACATCCACCCCCACCCCCATCTAGAGTTCCAACACTCGGGGAGACTACAAACATCTAGGAAGATACGGGCGTCCCAACGGGGCCAGTTCCGCCACCAGTTCTACCATAGATTTCGAAGACACAGGCCTTCTCAACGGATACACCATTTGAATCTGAGATGGACCCAACCGCTCTAAAGATGAATAAGCGTGAGAAGCTGTTCAAACGGGCCCAAGGGGTCAATTCCATTCCAGACATAGAGGATGGATACACCGATTCAGCGGTGACCTTCTTGGACAGTTCAAGATCTTTGCATATAGATCGTTTTGCGGTTACGGAGATCCCATGGTACATCTGCGGTTGTTCTCGGATATCCTCGACCGATGGGCCTCTCCAGTTACAAAAATTTCACTCTTGATTCGGACCACATGGGTTATTGCGGCCATCTAATGCAGTGAAGTTGGAAGACTCTGTCGAGAAGTTGGGAAGAAATGGTTGAGGCCTTCGTTGCCCGATATTAAGTACAACGCAGATCAAGATCACAACTCGTGATCTCGAAACAACTAGGCAAGAGCCAAAGGAGGGCTTCTTCGACTTTGTGACCTGTTGGAGAGCCAAAGCTTCTATGATGACCACCAGACCGGTTGAGATGGATCAAATCTGAGATGGTTGTCGCAACCTCCAACTAAGCGATGCAAAAGATGATCGTCTTACCTCTCCCTACCTTTGCAGATTTACACGAGATCGAGTGCAGTTGAGGATGCCACAAAGCAGTCGATTAACCACGAGAGAAGCGGCCGGAGGCGTTTACCTGATTGAATCACGAGCACGAGTAGTCTTTGCGGCTTCGAACCGATGTGGGCATGGTCACCACCACACCAAAAACAGCCACCCCATTCACCAGTGCGCCCGGTACTAGCTCACAAACAACCAAATACCCACCCCGGGGTTAGAGGACTTTTTCCCTATTGTATATGCCTTTGTCCAAAGTCCTGGGGGTTTTAATCAGGAAGAGGTATTTGAAGCCCCTGGAGCCGCACCCATTATTGGACAAACTTCCGGCTTCCCATAACCCAACCAAATAGTTGGAGAGCCAAAGCTTCTATGATGACCACCAGGCCGGTCGAGAAGGATCAAATACGGATGGTTGTGCGCAACCTCCAACCCAAGCGATGCAAAGATGATCGTCTTACCCTCCCTCGTTTTCGGTTCGCGAGATCGAGTGCAGATTGAGGACACCATGAAACAGTGCGATTGACCACGAGAGAGAAACAACCGGAGGCGTTTACATGATTCGAATGTAGGCACGAGTAGTCTTTGCGGTACGAGAACTTCCGATGTGGGCATGGTCACCACCACCACATCAAAAAATAGCCACCTCGTTCACCGGTGCGTCCGGTACTAGCTCACAAACAGCCAAATACCCACCCCGGGGTTAGAGGACTTTTTCCCCGTTGTATATGCCTTTGTCCAAAGTCCTGGGGGTTTTAATTAGGAACGGGTATTTGAAGCCCCTGGAGCCGCGACCATTACCAGACAAACTTCATGCTTACCATAACCCAGCCAAATACTGTGCCTTTCACCAACAGCATGGTCACGACACCGACCAGTGCTATAGACTGCATCATGAGATTCAGGATCTCATCGACAATAAGGTGATTGCACCTCCAGAAAAATCAAATGTCACAACCAATCCCCTCCCACCACATAACCAAGCTCCACCACCTAAACACATCAATCTGATCCAAACTAGGGTCGTGCCATACGACCCTAGCATATATCACCCCTCCTACCTATCAAGCGGAGGTGTTCATCGGGCAACCGCAGTTTGTGCATGTTGAGCACCTCCCAAACCCAACTGAGCAGGTGGTGGTGACTATCGAAGATAGAACTGGAATGACTTTGGGGGCAGATGGAAATGTGGATTCAGAAGCTGAGGGGTCTGCGAGCTTTACGTACAACCCGAGTGGTTATATCACATCAACAGATCAACTTAAGCCGAGGTTGGAGTTGCCGGTTATGGCAAAGATTAGTGTGGTTCGGGAGGATGGACCTAGTCAAGGGTTAGATGACCTAGCAGAGTTGGAGGAGGATATCGCGAATCTGCAATTCTTCAATGACTGTCAACTGGTTTGATCTGGACGGGTCAGCAGAGAATACATGGTGGCTCAGCGATGAGCCAAATGTTGTTGAGACACCTCAGCCAGAACAGGGGCAATCATGAGCTGGGATATCAACAGTGGCCGGAATGGCCGAGAATCAAAAGATCAGGAGAGCAGGTGCAAAGAATTATCTTTCGAGCAGGCGGTGTATGTCTGAGCGCCGAACAAGAGGCTTTATTGAAGAGATTTGGCGAGGAAAAGATCGAAGATCTTGAGAGGGCTAGGAAGGCCAAAGCCCTGCTTGAGGCGGAATGTCTTGTGAGCACCAAAATAGTTACAGCGAACCGGACAAGCATGCATCCGGTTCTTAAGCGGTATGTGGTGGGAAGATGGCGACTTCGTCTTGCCCCTTGGCAGCGAAGATTGGGCGAACCAGCGGATGATACGGTATATTGAGGAGGTTGACCACATGACTAGAAGTGGACGGTATTTCAAGCCCTCACACTTGGATCAACCAGAGGCATCCGGGAAGGACAAAGAAGCGGACAGGCAGAAAGAAAAACTGCTCGTGGAGGAGGCTATCTTGAAAGACTTAAGAAAATCAGCAGACATCTCTATCACGGGACCGCTTATGGCCTCAAGAGTTCCTGACAAAATTTGTCCTTTACGCAATGGACAATGCGAAACTTTCCAATTGATACCACGCTGAGCAATTTGGTAGGGCTGGTTTTTAGGATGAGCTTCCCAGACATTGACCTTCAGCGACAAGGCTAGCTGCTGAGGGCTCGGATCATAACAAACCGCTCTATATCTTTCGAGTGTAGAGAGAAATGGATGCAGTGGTTCTTGTTGACACAGGATCTACTATCAGCGTGTGTCCGTCGAGGATGGAATATGCTATCGGGTTGAAGCCCGCGGATTTTGTGCCTACGGCCCAGGTGATACGGCCGTATAATAACACCAGCCGAGAGGTGATGGGGATTTTCTGATTCAAACTTCGGGTTGGTCGGAACAGGACATTGATTTTCATGTCTTAGATGTTCCGCCACCTTCAATCTACTCTGGGCGGTGGTTGCACCAAGTGAAGGTTGTCTCTTCCACCTACACCAAATCTTTGAAGTACCCCACGGAAGGGGTGGCCATCATTTTGGGAATTCTTCAATCCATCCGCCCGGAGGTTTCTACACCAGTGCGGAGATTGAGTATGGCGCGGAGGGTGTGTTTTTCGAGGTTCACCTAGTGAGGCCGGGTTGTCTGAGAATATCCTAAATTTGTTGATGAGGGTTATCGTCGATTACAATCTGTCTACCTTATGAACAAGCTCCAGTACATCCCCGGGATGGGATTAGGGCGAAGTGGCCGGAAAGGCGTTGCAGCATCGGCCGAAGTGCCGCACAACCCGTATACCTTTGGCTTAGGTTATCTGCATACCAAAGAGGATTGGACGAGGAAAGGAAAAGAGATGGCCGGAAGAGCCAGAGCCAAGCAGGCCGGGAAACATTATGAGTTAGTGCACCGACCTATCCAGGGGACCCTGAACGGACGCTTTGTTTGGGAGGGGGAAGACTTCCCGTTCTGACTTTAAGAGCCATGGCTAAATCTTGAAAAGCGGTGCTTTAGGGGTTTGAGATTTTTTAACTTGCAATTGTCAGGGGATAGCGTTGCCAAAACAAGCAGACCCACCGGTGAAAATTTGAGCAGGAGGAGGGCGATTCAAAACCTGAAATTGAGATAGGGGAAGCACTGGCTTGTCTACTCTCAAATCCTCTGATTGTACAGGAGTGCTTGGAGGATAACTTCTTGATTTCCATGATCGGGAATGAAGCAGCTGTGTGCCCATCTTCAAACATTCTGGATGCATCCATCGCACCCTCCTCGTCGCAATCTGAGGAGGGCTTTTATCGGCTTTTATCGAGCGAACCGGGTTGATAGTGGTAGAATCGATTCCATTAGTCGTGGAGTCGAATCGGGTTCAGCTCGTCTGAGTCTGAGTCCGATATTCTTAGGGGTGACAACCCGGATGCCCTTGTCTGTCTAGTCGTCTTTTCTTTTCCTTTAGTCTGTTGTAACAAAGGAATCGGTGGTGGATATTATTAATGAGAATGAATGCAATTTGTGGCTTAGAGTACTTTCTTTGTGCCTTTAATTTATTGCATTAATCAAGACTTTCAAAATTTTGATGAAAACGACAAGGAAGAAATTGCTCCGGTTTTACAATATTTGCTTGATCGAGAGCAGGAGAGGTTTGTTAAACCCTTGGTTGATGAAATCACCACAATTAATGTTGGTACTGAGAAGGACCCGTGGCTAGTCCAGATCGGGTCCATGTTGTCTTCGGAGGAGCGCAAGCGCTTAGTCGCTTTATTAAAAGATTTCAAAGATGTTTTCGCTTGGAATCGATCCTGAGATTGTACAGCACCAGATCCCTCTTGACCCAGAGGCCCGACCTGTTAAACAGAAGCTCCGAAGGATTCGCCCAGACTAGGCTCTGAAGATCAAAGAAGAGGTCACCAAGCAGATTGACGTAGGGTTCCTGCTGGTATCTGAATACCCTACTTGGTTGTATCTGATTCGGTTTAGAAGAAGGATGGCAGAATTCGGGTATGTGTGGACTTCAGGGATTTGAACAAAGGCAGTCCGAAGGACGACTTTCCTCTGCCGCATATTGATGAATTAGTGGACTTCACTGCTGGGCATGCACTACTCTCATTCATGGATGGGTTTTCAGGCTACAACCAGATTCTGATGGCACCCGAAGATAGGGAGAAAGCGCTTTCACCACCAGGTGAAACCTATTGTTATAGGGTAATGCCGTTTGGGCTAAGAATCTTTGGAGCTATGTATCAATGGGTTGCGACCATGATTTTGCGATATGATCCATAAAGAGGTTGAGGTGTGCGTGGGCGACATGATTGTCAAGTCCAAGGAAAGAGGGCCATTACAACGCCTTGCGAAATTCTTTCAACGGATCAGAGAGTATCGGTTCTTCTTTGAATCCTCGAAATGTACATTTGGTGTTCTGTTGAGGAAAATCTTTGGGGTTCTTGATCACACAAAAGTGGTATCGAGGTCAATCCTTCTAAAATCAAGGCCATCTTAGAAATGCCACCACCGAGGACTGAAAAGGAGGTGCGAGGCTTTCTGGGTAAAGTGCAATTCATAAGATAGTTTATCACAAAATTAACCTTAACTTGTGAACCACTGTTTGGTCTCCTGAAGAAAGGAAAGAAGTTCCAATGGGACGACCGATGCCAAGTTGCTTTCGAGCAGATCAAGCAATATTTATAGAACCCACCTGTGTTGTCACCGCCTAACCCAGGGAAACTGTTGATTCTGTACCTTTCAGTGACTGAAATAACAATAGGTTGCATGCTTGCACAGGAGTCTGAGGACAAAGTGGAGAAGGCTATCTACTACCTGAGCAAGAAAATGCTGGATTACGAGACCCGCTACACTCCACTAGAGAAGGCTTGTCTACCCTTGGTGTGGGCTACCAGGAAGCTGCGGCACTACCTATTAGCTCACTCTGTAATACTGGTTTCGAGATTAGATCCCATCAATTATCTCTTCAAGAAACTGACACTTACGGGTAGGCTAGCTTGTTGGTTGCTTTTACTTTTCGAATTTGATCTGAAGTACATGACGCGCAAGTCAGTGAAAGGGAGAGCGGTAGCGGAGTTCCTAGCCGATCACCCAGTTGAAGGGGATGAAGCAGTTGAGTATCTGTTCCCAGATGAGGCCATTCTACATGTCGAAGAAGAGACTTGGACGTTGTACTTTGACGGAACATCAAACCAATACGGGTATAGGATAGGGGTGTTGCTGATAGCACCCGACAATTCCCGCATACCCTTAGCATTCAAACTCCAGTTCAAAGTGTCAAACAATGAGGCAGAGTATGAGGCATGTATTGCTGGACTAGAAGCCGCCCTAGAACTAGGGGCAAAACCGGTTGGATGTCATCAGGGACTCGAACCTTATTGTATCTCAAGCTAAAGGAGATTGGAAAGTTAAAGAAGAAAAGATGAGAATCTATCACCAGATCTTGGACGTGCTGATTCCTCGGTTTGAGAAACTGAATTTCGCTCATCTGTTAAGAGAAAACAATAGGTTCGCTGATTTATTAGCAACTCTATCTTCTATGATAGACATCCCTTTCGGAGTCCGGATGTGTCCGATCATCATTGAGCAAATTCGTCTTTCCTCTGGTGATTCTTTGCCATAGATGAGGTACAAGATGAAAACCCCTGGTATTACGACATCTAGAACTTCTTGGAAAATGAGGTGTATCTATCAGGGGCAAATGCCAAAGATAAGAGGGCAATTCGAAGAATGGCTGCTCAGTTCATCGTCTGCGGGGGTAAACTATACAAGAGAGGTCATCTCGGGATGCATAAGCTATACGTTGATGCTGAAGAATCCAAGCGCCTGATGGAGGCCATCCATGAAGGAGAGTGCGGAGCGCACATGAGTGGGGTGATGCTAGCCCGGAAGATCCTTAGACAGGGATATTACTGGTCCACCATGGAGGAGGATTGTATTGGCCTTGTTCGGCGATGCCACAAATGTCAGATCCATGTAAACCGCTTGAACATTCCGCCGTCGAAGCTGTATAACATGACTTCGCCATAGCTGTTTTAGTTTGGGAGATTGATGTAATTAGGGCTGTCACTCCGAAGGGATCCAACGGGCATGAGTACATTCTAGTAGCGATAGCCTACTTTACGAAGTGGGTTTAGGCCCAATATTACGCGGTGTTGAAGGCATCGCATGTTGCTAAGTTTATTGGAAACAACATCATCTGTCGCTACAGGGTCCCAAATGAGATTATTTCGGACAATGGTTCCCACTTCAAGAAGGAGGTGATCGACTTGTTGGAGAAGTACAACATGGCTTTTCATAAGTCATCTACATATCGACGCATAAACCAATGGGCGGTTGAGGCCGCCAACAAGAACATCAAGCATATTCTGCGAGAAAATGGTGGAAACCTCTGAGGGTGGCGGATAAGCTGTCATTTGCTCTTTGGGGCTACCGGACTTCAATTCGAACTTCTACTGGGGCAATTCCGTATTCCTTGGTTTATGGGATGGAGGTTGTTCTGCCTATTGAAGTTGATGTTCCGTCATTATAGGTATTGGCTAAGTGTTAGATAGTTAAGGCAGATTGGCAGCAAAGCAGGTTCGAAGAACTCATGCTCTTTGACGAAAGAAGGCTGAAAGCACTGTATCACGTCCAGGGTTATCAACGAAGAATTGCCAGGGCTTTTAACAAGAAGGTTAAGTCTAGGAATTTGAAAGAGGGGGATCTAGTGCTCAAAGACAACCGAGCTCCCATCCACGACCCTAGGGGCAAGTTCAGACCCAATTGGACTAGCCCTTACATCATCAAGTCTATCTGGTCGAGCGGAGCTATTGTTCTGATGGACCTAGATGGCCTAGAGTTCTCCCAGCTGATCAACATAGACAAGTTGAAGAAATACTATCCCTGAGTGGCTCGCTAAATGAAAACCGAAGAAAGGCGACCTAGGCAAAAGTTAGAGCACAGAAAATTTGAAATGATAAAAAATGAGCTCGCAAGGTTGAAAACCCAGAAAGGGCGGCCTTGGCAAAAGTTAGAGCGCAAAAGGAGAGTGTTAATACACAAGTGAACCCTAACCAAACTACGTAAGGCTTGATTCCCATCTTCGGGATACGTAGGTAACTTCATTCTGAAGTCTAGCCATATACACTTCAAAATCAACTTTGTCCATGTGATCATGTTGGTCATCTTTGTCTATTCTGCATTCAAGAGCTCGATTGTGATCTCCAATGCAGTGCTATTCAGACTAGGGGCAACTTTCCAGTTGTTGGATTCCGGGGTTGTACATCTCAGTGATAGATCTCAGGCGTGTCCAGTTGTGATCCATATCAAAAATGGTTTTGAAAAGTTTTAATAAAAGTTGATTTTGCTCAAATTAATCTTTTTATGACTAAGACCATTTTCGGACCAAACAAAAAAATTTCAATACCCACAACCTTCAATTACATTGATTTCAGTATAGAGTTCTCCTACTCTTGAATACAAATTGAAGTTGCTTTTTATTACATTCATAAGAAAACTTGAAAGTACTAATTAAAGCAAATAAATTCGGGGCATAGTCAGGTGTTCCTGCTCCCCCTCCCAGAGCTTGTGGAAGCCTCTGATGCCAAAGTAGGCCCGACCTATGCCTCTTCATCAAGCCAAGCTATGCACTCATCAGAAAGGGTGCAACTGAAAGTGGGAGCGGGGGCCAGAAGCTCTCTCATCCTCCAAGCTGTGGCATACTGAGCCAACTGTGCGCCTCAGACTGGAAATGCGGCAGGGTACTCTATCCCTTCTTCCGGGCAAGTCTGATCATGCCTAAATTGACGCCAGAATCGGAATGGGAAGTAAAAGAGACAGTGTGTCAGGCCAATCATCTGAATGCCCGGCTGGCGAGACATGCTGTAACTCATCGCCAGGAAATTGAGCCAGGGGCAGCACCAAGCAATGCCAACAGCGGACAGACCGCACATTCATTCGCACCACCATCCCTCATCAGGAGCATCGACTAGACGTCGCCGGAAGAAATAACCGCGAGCTGAATATGCTTGGCATGAGTCCACAACCTTTAACTTATCTATCAACCATATCTGGGGAGGGATGAAAAATGAGAGATTAAAGAATAGAGAAGTGTACGTGGAGAGAAAAGTGAGAAAAGGGTTTTGAGAGAAAAACCGAGCCTGAGGGCCGAGTGATGTGAGAAATGTATGTGAGATAGGGTGGAAAACATTACCTGCAGCAGTAGTGGACTCCCCGCGAATCTAGTTGTCTCCCGGAGATGGAAGGCATCCAAACCCATCAATGTCTCAGCCAGTGTCATGGTGATGCAGCTCTTGCCCTCTTTTAAGCCTTGGGCAACCTCAATCAAATGGATGCTAGACCCTCCGGAGCCTGGGGCAAGCAAGAAATGAGACAGTATGCACAAACAGAGGGCGTGTTGCCAAAAACTCTGCCAGTGATGATCGCCGCGGTCACAGCATCAAAAAACCGACGAATTAATCTGGGGATGTCCAATTCCCCGTCGCGAATCAATGACCGAGCGTCATGCAAAGTAAGTCCGCACATCCGTCCTAAGGCTTGGATGTGGCCGAAACGAAATTGGGGCAAGATCTCTTCCTCACGCTCGGACTCTATCGAAGCCTGGAAGTCTTCGAAAGTGGGGCATATCTATTGTCCGCCAAAGCTAAAAACATGAGTTACCAGATTCCAACATCTTGTTGCGGCATGGAGGAATAGAAAATACAGCGGGGTGCGGCTCAGCGTGAATAGTGCATTTATTCCGAAGCCCCAGAAATTCAACTTTTTCGAGCCATCCAAGTTAGCAATCCAATTTGTGAGATTTTGGACAAAAAATGCCTTCATTTGGTGCAAAAATTGAGTTGAAATTGAGAAACTACAAGCTAAGGCTTTTGTAGAAAACAATGTGTTGAGTGGAAGACAGGTGGCAGCATTCTGGAGGTTCTTGCCATTTTTGGCTGATTGGCCAGTAATGATGGCCGACCGACCATCTTTGTAGCCGATCGGCTACTTTTTGTGGCCGATAACTCTTTATGGTGGCCGATGGCCTCCCACCTTGGCCGATGGCCTCTCCTCTTGTTCTCTGAGCTGTCCATGTGTTGGAGGTGTTGAGAACTTGTGACTTGTTCCACTTTGAATGCCTTTCGGTGACGATTTTGCGAAGTCGTGCTTGTGTTACTGCAATTTGTTTATCGAGTTGTTGCATTTGATTATCAAGTTGTATTTTGCATTGATTGTTAAGTTCTTGTCTTGCTTATCGAGTTGTATTTACATTTGGTTAGCATGTCAAGTCTTGGTTTTGCTTATCGAGTTGTTTTTGTTCTTTCAGTTGTCAGTTAGTTCACTACCTGGTTAAGGCAATGTAATTCGAGCGTGCAATTTTCAAACAAAGTTCAATCTCATTTACATTGTTATGTGATGCGATGCGATGCTTAGAATATACAAATGTAACACTTTTTCAATAAAAAAGTTGTTTCATTCCATCATGTTTTCTTTTGCAAAGGAGTACAAAGTTTTAAAGAAAATAAATCTGCCTAACGCAGTACAATGTGCAAAAACTACAAGTAAAAAGAGAAATAAAGCAAAAATCAAAACATTTGAAATCGGCGCCAGTCGCCTCAAGAGCAGGAACCCCTCCTCGCCCTCTTCCTCAACGAAGGCCCAGAACCACCGCCGTCAGCTCTGCTGCCAGAGTCTGAACCCGAGCCGTCTCCAGCCTCATCTCCATCCTGAGACGACTCTGACTGTGGACTCAATGCCTTCTCATCGGACTCATCGTCATCTGGGGCAGACACCCACGAACTACTCCCGGTCTGAGCACGCCTAGCTCTGCTGTGACTGTGCGTTGGAGTCCCTCGTCCTGCTCTCCCTACTGCTCGGGGAGGCACTGATGGTCCCGTTGAGGCACCCGCTGTGGCTGGTATCTGGAATGGGGCCTGAAAAGAACAAATTGGCAAATGCATCAGTTATGTTAGGCTAAGCTGAGTATGGTATCAAATGCAGTATATAAGTATAGTGTATGAATGCTGTGAGTAGTATATGAACACCGTGAGCGGTGAATGATTGTAGTGTATAAATGCTGTGAGCAGTATATGAATGCCGTGACTGGTGAATGATTGCAGTGTGTGTGAGTGGCGATACATAGCGATGTATCGGTGCCGTGAGTGGTATATGAGTGTGGTGTATCAAATCCAGTATTGATAATGTGATGCATCAGATCAGTATGGAGCAGATTATAGAGGGTTTTGGGACCGAGGTTGAAAGAACTCACCGAAATACCGTAAATGCTAAGTAGGTCCATGCTCCTCTGTAGCATCCCCCATCACCGAAGCCGACAGCTCCAAAGCCTGCCCAGTGTACTCTATGGAAGCCCGCAAAAGTGTTGAGATAATCAGTAATCTGCGGGATATCAACTGATGAAATGAATGTACAGAATGTAAAGAATAGCATATACCGGGGTCGAGCCTCGAACTCCGACGAGCTCATGATCAGTCGAGGGAGGAGCAATGGGTATCTGATAAGTCTCTCCAGCCTGTCCTCGGCATGTCATAGTAGTGGGCAGGTCAGGCCACTCTACCCTCCGTCCTCTCTAGGAACCCCTTCTGCCATGGGCCCGAGTCGCCCTCGATGCTCCCACTCCTCTTGCTGGGGCTGCAGGCCTCTATCTCTCACCTCGACGAGCACTGGCCAGAGGCCGCATGAGATAAGTCTGGATGAAGACAGTGTAGTCGCCATAATCTCTGAAAAATTCAGTATCCCAACTGATTGTGAAATCGATCATCTTCTGAGGGGTGTACATTTCTGTCTGCCTCATGTACGAAGAAGGTGGCATCGAAACCACCAGCTCGGGTAAACCGAGGCTCTATCGCAATAAGCGCTCTCCCAGGTACCATGCTCGACAGACTGGACCCTCAAGCAAAACCCAGAATCGAGATCTCTCGGCGCCCATATCGGTCTCTAAGCTGCGTCATACAACTACCAGAGTACGAAGTGATCTGCAAATGATAGATATCTACTATTGAATGTGCAATATAAAGCAAATCTCAAATGAACTGTAAGGTTTGGAATACCTCTGCTGCGGCTATGGTGTCGAAATATCGGCGGAAGAATAAGAAAGACTCTCGCGACCTCCACTCGCATCTCACATCAAACCTATGTGAATATGGAACAACGAGGGGCATCTCCACCTCCAGCTCTGGGGAAAGCCTTGGGAAGTAGGCATATACCCACAATTACAGAATGTAAAAGGGTGATAATGAGTATGTTTATCAGTAAAGCAATGTACAGATAAAGCAGAAATCGGAGAATAGTGTGCAGTGTATTTTGTAGTGTGTGTAGTGTACAACCAGTGTAAAGCAAATTGCATGTTATGCAGTGTGTATGGTGTACAGATAATGTAAAGCAGAAATGTAAAGCAAAAGGGAAAGATGTACCTTCCAAGCTCTCCAGTAGCCTCCTAGCAGGTGCCCGCTCCGGCGAGATGAGAAACTCATATATCCGTACAGTGTGGCGAACTGCGCCTTGATCTTAGCGCTGGATGCGAGTCACATCCACCAGTGCGCTCAGGAGGTAGAGGCCAACGGTGTTCACCTAGTTGGCGAAGAGAGTTGTGCCATGCAAAAATATGAGGAACCCCAGGCGTAGTGCTCAACCTCCTCGCAGATCGTCGGCGTCGGTCCCCTGAACTGGTCCTCGAACCACGAATATCTCACGAACCCTAGTCAGTAGGAGAGAAAGATCTGGCACATCACTGCCGCCATATCGGTTGTCGAAGGGATCGGATCATCCCTACTCCGATGTCAGTGACCATGGAGAAGCCGAAGGAAGTCATCGTCATCTCCCCTGCTGTAGAAAGGTGGAAGGAATCGGCGGTGTCCCACCACCTCTCCACTAGCACGCCTAAGAGAGGTCGACTCGCAGTGAGGCGCAAGAGTCCCATGCAGAATATGCCAAAACTGGCCTCATCGACGATGTGGCGGACGTCATCGGGTAGCTCCATGTACCAATCCTGAGCAACAGTGTTCCCATAACCCCGGAAGGCATGGGAATCTCCCTGTGTTCAAGACAAACCAATGCGAAGCAATGTCAGGAATACAGTGTATGCATGTGTTCAGAATTGGTAGAAATGCAGTGAATGTATGAGTTCAAATTGTCAGAAATACAGTGTATGAATGTGCTCAGAATGAACTACGCATGCGGTGTACAAGTGTGTTTGGGGATAATCAGGTGAAAAGTAGTGTTGGCTATCCAAGATATTGATCTACATTGCAGAAAATAAAAAGGAAGAATATACCTCAGCGGCGCCAAAGGATAGGTGTGACTCCGGCTCGTGTAACAGAAGGTCCTCCGGAGCACCTCGCGCAAAGCTCCTGAACTGGCGAATGCTGTCGGGAGGCAATACGTGTACGTCAGGGTGATACGTCGTTGGGTCTAAAGGCCGAACACTAAGCGGCAAAAGCTTGAACTCGGGATCCATCTCCATCCCTGGAGGAGCCCCACCCTATGGAATATCATCCGCCATCTCAAGAAGAGTGAGAAAATGGTCAAAGGTACGGAAAATAGGCGAGAATGCCAAAAGTCAACCGAAAGTCAACCCCGAGGGGTGAAAAATGAAAGAAAAGGTCGAAGTGCGGAAGAAGGCACGGAAACCAAGGGTAACTCAGGGGAAACAAACCCCAAGTGGTGGAAATCGAGAAAGAAGGGCCGAAGTCACTTTCCAATCGGTTCAAAATGTTGAAAACTACGAGGGTTTCGCGAATCGAAGGTTTGTAGGGTGATCAAAAATGTGTTTGAAGCTCGGATCGGGGGAGGAAAAGTGATCTAGAGAGAGAGTGGAATGTTTTTTTTGGTAAAGAGGAAGTGAAAGAACAGGGTTTGGAACCCTATACTTAAAGACCCGAGGCAAATGGACAAAACTGCCCCGAATCTGCCACTTTTGGCCGATCGGCCAAATTGTTGGCCGATTAGCTTGTTTGATGGCCGATGGGTGGCCGATGGCTCCCCCTTGTGGCTGATAAACCTTCAATACCCTTGTTTGGGGTTGTTCTGTTGATTTGTGCCCTCATCTCTCAAGAAAGTGCAAGAAAATACACTTTTGAAGCTTAAACGGCCTCCGTAGTGACCTCGAACCGTGTCTTCCATGCGCGACACTCGATACGCACAAGGTGTATCCTTTTTCCGTATCCTTTTGTATATTGCAAGATTAAAAAATTGTTTTTGAATATGTTGCATTACAGTATTTTTGTCATGTTTGTAAGGTGCGCATTTGTTATACGCCTTTTCACGCTTACATTGGGCATGCCTCATCTCGTTTTGAGGTTGTATCTCAACATTGCGGGGAACATGCCTTTACCATGCTTACATTGAATATGTGCATCTCTATGTCGTTGCATGGAACATGCGTTTTGCGTAAATGCTTTGGAATATGCATCATCACGCTTGCATAGCATATGCATGTTGTATTGGGTGTGTATCCACGATTACATTGCATAGAGCATGCATGATGCATGTTGCATTGAACATGCATTTTTG
Organism: Camellia lanceoleosa; assembly: GCA_025200525.1. Taxonomy (NCBI): domain Eukaryota; kingdom Viridiplantae; phylum Streptophyta; class Magnoliopsida; order Ericales; family Theaceae; genus Camellia; species Camellia lanceoleosa. The sequence goes on along the minus strand of CM045770.1, from coordinate 5,645,356 downwards.
TTGTTTTGCATAGAATATGCATTTCTCCCTCTTGCATAGAATATGCATCATAATATTGCATGGAGCATACATTTCACGTTACTTGCATTGTTATGCACACCTTACTTCCGTTGTCACGCACACTCGTTGCTTTGTTATGCACACCTTACTTGCATCTTCACGCACACTCATTGCATTGTCATGCACACCTTACTTGCGTTGTTGTGAAGCCCCTGGAAATTTTATTCTCTTTAAAACCCAAATGTTTGAATTATTTTCTTAAAGCCCCCCAGTTCCTTGAATTATTTCAAATCTTGTCGGTTAGCATTTTTATTTTTATCAAAACAGGAATATCCTAGCTGAATTAGGTTCCTTAGCCTAATTTAATTTAATTCTACATAAGTAAGGTTCCAATACATGAATTTAATTCCAAGCTCTCACTTCTTTATTTAAATTCAAAAATTTTCCAAAACTAGTACATGTACTTTTATATTATAGGTACCATCAATCAAATTGAGATATATATATATATATACATTGGGGAATGTGTCCCTGGTACCTAGATTGAATAAAAAAAATGCCCCAATCACCCTTCCCAATGGCCGGCCACCCTAGGAAGATGTGAGGAACCTATTTTCAAGAATTGTAATCATGGTATTCTAGAAACCCTAACACCTAGTACCCCTAGACCTAGGGTTTTGTTTCTAATACTAGTTTCATTTCAACTAGGGACCAACTAGATATTGCCTAATCCCATGATTAAGCTCCCTAATCACTCCTATTCCATTAGACTCCAAGTAAATCCTAACTTTTCCATCCAATTCCAACTAGTAGGCCTTTATGTCTTTTTACACCAAAATTTGCCTATAAATACCACCATCCCCTAGCTTGGCAAGCACAAACAACACACTCACACACACATTCGGCCTAGAGGAGAGAAAGGAGAGCAAGAGAGAAGTCTTGAGAGGGAGAGGAAGGAAGAGGAGAAGCCATCTTGTTCAAGCCTAGCAAGTAAGCCACAACACAACCTTCTCTTTCATTTTCCTCTTTCAAATACATGTTCTTAAGGGTTCCAAATATTGTTTTCAGATGTGTTATTGATGAGTTACTTGTGTTAAAAATGATAAGAGTTGAGCCTTGATTCTACCTCCCTTGTAGTTTCCCTCATTTCAGTACAAAACTATCTTTTTCATACCAATCTCTCAAACTTTCCAAAGGCACACCTTCAAGCAAATTTTCTAACTTTAATATATGTTAGTTATCATGTTTTCATCATAAAAGAAATGAAAATTTTCCCTTAGTGGATCCCCTTTCTCACAAATTTTCTTGTTTTGGGTATTGTGCCTTAGAATCTATTTTCGCAGCCAATTTTCAAAATTTCTAGAAAAATGTATTAAATTATTCTGGACCTCTATTTTATGACAAAATCTTCCCTAAGGAGTCATATTTACTCTAAAAATGGTTTCATTGAAAAACAGTGAACGGTTTGCAAGAAAATCAAATTTTCGTAACAGTCGATGAATCTGGATAGCGCTGGAGTGTTTTCTAAATAACTTAAAATCTAGAAAAAGCTATCCCATTTCCGAAATATGTTCTGGAAACTAGATTAAATTCCCTACGAACCATAAGAAGGCCGAGTCCGGTGAAAAATCTAAAATATTCCTTTTCATTCTAATCCTTATGTGATATTGAATCTGGAAATTCTGTTATGCATGAGCGTTTTATGCCCTTGTGTTCAAAAAATGCTTATTAGCTTATAATCATATCTTGGCATGATATTGTATGTGTTATGGTTATGTTCCTTATCCTCTTCATCTTAATAATGCATGCTTATGTGGATATTATTATCTTGTTAAGTTGGTCTAACCTTGTTTTAAAACATTTAACTCTACGGGAAACTTAATCGGGATGGTATTGGGTTTTCGATCACTTGAGTAACAAAAAGATGATAATGTGTGATGTATGGATTGTTGGGATGCATTCCCTATTTGGAAGTTTAAGTCTTGTGCAAGCGGTTGTCGCGTAAACCCTAGAATGGAACGGACGTATTCGGACTCTTTGCGATGGTTTGATTGGTGAGATAAGGTTGGGTCCGGATGGGACATTCTGGATGATAAAATTTTTTTGGAAGGATAAGATTGGATTCAGGAGATAAAACCTTTTTCTTTTTTTGTCCTTTTGAGGCCTCATGTTGGCGCTACGCGGTATATAACCGTTGGTAGGCATCCGAGGTTAGTTCTGCAACAAAGCAGCAAAAGGGGGAGTTCTGAATAGTCCGGTATCCAATTCTTGTGGTTGGGAGGATGAAATCTCTTTGGGGGATTTCTAGAATACTAACCACTAACATTATAACCTTGTTATCTATTTGAATGACATGCTCCTTTTCTCTATTATTGAAATTACTGTTATTGACTTGAATATCATGCTTCACTACTTGTTTTCCATAAATGTGATGGTGTATTGGATTGGAAAAAAGGGACGGGGTGTGTGTGCGTTTACTGGGCATTCAAAGCTCACGGCGTTTCATGCCAGGTATTGAAGACTATTAGACCGGTCGAAGGCAAAGCTGAAGTATTTTAGGACGTATGGCTATCCTATGAGAGTTAGGGGCTAGTTATGTTAAACGTGTTTGAGATTGTAAGTGATAGATCCCATGTTGTATTTAAGGCATGATTTGTAATTACTATATATATAACATTTGTAACCTATCCTTGTACCCCGTCAACACATGTAGGCCTTGTGTTAATACCTTGTCAAGATCTGTCAAAAGGGTATCTTTGCTATCTAAGGTAGTTGGACTTTGAAGGGAGGCTATTTTGACTCCTCCGACCTTCCTGGGATCTTCCTTGGTTATTAGCCAAAGGACTCATTAGTGACGTTTTCTACTATTGTAACCTTAGATAAACCCTGTATTTAATGGTTAATATATTATCTGATGTTCCCGATTTTTGGGGCGTCACAATTGTCATGCACACTCGTTGCATTGTTATGCACATCGTACTTGCGTTGTCACTCACACTCGTTGCATTCTTATGCACACCTTACTTGCATTGTCACGCACACTCGTTGCATTGTTATGCACACCTTACTTATGTTGTCACGCGCACTCGTTGTATTGTTATGCACACCTTACTTCCGTTGTCACGCACACTCATTGCATTGTCATGCACACCTTACTTGCGTTGTCACACACACTCGTTGCATTGTCATGCACACCTTACTTGTGTTGTCACACACACTCGTTGCATTGTTTGCACACCTTACTTGCGTTGTCACGCACACTCGTTGCATTGTCATGCACACCTTACTTGCGTTGTCACGCACATTCTAGTTGCATTGTTATGCACCTTTTTACTTGTGTTGTCAGACGCACTTTAGTTGCATTGTCATGCACCCCTCTACTTACATTGTTATGCAAGTTGCATTGTTATGCACCTCTTCAGTTGCGTTATTACGCATCGTTCCACTTGCATTATTATGCACATTTCACTTGCATTGTTGTTCATTTTTTGCTTGCATTGCTATGCACCTTTCCATCGGCATCGTATGTGCACGTGTTCATCTTGTATCGAAATTGTATCGTGATATAGCGTTGATCATGTGTTCTTATTATATTGTACTTGTCAAAATCTCTCTTTTGCGCAGGCATGATATTGTATGTACGGTTCATTTGAAGATGGTGAAACCAGATGATATTGTATGTACGGTTCATTCAAGAGAAGTTTCGATTTAGTTTGACTGCTACCCTTCTTCACTCGCGTTTGACATGCATTTGGACGTACCCTTCTCCTTTCGCGTTTGACACGCGTTTGGATGATTGCGCTTTCTTACGTAGTCCCTTTCCTTTCGCATTTGATACACTAGGAGATGTTGTGTTTGAGACTCCGGGTATTCTCGGTAGTCGCTTTTAGTCTTCTCCGCGTGAGACACAGTGAGAATTATAATTTTCTTACATCCTTTCTGCTGGAATGTGTGAAACTATTCTTTCTTATTCTCTTGCTTAAAATGTTGTATTTATTTTGCATGAATGCTTCATTGCAACCCTCTTTGCATAATCATAAGTTATGTTCTGCATTGTGCATGTCATTTGCATCTTGCCCCTGCCTGCGGACGCATCTTATTGTTATCTTGTATATTTGTGTAAGTCTTTGGCCTTGTCAAAAATGGGTCGTCTCTGGGCTTTGATATTCACTCCCGTTAGCTTATGACTTTCGAGTTCTGTCAAAGAGGGGAACCTGTAGACACCCCATTTTTGACCATCCACAAGACTTGGACGTCATCGTTTAAACACTCGATGATCATCTATGCTCGTGTTCATTTTGAGTTTCTAAAGGTCTCGGTTGCGTGCCTTGCCTTGGAGCCTCTTAACTTGTCTATTTTGTGCTTGGTTGTGGACCAAGAGCTTGTGGTTTTGTTTCTGAGGGAAGGGGGTGGCTTGTTGGCCAGCCCTAAAACCCATCAGCCACGCCCTATGTCTATCGGCCGTGCCCTCTCTTCATCGGCCATCAGTGGTGGCCAGTCGACACCTATTATGGCCGGTCGGCACCCTTTTTGGCCAGTCGGCCAGGTTTGTTGGCCGAGGCCGTTTTATTTGCTTTTGCAGATATTTTTGTGCCAACTGTGATAGCTGGTGAGCACAGATTTCCTCCTCCATACACGTGTATGGAGGGATTGAACCAAGCCTTTAGCTTGTGCAACAAGCTTAGGACTTGGATTTCTATAAGAAGGGAGGCCCCTCTCCCTTTCCAGAGGTTCTGAAATTGGGGATACAAAACATATATCTCTCTATATTTCCCTCTCTCTCTATATATATATATTGCTTAAAAGTGTGTTTTGCCTTCACTTTTGCACTACAACACCTAGTAAAGCACCATTACTTTGTTTTTAAGGTACTAGAGGACCTTGTTTGGACTCTCAAAGTTTGTTTTCTTTGGCTCAGAAGTGCTGGTTTGCTGTGGTTCTTCAAGGGTGAGTTGTTACCCCTTTTAAGCCTTGTTTTGCTTAAGTATTTGGTCCCCTTTGCATACTGTTTTAGGCCTTGCTTTCAAGAAAAAAAGTCGATTTTAAGTGCTTAAAGTTTTTGTTTAAGGCCTCTTTGGTGTTGGGTGGTCTAACCCCCTTTTGTGCCTTGTTTGGCCTTGTTTTGAGCCATCTCTTTTAGGCCTTTGGATCACCTTTGTTTGGCCTCTTCACCACTGAAATCCAATGGATTTTCAGTTGTAGAGAGTGTGTTTTGAGGCCTAAAATAGGAGGGGGTTGTCCCCCCTCCTTTTCTCTTGTTGGCTTGTGTTGATGGCCAACCAAAAGAGCATGCATTTCTATCTTCTTGAGGCTTTGTTTGAGCTCATTTTTGTGACTTTCCAGACCTGCCATAACTCTGTTTTTGGCTATCTTGGTCACCCCTTGCATGCTTCTTGTACTTGTAGTATAATCCTACTTATAGCTTTGCAAAGGAGCATGTCTTTCTAGCATGTTTTGGCTCTATCTTAGCATTTTTAGGGCCTTATTCTAACATGGTATAACTCTATTTTGGGTTGACTTGATTGTCTCTTACATGCTTAATACAATTGTAGTGTAATCCTTGCAAGCATGCCTAAGGTTTTGGCTCATCTTTCTAGCATGTGTTGATTCCATTCCAGCATGTTTTTGGTCATTATTTAACGTGTCATAACTATGATTTTGGTCGGTGGAGTCACCTCATGCTTGGTTTTGGTAGGTGTAGTGTAATCCTCCTTATTGGCCATGTATGCTCCATGCTTCATGCCTTTTATTCTAGCATATGTTGGCTCTGTTCAAGCATGTTTTTGGTCTTGTTTTGACCTACCTTGGGACTCTTTTGAGTCATCTTGACCCTTTGGGGCTTGATTGATATGGCCATGGTGCAAGTCCCTTTGCTAGCCGTAAACTTTGAGCCTCTTAGGATGCTATGCTTGTGTTATGTGCATGATTTGGTATCATTCCTTACATGATTTCAGAGCATATTTCATTGCCACACTCTCACATTTTCCACTTCTTCAGTGTGTTTGAGAGTTATGTCTTCATGCCTTGTTTATGAACCAATGTGTATGCATGCTTGTATTTTACTTTTTGGACTTCATTTTCAGCATGTTTTGGCCATTGTCTTGGCATGCATAAGGCTTGTTTGAGGTTGATTTGGTCCATTGAGTATTTCATTACATAGCCCTTGCCATGCTCATGTTGTTTGTATGTTGTTGCATTCTCATGTTGTTTGCATGTTGTTGTTGCATTGTGTTTGCATGTTTGTTACATTGCATTGTGTTTGGATCGGATGTTTATCCAAACACGAGGAACGAGGGACATTTCATACTCAAAGTGATGAAACGTGCCTCATTCCTTAAGTCATTGACACCTTTGATCAAATATGATAAGGTGGAGGTTCATGGAGTCTTATGTGTTATTTGTGTGCATTCATTGACATTGATTTGGGCAACTCGACCTCTTTGGCCATCATGCATTGAGACGCGTGATTGATGGCTCGAGAGCCAAGCACTACACTTCTTTGAGCATGTGACATGATAAGGAGTGTAGTTGCACACACATTTTCTTGCAAATACACTGTCATGCCTCTGTTAGTGCTATGTTGCAGCAAAATGAGGAAATTGCAGGAAGCAGCGACCGACCGGCCATCAGAGCTGCCGACCGGCCACCAAGGCTGCCGATTGGCTATCAAAATTGGCCGATAGCCATAAACTTTGGCCGATGGTCATTCCTATTGGCCGACCACCCCTCAGAATGTTCCTAAGGTGGATCAGAAGCATATTGGAAATTGGCACAATTTTCAGAAGTCCAAAAGTGTGCAAACAGAGGCATCACGAGGCACGGCAGTGGATTTCTGAGCGAAGCCGACCGAGCATGCATATCTCCCTTGTTTCCCGAGGCCATTTTTTAAAATTGCTTAGCTAAACTAGTTCATTAGCTTAGTTGTTTTGTAATTAATTAGTTAAGTGTTTAATTAATTAATTTGGTTTGTACTTAATTAGCTTAGATTAGCTAGTTGTTCAAATTCGTTTGTGTTGTAATAATTAATTAGCTTAGCGTAGCTAGTTAGTTGATTTATTCAGACCCTCCGTCGGGAGGGCAAATGCTGTAATAAGTGTGCGTGTGTGCGATGCATGTCTTCTAACCCCATTTCTTTCTCCCTTTTACTTATCAGCTTTCGATGGTTAGTTTTAGGGCATGTTTTAATTAGCATCCTTATGCTTGCATGTATGCATCCATTCATCTGTCTTGCATGCACCGGGCTCAACGCATTATACAAATTGCATTGTATTTCAATTCCAATTTGAATACATGTATCAATTGTTGCATTTCATATGCCATCTTAGGTAGCCGAGCCTATCTCATTGCATTTTGCGTGTGTTGCATTAGGCATTGATAACATAGCTAGGATCATGCATTGATTACTAACTAGCTTTTGTTTTGGCTTGGAGTACTAGGTAAGCTTTTACGCTTTAGCATACTGCATGAGTGTAAGTGTTGCCATGTTAGCATGCTTGCCATGAGGCTATGTGCTTAACTATTATATCTGTTTGAATGCCTGTGGGTGAAGGTTTGATTGCTTGAATTGGAACAACTCGATGATTGTGAGTTTTAAGCCCACTTGAAGTGGCAAAATCATGTTTTTCTAAGCCCACTTGATGGTGACAAATCCACATCTTAGCCTACTTGTGAGTAGCAACTTCAAACCACTTTCAAAAACAAACATGAGTTGTTTTGTTCCAATCCGCGTGATTGAGTCTATACTTGTATGATGTGCGCATCACATAGTAAGGTTAGATAATAATCAGAATAAGAACACATGTGTTTTCAAAAACAACATATCATGTTAGTAGAGGCTGATCCTTTGATCAGGTGAGTGGGGGTGCTCATTTCAACACCTTTCCCTCTCGTATCCAAGTTTCCAAGCCGACGCAACTTTGGTGATGACGGACACGTCGCCTTCGGCACGAGTCAGGATTTCCTAAATTTCTCAAAAACAAAATATTTAGGTGGCGACTCTAAAATCTGGCAAAGTAGTCCATGTTTGGCGCTTTTTTTTTTTATTAAAATCGATTTTCCAAAACGATTTGCCAAATTTGGACTCTTTTGTGATTTATCAGTCTTACATTGCACATTGTGAGATTAGATTCAGAACCATGACAGGAGTCCGAATTGTAGTAGCTAGAACAACAATTCGAGCTCTCGCGCATGGAGCGGAGTTTCGGGTGGTCTACAGGGAGACTAAAGATTAGAAATTGATCTTATAAAAAAGCATATATTACAATGAAAATATTTATCAATTGAATTCTTCACAATTGCATCCATCACCAACAGTTGCAACACTTGATGAACACCAACTATAGAACTTGCACCCTTTTTAAAACTTTTGGGAAGTATATTTGAATCATTTGTTACGTTTTGGGAATTTTTAGAGTTGTGGTATCTTAGTTTTGGATGAGTGAAAATTGATTTAAACTTGTTAGGATTGTCCATTCACGCTTGTTTACGTTGAAAAGTTGTTTGGAAACTTAAAAACCTTGTTCTGAGGTCGACCTGGGTTTTGGAGGTGTCGACACCATCTTTGTTGTTGGTCACAAGTCGACACCAACTTTGGGAAGGGTCTACCCTTTGTTTCAAGTTTGTTCTTTGAAATTGGGGTAGACACCAGTCTAGGAGGTGTCTACCCTTTGTTCTCAAGTTTGCTTCTTTGAAATTGGAGTAGACACCGGTCTGGAAAGGGTAGACCCTTGCATCTTTGTCAAACATAAGTTTCTTCATAGGGTCGACCCTTGTGTTGAAAGGGTCGACCCTTGCAGATTTTTTTTCTAGATTTTTGTACGATTTTTGGTTATACTTTTTGGGGGTTTTGACTTGGTCTTTTGGGTTGACTTTGGGGCTTTATTTTACTTTAACCTAGTACTATAAATAGGCACCCACTCACCCCTTTTCTTTATTTCTTCTCCTCTTTTCTTCCTTTAAAACTGTGAGACCCTCTCTTTCTTTCTCAAAATCACTTTTCGCTCAAAATCTTTAGATCTACTCTCTTGGAAGCATCTTCTTGCCTTGCTCCTTTGAGAAAGATTGAAGATCTTGTCAAGAGCTTCGTTTTGATCCAAGTAAAAGTTGGTTTTGATAACTTTGGAATTTCAGCCTTTTGCTTATCTTGTCTTTCAAGTTTGAGGTAGGGACATTCTTGAGTTATATATACAAGTTTTGCTACCTTTATGTTGGTGTTAAGAGTTTTCATGTAGTTCCTTGTTGATTTCAATCTTGTGTTTTGAAAATGTACAGGTGTTTTAAATGTGGGTTGTATCACAACTCTCCTATAAATCCTAGAAGGTTTTCCTTTGAGTTACATATATATATATATATATATTCATGAAGTTTTTGAGTTGATCTTGTAACTCTCCTTGAGAAATTTCGAAAATAGGTTTGGTGGCTCAAAGGATTGATGGTTTTTGTAAAACAAACTCTACCTTGTGTACATTTAGAGATTTTCTTGAAATTTTAAACAACTTGAGTCGAGATTGAAGTGTGTAGTGAGATTTTATAAAAGAGATGAACAATGTTAGGGTTTTTGTAAAAATCTAGAAATTGGGGGTTTTGAAAACATGAGGAAAACTATGAAATTCTTTTTTTCTTGCATTAAACAAGTAAATGAGTGTGGATTTCACAATGTGATATAAAGAAATGATAATTTTCATGATATATAAGCGAATGGAGGACCTATTTTTAAACTATTGTTGAATGTATGGAAATATTTAAGTGGAAGATCATAATTGTTGTGCATTATGGATTGTGAAAATTAATGTTTGAAAAACATTACATGTTGTATTGATGAGACCTTATAGCTAAGAATTATGAAAGGTGAAATTGTGGCTAAGTGTAGGTAACATGTGGTTATCTTGGGAAAGAGTAATGAAAAGAGGTAATAGAAAAATGTGATTGTTGATGTTATTGTGGAGACTTGGAAAATGAGAAATTCTTTATGAAGTTATTATATAAGACATGAGTATGCATGATTGAGGAATTGGTATGTACCATGGATTGCGGGAATTGCTATTAGTTGAAGGTATATATATATTATTTTGTGAAATAACATTGAAGAAAGAAAATGAGAAAATGTATTTATTCAATATTGTTGTCTTGTACTTGAATGGAGAAATGTTTTGAGTTGTGGAAAATCATTGCATTGCATATGCATTCAATTATTATTTTTGCATTGTAAATTTTGATTGAAGATATCTATTTCATGAAAGAAAATAAAGTTGTGATATGAATTATGGAAATGTGAAAAGAGGTAAATACGGTGGTAAGTCTGGTTAGGGGGTGTAGATGAATTTTGTTAAGTTGGCCTGAGTGTCCTTGGTGAAAGACCAGAAAGCCGCGCGGATAGGTGTCGAGCCTTTCGGTTAATCCTCGTAAAAATGATAGTTTGGTAGTACTCGCCTACTTGCAGACACCAGTCTAGGGATTACCAGTGTCGTATTTACCGCCCCTCTGTTGATTAAAATTGGAAGTTTGAAATGTGTTGAGATTGCAAGATTTTATTTAAAAGATTGAAATCTTCAAAGAGCATGAAATGATATTTCCTTCAAAGAGCATGGCATGGCATTGACATTTGCATTTTTATTGAGAATCGCATAGCTGTATATACTTTGTTAGAATTCTCTACTGGGCTTTATGCTCACCCTTATGGGATTTTGGTGCAGGCAAAACGTTGTGATCCTGCCAAGTTGAGGGCGTAAATAATTGTAAAGATTACATAGCTCTTATTTTGTTGTGATCTTTTTGTAAAGCCAAGGGCTAATGTGTATGGATCCGAGAGACCATTTTTTGTAACCAGGCTATCGCCTTGGAAGATGTAAGCCCTTAAGGGCATTTTAATTATTTTTGAGATTAGATGCTTCACATGTTATAGATTTATGTGTTCGTTATGTTGTGAATGTGAATTGCAAGCGAACCTTTTGTATTTAATCCTTTTATTATACATGTGATGTTGGAGGGATTATTGTCATTGATTAGTGAATGTTCATTAGTGTGGGTAGTTCGTGTTGAAATATTTCGGGGCGTTACACCGACTCTAATTTGACTAGAATCCATAAGTGCAAGAGAGAAAATTTATGGAAAATGTGCATTGCTTCTCATAATTTGTGATACACAATTTTAAAATTTTAAAATTGATTTAGTGTTCTTTCCTTTTAAAAGTCATAAATTATGAGAATATTAGATTTTTTTTAATGGGTAGATGGTAAACTTTTGAATTTTGAAATGGGTTAGTATACTTTGTTTTTAAATTTCATAATTCATTAGATAGTTATATTTTTATTGTTGAAAAAGTGTTACCCAATGGAATTTTATTAAAAAAATTTGATAATAAATAAAAATTAATCAAGAAATTTGGTATATGAGTTTGGAAATAAATAAATAAATAAATAAATAAATTTGATTTTTTAAAATTAATTTTGAAAACTTGCTATATTGAATTTTGAAAGAAGCATTATTATAAATTTTGAAAAAGATTTCCATATTAGTTATAGCATAAATAACATGACCATTTGAGAGGTTTTTTTATTTTTATTTTTATAAATTTAGACTATATTGAATTGTATATCATATTTAATGACACATAATTTTAAATTTTGAAATGGAAAAAATATATATATTTTTAAAAATCATTGTAACGCCCTAAAAAAAAACACATATAAACCCAAAATTCGTGACATCCATAGATACAAGAGAATAAGGCATATTTCCATATATCAGAGTATTCATTATAAAAGTATTGCATGTTGACAACAAAAGTAAATGCCCTACGGGCTTACAACTTTTCAAGTCAACACTTGGTTACAAAAAAAGAGTACTAACTCAGAACACATTAAGCCCTTGGCTTGAATTTACATGTAACACAAATATAACTACACCAAAAATAAGCCTTGGCAATTTCTACAACCTCCCAAGCTACAACCTTGAAATGACATATCACCTGCACTTGAAAATGATGTCCCATATAAGGTGAGTCAACGCCCAGTAGAGATATGCTAAACATAATATGAGCGATAACTAAAACATTGGCATTTGATAAATGTTTAACTTATATAAACAAACGTACATCTCTTTCATAACCAATCCACATTCACAGATGTATATATAACAGTCATTTTCACCTTCATTATCCAAACCAATTCATAGATATGGTTCTCTATTCATCCAGACCGTTCATAATGAGATTACAACTCACATCATTAACATTTCAATATTTCAATTTCAAATGAGACTACAACTCATATCGTCAACACTTCAATCCTTCCATTCATCTACGTTATGCAAACGTAACCAAGATTTCGGGACTTTCACCCTGGACACTCCGGCCAACTTAGTTATCAATGGAGTTCATCCCCTATCTCTTCCCAAACAGGTTTGAGAGTATATCCCCTATCTCCTCTCAAACCATGGAGTACATCCCCTATCTCCTCTCAAACAAGATACATATGCAATGTATTTAAACACTTATCATATACAATGATCAAGTAAAGCACATATTCACTGTGTTGTTCCATCCGTCATATTCAATGACACACTCAATTGATTAGTTTTAATTCACCTAATCATCATACAGTGTCTATAACAATCAAGACTATCCTCCACCGATAGCCCAAAAACAATTATTTCTAAACAGATAATAATTTCATCAAATAGATAAATTATCAACCCTTTTCACAGGTGAGTGATTCATTAATCCAACAACACCATTCAATCTCATAATTTCCCAATTTCATTATTTACAACTCAATTTCATATTCTCATGATTAATTTCATTAATTACACCAATGACCCGATTAAACCCAACTAAGGCATTTTCCCCATTTTCTCAACATTGACCCAAAGGTCCAAATATCATTAATGAACATCAATAACCTCATTTTAAGACCCATATACACATGTATAGTTCAAAAGGAACAAAAGCCCTCTTTATACATTTCAAGTTTTGAAACCCTAACACCCAAAATTTCCCAACTTCAACATTAAATCAAAATGGCCACAAGTTTATGTCAAAGGCCATAAATATGAGTAGTTATCCCTACCTCAAGTGAAGAGACTTAAAGGAGATGATGAAGAAACTCGAATATGCTCCAAACCCAATGATTTTCGGATCCAAAAGAAGATCAAGCCAAGCTCCACACTTTATATAAAGGGACTAAGGTAGAAGATCTGATTTCGTAGAGAGAAGATGTATTCTAGAAAGAGGAGCTCTCAAATGAGGGTTTTGAAAAGTTAGAGAGAGACAAAGAGTCGAAAAAGTGATTTAAAATGACACAATCGCGATCTGATATACGTATGGTCCGCTCGAGCGGAGAGTAAGACGCTCGAGCGTAAGACACAAAAACTTCACCCGCTTGAGCGCAAATGTAATGACCCAGAATTTTCTTTTAAAAATAAATAAAATAAATAAATAAAATAAAATAAAATGTGGTGATGATTGTTTGGTATGTATGGTTAGCATGAGGATATTGTTTTGGGGTGGTGGAAATTTTTTTTTAGGGAGGAATAAAATATGACTCACCACTTAGATGAGGCTTTAATAATCTCTCAACATTATTATGTTTAGTGGTGCCGAAAGTAGCATGTGGAGAATCATGGTGGAGAATCATTTTGGTGAAGGAAGTGGAGAGCAAAAAGAAACCAACTAATACATATAATGTTGCTTTACAGCTGCCCACTAATGCTTGTATGATCATCGTCTTCTACCAACTAATCCAATGGTTCACATTATGTGGGATAAGTTATAATATAATAGTAGCTACTACCAATATATTATCCGACAAGTTGATATAATTACTCAACAGATAATATAGTGAGTAATTCATAAACATAATGATGTATGTGGGTAATGGGGTGTAACCTATATTATAGTTTAATTTTTTATTATAAAGTGTAAGGAATATTATGATAGGTGTGCTGGAGTGGGGTTTATAAAGTGTAAGGAATATTATGATAGAGAGAGAGAGAGAGAGGGAGAGTAAATCTGGGTTGCAGTTGTGGAAGCTGAGCCGAAGAAGACCGCTGCTACTCCATCCAATTCTCTGCCTTTCTGGGTCAGGCATGGCTTCTATCTCCACAGGTTAGAACCTGGTTACCCTCTCATCATTGGTGACGATCATACCCTCCGATCCAATCTCACCATCATGCATTCGGGACCATCCTCGAGTCTCCATGATCTGTCACGCATGACTCATGAAGGTTAAGTTCGACTCATTGTCAAACCCTAACGTCATTGAAAGAGAGAGGAATCCATATCTGAGTTTATTAGTCAAGTTGCAAATCTTGTCAAGATAGTTGATTCCAGGGATATTGTGGAATTGCAGTTAAAATAGTTTGATTCTGAACTCTTAATCCGTAAAAAGGAGGCCATGCCTCAACCAACATCTTCTGCTCCTGTTCATATTCTGCATTCACCCCCTTCACTAGCTGCAGCACCACCAACTTTCCAATTGCCCCCATCTACGGCTGCTCCTTCTGCACCCACACCTTCAACCCCATCTCGGGAACCTCTGTTTGTGTCCCAAAAATGGCTTCTTTTTCTGATAATCATAAATCCAACAACACTGTACTTCTCGTCATAGATATGCAGAAAGATTTCATTTTACCAGATGGTTTGATGCGTGTAGATGGTGGCCAATCTATTGTCCCCAAAGTCATTAATGCCGTTGAATTTGCTCGACGCCGTGGCATCCTTGTAATTTGGGTTATTCGCGAGCATGACCCACTTGGACGGGATGTTGAACTCTTCCGTCGGCACTTATACTCTGGTGAGAAAGCAGGGCCGACCTCGAAGGGTAGTGATGGTGCAGAATTGGTCGATGGCCTTGTGATTAAGGAAGGGGATTATAAGGTGGTGAAGACACGTTTTAGTGCATTCTTTGCTACGCACCTTAATTCATTTCTGAAGACTGCTGGGATAAATAGTTTAGTTGTCATTGGTGTTCAAACTCCAAATTGCATCAGACAGACTGCCTTTGATGCTGTAGCATTAGATTACAAAAATGTTACTGTTATTGTTGATGCCACAGCTGCTGCCACACCTGACGTCCATACTGAGGGCGAAAAAGGCGTCGTGTGGCTCTAAGAAAATTTAATTTCTGTTGCCGAAAAATTTGAAAGCTTCAATCTTGAGGTAGGGGTCCTAGTTCTCCTTCAATGCTTACATTAATAGATAGATTTGTGGTATTTTGGAGTATATAAATGCAAAATCTACATTTTGAGCATATAGAATTATATTATGGAAATTGGGGGATTTCGGATTTGAAGAGTTTGGGGTGTTATTGTTGGGTTTAGATTATGGATTAGGAACCTAGGATGTATAATCAAGGGGAAAATTGGAAGAAGAAAATAATGGGTTAAGAAGTTGGAATTTTTCTTGAAATTTCTAGATTATCTAGAAACCCTAGGTTGATTTATGAGGATAATCAATTATTTGGCCCAAATTGAAAGTAGAATCATGAAATTTGTAGGTTGAATTACATGTGTACAAGTTTAATTGGAATTTGGTTATATTTGAAAACTTGTTGTTAATTTAAGAAAAAAAAGTGCTTTTCAAAGTGGGTTTACTAGAAATTTGGGGGTTTTTGGAACTATGTTGATGAAAGGGAGATGTTTTGGTGAAATCTTGTCAAATATTTGAAGATGGATGGTTTTGGTGAGAAACCTAGAAATTTGGAATTTTTAAAAGAGAAGTTAAAAATCCATAGTTGATATTGCTATATTTATTTTAAATGCTAAAATAAATGACGTTTGGAAAATTTCTTGTTTATATTTTATAAATGTTAAATTTTGAAGAAGTATGATAATTGTTACTCACTTTGGAAATTGTTATTTGAATTTATTGATATAGTCTTGAAGTGACTAAGTTGTGGGAAATGTTTGAAAGGTGAGAATTATGCTATCCCTTGGATTAATTGAAATAAATGTATATTTATTCATCTTGTGAAATTGCATAGAAAGGAGAAATGAGAATTTTGATCACAATGGTAGTATTGTGTGGAAGAATTAGAAATGGAAGAATTGTTGCATTGTATTGTTATGGTTGCATTGTCATATCAAATCATTTGATTACATTAAACTTTGAAAGTTGATTTGAAAACTTGCATTGAGAAAGAATGTTGAGAAATGAGTTTTCATGAAATGGTTTTTGGGTAAATACGGTGGTAAGTCTTGACAGGTAGTGTGGATTATGGGTGTCGAGCCTTCCAGCTTGTGACTGGTAAAAATGACAAAGAATGGGTGTCGAGCCTTCCAGCTTGTGACTGGTAAAAATGACAAAGAATGGGTGTCGAGCCTTCCAGCTTGTGACTGGTAAAATGATGGAATGGGTGTCGAGCCTTCCAGCTTGTGACTGGTAAAAATGACAAAGAATGGGTGTCGAGCCCTCCAGATGATACTGGTAAAAATGACAAATTGGTAGTACTTGTATAGTCTACTTGCAGACACTGACCTAGAGATTACCAGAGTTGTATTTACCGCCCTTGAAATAAATTGTTAAGTTTTGAACAATTGAAATTGAATCACATGATGACATTGAGAACATGGTGATTTTGAAACAATGCATTGGAACGGATGTTTTTCCTCATTAATTTATCTTGGCATAGCATTGCATTTACATTTACTTTTGTGTTGAGGAAAAAGCATAACTATGTACATACTTTGTGAGAATACTCTACAAAACTTGGAAATTTATTTTAAAAGAAGGGTTGGTTTTCGAAAATGGTTTTTGGGAGTTCACATCCCGCCGTAGTAAGCTAGCAAAAGGTGGATTGTGTTGAGCTATGTGTTGAGAGGTAAGTTGAGTTGATGATGTTTTTTTTTTTTTTTTGTTGCTTGTGATGAATTTGTGAAATTTCATATTGATGTATAATTTGGTTTAAAGAGGAAATGTGCATGGGCATTATTTGTAAATAATGGGAACCCAAAAAAAATGGATATAAGGATTATAGATTATGATGATAAACTTAACGAAGTAGTTGTGTTAATAAAAGTAAATTGTGAGAGTTGTTCCTTAATTAAATAAAGGATTGGCTTGGAAGGGTTTATTAACATTGTGTTATCTTGAAATGAAACTTTGCGGGTGTAATTAACGGGGTGAAATGAGTATAGGAGAATTGTTGGCGAGTCAAAAAGGAAATTGAACTTGAAATTTTGGGGTTTTAAGTTAAAGGTGAAGAGTAGAAAAGAAGAATGGAAGGAAAAGAAGAGTATTAACAATGGAAAATTAGTTGAGAAATGTTTGGGAAATTGGTTAATAACATTTAAATGATGTTGTTTCTTAAATATGGTTGTTTCACAAGGATCTATGATTTTCTAAAGTTAAGGGATGATTTTAATGGCTGAAGGTTTTTCCTACAAGTGTTTAAATTGTTTTTGAGAAAAGATACCTTACTTATGATATTTTGAGATTATGAAATGTCACCCTACTATATTGTATCACCCTGCATGCATGATTGTAGACGTCCCTCGAACGCATCCCGGGAAGGGTGCGACTCCCCCCCGTTCTGGTTCGATATTGGGTCTACTACAGTTCAAGGACTCAAATGTCACGGTTCTTAGTCTGAACCAAAGAGTCCAAATCTGGCAAATCGTTTTTGAGAAAACAGATTTTTTGAAAGAAGTGCCAAACATGGACTGCTTTGCCAGATACAGAGTCGCCACCTAAATATTTTATTTTGGGAAATTTAGAAACCACGACTTCAGTCGAAGGCCACGTGTAAAATCATCACCAAAGTTACCTCGGCTCGGGAACTTGGGTACGATTGGGGAAGGTCAGCTATGAGCACCCCCTCTCGCCCGGTCCGAAGACCGGCCTCTACTAACCATGATATCCGTTTTTGAAAACGTTATGCGTTCTTATACCGGTTATTAGCCTAGAATTACTACGTTATGCGCACAACAAACAAGTATAGACCAAATCACCTAAATTGGAATAGAACATTGCATGTTTGTTTTGAAAATGGTTTGCTACTCGCAAGTAGGCTAAAATGCAGGTTTTGCCATCCTCGGGTGGGCTTAGAAAAGATGGTTTTAAAACTCACAGTTTTAATGCATCATTCCAATTTAGGCAATTCGACCTCCATCCACAGGCATTCAAGCAGTTATATCACATAAGCACTTAGCCTCATGGTAGTCATGCTATTATGGCAACACTCACACACATATGATATGCTAAAGCATAAAAGCTCACCTAGTACTCCAAGCCAAAACAGAAGCTCATTAGAAATCCATGCATGGACCTAAGCATACTGAAATGTCTAATGCAACACATACAAAGATGCAATCTAGGTAGGCCCGGCTATCCTAGACATGGCATGTGGAATGCTACAAATAACACGTATTCAATTTGGAACTGAAATACAATGCAGTTTGTATGATGAGCCGAGCCCGATGCATGCAAAACAGATGAATGAATGCACGCATGCTATCATACTGTTATGCTAATTTAAATATGCCCTAATCTACCATCATAAGCAGGTAAATAAAAGGGAGAAAGAAGTGGGGTTGGAAGACATGCACACCACTCACACACACTTATTACAGATATGCCCTCACACGGAGGGACCAAAACAATAATACAGTCCGAATAATAAATGAATAAATTATTACAGAAATTCTAACTATCAAATTAAATTCAATACAAAAGAGAAAGGGGGCCCCAGCCCTGCCTCGGGATGCGCGAATGATGCATGCTCGAATCCGACTTGCCCCGAAACCTGTGCCATGACACTGTTGCCTCTGTTTTTACTGCTCTGTCTCTCCAAAAATTGCCAAAGTCTCATAATGCCTTCCTTGCATGCTGCTGATCATCACCGGCTGCATCAAATGTCCACCGGCCACTTAAAGTTTCCATCGGCTGCCCATGAGGTTATCGGCCACCAATATAGTGCCAGTCGGCACTATATAATGCCGGTCGGCACAAAATTCCTGCAGAGGACAGTTTGACAGCAGCAGCAGACAGACAGTGCATAACATGGAGTTTTGAGCAAATGTAAGCATGGTCAATGCTCCCTATCATGTATGGGACTCAAGGGAGCATGACCCTTGGTTCTTGGGCCATCAATTAGGCACCTAGGTGCATGATAGCCTAAAGAACCAAGGTTGCATTTTAATGGTATTATGCATGCAAACACACAAGTGAAACCAAGGCCTTATCATGTGTTGGTCAAGGGCCTTGGGGACCAAGAGTTTAAACAAGTTGCACCACTTGTAGTGTGAACTTCCCTCAACCCTTATGCTTGGTTTGACAACCCCAAACCAAGCCATGAAATGCATGTATGCAACATAGCTCAAATAATGCAACATGGGAATTAGGATACAAGCACACCAAATGTCATGCAATTACCATGTCAAGCATGCAAAATGCTAGAGCATGCAAGGTGCTAATGTCATACAAACATGGACCAATCAAGCAATGAGACCAACATTCTACAACACTTAATGAACCAACTAAGCAACAAACATGAAGCAAGCATGCGATGGTGGACTAGACCACAATGGGGCAGCCTTCAAACCAACCCAAAACAGTGGCAAAAACACCCAAAATTGTGACCAATGTACATGCCAATATTCAAACCAAATGGGGCCAAGTCTAGGACACCAAAAGGGAACACTCCTCCACCATCACCAAGACCACTCATGGCATATATTATGTGAGCAAAAACAGAGTTCCATGATGCATAAATACACTCAAAAACCTTGGTATGGCAGCCCCAAAATGCTCTAAACATGCAAGCATGCACAACACTCTTTTTAAAGCATAAGAGACCAACATTCCAAGACATGGAAGAGGTGATAAATGGAGACATATAGGCATGGAATAGGGACTAAAATAGCATGTTAAAGGACTCCAAATCACTTAAATAGCCTAACCAATGCATATTCATGGATCACCTACTCAAGACTAACAAGTCATAACGCAAAGCAACTATGTCAAGCACATCAAACATGACAAAATCAGTGCCTAACAGACCTTAAACATGGCAAAACAATACTAGTATCTTCATGAAGTGAGGCTAATACATGCAAAGAACAAGGCCTAAATGCAAGACATACTTTTAAGCATAAGAGAGCATTTCAAAGCAAGTATGAGAGACATGCTAAAGGCCACAAATCCGACCAAAAACAGAGGTATAACATATCATATGAACCACAAATATGCTCTGAAATGAAGCCAAAACCAACCAAGCATGCATGCTATCCATTAGGCCAAGAGTGAAGGCCAAAGAAGGACAAAGGGGAGAGGGGTGTCCCTCCCCTATATGAGACTTGAAACCATCTCCCTCACCACTGAAAACCCACTGGTTTTCAGTGGTGAGAAGGCCAAAAACACCAAGTTAAACAATGCTTAAAGAAAAGGCACTAAAAGGGCCAAGACAAGGCCTAAGAGGGTGAGTTCTTACCCAAATCAAAAAGTGACCTTAATGAATGTTCTAGAGCAAGTAAAAACAAGAGTTTTTTCAGTTATAGACAAAGCTCAAAACACAAAGCAAAAGGGGTAGAAACTAGTTGCAAGAATGGGGAAACTAAAGTAACAAGCTCACCCTTGAAGATCCTTTGAAGAACAGGCGGAGCAGCCCTCCTCTAGTGATCAAAATCAGTCCAAAATCACAACAAACAACCCTCCAAGTCCCTCAATCTCGAAATAAGGTGTAATAGTGTGTGTAATGGTGCAAAAGTAAGGTAAAAGTGCACTATTAGGCCTAAAATCACACACACAAGAGGAGAGAGAGGGGAATATATATAGAGAGTATATATCAGAGATATAGAGATATAAGCTCTGGTTTTCTATCTCAAATGGCTAACCCTTGAGCAATGGAGAGGGGTGGTCTTTATATAGGCCAAGACCAAGCCAAGACTTAAGGGCTAAGCAAGACAAAAAGGTTCAAAGGGGCAAGGAGGGTCTTGGCTTCTTAGAGAAGCCAATACAGCTGGCCAAGCTTCTCCAAGAAGCTTGGCCAAAAGGGGTCACCCTTCTAGAAGCTCTAGGGGGTTCAAAGGCTCACATGGACCAAATCTACGCACGGGGAGGAGTGATGGTGTAATCCAGCTGGCACAGCTGGCATGCACCATCCTCAGGGGGGGTCAGAAGGGTCACCGGCCGGCCAAAAAAGTCACCGGCACAAAAAAGTGCCGGCCGGCAACATACAATGCCGACCGACCAAAGTTTTTGAGAAAACAGTGCCGATGGCCAAAAGGGAGTGCCGGTGGGGTGTGGGGGCAGCCGGTGGGATTTAGGGAGAGCTAACAAGCCACTCCCTACCCTTCAAGGCAAAAACACAAGTGTTCGGTGCCAAAGCCGAACACGAAGCAGTCGAGTCAAGAGGTCCTGAGACGAGGCGCGCTGCCAAGGCCTCCGGGAACTCGAGACGAACACAAACATGGATAATCACCGAGTATTCAAACGGTGACGTCCAAGTCTTGAGGTCGGTCAAAAATGGGGTGTCTACAGTTGCCCCTCTTTGACAGAACTTGAAAGTCATAACAATGACGGGAGTGAATGTCAAAGCCCAGAGACGACCCATTTTTGACAAGGCCGAAGACTTGGACAAACATGCAAAGCGCAAGCAAGGTATGCGCCCGAAGGCAGGGGCAAAATGCAACTGAAAATGCAAGAAGCCGAGCATAACTTATGATCATGCAAAGAAAGCTGTAATGAAGCACACATGCAACAGTTATAAGCTAGCATACACCGATCTACACTACGATGCAGAAAGGATGTAAGAGAATTATGCAATTCTCAAAATGTCTCACACGGAGGATACAATACCTGTGCGGCTCGTCCGGTTGCGCCAGCCTCAAATGAGCCGTACATACAATATCGTGCCTGCAAAGAAAGCAAACTTAACAGGTACAATGTTGTTAACAATATGCATGTCATGCAAATCGAAAAATTGCGCTAACAGCATAGCAAGATAGTAGGATTGAACACATGTGAATAAAGCAGTGCACGCGTACAAGCAATGTGTATAAAAGGTAATTGAACACATGTCAGTAAAGCAATGCACGCATGCAAGCAATGTGTATAATAAAGGAACTTGAACACATGTAAGTAAAGCAGAGCACGCATGCAACGCAATGTGTATAGAAAGGTAATTGAACACATGTCAGTAAAGCAGAGCACGCATGCAACGCAATGTGTATAATAAAGGAACTTGAACACATGTAAGTAAAGCAGAGCACGCATGCAACGCAATGTGTATAAGAAGGTAATTGAACACATGTCAGTAAAGCAGAGCACGCATGCAATGCAATGTGTATAGAAGGTAATTGAACACATGTCAGTAAAGCAAAGCACGCATGCAACATAATGTGTATAGAAGGTAATTGAACACATGTCAAGAAGCGAGCACGCATGCAATGCAATGTGTATAGAAGGTAATTGAACACATGTCATTAAGCGAGCACGCATGCAATGCAATGTGTATAGAAGGTAATTGAACACATGTCAAGAAAGCGAGCACGCATGCAACAATGTGTATAATAAAGGAACTTGAACACATGTAAGTAAAGCAGAGCACGCATGCAACGCAATGTGTATAAGAAGGTAATTGAACACATGTCAGTAAAGTAAAGCACGCATGCAACGCAATGTGTATAGAAGGTAATTGAACACATGTCATTAAAGCAGAGCACGCATGCAACGCAATGTGTATAGAAGGTAATTGAACATATGTCAGTAAAGCAGAGCACGCATGCAACGCAATGTGTATAAGAAGGTAATTGAACACATGTCAGTAAAGCAGAGCACGCATGCTACGCAATGTGTATAAGAAGGTAATTAAACACATGTCAGTAAAGCAGAGCACGCATGCAATGCAATGTGTATAGAAAGGTAATTGAACACATGTCAGTAAAGCAGAGCACGCATGCAACGCAATGTGTATAGGAGGGTAATTGAAATTGAACATGGTAAAACATGATGCTGAAATTCGACTTACTGCAACACAGTATGTTTGAAATGATTCATGGGATTCACAAGATATAAAAGGATACGGGAAGGGGCGTCCTTCTCATGTACCGAGCATCGCTCACAAAAGTCATGGCCTGAGGTCAACTCGAAGATCCACTTGCATTTTGACAGTGCATTTTCTTGTATTGTCTTGAGTGATGAAGGTGCCAAACCACACAATTGACCCGAATAAGGGCGCGAAAGGTACAACGACCGCGAGGGGAGATTACCGGCATCCGTTCCGGTATCCTGCTACCCTGTTATTTTCCTGCTTTACTTTCCTTTTTATTAGGAGTTTAAGCACATTGCACTGCCTCAAGCAGGTTCTATTTTTTTGAAATTGCATGTTCTCTTCTTTTTTAGAAATTCATGACGGAAATGAAACAGCTATTTGTTCAAAAGGTGTTTCAATTGCACGTTCTATGCATCGCACCGCAAGGTATCACACAACAATGTGACTGAAATTAACACTGTGTTTTGAAAACGAAGCATCGCATCGTAATAATCAGGTAGTGAACCAATTACAACTCGATAAGCAAAACAAAGGGACTCGTTATGACCAAGCAAGTGCTAGTGCAACTCGATAAACAAATCGAAATCTTAAAGAGAGTGAAATACAACTCAATAAGCAAATATACAACAACTCGATAAGCAAATGGGCGCGCCCTCATAAGAATTGATCACTGGAAGGTATTGGAAGTGGTGGGATTTCCCAAATTCTTAGCATAAACAGCCCAGAAGACAAGGGGGAGAGCCACCGGCCCCATAGAAAGGCCATCGGCCGTGGGTAATGGCCATCGGCCAAGAAATTGATCCACCGGCTAAAACATATGGCCGGTCGGCACTATAGTTGGCCGGCCGGCACTAAACTGTCAGCACCAGCAGAATGCTGACATCTGTCCTTCACTCAACCTTATCTTCTTCAAAAGGGTCTCAACTTCGTGGTTCTCTTCATTTCCACATTGATTTGCTCCAAATGGAAGAATTTCTTGCCCAAAATCTCGCAATTTGGATTAACAACTGGGATGGCTCGGAAAAGCTGAATTTCCGGGCTTTTGGCATAAACACACTATTCACTTTGCGCCGTACCCCGCTACATTCTCCATTCCTCCATGCCGCGGCAAGGTTTTGGAACCCGGTAACACATGTCTTCAGCTTTAGCGGGCAAGAAATGTGTCCCACTTTTGAAGATTTCAAGCTTTAATGGAGTCCGGCGAGGAAATCTTGCCTCAACTCAATTTTGGTCATGCCCAAGCCTTAGGGCGAATGTGTGAACTTACTATGTATGATGCTCGGTCTATGATCTGCGATGGAATGTTGGATATTCCGAGCTTGGTCTATCGGTTTTCTAGTCTTGACCGCAATGACCATCATTGGCAAAGCATTGACGGCATGCCCTCGCTTGTGCATGCTTGTAGACGCCTGGGCTTCACTCTGATTCGGACTCGATTTGTGTCACGGTTCTAAATCTGAACCAAAGAGTCCAACTCGCAAATCGCTTTGAGAAAAACTGATTTTTGAAAAGAAGTGCCAAACATGGATCTGCTTTGCTGATTCTGAGTCGCCACCTAAATATTTTTTAAAATGGGAAATTTAGGAAACCACGACTAGGTGCCGAAGGCCACGTGTCGCTATAACCAAAGTTGACTTGGCTCGGGAGCTTGGGTACGATCGGGAAGGTCGACTATGAGCACCCTCTCGCTTGTCCGAAGAGCCTCTACTAGTGATATCCGATTTTGAAAACATTACGTGTTCTTATTAGGTTATTAGCCTAGATTTACTATGTTATCGCCTGACAAACAAGTATAGACCAAATCGCCTAAGTCGGAACAAAACATTACGTGTTTGTTTTGAAAATGATTTGCTACTCATAAGTAGGGTAAAATGCAGGTTTTGCCACTCTCAAGCGGGCTTTTAGAAAAGACGGTTTTGCCACTATCTAGTGGGCTTTAAAACTCACAGTTTTAATGTGTTGTCCCAATTTAGGTAATTCAACCTCCATCCACAGGCATTCATGCAGTTATATCACATAAGCACTTATCCTCATGGTAAGCATGCTATCATGGCAACATTCACACACATGCGATATGCTAAAGCATAAAAGCTCACATAGTACTCCAAGCCAAAACAGAAGCTTATTAGAAATCCATGCATGGACCTAAGCATACTGAAATGTCTAATGCAACACATGCAAAGATGTAATCTAGGCGGACTCGGCTAACCCTAAACATGGCACATGAGATGCAACAACTATCACATATTCAATTTGGAATTGAAAGTACGATACGGTTTGCATGATGTGCCGAGCCCGGTGCATGTAAACAAATGCATGAATGCACACATGCATTGCATAAAGTATGCTAATTTAAATATGCCCTAATCTACCATAAGCAGGTAAATAAAAGGGTTAGAAAGAAATGGGGTTTAGAAGACATACACCCACTCACGCACACTTATTACAAATATGCCCTCACACGGAGGCAGCGAATAAATAAATAATCTGCATCAAGAATAAATGAATAAATAAATTATTACAAATTTCTAAATCTTGAAATTAAAGCATCTAAGTGAAATGAAATGGGGCCTCGGCCTGCCTTGAGATCTTGTGAATGATGCATGCCCGATGCACTTGCGAAAAGCCCACACCTTGGCACTTTGTCTACATTTCTTGCTCTGCCTCTCCAAAAATTCTCAAAACTTGAATACCTTCCAAGAGGCACGAAATGATCCACCGGCGGTAAGTAGTCATCGGCTTCTTCAGTGGCCATGTGCAAGACTTGATAATTATCGGCACAAAAATAGTGCGGTCGGCGATATTTTACGCGGTCGGCATAAAGTTCCTGCACCCAGACGGATAGCATGCGAAAGAATGACAATGCATAGGCATGGTTTTTGGGCAAATGTGAGCATGTCCAACATCTCCTATCATGTTTAGGGACTCAAGGGGGTGTGGCTCTTGGTTCTAGGGCTATCAATTGTGCATTTGATGCATGATAGCCTAAGGAACCAAGATTGCTCATTTTAATGTAAATATGCATGCAACATAACAAATGAATACTAAGTCCCTATCATGTGGAAATCAAGGGCCTTAGTGACCAAGGATTGAGGTGAGTTACACCACTTGAAATGTGAACTCCCCTCAATCCTAGGCTTGGCTTGACAACCCCAAACCAAGCTATGAGATGCAAGTATGCAAGCAAGGCTCAAATGCAATGCAAGCTATCATGTCAAGCATGCAAAGAGCTAAAGTATGTAGGATACAAATGGCATGCAAGATGGGCCAATTAACATGGAACTAACAAGCATACATTCAAGGCTATATTGACCAAGCAAGCAACAATCATGAAATAAGCATGCAACAATGGACTTAAGCCATAGAGGGCAGCCCTCAAACTCCCAAAAACAGTGGCAAAACAAGCCTCACAACATGATGAAAATGCCACACAAGCATGCCATTCAATGGGCCCCAAGTCTAGGACACCAAAGAGAGTAATTTGACATCATTCATACAACCACTCGTGACATGCATTCAACAAACACAAACAGATTTTAAGCATGTGGAATGACACCCAAATCATCCCATGGTACCCCCAAAAATGCACCAAACATGGAAGCATGCACAATGTCTATTTTAAAGCATTCAAGAGCATATCTTTAAAACATGAACTAAGCCACATATGCCAACATGCAAACATGACTAATGGACATGAAATGAGATCTAATATGATGCCAAATCACTAGATCAAAACAAGTCAACCATGCTAGGACTCCATGGAAGCAAAGTTTACAAGCCTAAAATGCAAAACATGCACATCAAGCATACCAAGGGTGTCCAAAACAGTGGCTCACAGCCCTATTACATGGCAAATAGATGCTTATATCCTCATGAAACCAAGCTAAAATATGCGAGAATCAAGGCTCAAAGCATGACACTACTTATAAACATGAAAGATCATTCTAAAGCCAACATGGAAAGCGTGCAAGAGGCCATGAAATCAACTAAAAACAGAGGTCACACATGACCTAAAACACACAATAAAGCTCTGAAATGAAAGCTAAGGAAAGCATGCATGCATGTTATGCTATGAGCCAAAACAAAGGCCAACCAAAGGACCAAAGGGAGAGGGGTGTCTCTCCCCTAAATGAAGCTCGAAAATATCATCCTCACCACTGAAAACCCACTGGTTTTCAGTGGTGAGAATATCAAAGAACACCAAAACAAGAAGGCCTAAGAAAAAGGCACCAAAAAAATGGCCAAACAAGGCCTAAAGTAATGAGGCTTACCTCAAACCATAAAATGACCTTAAAGAAGGTTCAAGAACAAGTAAAAACAAGACTTTTTTATGTTAAACACAAACTCAAAAACTCAAAGCAAAGAGGGTAAAAAGTAGTTGCAAGAATGGGGAAACTAAAGTGAAAAGCTCACCCTTGAAGATCCAATGGAGAACAGATGGTCCAGCCCTCCTCAAGTGATCAAAACCAGTCCAAAATCACTCAAAACAATCCTCCAAGTCTCCCAATCTTGGAGCTAGGTGTAATAGTGTGTGTAATGGTGTAAAAATGAGGTAAAACACACTATTTGGGCCCTAGAACACACACACAAGAGGAGAGAGAGGGAGATATAGATATATGAATATGTATGAGCTCTGGTTTTTGTCTCCAAAGGTTCTAACCCTAATCAAAGAGGAAGAGCTCCTCTCTTATAGGCAAAGGATGCTTACAAGCTAAGCAAAACAAGGCTTCATCCCTCCATACACGTGTATGGAGGAGAGCCCTGACTTCTGTTGTGAGAAAAATATCTCATAAAGCAATCAGACAATGCGTTTCGGCGGCAAAGAGTACCAAATGTCAAAATTTGGTGCCGGTCGGCACACAAAATAGTGCCAGTCGGCAAAAATAGTGCGGTCGGGCACAATAAGTGCCGATGGGACAAATAACCAGCCGATGGCCTCCAAGACTAATGGGTGGTGTGTAGGGATGCCTCACAAGGCATTCCCCACCTTCCCAAGGCAAAACACAAGTGTTTGGTGCAAAACCAAACACAAACGGTCGAGTTCGGAGGTCCTGAGGCAGGGCGCGCGCAGCCGAGAACTCCGGGAACTCCAAATGAACACAAACATGGATAATCACCGAGGGTTCCAACGGTGACGTCCAAGTCTTGAGGACGGTCAAAAATGGGGTGTCTACAATGCTATCTCATTTTCTGTTTGCCTCGGGTTCCGGAGGATCTAGCGTTCGATTGGTCGAGGTTGCTCAAGGCTTGAAGGAAGGTAAAAGCTGCATTGCCATGATCCTGGCTGAGACGCTGATGGGCTTGGACGCCTTTTATCGTCGAGCGACCACCAGATTTGCGGGGAGTCCACTACTACTGCAGGTAATGTTTTCCCACCCGATCTCACATATATATTACTTACATCACTCGGCCCTCACGCCGGTTTTCTCACAAAACCCTTTTCACTTTTTCTCTCATCGTACACCTCTCTATTCTTTATTCTCTCATTTTTCATCCCTTCCCAGATATGGTTGATGGATAAGTTGCAGGTTGTGGACTCTTGCCCAGCTTACTCGGCTCGTAGTTATTTCTTCAGGCAACGCCTAGTTGACGCCCTTGATGACGGTTGGTGGTTTGACTGGATGTGCAGCTTGTCCGCAGACCGCATTGCTTGGCGGTGCCCTTGGCTCAATCTCCCAATGATGAGCTACGGTATGTTCCGGCAGACCGGGATTCGATTGGTTGGTTTGACTCATTGCGTGTTCTACTTCCCATTCCGGTTCCGGCGCCAGTTTGGTCATGATCAGATCTGCCCGCCGGAGGGGATAGAGTATCCGGCTACATTCCCGGCCCAAGGCGCACATCTTGTTCGGCAGGCCGCGGCGTGGAGGACTAGAGAACTCCTGGCCCCTGCTCCTACCTTCAATTGCACTTTGTCTGATGAGTGCTGGGATTGGCTTAATGAGGAGGCACAGATTGGGCCCAACTTGGCGTCAGAGGCTTCGACTAGCTCTGGGAGGGGGCACAGGGACACCTGACTCGACTATGCCCCGGATTTATTGCTTTATTAGTACTTTCAAGTTTTCTTTATGAGTGTAATAAAAAGCAATTGCAATTGTATGCAAGAGCAAGAGAAATCTGTTTGAAATCAATGAAATTGAAAGTTGTGGTACTGAAAATTTTCCACTTTGGTCCAGAAATGGTCTTGGTTGTAAAAAGATTTATTTGAACAAAGTCAACTTTATTAAAACTATTCAAAACTATTTCCGATATGGATCAGAACTGGACACGCCTGAGATCTGTCGCTGAGATGCACAACCCCGAATTCCAACAATTGGAAAATTGCCCCTAGTCTGCACGGCCAAGAAGATCAGACAAAGAACGAAAGTTGCCCCTAGTCCGAATAACATCTTGGGAGATCGCGATAAATGCTGATGCACAAAGATGAGCAAGAGGATCAAATAGACAAAGTTGATCGGGGAAAAGTTTATGGCTGAACTTCAGGATGAAGCTTCCTACGTATCCCAAAAATGGGAATCAAGCCTTCGTAGTTCAAAGCTTGGGTTCGCTCAGTATTTTGCTCTCCTTTGCGCTCTAACTTTTGCCAAGGCCGCCTTTGCGGGTTTTCAACCTTCTGAGCTCGGTTTTAAATTTTCTAATTTTTTTGTGCTCGAGTTTTGCCTAGGTCGCCTTTTCGGTTTTCGCCTAGCAAGCCTGTCAAGGATAATATTTCTTTAAATTGTCCATGTTGATCGGTTGGGAGATCTCTACCCCATCTAGGTCCATCGTAACCACGCTCCACGACGGATAGACTTGATGATATAGGGACCACCAATTGGGTGCGAACTTGCCTTGGGTCGTGGATGGGAGCTCGGTTGTCTTTGAGCACCAAATCTCCTTCCTTCAAATTCTGGACTTAACCTTCTTGTTAAAGGCGGGAATTCTGCGTTGATAACCGAACATGATACATGCTTTTCGGCCTCCTCTCATCAAAGAGCATGAGTTCTCGACCGCTCTGCTGCTAATCTACTCGGCTATTTGACACTACCAATAATACCGTAATGACCAGAACCTCAATCTCAATAGGTAGAACGGCCTCCATCCCATAGACTAATGAATCTGAGTCGCCTCAGAGAAGTTACGATCAAGTCCAGAGCCCCACAGAGCAAATGGTAACTTATCGGCGATCCGAGGTTTCCACCATCTTCGCAATATGTGCTTGATGTTTTTGTTGGCGGCCTCAACTGCTCCATTGGTCTGCGGCCGATATGTTGACGACTTATGAAAAGCCACATTGTATTTTTCCAACAAATCAATCACTTCCTTCTTGAAGTGGGAACCATTATCTGAAATGATCTCGTTTGGGACCCCATAACGGCAGATTATGTTGTTTCTGATAAACTTTGCGACATGCGAAGCCTTCAACACTGCATAAGATTGGGCCTCGACCCACTTCGTGAAGTAATCTATTGCTACCAAGATGAACTCATGCCCATTCGACCCCTTCGGAGTAACAACCCCAATCACATCAATTCCCCATACTGAAAACGGCCATGGCGACGTCATGTTGTACAGCTTCGACGGCGGGATATTCATGCGATTTGCATGAATCTGGCATTTGTGGCATCGCCGAACAAAACCAATACAATCCTCCTCCATGGTAGACTAGTAATAGCCCTGCCTGAGGATCTTCCGTGCCAGCATTACCCCATTCATATGTGCTCCACATTCTCCTCCATGGATGGCCTCCATCAGGCGCTTCGATTCTTCAGCTTCTACACAGAGCTTATGCATTCCCAGATGACCTCTCTTATACAATTTACCCCCGCAGATGATAAACTGAACAGCCATTCTTCTGATTGTCCTTTTGTCTTTGGCATTTGCCCCCAGTGGATACGCCTCCTTCTTCAAGAAGTTCCATATGTCGTAATACCAAGGGTTGTCGTCCTGCACCTCATCTATGGCTGAGATTGACTCATATGCTGGCGCAAACTTTTGGTCAATAAAGACTGGACGCATCCGGATTCCCGACAGAATGTCTATCATGGAAGATAGAGTTGCTAGTGAATCTGCAAACCTGTTGTTCTCTCTTACTAGGTGAGTGAAACTTAGCTTCTCAAACCGAGGAATTAACAAATCCAAGGTCTGATGGTAAATTATTATCTTTTCCTCCTTGACTTTCCAATCTCCTTTTGCTTGAGATACAACAAGGTTCGAATCCCCAATAACGTCCAACCGCCTTGCCCCTAGTTCTAGAGCCGCTTCCAGACCGGCAATACACGCCTCATACTCTGCCTCATTGTTCGAGACTTTGAATTGAAGCTTGAATGCTAAAGGGATACGGGAATCGTCAGGCGCTATCAGCAACACCCCTATCCCATACCCATACTGATTTGATGCTCCGTCAAAGTACAACGTCCAAGTTTCATCTTCGATGTGCAGAATAGCTTCATCTGGGAGCAGTACTCAACCGCTTCATCCCTTCAACCGTGGTTGAAGGAACTCGCTACCGCTCTTCCTTTTCTTGACTTGCGTTACATACTTGAGATCAAATTGAAAGCAACAAAGAACCAATGAGCTAGCCTACCCGTAGTGCCGGTTTCGAAAAGATATTTGATGGGATCAAGTCGTGAAACCAACATTACAGAGTGAGCTAACAGTAGTGCCGCAGCCTTCCTCGGTAGCCCATACCAAGGCCAAACAAGCCTTTTCCAAATGAGTGTAGCGGTCTCGTAATCCAAAGATCTTCTTGCTCGATAGTAGTTGGCCCATTCCACTTTATCCTCCGACTCTTGTGCGAGCATGCAGCCCATAGTAGTTTCGATTCTCGGCAGTACACTATCAACGGTTTCCGGCCGGTGGTGACAACACTATGATTCTCAGAATATTTCTTGATCTGTTCAAAAGCGCTTGACATCGGCCGTCCATTGAACTTCTTTCCTTTCTTGTAGGGCCAAAAGTGGTTCACAAGTTAAGGTTAGTTTTGAGATAAACCGCCTTATGAATTGCACTTTACCCGAAAGCCTCGCACCTCCTTTTCACCATTGGTGGGGCATTTCTAAGATGTCCTTGATCTTTGAAGGGTCGACTTCAATGCCTCTTTGTGTAATCAGAAATCCCAGCATTTTCCCCGCTGTGACACCAAACGTACATTTTTGAGGATTCAACCGCAGCCGAAATTCTCTGATCCTTTGGAAAACTTTTGCAAGGCGGTGTAGTGGCCCTCTCTTTCTTTGGACTTGACAATCATGTCGTCCACGTATACCTCAACCTCTTTATGGATCATGTCATGTAATATTGTGGTTGCAAACTGCTTGATATGTCGCCCCGTTCTTCAACCCAAACGGCATTACTCAGTAGCAATATGTACTTACGGTGGTAAAAGCGATCTTCTCCGATCTTGGTGCCATTACTATCCGATTATACCGAGAAGCCATCCATAAACGAGAGCAAAGCACGCCTCATTGAAAATCTACCAACTCGTCGATATGCGGTAAGGAAAGTCATCCTGGACCGCTCTGTTCAAATCCTCAAGTCCACACATACTCGATTACGCCATCTTTCTTCGATCGAACAATGTTGGCCAACCAAGTGAGGTATTCGGATACCAGAAGCTCGCATCAATCTTCTTGGTGACCTCTTCCTTGATCTTAATGGCCCAATCAGTATGGATCCTCGAAGTTTCGCTTGATGTGTCGGGCCTCGGGGTCAAGAGGATCCGGTCAGTATAATCTCGGATCGATTCGAGCATGTCTTCGTAGGACCACGCGAAAACATCTTTGAAATCTTTTAATAAAGCGACTAAGCGCCGCGTTCCGAAGACAACGTGGACCCGATCCGACCGGAACATGGGTCCTTCTCAAGACTAACGTTCACGAGTGATTTCATCAATTAAGGGTTTAACAAACCTCTCTTGCTCTTGCTCAATTAGTCGTTGCAAAACCGAGGAATTTCCCTCGCTGCTTTCATCAAAATTTTGAAAATCCTGATTTAAGCAATAAATCAAAGGCACAGAAAAGTACTCAGAAACCACATTCACCTCATTCTCATTATGTACTTCCAAACCGTCCAGTTCTTCTGTTACAACAGACTCAAAAGAGAAAGAAAAAGACGACCTAGATAGGACTGTGGCATCCGGATTGTCACTCAGAATACCGAACTCAGACTTCGGTTGAGCTGAACTCGATTACGACTCACAAGACTCGGTGGAATCAGATTCCGGCTCACTACCTGACCCAGTGCTGCTCAAAAATCCTTCCTGGTACTGCCAAACAAGAGAAGGTGCGATGGATGCATCCAAAATAATTGCTGGTTCGCCCACAGCCGTTTCATCTCCGATCATGGACACCGAGGAGTCATCCCCCAAGCACAACTGGTCGATCGAAGGATCTGAAAGTAGACATGCCAGTGCTACCCCCATCTCAAACTCTGTGTCCGCAGACTGTGCTTCTTTGCTAGACTCAGCCTCAACTGTTGGGTCTGCCTGCTCTTTAGCAACATCATCCCCAAGTATCTATAAATCGAAGAAAATTTCGAACCCGACACGCCGCTTCTTCTTCAGATTCACCATGGCTCTAAATCGCGAACGGAAAGTCCTCTCCCTGGACGAAGCCCGCTTAGGGTACTCCCGGATGGGCCGATGCATCAACTCAAAAGGTCTTCCCATCTGTTTTGCTTTGGCTCTCCGGCCATCTCTTTTTCCTTTTCACCCAATCTTCCTTGGTGGGCGATAACCTGTGCCAAAGGTGTGGGGATTGTGTGGCACCTCGGCCAATGCTGCGACGCCTTTGCGGCCGCTCTTTCCTAATCCCATCCCGGGGATGTGTTGGAGCTTGTCCATGAGATACACCGCAGTAATCGACATAGATCCTTCATTAGCAGCCATGACGTTTTGTACAACCTGAGCCTCAGCTAGGGTAAACCCTGATATGAACACATCTTCCATGCCATGCTCGATTTCTAGAATAGGCGTGGATACCTCCGGTGGTGGATGAATTGATGAATTCCCAAAGACAATGGCTACTCCCTTCCCATAGGGGTATTTCACCATTTGATGCAAAGTAGATGACACTGCCTTCACCTGATGCAGCCACGGCCGCCCCAAAAGCAAGTTGAAAGTTGCGAGCACTTCTAAGACATGGAAATCTATTTCGTGCTATCCCGGCCCGACTTTCGTCTGAATATTTATGGTTCCCATCACTTGGCGACTTGTGTTGTCATATGCCCGATAACTTTGGTCATGGTACAAAATCCGGTTTTCAAACCGATTATGATGCCGTCTTCGGGCAGACGTTGATGGCGGACCCGGTATCAACAAGTACCACCGGTATCCATTTATCCCTACATTCCACGGAGATATATTGCGGCTTGTTATGGCCTGCCCTCTCGGGTGGCAATTCCTTGTCGGAAAAGGTCAACATCGGGGTAGTTCCCCCCGGAAAGACCAATCCTACCACCGCTTCTGCGTGGTTTCTATTGAAAGCTTTGCTTTATCCATGGCTGATAAGACAGCCTCTCTATGCACCCGCGATGCCATGAGCAGTCCCCATATAGAGATGTCTGCTTGTATCTTTTTAAGCTATTTGAGTACAGCCTCCTCTTCAAGTTGCCTTTCTTTTTGCTTCTCAATTTCTCTATCTTTCCCTGAAGCCTCGGGTTGATCCGGGTGTGGAGGTTTGAAATACCGCCCACCTGGTCATGTGGTCTACCTCTCCAAGGTACCAAGTGTCATCGGGTTGGTTGTTCCCCAATCTTCGTGCGTGGGCGAGGCATAAGTCTTCATCCTCCCACCACATACCATCGCCATGACAAACATCCGTCCTACCGTAGGTTCGTCTTGCGCCGCAAAGATCTTCCATCCACATACTGCAGATTCTCGATTCCTATGCACACATAGCTTTCAACTTCCACATGGGCCTTTGCCTTCTGATTCTCTCGAATCTTCAAAACTTACTTGTTTCGACATGGCCGACTGTTCAAGAATCTCTCAGACTCAAAATACTCCAATCTCGGCGAAATTCTTAACACGGCGGCTTCCAAATATGTACTCGTTCTTCAACCTCTCGCCGTTCTTGATATTCTCACTTCGCTGGGCCCGCTCGACCGAAACTCTCCTACCACATCCGGTTGATCGTCTAACCACCCTATAACTTCTGCTGGATTCTCATAATCAAACCATGCTCGTCGCATCCTTCGGGTCTTGACATCAGAAAATCGGAGATCGGCAAGGTCCTCCCCCACAGCTGTTACATCATCTGCTCCCTGTCCCGAACTGTCTCCTTGAATCACACACAACTCCTCATCTGTCGGCAATTCTACTTCGGGCCCATCTTGACCTATTGATGAAATATAGTCGCTCGGACTATATGCCTTCTCAACACAATTCTCAGATTCCGCAGACTCTTGCTCAACAACCTGTTTTTCCTTTGAGATCTCCTCTCTCCTGTTCTCGGCGGTCACCACCGTTGGCTTAGGTTGGGTCATGGAGATGTCCATCATGCACAAGTCGGTGCAATCGGGGAGGAACACCTCCGGTTTAGGCAGGTGGGTAGGTGTGATATAAATACTAGGGTCGTAGGACACGGCCCTAGTATGGATGAAATTGAGTCTTTTGGGCGGTGGAGCTTGGTTATGTGCGGGGAGAGGGTTTGTAGTAACGTTGGGTTTCTCCAGAGGCAGATCACTGTTGCGATGAGATCTTGAATCTCATGACGAACCTAAGCACCTGAATCGGTATCATGACCGTGTTGTTGGTGAAATGCACAATACTTGGTCAAGTTATGGGCAGAGGGAGTTTTTCCGTAGGGCAGCTCCTGTGGGCTTCAGATGCCCTTTTTAATCAAAACCCCGAGCTTTGGATAGGGCATATATAGTGGGGCAAAGGTTACGTGTTTCGTGGGTATTTAGTTGTTATGGGTTGCTTCGACGCCACGAGAATGGTGAAGTCGCCAGATTTCTTGGAGGGTTGGCGGTGACCATACTCACTTCGAGCTCTTGCAGCTTGTAACGCCACTCTGCCTGATTACATCGCGATTGAAAGCTCGTCGCTGTTGCTCGTTATCAATCAAGCCTTGCTTCAAGGCATCCTCAATTTGCACCCCCATTTCATGCAGGTCGAAAAAGGTAGGAAAGGAAGTACTATCATCTTTTGCATCAACTTCGTCAAGATTGGCGACAATCATCCGAATTGATCCTTGTCCGTAGGCCTCAAGGTCATCATCGAAGCCTTGGCCCTCCATCTGGTTACAAACTCTGAGAAACTCTCCTTAGGCTCTTGCCTAGTCGTCTCGAGATCACGGGTTGTAATCTCAACTGCGGTATTGTATGAATATCTTACGATGAAGGCCTCAGCCATTTCGTCCCAATTCCTCTTGACGTCATCTTCCAACTTGGCATACCATATGGGCGCCACACTTGACAGGGTCCGACCAAATAAAGACAACTTCGAGTCATCGAGGCCCATTGGCCTTAGGACATCTCAAAACAATCTTATGCACCATGGGGTCCCGGACCCGTCGAATCGATCAAGATGAGGCATTTTGAATCTGGCAACAAATACAAATGCCGGTGTATCCGTCTTCAATGTCGGGAATAGTCTTGACTCGATCTTTTGAACAACTTTTTCAAGCTTACTTAACTTCAGTGGTAGGGTCACCTCGAACTCAAAGGAGAGTCCAAAAGGTTGGTGGGTGTTTTGATAGTTGGGGTTGGATTTGAGGTAGGATTGGAGGTGGGGTGGTCTTCTTGGGCGATTCAGTATCATTCGAACATTGGTCTCCCCAAGGTTTGGAACTCTGGTGGGAGGAACTTGATGCGGCAGATGTCTCGCTTTCGCTTCTAGTCCGCAATTGTCTCGCCGTTCCTCACAACCGTGGCTCGTTCGAGAGAATTTCACCGACAGACGGTATCCTCGCCGCATTGTTTTCATGCTCTTGGAGGTGGCGCACCATCTCTTCCAAACTAGCCATACTATCCTCGCTCTAGTTGAGTTGCGGTATATATTCTCTTTGTTGGTGACACGTAATCCTCGATCCCTACTAAACACGTGGGTAGATAAGGCCTCTGGAATCGATCAGATCGATGTCTCTCACGGATCGACCTTCGCCTAGTAACCGGGGTAGTGAGTAGTACATCGTTGTCCGCTCATCGATCCTCAGATCGATGGAGTCGGCGACCTCTAATCCAGGGTGCTTGGGGAATATCTACCGGGTCAGAAGCAATCGTGCTCAACTACCTAATAAAAAGATAAATAAAGCGTATAAATAAACAGACAGTCGGGCAGCATAACAGCATAAAATAAACATACAACACACGGTCGGGTAACATGATATACTGCCACTGAACTGGATACACTGTTCCTCAATCACTGATCACTGTTATTGAATCATTGCCCCCAAGTCTGAATCCGATACCCACAGATAACTGATTCCCAAAATACTATTACTGGTGCCCTCAGGCCTGATACTTGCAAACTGATATGCTCATTCCCTGTAGAGATACACTCTAAAAGCACATAGCATGTAAAAGAGAGCCAAAACACCCCTATGTTGGGGTAGGGTTTCCCTGTTCTATTTTTGTCAGGAGCTAGGGTTTCACAACGCACACAGCGGTTTCAAACAACCTATATCGGGTAAGCAACCTGTCCTAGTTTTGGAATGGTCACTATGGATCCGAATATGCACTAGGTCGAATGGTCAAAAAGGGTGCCCCGGTAAAACCGGGGTTTGTGTTCCCATGCTGTCAGAGCCCATAACCGGTCAGCCTTATGGACATGCCTTGACAAGACAAGCCTCTGGCAAACCATTCAGGAATGGCAGATGGCAAACACGGTGTCCTAGGCGCACCAATGCACATGCAATGCAAAGAAACACATAAGTGAAATCAAAATAAGATATCATGAGTTCGAGTCAAGTTCTCTAAATCCCCAGCAGAGTCGCCAGAAACTGTAGACGTCCCCCGAACGCATCCCGGGGAGGGTGCGACTCCCCCCCATTCTGGTTCGATATTGGGTCTACTACAGTTCAAGGACTCAAATGTCATGGTTCTTAGTCCGAACCAAAGAGTCCAAATCTAGCAAATCGTTTTTGAGAAAACAGATTTTTTGAAAGAAGTGCCAAACATGGACTGCCTTGCCAGATACAGAGTCGCCACCTAAATATTTTATTTTGGGAAATTTAGGAAACCCTGACTCAGTGCCGAAGGCCACGTGTCCGTCATCACCAAAGTTGCCTCGGCTCGGGAACTTGGGTACGATTAGGGAAGGTCAGCTATGAGCACCCCCTCTCGCCCGGTCCGAAGACCGGCCTCTACTAACCATGATATCCGTTTTTGAAAACGTTATGCGTTCTTATACCGGTTATTAGCCTAGAATTACTACGTTATGCGCACAGCAAACAAGTATAGACCAAATCACCTAAATTGGAACAGAACATTGCATGTTTGTTTTGAAAATGGTTTGCTACTCGCAAGTAGGCTAAAATGCAGGTTTTGCCATCCTCGGGTGGGCTTAGAAAAGATGGTTTTAAAACTCACAGTTTTAATGCATCATTCCAATTTAGGCAATTCGACCTCCATCCACAGGCATTCAAGCAGTTATATCACATAAGCACTTAGCCTCATGGTAGTCATGCTATTATGGCAACACTCACACACATGTGATATGCTAAAGCATAAAAGCTCACCTAGTACTCCAAGCCAAAACAGAAGCTCATTAGAAATCCACGCATGGACCTAAGCATCCGAAATGTCTAATGCAACACATACAAAGATGCAATCTAGGTAGGCCCGGCTATCCTAGACATGGCATGTGGAATGCTACAAATAACACGTATTCAATTTGGAACTGAAATACAATGCAGTTTGTATGATGAGCCGAGCCCGATGCATGCAAAACAGATGAATGAATGCACGCATGCTATCATACTGTTATGCTAATTTAAATATGCCCTAATCTACCATCATAAGCAGGTAAATAAAAGAGAGAAAGAAGTGGGGTTGGAAGACATGCACACCACTCACACACACTTATTACAGATATGCCCTCACACGAAGGGACCAAAAGAATAATACAGTCCGAATAATAAATGAATAAATTATTACAGAAATTCTAACTATCAAATTAAATTCAATACAAAAGAGAAAGGGGGCCTCAGCCCTGCCTCGGGATGCGCGAATGATGCATGCTCGAATCCGACTTGCCCCGAAACCCGTGCCATGACATCACTGCTTTTTCCGCTCTGTCTCTCCAAAAATTGCCAAAGTCTCAGAATGCCTTCCTTGCATGCTGCTGATCATCACCGGCTGCATAAAATGTCCACCGGCCACTTAAAGTTTCCATCGGCTGCCCATGAGGTTATCGGCCACCAATATAGTGCCGGTCGGCACTATATAATGCCGGTCGGCACAAAATTCCTGCAGAGGACAGTTTGACAGCAGCAGCAGATAGACAGTGCATAACATGGAGTTTTGAGCAAATGTAAGCATGGTCAATGCTCCCTATCATGTATGGGACTCAAGGGAGCATGACCCTTGGTTCTTGGGCCATCAATTAGGCACCTAGGTGCATGATAGCCTAAAGAACCAAGGTTGCATTTTAATGGTATTATGCATGCAAACACACAAGTGAAACCAAGGCCTTATCATGTGTTGGTCAAGGGCCTTGGGGACCAAGAGTTGAAACAAGTTGCACCACTTGTAGTGTGAACTTCCCTCAACCCTTATGCTTGGTTTGACAACCCCAAACCAAGCCATGAAATGCATGTATGCAACATAGCTCAAATGATGCAACATGGGAATTAGGATGCAAGCACACCAAATGTCATGCAATTACCATGTCAAGCATGCAAAATGCTAGAGCATGCAAGGTGCTAATGTCATACAAACATGGACCAATCAAGCAATGAGACCAACATTCTACAACACTTAATGAACCAACTAAGCAACAAACATGATGCAAGCATGCGATGGTGGACTAGACCACAATGGGGCAGCCTTCAAACCAACCCAAAACAGTAGCAAAAACACCCAAAATTGTGACCAATGTACATGCCAATATGCAAACCAAATGGGGCCAAGTCTAGGACACCAAAAGGGAACACTCCTCCACCATCACCAAGACCACTCATGGCATATATTATGTGAGCAAAAACAGAGTTCCATGATGCATAAATACACTCAAAAACCTTGGTATGGCAGCCCCAAAATGCTCTAAACATGCAAGCATGCACAACACTCTTTTTAAAGCATAAGAGACCAACATTCCAAGACATGGAAGAGGTGATAAATGGAGACATATAGGCATGGAATAGGGACTAAAATAGCATGTTAAAGGACTCCAAATCACTTAAATAGCCTAACCAATGCATATTCATGGATCACCTACTCAAGACTAACAAGTCATAATGCAAAGCAACTATGTCAAGCACATCAAACATGACAAAATCGATTGCCTAACAGACCTTAAACATGGCAAAACAACACTAGTATCTTCATGAAGTGAGGCTAATACATCCAAAGAACAAGGCCTAAATGCAAGACATACTTTTAAGCATAAGAGAGCATTTCAAAGCAAGTATGAGAGACATGCTAAAGGCCACAAATCCGACCAAAAATAGAGGTATAACATATCATATGAACCACAAATATGCTCTGAAATGAAGCCAAAACCAGCCAAGCATGCATGCTATCCATTAGGCCAAGAGTGAAGGCCAAAGAAGGACAAAGGGGAGAGGGGTGTCCCTCCCCTATATGAGACTTGAAACCATCTCCCTCACCACTGAAAACCCACTGGGTTTCTGTGGTGAAAACAAAACACCAAGTTAAACAATGCTTAAAGAAAAGGCACTAAAAGGGCCAAGACAAGGCCTAAGAGGGTGAGTTCTTACCCAAATCAAAAAGTGACCTTAATGAATGTTCTAGAGCAAGTAAAAACAAGAGTTTTTTCAGTTATAGACAAAGCTCAAAACACAAAGCAAAAGGGGTAGAAACTAGTTGCAAGAATGGGGAAACTAAAGTAACAAGCTCACCCTTGAAGATCCTTTGAAGAACAAAGTGAGCAGCCCTCCTCTAGTGATCAAAATCAGTCCAAAATCACAACAAACAACCCTCCAAGTCCCTCAATCTCGAAATAAGGTGTAATAGTGTGTGTAATGGTGCAAAAGTAAGGTAAAAGTGCACTATTAGGCCTAAAATCACACACACAAGAAGAGGAGAGAGAGGGGAAATATATATAGAGAGAGTATATATCAGAGATATAGAGATATAAGCTCTGGTTTTCTATCTCAAATGGCTAACCCTTGAGCAATGGAGAGGGGTGGTCTTTATATAGGCCAAGACCAAGCCAAGACTTAAGGGCTAAGCAAGACAAAAAGGTTCAAAGGGGCAAGGAGGGTCTTGGCTTCTTAGAGAAGCCAATACAGCTGGCCAAGCTTCTCCAAGAAGCTTGGCCAAAAGGGGTCACCCTTCTAGAAGCTCTAGGGGGTTCAAAGGCTCACATGGACCAAATCTACGCACGGGGAGGAGTGATGGTGTAATCCAGCTGGCACAGCTGGCATGCACCATCCTCAGGGGGGGTCAGAAGGGTCACCGGCCGGCCAAAAAAGTCACCGGCACAAAAAAGTGCCGGCCGGCAACATACAATGCCCGGCGCCCAAAGGTTTTGGGGAAACAAGGGCGGTGGGCAAAAGGGAGAGCCGGGGGGGTGTGGGGGCAGCCGGTGGGATTTAGGGAGAGCTAACAAGCCACTCCCTACCCTTCAAGGCAAAAACACAAGTGTTCGGTGCCAAAGCCGAACACGAAGCAGTCGAGTCAAGAGGTCCTGAGACGAGGCGCGCTGCCAAGGCCTCCGGGAACTCGAGACGAACACAAACATGGATAATCACCGAGTATTCAAACGGTGACGTCCAAGTCTTGAGGTCGGTCAAAAATGGGGTGTCTACAGTTGCCCCTCTTTGACAGAACTTGAAAGTCATAACAATGACGGGAGTGAATGTCAAAGCCCAGAGACGACCCATTTTTGACAAGGCCGAAGACTTGGACAAACATGCAAAGCGCAAGCAAGGTATGCGCCCGAAGGCAGGGGCAAAATGCAACTGAAAATGCAAGAAGCCGAGCATAACTTATGATCATGCAAAGAAAGCTGTAATGAAGCACACATTCAACAATTATAAGCTAGCATACACCAAACTACACTACCATGCAGAAAGAATGTAAGAGAATTATGCAATTCTCAATACGTCTCACTCGGAGGATACAATACCTGTGCGGCTCGTCCGGTTTCGCCGGCCTCAAATGAACCG
The DNA here is from genome assembly GCA_025200525.1 of Camellia lanceoleosa. Taxonomy (NCBI): domain Eukaryota; kingdom Viridiplantae; phylum Streptophyta; class Magnoliopsida; order Ericales; family Theaceae; genus Camellia; species Camellia lanceoleosa. The sequence goes on along the minus strand of CM045770.1, from coordinate 5,603,097 downwards.
TACATACAATATCGTGCCTGCAAAGAAAGCAAACTTAACAGGTACAATGTTGTTAACAATATGCATGTCATGCAGTCGAAAATTCGTGCCAACGCATGCAACGCGCATAGCAAGATAGTAGGATTGAACACATGTGAATAAAGCAGTGCACGCGTACAAGCAATGTGTATAAAAGGTAATTGAACACATGTCAGTAAAGCAATGCACGCATGCAAGCAATGTGTATAATAAAGGAACTTGAACACATGTAAGTAAAGCAGAGCACGCATGCAACGCAATGTGTATAGAAAGGTAATTGAACACATGTCAGTAAAGCAGAGCACGCATGCAACGCAATGTGTATAATAAAGGAACTTGAACACATGTAAGTAAAGCAGAGCACGCATGCAACGCAATGTGTATAAGAAGGTAATTGAACACATGTCAGTAAAGCAGAGCACGCATGCAATGCAATGTGTATAGAAGGTAATTGAACACATGTCAGTAAAGCAAAGCACGCATGCAACGCAATGTGTATAGAAGGTAATTGAACACATGTCAGTAAAGCAGAGCACGCATGCAATGCAATGTGTATAGAAGGTAATTGAACACATGTCAGTAAAGCAGAGCACGCATGCAATGCAATGTGTATAGAAGGTAATTGAACACATGTCAGTAAAGCAGAGCACGCATGCAACGCAATGTGTATAATAAAGGAACTTGAACACATGTAAGTAAAGCAGAGCACGCATGCAACGCAATGTGTATAAGAAGGTAATTGAACACATGTCAGTAAAGTAAAGCACGCATGCAACGCAATGTGTATAGAAGGTAATTGAACACATGTCATTAAAGCAGAGCACGCATGCAACGCAATGTGTATAGAAGGTAATTGAACATATGTCAGTAAAGCAGAGCACGCATGCAACGCAATGTGTATAAGAAGGTAATTGAACACATGTCAGTAAAGCAGAGCACGCATGCTACGCAATGTGTATAAGAAGGTAATTAAACACATGTCAGTAAAGCAGAGCACGCATGCAATGCAATGTGTATAGAAAGGTAATTGAACACATGTCAGTAAAGCAGAGCACGCATGCAACGCAATGTGTATAGGAGGGTAATTGAAATTGAACATGGTAAAACATGATGCTGAAATTCGACGTACTGCAACACAGTATGTTTGAAATGATTCATGGGATTCACAAGATATAAAAGGATACGGGAAGGGGCGTCCTTCTCATGTACCGAGCATCGCTCACAAAAGTCATGGCCTGAGGTCAACTCGAAGATCCACTTGCATTTTGACAGTGCATTTTCTAGTATTGTCTTGAGTGATGAAGGTGCCAAACCACACAATTGACCCGAATAAGGCGCGAAGGTACAACGATCGCGAGGAGATTACGGCATCCGCTCCGTATCCTGCTACCTGTTATTTTCCTGCTTTACTTTCCTTTTTATTAGGAGTTTAAGCACATTGCACTGCCTCAAGCAGGTTCTATTTTTTTGAAATTGCATGTTCTCTTCTTTTTTAGAAATTCATGACGGAAATGAAACAGCTATTTGTTCAAAAGGTGTTTCAATTGCACGTTCTATGCATCGCACCGCAAGGTATCACACAACAATGTGATCAAATTAACACCGTGTTTTGAAAGAAGCATCGCATCGTAATAATCGTAGTGAACCAATTACAACTCGATAAGCAAAACAAAGGGACTCGTTATGACCAAGCAAGTGCTAGTGCAACTCGATAAACAAATCGAAATCTTAAAGAGAGTGAAATACAACTCAATAAGCAAATATACAACAACTCGATAAGCAAATGGGCGCTACCTCATAAGAATTGATCATCGAAGGTATTGAAGTGGTGGGATTTCCCAAATTCTTAGCATAAAGCCCAGAAGACAAGGAGAGCCACCGCCCATAGAAAGGCCATCGGTCAGGGTAATGGCCATCGGCCAAGAAATTGATCCACCGGCTAAAACATATGGCCGGTCGGCACTATAGTTGGCCCGCCGGCACTAAACTGTCAGCACCAGCAGAATGCTGACATCTGTCCTTCACTCAACCTTATCTTCTTCAAAAGGGTCTCAACTTCGTGGTTCTCTTCATTTCCACATTGATTTGCTCCAAATGGAAGAATTTCTTGCCCAAAATCTCGCAATTTGGATTAACAACTGGGATGGCTCGGAAAAGCTGAATTTCCGGGCTTTTGGCATAAACACACTATTCACTTTGCGCCGTACCCCGCTACATTCTCCATTCCTCCATGCCGCGGCAAGGTTTTGGAACCCGGTAACACATGTCTTCAGCTTTAGCGGGCAAGAAATGTGTCCCACTTTTGAAGATTTCCAAGCTTTAATGGAGTCCGAGCGCGACGAGGAAATCTTGCCTCAACTCAATTTTGGTCATGCCCAAGCCTTAGGGCGAATGTGTGAACTTACTATGTATGATGCTCGGTCTATGATCTGCGATGGAATGTTGGATATTCCGAGCTTGGTCTATCGGTTTTCTAGTGCCGGCGACCGCAATGACCATCATTGGCAAAGCATTCGACGGCATGCCCTCTGCTTGTGCATGCTTGTAGACGCGCCCGTGGGCTTCACTCTACAGTTCGGACTCGATTTGTGTCACGGTTCTAAATCTGAACCAAAGAGTCCAACTCTGGCAAATCGTTTTGAGAAAAAACTGATTTTTGAAAAGAAGTGCCAAACATGGACTGCTTTGCCAGATTACAGAGTCGCCACCTAAATATTTTTTTAAAATGGGAAATTTAGGAAACCCTGACTCGGTGCCGAAGGCCACGTGTCCGTCATAACCAAAGTTGACTTGGCTCGGGAGCTTGGGTACGATCGGGGAAGGTCAGCTATGAGCACCCCCTCTCGCCCGGTCCGAAGACCGGCCTCTACTAGCCGTGATATCCGATTTTGAAAACATTACGTGTTCTTATTCCGGTTATTAGCCTAGATTTACTATGTTATGCATACAAACAAGTATAGACCAAATCGCCTAAGTCGGAACAAAACATTACGTGTTTGTTTTGAAAAATGATTTGCTACTCATAAGTAGGCTAAAATGCAGGTTTTGCCACTTTCAAGCGGGCTTTTAGAAAAGACGGTTTTGCCACTATCTAGTGGGCTTTAAAACTCACAGTTTTAATGTGTTGTCCCAATTTAGGTAATTCAACCTCCATCCACAGGCATTCATGCAGTTATATCACATAAGCACTTATCCTCATGGTAAGCATGCTATCATGGCAACATTCACACACATGCGATATGCTAAAGCATAAAAGCTCACCTAGTACTCCAAGCCAAAACAGAAGCTTATTAGAAATCCATGCATGGACCTAAGCATACTGAAATGTCTAATGCAACACATGCAAAGATGTAATCTAGGCAGACTCGGTTAACCCTAAACATGGCACATGAGATGCAACAACTATCACATATTCAATTTGGAATTGAAAGTACGATGCGGTTTGCATGATGTGCCGAGCCCGGTGCATGTAAACAAATGCATGAATGCACACATGCATTGCATAAAGTATGCTAATTTAAATGTGCCCTAATCTACCATAAGCAGGTAAATAAAAGGGTTAGAAAGAAATGGGGTTTAGAAGACATACACCCACTCCACACTTATTACAAATATGCCCTCACACCTGAGGGACCGAATAAATAAATAATCTGCATCAAGAATAAATGAATAAATAAATTATTACAAATTTCTAAATCAAATTAAAGCATCTAAGTGAAATGAAATGGGGCCTCGGCCTGCCTTGGGATCTTGTGAATGATGCATGCCCGATGCCGCCTTGCCCGGAAAGCCCACACCCTGGCACTTCGCTACATTTCTTGCTCGCCTCTCCAAAAATTCTCAAAACTTCAGAATACCTTCCAAAAAGCCTGAAATGATCCACCGGCTGGGCAGTGTAGTCATCGGCTTCTTCCAGTGGCCACCGGCTGCACTTGATAATTATCGGCACAAAAATAGTGCCGGTCGGCGATATTTTCTGCCGGTCGGCATAAAGTTCCTGCACCAGACAGATGACAGCAGCAGCAACAGACAGCAATGCATAGGCATGGTTTTTGGGCAAATGTGAGCATGTCCAACATCTCCTATCATGTTTAGGGACTCAAGGGGGTGTGGCTCTTGGTTCTAGGGCTATCAATTGTGCATTTGATGCATGATAGCCTAAGGAACCAAGATTGCTCATTTTAATGTAAATATGCATGCAACATAACAAATGAATACTAAGTCCCTATCATGTGGAAATCAAGGGCCTTAGTGACCAAGGATTGAGGTGAGTTACACCACTTGAAATGTGAACTTCCCTCAATCCTAGGCTTGGCTTGACAACCCCAAACCAAGCTATGAGATGCAAGTATGCAAGCAAGGCTCAAATGCAATGCAAGCTATCATGTCAAGCATGCAAAGAGCTAAAGTATGTAGGATACAAATGGCATGCAAGATGGGCCAATTAACATGGAACTAACAAGCATACATTCAAGGCTATATTGACCAAGCAAGCAACAATCATGAAATAAGCATGCAACAATGGACTTAAGCCATAGAGGGCAGCCCTCAAACTCCCAAAAACAGTGGCAAAACAAGCCTCACAACATGATGAAAATGCCACACAAGCATGCCATTCAATGGGCCCCAAGTCTAGGACACCAAAGAGAGTAATTTGACATCATTCATACAACCACTCGTGACATGCATTCAACAAACACAAACAGATTTTAAGCATGTGGAATGACACCCAAATCATCCCATGGTACCCCCAAAAATGCACCAAACATGGAAGCATGCACAATGTCTATTTTAAAGCATTCAAGAGCATATCTTTAAAACATGAACTAAGCCACATATGCCAACATGCAAACATGACTAATGGACATGAAATGAGATCTAATATGATGCCAAATCACTAGATCAAAACAAGTCAACCATGCTAGGACTCCATGGAAGCAAAGTTTACAAGCCTAAAATGCAAAACATGCACATCAAGCATACCAAGGGTGTCCAAAACAGTGGCTCACAGCCCTATTACATGGCAAATAGATGCTTATATCCTCATGAAACCAAGCTAAAATATGCGAGAATCAAGGCTCAAAGCATGACACTACTTATAAACATGAAAGATCATTCTAAAGCCAACATGGAAAGCGTGCAAGAGGCCATGAAATCAACTAAAAACAGGAGTCACACATGACCTAAAACACACAATAAAGCTCTAAAATGAAAGCTAAGGAAAGCATGCATGCATGTTATGCTATGAGCCAAAACAAAGGCCAACCAAAGGACCAAAGGGAGAGGGGTGTCTCTCCCCTAAATGGAGCTCGAAAATATCATCCTCACCACTGAAAACCCACTGGTTTTCAGTGGTGAGAATATCAAAGAACACCGAAACAAGAAGGCCTAAGAAAAAGGCACCAAAAAAGGGCCAAACAAGGCTTAAAGTAATGAGGCTTACCTCAAACCATAAAATGACCTTAAAGAAGGTTCAAGAACAAGTAAAAACAAGACTTTTTTATGTTAAACACAAACTCAAAAACTCAAAGCAAAGAGGGTAAAAAGTAGTTGCAAGAATGGGGAAACTAAAGTGAAAAGCTCACCCTTGAAGATCCAATGAAGAACAGATGGTCCAGCCCTCCTCAAGTGATCAAAACCAGTCCAAAATCACTCAAAACAATCCTCCAAGTCTCCCAATCTCGGAGCTAGGTGTAATAGTGTGTGTAATGGTGTAAAAATGAGGTAAAACACACTATTTGGGCCCTAGAACACACACACAAGAGGAGAGAGAGGGAGATATAGATATATGAATATGTATGAGCTCTGGTTTTTGTCTCCAAAGGTTCTAACCCTAATCAAAGAGGAAGAGCTCCTCTCTTATAGGCAAAGGATGCTTACAAGCTAAGCAAAACAAGGCTTCATCCCTCCATACACGTGTATGGAGGAGAGCCACCAGCTTTACAGCTGTGAGAAAATATCTCATAAAGCAAGCAGACAAAGGTTTCGGCAAGAAAGAGTACCAAATGTCAAAATTTGGTGCCGGTCGGCACAAAATAGTGCCAGTCGGCACAAAATAGTGCCGGTCGGCACAATAAAGTGCCGATGGACAAATAAACCAGCCGATGGCCTCCAGTACCAGCCGGTGGTGTGTAGGGATGCCTCACAAGGCATTCCCCACCTTCCCAAGGCAAAACACAAGTGTTTGGTGCAAAACCAAACACAAACGGTCGAGTTCGGAGGTCCTGAGGCGGTGGCGCAATGAGAACTCCGGGAACTCCAAATGAACACAAACATGGATAATCACCGAGGGTTCCAACGGTGACGTCCAAGTCTTGAGGACGGTCAAAAATGGGGTGTCTACAATGCTATCTCATTTTCTGTTTGCCTCGGGTTCCGGAGGATCTAGCGTTCGATTGGTCGAGGTTGCTCAAGGCTTGAAGGAAGGTAAAAGCTGCATTGCCATGATCCTGGCTGAGACGCTGATGGGCTTGGACGCCTTTTATCGTCGAGCGACCACCAGATTTGCGGGGAGTCCACTACTACTGCAGGTAATGTTTTCCCACCCGATCTCACATATATATTACTTACATCACTCGGCCCTCACGCTCGGTTTTTCTCACAAAAACCCTTTTTCACTTTTCTCTCATCGTACACCTCTCTATTCTTTATTCTCTCATTTTTCATCCCTTCCCAGATATGGTTGATGGATAAGTTGCAGGTTGTGGACTCTTGCCCAGCTTACTCGGCTCGTAGTTATTTCTTCAGGCAACGCCTAGTTGACGCCCTTGATGACGGTTGGTGGTTTGACTGGATGTGCAGCTTGTCCGCAGACCGCATTGCTTGGCGGTGCCCTTGGCTCAATCTCCCAATGATGAGCTACGGTATGTTCCGGCAGACCGGGATTCGATTGGTTGGTTTGACTCATTGCGTGTTCTACTTCCCATTCCGGTTCCGGCGCCAGTTTGGTCATGATCAGATCTGCCCGCCGGAGGGGATAGAGTATCCGGCTACATTCCCGGCCCAAGGCGCACATCTTGTTCGGCAGGCCGCGGCGTGGAGGACTAGAGAACTCCTGGCCCCTGCTCCTACCTTCAATTGCACTTTGTCTGATGAGTGCTGGGATTGGCTTAATGAGGAGGCACAGATTGGGCCCAACTTGGCGTCAGAGGCTTCGACTAGCTCTGGGAGGGGGCACAGGGACACCTGACTCGACTATGCCCCGGATTTATTGCTTTATTAGTACTTTCAAGTTTTCTTTATGAGTGTAATAAAAAGCAATTGCAATTGTATGCAAGAGCAAGAGAAATCTGTTTGAAATCAATGAAATTGAAAGTTGTGGTACTGAAAATTTTCCACTTTGGTCCAGAAATGGTCTTGGTTGTAAAAAGATTTATTTGAACAAAGTCAACTTTATTAAAACTATTCAAAACTATTTCCGATATGGATCAGAACTGGACACGCCTGAGATCTGTCGCTGAGATGCACAACCCCGAATTCCAACAATTGGAAAATTGCCCCTAGTCTGCACGGCGCCGCAGCACTGTACAGCAACGGAAAGTTGCCCCTAGTCTGAATAGCACTGTACCGGAGATCGCGATAAATGCTGATGCACAAAGATGAGCAAGAGGATCAAATAGACAAAGTTGATCGGGGAAAAGTTTATGGCTGAACTTCAGGATGAAGCTTCCTACGTATCCCAAAAATGGGAATCAAGCCTTACGTAGTTCAGGCTTGGGTTCGCTCGAGTATTTTTGCTCTCCTTTTGCGCTCTAACTTTTGCCAAGGCCGCCCTTTGCGGGTTTTCAACCTTGCGAGCTCAGTTTTTAAATTTTCTAATTTTTTTGTGCTCTGAGTTTTGCCTAGGTCGCCCTTTCGGGTTTTCGGCCTAGCGAGCCTCTCAAGGATAATATTTCTTCAACTTGTCCATGTTGATCGGTTGGGAGAACTCTAAGCCATCTAGGTCCATCAGAACCACAGCTCCACCTGACCAGATAGACTTGATGATATAGGGACCAGTCCAATTGGGTCTGAACTTGCCCCTTGGGTCGTGGATGGGAGCTCGGTTGTCTTTGAGCACCAAATCTCCTTCCTTCAAATTCCTGGACTTAACCTTCTTGTTAAAGGCCCGGGCAATTCTGCGTTGATAACCCTGAACATGATACAGTGCTTTCAGCCTCCTCTCATCAAAGAGCATGAGTTCCTCGAATCTGCTCTGCTGCCAATCGGCCTCAGCTATTTGACACTCAGCCAATACCCGTAATGACGGAACCTCAATCTCAATAGGTAGAACGGCCTCCATCCCATAGACTAATGAATACGGAGTCGCCCCTGTAGAAGTTCTGATCGAAGTCCGGTAGCCCCACAGAGCAAATGGTAACTTATCTGGCCAGTCCCGGTAGGTTTCCACCATCTTCTGCAATATGTGCTTGATGTTTTTGTTGGCGGCCTCAACTGCTCCATTGGTCTGCGGCCGATATGTTGACGACTTATGAAAAGCCACATTGTATTTTTCCAACAAATCAATCACTTCCTTCTTGAAGTGGGAACCATTATCTGAAATGATCTCGTTTGGGACCCCATAACGGCAGATTATGTTGTTTCTGATAAACTTTGCGACATGCGAAGCCTTCAACACTGCATAAGATTGGGCCTCGACCCACTTCGTGAAGTAATCTATTGCTACCAAGATGAACTCATGCCCATTCGACCCCTTCGGAGTAACAACCCCAATCACATCAATTCCCCATACTGAAAACGGCCATGGCGACGTCATGTTGTACAGCTTCGACGGCGGGATATTCATGCGATTTGCATGAATCTGGCATTTGTGGCATCGCCGAACAAAACCAATACAATCCTCCTCCATGGTAGACTAGTAATAGCCCTGCCTGAGGATCTTCCGTGCCAGCATTACCCCATTCATATGTGCTCCACATTCTCCTCCATGGATGGCCTCCATCAGGCGCTTCGATTCTTCAGCTTCTACACAGAGCTTATGCATTCCCAGATGACCTCTCTTATACAATTTACCCCCGCAGATGATAAACTGAACAGCCATTCTTCTGATTGTCCTTTTGTCTTTGGCATTTGCCCCCAGTGGATACGCCTCCTTCTTCAAGAAGTTCCATATGTCGTAATACCAAGGGTTGTCGTCCTGCACCTCATCTATGGCTGAGATTGACTCATATGCTGGCGCAAACTTTTGGTCAATAAAGACTGGACGCATCCGGATTCAGCCGATGATGTCTATCATGGAAGATAGAGTTGCTAGTGAATCTGCAAACCTGTTGTTCTCTCTTACTAGGTGAGTGAAACTTAGCTTCTCAAACCGAGGAATTAACAAATCCAAGGTCTGATGGTAAATTATTATCTTTTCCTCCTTGACTTTCCAATCTCCTTTTGCTTGAGATACAACAAGGTTCGAATCCCCAATAACGTCCAACCGCCTTGCCCCTAGTTCTAGAGCCGCTTCCAGACCGGCAATACACGCCTCATACTCTGCCTCATTGTTCGAGACTTTGAATTGAAGCTTGAATGCTAAAGGGATACGGGAATCGTCAGGTGCTATCAACAACACCCCTATCCCATACCCATACTGATTTGATGCTCCGTCAAAGTACATCGTCCAAGTTTCATCTTCGATGTGCAAAATGGCTTCATCTGGGAACAGGTACTCAACCGCTTCATCCCCTTCAACCGGGTGGTCGGCAAGGAACTCTGCTACCGCTCTTCCTTTTACTGACTTGCGTGTTACATACTTGAGATCAAATTCGGAAAGCAACAGCAACCAATGAGCTAGCCTACCCGTAAGTGCTGGTTTCTCGAAAAGATATTTGATGGGATCAAGTCGTGAAACCAACATTACAGAGTGAGCTAACAGGTAGTGCCGCAGCTTCCTGGTAGCCCATACCAAGGCCAAACAAGCCTTTTCCAGCGGAGTGTAGCGGGTCTCGTAATCCAGCATCTTCTTGCTCAGATAGTAGATGGCCCTTTCCACTTTATCCTCCGACTCTTGTGCGAGCATGCAGCCCATTGTAGTTTCAGTTACTGGCAGGTACACTATCAACGGTTTCCCCGGCTCTGGTGGTGACAACACGGGCGGATTCTGTAAATATTTCTTGATCTGTTCAAAAGCTGCTTGACATCGGCCGTCCCATTGGAACTTCTTTCCTTTCTTCAGAAGGCCAAAAAGTGGTTCACAAGTTAAGGTTAGTTTTGAGATAAACCGCCTTATGAATTGCACTTTACCCAGAAAGCCTCGCACCTCCTTTTCAGTCATTGGTGGGGGCATTTCTAAGATGGCCTTGATCTTTGAAGGGTCGACTTCAATGCCTCTTTGTGTAATCAGAAATCCCAGCATTTTCCCCGCTGTAACACCAAATGTACACTTTTGAGGATTCAACCGCAGCCGAAATTCCCTGATCCTTTGGAAAAACTTTTGCAAGGCGGTGTAGTGGCCCTCTCTTTCTTTGGACTTGACAATCATGTCGTCCACGTACACCTCAACCTCTTTATGGATCATGTCATGTAATATTGTGGTTGCAACCCGTTGATATGTCGCCCCAGCGTTCTTCAACCCAAACGGCATTACTCTGTAGCAATATGTACCCCACGGGGTGGTAAAAGCAGTCTTCTCCCGATCTTCGGGTGCCATTACTATCTGATTATACCCCGAGAAGCCATCCATAAACGAGAGCAAAGCACGCCCCGCTGTAAAATCTACCAACTCGTCGATATGCGGTAAGGGAAAGTCATCCTTCGGACTGGCTCTGTTCAAATCCCTGAAGTCCACACATACTCTGATTCTGCCATCTTTCTTCGGCACTGGAACAATGTTGGCCAACCAAGTGAGGTATTCGGATACCAGCAGGAAGCCTGCATCAATCTTCTTGGTGACCTCTTCCTTGATCTTAATGGCCCAATCGTATGGATCCTCTGAAGTTTCGTTTGATGTGCGGCCTCGGTCAAGAGGATCCGGTGTACAATCTCGGATCGATTCGGCATGTCTTCGTAGGACCACGCGAAACATCTTTGAAATCTTTTAATAAAGCGACTAAGCGCCGCGTTCCTCCGAAGACAACGTGGACCCGATCCGACCAACGCGGGTCCTTCTCAAGACTAACGTTCATGAGTGATTTCATCAATTAAGGGTTTAACAAACCTCTCTTGCTCTTGCTCAATTAGTCGTTGCAAAACCGGAGGAATTTCGTCCTCGTCGTTTTCATCAAAATTTTGAAAATCCTGATTTAAGCAATAAATCAAAGGCACAGAAAAGTACTCAGAAACCACATTCACCTCATTCTCATTATGTACTTCCAAACCGTCCAGTTCTTCTGTTACAACAGACTCAAAAGAGAAAGAAAAAGACGACCTAGATAGGACTGTGGCATCCGGATTATCACTCCCAGGAATACCGAACTCAGACTCAGTTGAGCTGGAACCTGATTCTGACTCACAAGACTCGGTGGAATCAGATTCCGGCTCACTACCTGACCCAGTGCTGCTCAAAAATCCTTCCTGGTACTGCCAAACAAGAGAAGGTGCGATGGATGCATCCAAAATAATTGCTGGTTCGCCCACAGCCGTTTCATCTCCGATCATGGACACCGAGGAGTCATCCCCCAAGCACAACTGGTCGATCGAAGGATCTGAAAGTAGACATGCCAGTGCTACCCCCATCTCAAACTCTGTGTCCGCAGACTGTGCTTCTTTGCTAGACTCAGCCTCAACTGTTGGGTCTGCCTGCTCTTTAGCAACATCATCCCCAAGTATCTATAAATCGAAGAAAATTTCGAACCCCGACACGCGCTTCTTCTCTGCATTCAGCCATGGCTCCGGAAAATCGCAAAACGGAAAGTCCTCCCCCTCCCGGACGAAGCGTCCGTTTAGGGTACCCCGGATGGGCCGATGCATCAACTCAAAAGGTCTTCCCATCTGTTTTGCTTTGGCTCTCCCAGCCATCTCTTTTCCTTTTCTCACCCAATCTTCCTTGGTGGGCAGATAACCCAGGCCAAAGGTGTGGGGATTGTGTGGCACTTCGGCCAATGCTGCGACGCCTTTGCGGCCGCTCTTTCCTAATCCCATCCCGGGGATGTGTTGGAGCTTGTCCATGAGATACACTGCTTGGGCACTGACATAGATCCCTTCATTAGCAGCCATGACGTTTTGTACAACCTGAGCCTCAGCTAGGGTAAACCCTGATATGAACACATCTTCCATGCCATGCTCGATTTCTAGAATAGGCGTGGATACCTCCGGTGGTGGATGAATTGATGAATTCCCAAAGACAATGGCTACTCCCTTCCCATAGGGGTATTTCACCATTTGATGCAAAGTAGATGACACTGCCTTCACCTGATGCAGCCACGGCCGCCCCAAAAGCAAGTTGAAAGTTGCGAGCACTTCTAAGACATGGAAATCTATTTCGTGCTATCCCGGCCCGACTTTCGTCTGAATATTTATGGTTCCCATCACTTCCCGACTTGTGTTGTCATATGCCCGGATAACCTGGGCTGTTGGTACAAAATCTGCGGTTTTCAAACCGATTGCGTATGCCGTTCTTGCCGGGCAGACGTTGATGGCGGACCCGGTATCAACAAGTACCACCGGTATCCATTTATCCCTACATTCCACGGAGATATATAGCGGCTTGTTATGGCCTGCCCTCTCGGGTGGCAATTCCTTGTCGGAAAAGGTCAACATCGGGGTAGTTCCCCCCGGAAAGACCAATCCTACCAGCTGCTCTGGCGTGGTTTCTATTGAAAGCTTTGCTTTATCCATGGCTGATAAGACAGCCTCTCTATGCACCCGCGATGCCATGAGCAGTCCCCATATAGAGATGTCTGCTTGTATCTTTTTAAGCTATTTGAGTACAGCCTCCTCTTCAAGTTGCCTTTCTTTTTGCTTCTCAATTTCTCTATCTTTCCCTGAAGCCTCGGGTTGATCCGGGTGTGGAGGTTTGAAATACCGCCCACTCCGTGTCATGTGGTCTACCTCTCCAAGGTACCAAGTGTCATCGGGTTGGTTGTTCCCCCAATCTTCGTCTGTATGGGCGAGGCATAAGTCTTCATCCTCCCACCACATACCATCAGCAGCCGACAAACATCTGTCCGGCTCTGGTAGGCCTGTCCTTGCGCTCGCAGCATCTTCCATCCACATACCTGCAGTATTCTCGATTCCTATGCACACAGCAGTTTCAACTTCCACATGGGCCTTTGCCTTCCTGATTCTCTCGGAATCTTCAAAACTTACTTGTTTCGACATGGCTGACTGTTCAAGAATCTCTGTACTCAAAATACTCCAATCTCGAGCGAAATTCTTAACACCGGCGCTCTCCAGCGATGTACTCTGTTCTTCAACCCTCTCGGCCGTTGCTGATATTCTCACCCCTGCTGGGCCCTGTTCTGACTGAAACTCTCCTACCACATCGGGTTGATCGTCTAACCACCCTATAACTTCTGCTGAATTCTCATAATCAAACCATGCTACTGTCGCATCCTCTGGGTCTTGATTACTGTAAAATCGGAGATCGGCAAGGTCCTCCCCCACAGCTGTTACATCATCTGCTCCCTGTCCCGAACTGTCTCCTTGAATCACACACAACTCCTCATCTGTCGGCAATTCTACTTCGGGCCCATCTTGACCTATTGATGAAATATAGTCGCTCGGACTATATGCCTTCTCAACACAATTCTCAGATTCCGCAGACTCTTGCTCAACAACCTGTTTTTCCTTTGAGATCTCCTCTCTCCTGTTCTCGGCGGTCACCACCGTTGGCTTAGGTTGGGTCATGGAGATGTCCATCATGCACAAGTCGGTGCAATCGGGGAGGAACACCTCCGGTTTAGGCAGGTGGGTAGGTGTGATATAAATACTAGGGTCGTAGGACACGGCCCTAGTATGGATGAAATTGAGTCTTTTGGGCGGTGGAGCTTGGTTATGTGCGGGGAGAGGGTTTGTAGTAACGTTGGGTTTCTCCAGAGGCAGAATCACCCTGTTGCGATGAGATCTTGAATCTCATGACGCAACCGGAAGCACAGATCGGTATCATGACCGTGTTGTTGGTGAAATGCACAATACTTGGCTGGGTTATGGGCAGGAGGGAGTTTTTCTGGTAGGGGCCGCGGCTCCAGGGGCTTCAGATGCCCTTTTTTAATCAAAACCCCCAGAGCTTTGGATAGGGGCATATATAGTGGGGCAAAGGTTCTGGTGTTTCTGGGTGGGTATTTAGCTGTTTGCGGGTTGCTTCCGGACGCGCCGGAGAATGGTGAAGCTGCCGTATTTCTTGGAGGGGGGTTGGCGGTGACCATACTCACTTCCTGAGCTCTTGCAGTTGTAACGCCACTCGGGCCTGCATTGCTACTGCGATTGAAAGCTCGTCGGGGTTGCTCCCGGTCGTTATCAATCAAGCCTTGCTTCAAGGCATCCTCAATTTGCACCCCCATTTCATGCAGGTCAGAAAAGGTAGGAAAGGGAAGTACTATCATCTTTTGCATCAACTTCGGCTGAAGATTGCGCACAATCATCCGAATTTGATCCTTGTCCGTAGGCCTCAAGGTCATCATCGAAGCCTTGGCCCTCCATCTGGTTACAAACTCTGAGAAACTCTCCTTAGGCTCTTGCCTAGTCGTCTCGAGATCACGGGTTGTAATCTCAATCTGTGTATTGTATGAATACTGCGCGATGAAGGCCTCAGCCATTTCGTCCCAATTCCTCTTGACGTCATCTTCCAACTTGGCATACCATATGGGCGCCACACTTGACAGGGTCCGGCCAAATAAAGACAACTTCTGGAGCCTACTGAGGCCCATTGGCCTTAGGACATCTGAAAACAATCTTAAGTGCACCATGGGGTCCCCGGACCCGTCGAATCGATCAAGATGAGGCATTTTGAATCTGTCGGGCAGCGTCACAGCTGCGTCGGTGTATCCGTCTTCAATGTCGGGAATAGTCTTGACTCCCTGGGATCTTTTGAACAGCTTTTCAAGCTTACTTAACTTCAGTGTGGTAGGGTCAGTCTCGAACTCAAAGGGAGAGTCCAACAGGTTGGTGGGTGTTTTTGATAGCTGGGGTTGGATTTGAGGTAGGATTGGAGGTGGGGGTGGTCTTGCGGGCAGTTCTGTATCATTCTGAACATTGGCTGTCTCCCCAAGGTTTGGAACTCCTGGTGGGGGAGGAACTTGATGCGAAGCAGATGCTCCGGTTTGCTGCTCTAGTCTGGCAATTGTCTCTGCCTGTTCCCTCACAACCGTGGCCTGTTGCCTGGAGAATTCTGCCTGACAGACGGTATCCTGCTGCATTGTTTTCATGCTCTCTTGGAGGTGGCGCACCATCTCTTCCAAACTAGCCATACTATCCTGCTCTAGTTGAGTTGCCGGTATATATTCTCTCTTTGTTGGTGACACAGAATCCTGATCCCTACTAAACACAGGTGGGGTAGATAAGGCCCTCTGAACTGACTGCTGCACTGATGTCCTCTGCCGGACTGACCTTCGTCTAGTAACCGGGGGTAGTGAGTAGTACACTGGTTGTCCGTCTATCAGATCCTCAGATCGATGGAGTCGGCGACCTCTAATCCAGGGTGCTTGGGGAATATCTACCGGGTCAGAAGCAATCGTGCTCAACTACCTAATAAAAAGATAAATAAAGCGTATAAATAAACAGATACGGGCAAAGATAACAAAGATAAAATAAACATACAACACACGGTCGGGTAACATGATATACTGCCACTGAACTGGATACACTGTTCCTCAATCACTGATCACTGTTATTGAATCATTGCCCCCAAGTCTGAATCCGATACCCACAGATAACTGATTCCCAAAATACTATTACTGGTGCCCTCAGGCCTGATACTTGCAAACTGATATGCTCATTCCCTGTAGAGATACACTCTAAAAGCACATAGCATGTAAAAGAGAGCCAAAACACCCCTATGTTGGGGTAGGGTTTCCCTGTTCTATTTTTGTCAGGAGCTAGGGTTTCACAACGCACACAGCGGTTTCAAACAACCTATATCGGGTAAGCAACCTGTCCTAGTTTTGGAATGGTCACTATGGATCCGAATATGCACTAGGTCGAATGGTCAAACAGGGTGCCCCGGAAAAATCGGGGTTTGTGTTCCCATGCTGTCAGAGCCCATAACCGGTCAGCCTTATGGACATGCCTTGACAAGACAAGCCTCTGGCAAACCATTCAGGAATGGCAGATGGCAAACACGGTGTCCTAGGCGCACCAATGCACATGCAATGCAAAGAAACACATAAGTGAAATCAAAATAAGATATCATGAGTTCGAGTCAAGTTCTAAATCCTCAAAATCAGTGAGAAGCGTAGGCGTCCCCGAACGCATCCCGGGGAGGGTGCGACTCCCCCCCATTCTGGTTCAATATCGGGTCTACTACAGTTCAAGGACTCAAATGTCATGGTTCTTAGTCCGAACCAAAGAGTCCAAATCTAGCAAATCGTTTTTGAGAAAACAGATTTTTTGAAAGAAGTGCCAAACATGGACGCTTTGCGGATCTGAGTCGCCACCTAAATATTTTATTTTGGGAAATTTAGGAAACCACGACTCGGTCTGAAGGCCACGTGTAAAATCATCACCAAAGTTGCCTCGGCTCGAACTTGGGTACGATTAGGGAAGGTCGACTATGAGCACCCTCTCGCCGTCCAAGACCGCCTCTACTAACCATGATATCCGCTTTTTGAAAACGTTATGCGTTCTTATACGGTTATTAGCCTAGAATTACTACGTTATGCGCACAAAACAAGTATAGACCAAATCACCTAAATTGGAACATTGCATGTTTGTTTTGAAAATGGTTTGCTACTCGCAAGTAGGCTAAAATGCAGGTTTTGCCATCCTCGGGTGGGCTTAGAAAAGATGGTTTTAAAACTCACAGTTTTAATGCATCATTCCAATTTAGGCAATTCGACCTCCATCCACAGGCATTCAAGCAGTTATATCACATAAGCACTTAGCCTCATGGTAGTCATGCTATTATGGCAACACTCACACACATGTGATATGCTAAAGCATAAAAGCTCACCTAGTACTCCAAGCCAAAACAGAAGCTCATTAGAAATCCATGCATGGACCTAAGCATACTGAAATGTCTAATGCAACACATACAAAGATGCAATCTAGGTAGGCCCGGCTATCCTAGACATGGCATGTGGAATGCTACAAATAACACGTATTCAATTTGGAACTGAAATACAATGCAGTTTGTATGATGAGCCGAGCCCGATGCATGCAAAACAGATAAATGAATGCACGCATGCTATCATACTGTTATGCTAATTTAAATATGCCCTAATCTACCATCATAAGCAGGTAAATAAAAGGGAGAAAGAAGTGGGGTTGGAAGACATGCACACCACTCACACACACTTATTACAGATATGCCCTCACACGGAGGGACCAAAAGAATAATACAGTCCGAATAATAAATGAATAAATTATTACAGAAATTCTAACTATCAAATTAAATTCAATAAAAAAGAGAAAGGGGGCCTCAGCCCTGCCTCGGGATGCGCGAATGATGCATGCTCGAATCCGACTTGCCCCGAAACCCGTGCCATGACACTGCTGCCTCTGTTTTTACTGCTCTGTCTCTCCAAAAATTGCCAAAGTCTCAGAATGCCTTCCTTGCATGCTGCTGATCATCACCGGCTGCATAAAATGTCCACCGGCCACTTAAAGTTTCCATCGGCTGCCCATGAGGTTATCGGCCACCAATATAGTGCCGGTCGGCACTATATAATGCCGGTCGGCACAAAATTCCTGCAGAGGACAGTTTGACAGCAGCAGCAGATAGACAGTGCATAACATGGAGTTTTGAGCAAATGTAAGCATGGTCAATGCTCCCTATCATGTATGGGACTCAAGGGAGCATGACCCTTGGTTCTTGGGCCATCAATTAGGCACCTAGGTGCATGATAGCCTAAAGAACCAAGGTTGCATTTTAATGGTATTATGCATGCAAACACACAAGTGAAACCAAGGCCTTATCATGTGTTGGTCAAGGGCCTTGGGGACCAAGAGTTGAAACAAGTTGCACCACTTGTAGTGTGAACTTCCCTCAACCCTTATGCTTGGTTTGACAACCCCAAACCAAGCCATGAAATGCATGTATGCAACATAGCTCAAATGATGCAACATGGGAATTAGGATGCAAGCACACCAAATGTCATGCAATTACCATGTCAAGCATGCAAAATGCTAGAGCATGCAAGGTGCTAATGTCATACAAACATGGACCAATCAAGCAATGAGACCAACATTCTACAACACTTAATGAACCAACTAAGCAACAAACATGATGCAAGCATGCGATGGTGGACTAGACCACAATGGGGCAGCCTTCAAACCAACCCAAAACGATGGCAAAACACCCAAAATTGTGACCAATGTACATGCCAATATGCAAACCAAATGGGGCCAAGTCTAGGACACCAAAAGGGAACACTCCTCCACCATCACCAAGACCACTCATGGCATATATTATGTGAGCAAAAACAGAGTTCCATGATGCATAAATACACTCAAAAACCTTGGTATGGCAGCCCCAAAATGCTCTAAACATGCAAGCATGCACAACACTCTTTTTAAAGCATAAGAGACCAACATTCCAAGACATGGAAGAGGTGATAAATGGAGACATATAGGCATGGAATAGGGACTAAAATAGCATGTTAAAGGACTCCAAATCACTTAAATAGCCTAACCAATGCATATTCATGGATCACCTACTCAAGACTAACAAGTCATAATGCAAAGCAACTATGTCAAGCACATCAAACATGACAAAATCAGTGCCTAACAGACCTTAAACATGGCAAAACAACACTAGTATCTTCATGAAGTGAGGCTAATACATCCAAAGAACAAGGCCTAAATGCAAGACATACTTTTAAGCATAAGAGAGCATTTCAAAGCAAGTATGAGAGACATGCTAAAGGCCACAAATCCGACCAAAAATAGAGGTATAACATATCATATGAACCACAAATATGCTCTGAAATGAAGCCAAAACCAGCCAAGCATGCATGCTATCCATTAGGCCAAGAGTGAAGGCCAAAGAAGGACAAAGGGGAGAGGGGTGTCCCTCCCCTATATGAGACTTGAAACCATCTCCCTCACCACTGAAAACCCACTGGTTTTCAGTGGTGAGAAGGCCAAAAACACCAAGTTAAACAATGCTTAAAGAAAAGGCACTAAAAGGGCCAAGACAAGGCCTAAGAGGGTGAGTTCTTACCCAAATCAAAAAGTGACCTTAATGAATGTTCTAGAGCAAGTAAAAACAAGAGTTTTTTCAGTTATAGACAAAGCTCAAAACACAAAGCAAAAGGGGTAGAAACTAGTTGCAAGAATGGGGAAACTAAAGTAACAAGCTCACCCTTGAAGATCCTTTGAAGAACAGGCGGAGCAGCCCTCCTCTAGTGATCAAAATCAGTCCAAAATCACAACAAACAACCCTCCAAGTCCCTCAATCTCGAAATAAGGTGTAATAGTGTGTGTAATGGTGCAAAAGTAAGGTAAAAGTGCACTATTAGGCCTAAAATCACACACACAAGAGGAGAGAGAGGGGAAATATATATAGAGAGAGTATATATCAGAGATATAGAGATATAAGCTCTGGTTTTCTATCTCAAATGGCTAACCCTTGAGCAATGGAGAGGGGTGGTCTTTATATAGGCCAAGACCAAGCCAAGACTTAAGGGCTAAGCAAGACAAAAAGGTTCAAAGGGGCAAGGAGGGTCTTGGCTTCTTAGAGAAGCCAATACAGCTGGCCAAGCTTCTCCAAGAAGCTTGGCCAAAAGGGGTCACCCTTCTAGAAGCTCTAGGGGGTTCAAAGGCTCACATGGACCAAATCTACGCACGGGGAGGAGTGATGGTGTAATCCAGCTGGCACAGCTGGCATGCACCATCCTCAGGGGGGGTCAGAAGGGTCACCGGCCGGCCAAAAAAGTCACCGGCACAAAAAAGTGCCGGCCGGCAACATACAATGCCGACCGACCAAAGTTTTTGAGAAAACAGTGCCGATGGCCAAAAGGGAGTGCCGGTGGGGTGTGGGGGCAGCCGGTGGGATTTAGGGAGAGCTAACAAGCCACTCCCTACCCTTCAAGGCAAAAACACAAGTGTTCGGTGCCAAAGCCGAACACGAAGCAGTCGAGTCAAGAGGTCCTGAGACGAGGCGCGCTGCCAAGGCCTCCGGGAACTCGAGACGAACACAAACATGGATAATCACCGAGTATTCAAACGGTGACGTCCAAGTCTTGAGGTCGGTCAAAAATGGGGTGTCTACAATGATCATTTCTATCTGTGTGTTCGTTATTGATTTAGAACTATGAGATTCCTACTGGGCATTAGTGCTCACCCCGTCGTTGTTTAATCTTTTTACAGGAAGAAAGTTTGGGTTATTTGATTGAAGATTTATGGAGTTCTTCAGTTCATTTGTATAGCTTTCTTAGTAGATGTAAAGGTAGTGGAGTTGTATTTGTAATTATTTATTTGTAGCTTCGCGGCAGAAGCTTGGCATGTATTATTGTTGTTGTATTTATTGAGAGAGGGAAAACATGTATCTTTGTGATTCTATTACTCAAGTGTAATAGACATTTGTAAATGTATATATAAAAATATATATATGGACCTAAATTTACAGGCTTGGTAATGTTTTCGAGTAATAAAGAGTGGGGTGTGACAGCAAATATACCCGCTCGAATACCAAGGCACAACAGCAAAGCACTACCCGCTCGAGCGCAAAGAGACCCGCTCGAGCATAGAATACACTCCTCTAGTACTTTACAGACTTCGAATACCCGTTCGAGCGTAAAGATACTCGCTCGAGCGTAAAGAACGCCGCTCGAGTGTGAAAAACACCTCAGTATATCTGCAAACGCACAAAATGCTAAAAGGGTGCAAACTCCGCTCGAGCGCAACAAGACCCGCTCAAGCGGATCATCAAAAATCTGGGCAACAAGATTAGAGACTAAAACTCAAGCAACCTATTCAAAACACACCCAAGACAATTCTAAACTCAAATTCAAAGAGTTAAAGGGTGAAGACAAGATATAGACAACAACGACAACGACAACAACAACAAATGACGGGAAAAAAAAATCGGGATCGCTGTATTCATAAATTATGAAATAATTAGAATTTTTTTATGATTATAATTAGATTTTAGTAAATTGCTTCCATATGAATAATTGAGCATGCTTTCCTTTCAGAAGTCGTAATTTATGGAATAATTAGAGTTTAATTGTTATGGTTAAATTAGAATTAACCAATTTGTTTTTTTTTTACAATAAAAAATAATTAGATTTTAGTGAATTGCTTCCATATATAGTGGCACTCAAATTTAAATTTTGAAATAGTTGAGCATACTTTCCTTTTAATAATCGCAATTTATTGAGTAATTAGAGTTTGGGAGCTTTTTCCATAAATCCATCTTTAATTACTTATGTTCCAACCAATCCATATTTTTTTGACTATTCCATTAGGTCCTATTTGAGATAAGAAGACCAAAATACCCTTTTCATCTACTTATGTTCTATTTAGTTCATATTATTTTCTTATGTTTCAATAAGTCCTATGGGTGACATAATTACCAAAATACCCCTAATGTGAATGTTCACACCGTCAATGTGAATGTTCATATCGTCAATGTGTAGGGGCCCAGCCCATGTACAATGTGAATATTCACATTGACATGTTAACATTCACATTGATAGGAGTGTAAAATTAGCCCGCGACTTGTGGGCGGCCCGGGGCGAGCCCAGTCCGGCCCGTGACAATGTGAATATTCACATTGACATATTAACATTCACAATGATAGGAATGTAAAATTGGCCCGCAACTGTTCTTAGGCGGGCAGCTGTTGATAATGTGAATATTCACATTGACATGTTAACATTTACATTGATAAGAGTGTAAAATTGATAATGTGAATATTCACATTGTCATGGGTGGCCCGGCCCGTGACAATGTGAATATTCACATTGACATATTAACATTCACATTAATAAGAGTGTAAAATTGGCCTCGAAGCCCAAGCCTCACGCCTCGAGGCGTCTGCCCGACGTAACAATGTGAATATTCACATTGATAGGAGTGTAAAATTAGCCCGCGTCCCGAAGATGACAGCCTCGGGTCGAGCCGGTAGGCCTAAGCCTAGGCTCGAGGTTAGGCTGGGCTTGGGCAGGCCTGACTATTTTTTTTTAATTCTTTTTAATTTTTTTTACCAAAATTTTATTATTTTTCACAAAAAAAGACATTGTGCCTCATGCGGGCTAGGCCTTGGACCGAGCATTGAATGGGCCTTAAGGGGGCCGATGGGCCAGGCCGGGCTTCAAAGTGATGGCCTAGGCCCTAGCCTAGGGTCTCGGACATGCTCGGGCCCGAACCCAAACGAGCCTGCCTCGGGCCGTGGGCGGGCTTCGAGCAGCCCACAGGCGGCGGGCCAATTCTACATTCCTATCAATATGCAGGTTAACATGGCAATGTGAATATTCACATTCTCAACGGGCCAAGCCGGGCCTACCACGGGCCGCGGGCAAGCTTCGAGCAGCGGGCAAATTTTACACTCCTATCAATGTTAATATTAACATGTCAATGTGAATATTCACATTGTCACGGATCGGGCTTTAGGCCGCCCACGGGCTGCGGGCCAATTTTACACTCTTATCAATGTGAATGTTAACATGTCAATGTGAATATTCACATTGTCAATGGGCCGGGCCGAGCCCGCCCCAGGCTGCGGGCGGGCTTTTGGCCACCCATGGGCCGCGGGCCAATTTAATACTGTTATCAATGTGAATGTTAACATGTCAATGTGAATATTCACATTGTCAACAGGCCGGGCCGGGCCCGCCCGAGGCTGCCTACGGGCCGTGGGCGGGTTTTGGGCAGACACGGGGCACGGGCCAATTTTATACTCTTATCAATGTGAATATTAACATATCAATGTGAATATTCACATTGTCAACGGGCCGGGCCCGCCCCGGGCCGCCCACGGGCCGTGGGAGGGTTTCGGGTAGCCACGGGGCGCGGGCTAATTTTACACTCCTATCAATGTGAATGTTAACATGTCAATGTGAATATTCACATTGTCAACGGGCCAGGCAGGGCCCGCCCCGGGCCGCGGGCGGGCTTTTGGCCGCCCACGGGATGATGGCCAATTTTATACTCTTATCAATGTGAATATTAACATGTTAATGTTAATATTTACATTATCAACGAACCGGGCTGGGCCAGCCCCGGGCCGCGGGCAGGCTTTTGGCAGCCCATGGGCCGCGGACCAATTTTATACTCTTATCAATGTGAATGTTAACATGTCAACGTGAATATTCACATTGTCAACGGCCTGGACCGGGCCCGCCCATGGGCCGCGGGCGAGTTTCGCGCTGCCACGGGACGCGGGCCAATTTTACACTCCTATTAATGTGAATGTCAACATGTCAATGTGAATATTCACATTATCAACGGGCCGGGCCCGCCCCGGCTCGCAGACGGGTTTCGGGCCGCCCACGGGCCAATTTTACATTCCTACCAATGTAAATTTTAAAATATGAATTATCACATCATAAAATTGCTAACCGTTCAAAAAATATTTATAAGGATATCAAAATTAAATATAAGAGAATAAGTGTCCAAGAAAATAGTGTAAATCAAGAAAAATGACTTTATGGAAAAAAACTATACATACATGGGACTAAATGAGTTAAAAAATTCCTTCATAGACTTATTGGGTTAAAACACTTCTAAATGGGATGTATCAATAATTTTCCCTTAGAGTTTTATTGTTATAATTAAATTAGAGTTTAACCAATAGAATGTTTTTTATTATTTAAAAATAAAAAAAATCATAAAATTTAGTTTAAGGGCTTAGAGCTCCCACAAGCCTTGTCATTAGAAACACACTTTTCCTTATATAATATATACTAGCATGTGACCCGTGTTATGCATGGGATAAAATAGTATTTTAAAAAATGATAATTTTTCTCATTTTATACTCGTAAAATAAAATTATGAAAAAGTAAGAGTTTAACAAAAAAATAATTTAATAACTTTCTTAATTTTAAAAAGTACATAAAATTAATTACTTTTTCTGGATCCAACTAACAAAATTTGAATTTTTTTAAATTCAAAAATCAAAATCAATATATAGATGCTTTAAAAAAAATTTAAAGATTTTAATAGCCAATAGATTTGATATGATTGTGATTATGTAATGTTTTACAAATGACTATCAATTTATTTTTAAAAAACTCAAAATGAATAAATTTAGCCATGACATTGAGCAAGATTTAAAAAATCTTAAGCAATGTATCTTATTTTTTAATTCGAATTAACAAATTTAGCCAACAGATATTTTAAATGTTGTTAATATTATTTAGATAAATTTGTAACTAGGGAGGAGGTTCATAAATATTCTTTTTGATTTCTTAAAATCTAAAATAAAAATAAATTTAGATTTTGAATTTCAATAGTTTTGATATGGTTGTATCTAGGTAGGATTTTAAAGAAGGTTAGGCAATAACTATTATTTAATTTGTTTTAAATCTAAAGATTAACAATGTAAGCCAAATAAATAAAGATTGACTCAAAATTATAAGCCATAAATTGTAAGCCATAATTATAAGCCATAAATTGACTCATTTATAAGCCAGAGATCTTTATAATTATAAGCCAATTATAGTTAACCAATAGACTTTTTTAAAAATAAAAAATAATTAGATTTTAGTGAATTGCTTCCATATATAGTGGCACTCAAATTTAAATTTTGAAATAGTTGACCATACTTTTCTTTTAAAAATCGCAATTTATGAAATAATTAGAGTTTTATTGTTATAATTAAATGAGAGTTTAACCAATAGAATGTTTTTTATTATTTAAAGATAAAAAAATCGTAAAATTTAGTTTGAGGGTTTAGAGCTCCCACAAGCCTTGTCATTATTAGAAACACACTTTTCCTTATATAATATACTAGCATGTGACCCATGTTATGCACAGGATAAAATAGTATTTTAAAAAATGATAATTTTTCTCATTTTGTCCTCGTAAATTAAAATTATGAAAAAGTAAGAGTTTAACAAAAAAATAATTTAATAACTTTCCTGATTTTTGCAAAGTTCATAAAATTAATTTATTTTTCTGGATCCAACTAACAAAATTTGAATTTTTTTAAATTCAAAAATCAAAATCAATATATGGATGCTTTAAAAAAAAATTTAAAAGATTTTAATAGCCAATAGATTTGATATGATTGTGATTATGTAATGTTTTACAAATGACTATCAATTTATTTTTTTAAAACTCAAAATGAACAAATTTAGCCATGACATTGAGCAAGATTTAAAAAATTTTAAGCAATGTATCTTATTTTTTAATTCAAATTAAAAAATTTAGCCAACAGATATTTTAAATGCTGTTAATATAATTTAGATAAATTTGTAACTAAGGAGGAGGTTCATAAATATTCTTTTTGATTTCTTAAAATCTAAAATAAAAATAAATTTAGCTTTTGAATTTATTGAATTTAATCAATAGTTTTGATATAGTTGTATCTGGGTAGGATTTTAAAGAAGGTTAGGCAATAACTATTATTTAATTCGTTTTAAATCTAAAGATTAACAATGTAAGCCAAATAAATAACGATTGACTCAAAATTATAAGCCATAAATTGTAAGCCATAATTATAAGCCATAAATTGACTCATTTATAAGCCAGAGATCTTTGTAATTATAAGCCAATTAGAGTTAACCAATAGACTTTTTTAAAAATAAAAAATAATTAGATTTTCGTGAATTGCTTCCATATATAGTGGCACTCAAATTTAAATTTTGAAATAGTTGAGCATACTTTCCTTTTAAAAATCACAATTTATGGAATAATTAGAGTTTTATTGTTATAATTAAATAAGAGTTTAACCAATAGAATTTTTTTATTATTTAAAAATAAAAAAATCATAAAATTTAGTTTGAGGGTTTAGAGCTCCCACAAGCCTTGTCATTAGTAACACCCTTTTCCTTATATAATATGTACTACCATGTGACTTGTGCTGTGACGACCGGGTCTTTTCCCTCTCTTTCTTTTTCTTTCTTCCTCACTCTGTGCTCTTTTGCTCGTTGGGTTTGGAACGTCCGGAGGTTGTGCTCAATTAAAGTCTTATTCTTGTTTTTGTTCGGTGATTGAATTTCACCTGTCCCAGAGAGGGCGTGGTCGAGTCCGAGATGCCTAGGGACCGAACTAGAAAGTTTTGATTTCTTTGGGCCACGGCGCATGCGTCTTGAGGCTGAGGCCTTGAGCCGCACATGCGGGAAGAGGGGATTTCAGTGAGCTACATTCTGCTTAAAAGGCACGAGCGGGGTGAGGTGCGGGAAAGGGGCACCGTACGTACGGGAGAGGGGCACCGCACGTGCGGGGATGAGGGCCGCATATGCGGGGAGGTACGCCGCACGTGCGGCAGACAGGGTAGTCCGAAACTCTTTTTTTTTTTTTTGGTTCGAATGTATCACCATTTTTACACATCTCTCTCTCACTCTAAACCCTATTTTTCTCCCCCTTCTCTCTAGAAAACTTCCTCACACACTAAGACTCTTTGATTTTGCAAGTTTTTGGGTCAAGATCATCATCATCTTCCTCTAATCTTGAGTCATATATACAAGTTTTGCTAGATTGGTGTTGATTTAAAAGTGTTCTTGAAGTTTTTGTGTTGATTTTAGATGTTGATTCAAAATGTAGGGAGTTTTGAATGTTGGTTGCATTTCAAACTTTTTAATATCTTTTTGAGGGTTCCCTCTATTAAACTCATGAAAAATAGTTTGATGGAGTTTTTCTTGGAAAATGAGAAAGGTTTGTTTTTAATGAAAACCCTAGAATTTGGGAATTTTTGGAAAACATGGAGATGTCCACGGAATGCTTTCTTTTCTTTTGATAAAAGATGAGTGTGTGTAGATTTCCATGTTGTGGTTGCAAAGATGGAAATCTTTTGACATATGGAAATGGAGAATTTGTTTTAGAGACTATGGTTAAAGACATAGTGATATATGGTTGTGAGAATTATAAACATGGGAATTAATGTTTTGGAAAAATACTACTTGTGCCGTTAAAGAGACTAGATTGTTGAGACTTGTGAATGTAAAATTATAACTATGTGTTGATGACACATGGTCTTTGTAACGCCCTTAAAAAAAAATACATAAAACCCCATATTCTTGACATGCATTGATATAAGAGAAATAAACACTTTTCCATTCATCAGAGTAGTCCTTACAAATGTATTACATGTTGACAACAAAAGTAAATGCCCAACGGCTTACAACTTTCCAAGGTTACACGAAAGAGAGTACTAACTCATATCATATTAAGCCCTTGGCCTGAATTTACATATAATACAACAAAAGATAACAAAACAACAAAAAAAGTCTTCAACTCCCAAAACCTTCCAAGCTATGTCCTTGGAGGTGGCATATCACCTGGACCTGAAAATAATGTCCATATAGGGTGAGCCACAGCCTAGTAGAGATATACTAAACCATATATAAGCAATGACAAAAACAATAGCATTTGATAGATGGTTAACACTTATAAACCAGTTATATCACAATACAGTTCCATGACACTTGTGTCCATGTTACATTCCATTTTCCTTTACTTATCCGAATCATTTCATATACATGGCTCAGAACCTGGCCAAACAATTCAATGAGACTATAACACGTACACTAACACTTCCATATTTCACAATAGATACACATATTTGCTGCATCAATACTTCAATTTAATACACATATTTGCTGTATTAATGGAGTCCATCCCCTATCTCCTCCCAAACAGGTTTGAGAGTCCATCCCCTATCTTCCCTCAAACCATGGAGTACATCCCCTATCTCCTCCCACACAATACACATATTCGAAGTATATAAACAATTATCATATACAGGGATCACTCAATACACATATTTAATGTACTATTCCAACCGTCATATTCAATGACATATTCAACGTGATTAGTTTCAGTTTTCCCTGATCAACATACAGTGTCTACAACAATCAAGACTATCCTCCACTGATAGCCCAAAGTAGTTATTTCTAAACTGAAAATAAATGTATTAAATAGATATAATATCAACTTACTCTATAGGTGAGTGATTAATTTATTCGACTACACCAATCAATCCCATAATTTCCCAATTTCATTATTCTCAACTCAATTCCATATTTCCACATTTTCCCAAAATAATTATACAAATTAATTTAGTTTATAATTAGGGCATTCTTCCCCCTTTATCACATCTCAACCCAAAGGCTCAAATTCAACAATACAACAACATTAATTCCATTTTTGTTGGTCTCAAACACCCACAGGATTTAACATTTTGAAAACCCCCTTTTTTGTAAATTACAAATCAAACCCAAACTTTTCCAAAATTACCCAACAACCCCAACATATCAAAATGCCCAAAATTTATGACAAAACTCATAAGATGGAGTAGGGTATCCCTACCTTGAAATGAAGAGCTCAAATGGAGAAGATGACCAAAACCCGAAGTGCTCCAAATCTGAGATTTTTCAGAATAAAATGTAGCCCACACAACCCTCTATCTTTCTTACAAAGAACTTAAGGTAGAAACACTCAAGAACTAGATCAATCCCTAGAGAGAAGGTAAGTGTAGAGAGAGGAGCAGCCGGATCTAGGGTTTAGACAAAAGAGGAGATGAAAAAGTGAAGTGTAATCTTGCTGCTGTCTACTGATATAACACAGGATCGCTTGAGCGAATGATTGGTCGCTCGAGCAACCAGACACAAGGAACTCACGCTTGAGCGTAGAAAGCCTTTCTCGAGCCAAGAATGCGAAGCTTCAGGTCTGTAACCCAGAAGCACGCTCGAGCGACAGAATGCTCGCTCGAGCGAAGAAACCCAAAACAAAGACCTTGCTCGCTCGAGCGAAGGAAAGCTCGTTCGAGTGAAGAATTGCAACCTTCAGGTCCAGAACCAGACGCAGACGCAAGCTCAAGCAAAAGACTTCTCACTCGAGCCACTAGATACAAAACTCAACTCTTGCTCGAGCGAAGGAACCCTAGCTCGAGCGAAGGATCTAAAACACAGAGCTCGCTCGAGCAACAAAAGGCTCGCTCGAGCGAAGGACCAAAATTCTGGGCAGCAACCATTTGCTCCCAATCACACCCAACCTGTAACAAACCTACCCAACACATCCTATAACTCAAAAATAAGGAATTAAAGGATGACATCAAAATATATACAACAACAAGCTCCACGGAACCTATGTCCGGATACAACAACCAAAAGGGGAAAGACCGAGATCGCAATAGTCTTCTTGTGAAAGAACAATGAAGAAAGGAAATGGGAATTGTGATTGTTGGCATTATCGTGGAGACATTTGAAAATGAAGAGATGTTATGAGATATTAACCATTGCATCATATTCTCATTTGATATGTTATCATCAATGTGCATGAAATGAATTACTACCATTATTGCATTCTCATCATGTTTACTTGAGAATGATTATATTGTAATGAGAACTAACAGAAATGTGAAAGGGGTAAATACGTTGGTAAGTCCAGTTAGGGGGTGTAGATGACTTTGATAAGTTGACCTGAGTGTCCATGGTGAAAGACCAGAAAATCGCGCGGATAGGTGTCGAGCCTTCCGGTTAATACCAGTAAAAATGGCAATTCGGTAGTACTAGTAGAGTCTACTTGCAGACACTAGCCTAGGATCACCAATGTTGTATTTACCGCCCCTATTGATAAAAATTGAAAGTTCTGAAATGTGTTGAGGTTGCAAGCTGTTATTGAAAAATGAAAATCTTTGAGAAGAGCATGAAATGAAATTTTCTTTAAAAATGGCATTTGTATGGCATTGGCATTTGCATTTACATTGAGAACTGCATAACTATATATACTTTCTGAGAATTCTCTACTGGGCTTTTATGCTCACCCCTATGGGACTTTGGTGCAGGTAAAGATGTGGTGATCCCACTGAACTGAGGGCATGGATATCTTTTGTGAAGAGTAAATAACTCTCTTATTTTTGTTGTGAATTTTGTAAAGCCAAGGGCTAAATATGTATGGGTATAAGAGACCATTTTGTGTAACTGGACAATTGCCTTGGAATATGTAAGCCCTTAAGGGCATTTCATTGTTTTGAGACTAGATGCTTCACATGCTATAGATTCATGTGTTCTTTCATTTCGTTGAATGTATACCACATGTGGAGCTTTTGTATTAAACTCATTTATTAAATATGTGAAGATTGAAGGATTATTGTCATTGATTAGTGAATGTTTATTAATGTAGGTAGTTCATGCTGAATTATTTCGGGGCATTACACGTGCTATGCACGGGATAAAATAGTATTTAAAAAGTGATATTTTTCTCATTTTTTCCCCGTAAATTAAAATTATGAAAAAGTAAGAGTTTAACAAACAAATAATTTAATAAATTTCCTAATTTTACAAAGTTCATAAAATTCTTTATTTTTTATGGAGCCAACTAACAAATTTTGTTCCCTAATAGGAATTTTGAATTTTGTTAAATTCAAAAATCAAAATCAATATACATATGCTTTAATTTTTTTTTTAAAGATTTTAATAGCCAATTGATTTGATATGATTGTGATTATGTAATGTTTTACAATTGACTATCTATTTATTTTTTTAAGACTCAAAATCAACAAATTTAGCCATGAAATTGAGCAAGATTTAAAAAATCTTAAGCAATGTATCTTATTTTTTAATTCAAATTAACAAATTGAGCCAACCGATATTTAAATTGTTGTTAATATAATTTTGGATAAATTTGTAACTAAGGAGGAGGTTCATAAATATTCTTTTTAATTTTTTTAAATCTAAAATAAAAATAAATTTAGCTTTTGAATTTATTGAATTTAATCAATAGTTTTGATATAGTTGTATCTGGGTAGGATTTTAAAGAAGGTTAGGCAATAACTATTATTTAATTTATTTTAAATCTAAAGATTAACAATGTTATTAGTCCATATGTGTTTTTAAAATTGGCTTAAAAATAAAATTGTAACCTCACATTGTAGATTCTTTTTTTATTTTTTATTCAATTTTTGTTTTTGCAAAAAATTGGTTGCAATCTTTTTGTAGTTTTTTATTTTATTTTTATGGTGTAGATGTTACAAACCATTTTAATTAGTGTAAAAAGTTCAAATATATATATTTCTGTAAGGTACATACAGTATTCACTTAACAATTTTTTATTGTTAAATTGAACTAAAATTGAACTATACAATTTTTTGTAATAAATAATTGAACATGCATATCTTAAATGTATGGTTCAACTTGTAAGTTAAATTAAAAATTGTATACTTCAAATTTTTTTTAAAATCACAAAGTGACATTGTGTGCATGGTTAAAAATAAATTTGTGTAGTTCAAATTTTTTATAATAAAGAGTCAACCATATATCACAGGTTTCATGTTGTGATGATCGGGTGTGGCATTAGTTTCATTTCCCCTTAGTTTAATCCTGGGTGATCTTGCCAGGGTGTCGGGTTGGTTTAGAGTTTGTTAATTGTTTGGGTTTGTGGTGTCCGAGGGTACCTCTCTAATGAATTCCTATCCTTGTTTCTTCGATGATTGATTTTCACTTGTTCCGGAGAGTGCGAGGTCAGGTCCGGAGTGCTCGGGGGTCAAACTAGAAAATTCTAGGCTGCTAGGTCAGGGCCACACATGCGGGGTGAGGCCGCACGTACGGAGAGGGTTGAGTTCAGAGGGCTGCACACTGTCTTAAAGGCAGGTGCGGAGTAAAGGACGAGAGAGGACCACCGCGACGAGGTGAAGGCCACACGCAGGAGGCGCCCACACGTGGGAGGGGGGTGCCACACGTGCGGCAATCTGGGTAGTCCGAGAGCTCTGTTTTTTTTTTTTTTTTCCTTTTGGGACTGAATGTATCTCATTTTTCTTACATCCCTCTCTCTCTCTAAAAACAATTTTACTCCCCCTTCTCTCTAAAAACCCTCATCACACGCTAAAAATATTTGATTCTTGCAATCCATTGGGTCTAGATCAATCATTTATCTCAAGCCTTGGAGATCTAAGCTAGAACATCCCATTGTGTGGTGAAGATCAAAAATTTCTCACCTTTGACTCTAGGGTTTTGATCTCACCTCTTCAACAAAGAACTTAGGGTTTCCTTTGAGTTATATATATATTTTTGCGAGTTTTGATTGATTTTGTGAGCTCATCTTTGTCTATTTCGAAAAAATGGGTTTTATGGCTCAAGAAATTGTTGGTTTTGTAGAAGGGATTTATCCTTGTTTCTTTTAAAGACTTTTCTTGAATTGTTGAGCCATATGGGTTGAGATTGAGCTATAAAGTGAGGGGTTGAAAAGAAAATGAGGAGATGTTAGGATTTGTGAAAAAACCTAGACTTTGGGAATTTTCCCTACAAAAGGGGAGGGGGGGAGGGAAAGATGGGGGCTCATGTTTGATGATTACATGTGTATACATATATATAGTTTTTTTTTTTGGATGTATATTGTTGTGTGCCATGGTAGGTAAAGAGAACGGGAAATGTTTTGTTTTATACAAATGTTTTGTATATACGTTGATGGAGAATTTCTTAACGTACAAAAATCGTTGAGATTGGAAGTTGATATCTACATAATGCTATGGCTTTGAAATGATTAAAATGTTGAAAGTGCATGAGTTGTGGTTACATTGTTATAAATGGGCAATGACGGTAACTTTTGGCTATTTGATGGAATATCATGGAAAGAAGAAAACGAAGATTTTGAACCTTTATGGAAAATTTGTTGTAGTTATGATCAACGTAGAGAAACATGAAGTTGTATGGATAATTGTTGCATTGGCATTTCTAAACCTTGCATGTCATGAAAAATTAGTTTGAGAAATGGAATTTTCATTGAGAATGAATCATTGGCTGTGGGTTCGGCACACAGTACACCTTTGAAGACAACCTCACCGAATCACCTGAATTCAAGTGAGACGAGACGCCGCGTCGCGAAATCTACAGCTCCTTCATCTCCGACAATTCTGACAACGACCTCTTCCTTCCTTTCCCGCCGTCGCTGCACACAGTGGCGAAGAAGAAACAACGGAGAAAAAAAATAAAGCGACGGCACGACACTGCATCAGCACTTCCTCGACCGACAATGGGTTGTTTGGCAACGAGAGACATGAGGAAGAAGAAGAGATCGGAACGCTAGTTTTGTTTTCACCAAATCACAAGAAGAGGATGAAGGAAGCGAAATGCAACGTTTCGAACGAAGGGAAGGTGTGGTCACTGGAGATTGAGTTGCCGATGAGGTTGTCGAGGTTGAAGAAGCTGATACCGTCATTTGCGACGGAGGGGAAAGTGAAGGAGAGCTTCGCAATGGCGATGAAATCAAAGGACCCATATGAGGATTTCAAGAGATTGATGATGGAGATGATATTAGAGAAGTAACTGTTTGAGGCGAGAGATTTGGAGCACCAGTTGAAGTGTTTTTTATCACAGAATTTGCTTCATCATCATAGAGTTGTTGTTGAGGTTTTTACTGACATTTGGAAGACATTGTTTTATAGTACTAGTAGAATTTAGTTTCTTTCAATGTTCTTTGAAGTTCTTGATAGTTGTTAAAATGAAATATTAAAAAAAAAATGTACTGGCTTTATGTTGTTAATTATTAGAATCTATGATTACTAATGTGGTGATGGTGATGAATGATCAAAATTAATGTAAATAATGTGAAAACACAAAGAGAATTTTATTATTTATATCCTCAATAATAATATAAAGTTTCAAACAATAGTTTTAATACAGATTTGTAGTTCATTAAGTGTGTAATTGCAACAAAATTTAACAGCCTTTGGCATGTCTATTTTTAGTCATAGTTAAATATGAGCAGTATGCACATAATTCTCAAAAGATGCTTACACTGAGCATAAATTGAAGTAAAGCATCACATATAACAAGGTTAAGAAAATTAAATCAAAAGATTTTAGTTGAGAACAAAATAATCTCATACACAGAATAACAAAATATACAGTAATTTTTACTTCTAAGCGCATTATTGTTTTTTTATAACTAAATTTTATTTAAAGACGGCACCAAGAGTGGCGTAACCTCGATATCTGATGTATACAAAGAAAGCCTAAAATCCATAACTAAAACAGAGCTCTCATATATGAAGCGCAGTATTATCACTGAAAACAAGATGCACCTAAAGCTATAAATGCAGCTGCCTATCAATCGTTTGTATGAACCTGCAATAACACATCTCTAAAAGGGTGAAAACAGAGGGTAACATAACTTACCTGTTCATTTACACTAATAAACTTCAAAGTCATCTCTTCAAATGATAATATGTAATAAATCTGCAAAATGCATTCACTTTAGTTTAAAAACTAGTCATCCTCCATTACATGAACAATATTACTCACTCAGATATTTACTTCAAATATGTATGCTAGTGACTTCCCAATGTGTATTTAAGTTCAAAAAGAAACACGTGCAATAAGAAAATGCTTAAATATATAAGCATAATAAAACCAAAACAAAATGGTAATTCACCTTTGCATAGAAAGATCTCTTACTGAGGAAATCCTGGCGTAAAAATGCACTTCCACTGCATCATAAATAGCTCGATGATGAACTAAAATACATTCAAGTTGCATACGATTGTATGTGGCCATAATCTAACCAACAAAGTCAATAAGCCCAGACCTATCTTTGGATATACTTGATCTCTCGGAATGGATCCCAACAATTTGCCAAAAGCCAGTATACTCCTTCAAGTCCAGGTACACCTTCCACATATTTCGGCCTTCATCATTTACAGACACCTACTTTACAATCTCAAATTCATTATATGGAAATTTATAGGCACAAGATACGACTGCTACTATTTAAACATCCTGGTCGTTGCATGTAGTATACAAAATTAGGCAAGAAGTTAAACATCCTACACTATGTAGGGGGCCATTTAGCTATTTCATTTTCTTTATCTGCGTATATCACTTGTTGTAGGGTATGCCCTAAATGACCCTCTTGGATATGCCTTTTAAGATTTTTCTTACCTTGGACACTGACAGCACGTAGTGCACAAGTATATCACAAAACAATGAAATCATCTTAGCATACAAACCTAAAAAATGAAGTTCTAGTCAAATGCATAGAACAATCCAGCAGAGGCATCACTACATAATCCAATAATACCCCTTGACATTGATTCAGGTGTTTCATCAAACTGAAGTTCCTCAATGATCTGTTCACTAATTCTATTTACAACCTAAAACACAACAAATATATATATAATGTTAGTGAGCAGGGGAACTGATGAACAAATATTGAAGTCAGTTCCCAACTTGTCCATCATCATGGACAAAGAAAATGGAACTTTCTCTAGGATCCATCTGCTAAAACTTTGTTACCAGCAAATAAAGAAGTTCACATTTACAAAATTGACAAGAAAATTCAAAATCATGTATGTGTAATTGTAAATATGTGTCTATATGCATGCGCTGCACAGAAAGACGTACCTTAACCTTGTTTCCTAGGAGAAGCATAAAATGAAATTCAGACATTACCTTTCAAATTGGGTTTAATAGCTTCAGCAACATCAACTAATTTTGAATAGTCCAAAAGACCCTCGTTCTCCACAAAATTTTCATTTCCTTTAGGTGAACTGCCCAAGAGGTTTCCCAAAAGATTTAATAAGAAAAATGCTTCATAAGAGAACTATACTATTACCACATAAAGAATCAATACACTACAAGACCGAGGATGGACATAAAATGAACATTTTATCAAGAGAGCAAAAGAAGTAGAGCCTAGTAAACAATAAATTCTAGAATTTATGCCTATTGTTCTGTTCACAAAAGGAGGCAAAAGTGATGAGACTTGAGAGTCATCTCCTACCTATGCTGTGCTCCAAAATTTAGGCCACCGTGATAGATACCGGCTCCAGAAAGCCAAGCAAAATGTACAACTTTTCTTTGCTTGATAAAGAAATGCAGTTCACTGCAAGATAGGCAAAAATGGACTTCATTTTCAAAATACAAGAATATGATTATAAGAATAATATATCCATCCAATATGTGTAAAATCATAATTAATTGATTACACAAAAGAGAATAAACCCATGCAACCTGTCTTCTTACCAGTCAAATACCATACATGACACTGTAGACAGCCCGAGAACTCTGCTCTCCACGCGCAAGGGCGCGAATCGCTTTGTTCTTAGCTACTACAGTTCAGACATATGTCACGGTTCTGAATCTAATCTCGCCAAATCTAGCAAATCGTTTTGGAAAACTGATTTTTAATAAAGAAATGCCAAACATGGACTGCTTTGCCAGATATAGAGTCGCCACCTAAATATTTTGTTTTGGGAAATTTAGGAAACCCTGACTCGTGCCTAAGGCCACGTGTCCTTCATCACCAAAGTTGCCTCGGCTCGGGAACTTGGGTACGAGAGGGGAAGGTCATGTAATGAGCACCCTTGCTCACCCGATCAAAGATCAGCCTTTACTGACATGATATGTTGTTTTTCAAAACACATGTCCTCTTATTCCGGTTATTAATCTAACTTACTACATGATGTGCACAGCATACAAGTATAGATTACATTGCCTAAGTTGGAACAAAACATCTCACGTTTGTTTATTTGAAAATGGTTTGAAGGTGCTACTCGCAAGTAGGCTAAGACGTGGATTTGCCACCCTCAAGTGGGCTTTAGAAAACATGATTTTGCCACCTCAAGTGGGCTTAAAACTCGCATTTCGATGAATTGTTCTAATTCAAACAATCCAACCTTCACCCACAGGCATTCAGACAGTTAATCACTTAAGCAGTTAGACTCATGGCAACACTCACACTCATGCAAGGATGCTAAAGTGTAAAAGCTTACCTAGTACTCCGAGCCAAAACAAAAGCTATGTTAGAAATCAATGCATGACCCTAACTATGTTAAGAATGTCTAATGCAACACATGCAAAATGCAACTAAGATAGGCTCGGCTATTCTAAGATGTCATGTGAATACAACTAGATAACATGTATTCAAATTGGTATTGAAATACAATGCAGTTTGTATGATGCGCCGAGCCCGGTGCATGCAAGACAGATGAATAGATGCACGCATGCAAACATAAGGATGCTAATTGAAACATGCCCTAAAACTAACCATTGAAAGCAGGTAAGTAAAAGGGAGAAAGAAATGGGGGTTGGAAGATATGCATCGCACACACGCACGCTTATTACAAAATTTGCATTCTCAATGGAGGGTCTGAATAAAAGCTAAGCTATTCAAAGCTAAGCTACTTAACTAATCTAATAATCTAATTAGACTAATTATTACACAATACAAATTGAATTTGAATCAACTAGCTAATCTAAACCAATTAAGTACAAAGCGATTTAATTAATGAAACACTTGATTAATTAATTACAAATAACTAAGCTAATGAACTAGTTTAGCTAAGTAATTTAAACAGATGGCCTCGGGAAGCAAGGAGGATATGCATGCTCGGTCGGCTTCACTCGGAAATCTACTATCGTGCCTCATGATGCCTCTGTTTGCACACTTCTGGACTTCTGAAAATTGTGCCAACTTCCAAGGTACTTCTGATTCACCTTAGGAATATGCTGAGGGGTGGTCGGCCAAGAGGGATGGCCATCGGCCAGAGTTTATGGCCATCAACCAATTTTGATAGTCAATCGGCAGTCTTGGTGGCCGGTCGGCAGCTCTGATGGCCGGTCGGCCATTGCTTCTTGCAATTTCTTCTTTTGCTGCAACAGAGCACAAACAGAGGCGTGGCAGTGTATTTGCAAGAGAATGTGTGTGCAACCACACTCCTTATCATGTCTCAAGCTCAAAGGAGTGTAGTTCTCGACTCTCGAGCCATTAATCACGCATCTCAATGCATGATGGCCAAAGAGTCAAGCTTGCATAAGTCAATGAATGCACAAATAGACTCAATGAGCCTCCACCCTATCATGCATGATCATGGGTGTCGGTGACTAAGAAACAAGGCACGTTTCATCACTTTGAGTATGAAACGTCTCTCATTTCTCGTTTGGATTAATGTCCGATCTAAACACATGCAATGCAACACAAACATGTTATCTTGGCATGTTTTACTTCAATTCAATTTGTTTACTCATTTTAGATTACTAATTAATCCTTTAACCAGTTAAGTCCAAAAGTGAGAAATCCTCTAAATGGAAAGACAGACTAAGCCACAAGCATCTTGAGCATGAAAGAAGCATTATGTCGTTGGTTAGTAGAAACCCTCAAGAGAAGGCTAAAACCATTAGGTATGAACGCCTCGACCTCGTGCTCAAACAACAAAGGGCTTAAAACCTTTTTCAAAGTGATATAACAAATGAAGAATGGGATGCAATGACATATATTCCAGCACTGAAATAGTATGCTAAATGACATCAAAACACGAAAATGATGCATGTAAGGCATACTCGGAGTCGAAAGCATTGAAACTAGCAAAGAGCATAGCACCATAGGCATACAATACTAAGCCTAAATGACCAAACCAACCCCGGACAGAGCTTAAACATGCCAAAATAGTGGCCTAAACATGCTGAAATGGAAGCTCAAAAAGTAAGAGAAGCATGCACACATGTTGGCCTATAAGCAAGGCATAATACACAACCCTCAAAAGCAATGAAGGAGTGAAGTATGTGAGAGTGTAACTACACTACATGCACTGAAATTGCATGTCAAATGGTGCCATACCATGCAATCATCACATGCACAACATGTTAAAGGCCCCAAAACTCAAAACTAGTCAAGCCCCTTTACACTGCAACCATGTTAAGCAATGCTCAAATGACCCTAACCATTCAAAAAAGGTCTAAGGCAGGTCAAAATAGTGGCAAAAACATGCTAGACTCGTAGCATAGATGGCAAGAAAAATAAGCTCATGTATTGGCTCACACACAAGGCATAATGCTCAACTCTTAAACACAATTAAAGAGTGATAAACATGAGAGTTTAGCAAATAAAAAAGCTCTGAAATTACATTCCAAATGATGCCGAAGCATGCAAACATCACAAGTATAGCATGGTAGGGGCCTCAAAACTCAAGACTAGTCAAGGCATTTGCACTATAGCTATACAAAACATTATTCATATGATCAAGGCAGCCCAAAATAGTCCTAAAACAGCCCAAAATAATGCTAAAACATGTATGGACTATAGCCAAAATAAGCTAGCATGATTGGCCAAAACATTAAGCATGTTAGACTAGTAAGCATGGATTACACTACAAGTGTATAAAGCATGCAAGATGTGAGTCCACCAATCAAAATTAGAGTTATAACATGCCAAAATAATACCAAAAACATGCCTGAACTAAGCTAATTCAAACCACAAGAGCATGCTACTTTGTAAGGCTAACAAGACTAGCAAAGAGGATTTACACTACAAGTGCAATAAGCATGCAAGAGGTGACCAATATAGCCAAAAACAGAGTTATGGAAGGTCTGATAAGTCACAAAAATAAGCCTAAACAAAGCCACAAAGAAGTAAAAACACATGCTCATTTGGTTGGCCATCAACACTAGCAAGCAAGACAAGAGAAGAGGGGACCACCCCCTCCTATTTGTGCCCTCAAAATAGGGTTTTTACCAATGAAAATCCTTTGGATTTTAGTGGTTAAAAGGCCATAAAAAGTTGTTTTGAAATGCCTTAGAAGATGGCTCAAAAGCTATACAAGCTAAGGAACAAAATGGAGAGACAACCCCCTAACACAAAATAGGCCTAAACCATCATTTTTAGGAATGAAAAACAGAGTTTTCTTTAGTTCAAAACCAAGCCAAAAACAGTTTGCAAAGATGGTAAAACAAGCATGCAAAACAAAGCTTTAGAGGGACAAGTGCTTACCCTTGAAGCCAAACAGCAAAACAGCAAGATTTCTAAGTTAAAACCAAGCTTTAGCAACCCAAAACAAGTTCCAAGGGACCTCAACCCAATGGTGATCAAGTATTCTTAAGGGTTGATAGGTTGAAGATGGATGTATGCAGGCCTTCAAGCACAAAATCCTTAGAGAGAGTGAAATCTAGAGAGAGTTTCTAGAGAGAGAGGCTCCCAAATCTTTTGCCAAAATTGTTCTAATCTATCCTCCCATGTTCTAACCCTTGAATATGAGATATAAGGCTTCATTATATAGCAAAATATCAAGTTTGGTCGAAATATCTGATTTGGGACAGGTGGGCACAAGCTGGAAACAGCTGGAAGAGAAATATCTGCCAATTCTGGGCTTTCTAGACATTTTTGGACGATCGGCCAACATTTGTGGCCGATAAGTTTCACTTTTGGCCAACCTATGGCTGATGAGGTCCAATTATGGCCGATGCACTTCCATAGAGGCCGATGGAAAAAATCAGTCCTGGTCCCTGACTTGAAGCAAGCCTAATTCCTTCATATGGACTCCTTTTCTGGTCATTCTTAAGCCTAAATTGCAGCCCTGGAAGTCTTATTTCCAAATTTGGCATCCTCACCTATAAATTCCATGTGTGCTAAGAGATATCCCTCTTTTAGTGAAGGTTGCTCAGTTTCGGTCCAACCGGAATGATGCCCAACTTCAACTAATCATATTCCCCCCCATTCGGACACGGCTTTAGGAGATTCTTAAGTGAAAAATGAAGCCCCGAAAGTAAGTTTTCCAACAGTAATGGCCTCATAGCTGAAATCCAAGTATTCAAAAGGATAGGCCTGATTTAGCGAGGGCTGCTCTACTCTTTCTTAGCGATTCATACCCAACTTCTTCCTCAACTTGGTTTCTTCCCTCTTCTCCTCTTTTCTTCAACTCCAAACCCCTAAGCAAGGTGTTTTGAAAGATTTTTCAGAGATTTCACCTCTCTTTCATTCATTTCCACTTTGTCCTTGCTCGGTTTACCGAAAAGCGCAACATTTGACAAAATGCGAGCCTCAGAACATCGTAGGAACTTTATTTCAAAAATATTTTGAAAGAGAGGGTTTTAAGGTCTAAAAACCATTCAAAATAGCTTTGGTCCAAAATGGGGTGTGAGGTTGGGATTTGACTCTCCTCTTGCCGAAGATATCGAACCTTTGCTCTGCACATATTTCACCACCAACTAAACCATTAGTAGCACCCCAGTCTTAAGGGCGGTCAAAAATGGGGTGTCTACAAACACCAATTAAAATTATATTTATTAGTAAGAATAGTGTATATCAATTATACAAACATGGTAAAAAAAGATATAAATCAATCTAAGTTTCACATAATAAATTAAAAGGCCACCAACTTCATCAGGCAAATTCCCCAACCCATCCACCCACCAACCCCAAAAAATTAAATGATCCCCCTCTATTAATCAAATGGTGAAGAAATGATATTTTGAGATGACTTCAAAGGAATGAAAAGCAAACCCTATTTTCCTGCAATGTCTAGAGGCCCCATGCAATGTCTTGTAGCCAGCACTGCAGTGAGCTTTTTGTCAAGACTCAAAAATAACTTATTAATTCATGAATATTTGTAGATTTTAAACATTTGTATTTTGTACTTGATGCATATTACCAATTTTCATGCATGCGTATGAATATATGGGATAGTAATTGTCAATGTACCTAATCTTAATATTTTTCTTGTTTCAAAAATGTATTATCTAGTTCTACAAGTTCCATGTGTCATAAATATTCACTCCTTATGTTTCCAATAGCATGAACATTTATGTGTGACAATTATGCCAAATGAATTACCTTTCATCAAGCTCCAAATGAAAAGACGAACTAGATTAATTTCCAGTTCTCAATGTGTACAATACATGTTTCATATCATTATCCAAGGCACTGCTGTCATTAACTAATTTTATGTATGTACTTTTTAGTAGCGTTTAAAACATGAACAAGTACAATGAGTTCATGGCAAAATAAGTGAAATGTAAATCCAAAGAAAATACAACAACAAAAAAGCATCTAAAATTTATTATCTGTTTCCCAATAAATTGAACTTCATTATATCAAAACCACTTGCCTATTTGGTATTTCACCAGGAAGTTCCATAAAACGCACTGGACGATCAACATAACTAGCAAAAACAATCTAGAAAATGCATTAAAATCAATAACATGAAAATTCAAATAAAATGTATTAATCACAAAGAGCTATAAGACAATAAAACATCATCTACAAAATAGGGACAAATGCAAGGAAGGATGCATTCTCAAGAACCACGAATATAGCCACCTAAATAGGTGAGCTACTACAAAATTATGAGTTTAAAGCAACAATTAAATAAATTACTTAATGCAGCCTTACAGACCTGATAAATGGAGAAATGGATGCTTGGGAAGTGAGCTTAAAAAATCCAAAGAGAATATATTAGTGTACCTCCCTATCAACTCTAAGCCTAACTGGGATGAGAGATTAAAGAACCTTAGAGCAAACAATTCACTACTTTATATAAGTGAAATAGACGCTTGACCTTCTGATTACAAATTAGAGAAACATTGTTGAGGTATCAGGGCAAGATCTCAGATAGACAAACACCTAAGAGGAAGAGTGCTACAGGGTCTGGAAGCCTTGGTTAAGCCAAAGCCCCTTAATTCGCAGTCTCAACGACTTCGCCATTAATTTTCAATTTTCAACATATAAAATAAGATCACAGAAACAGGATTTCTCTTTATGAAGTTCAAAGACTCCCAATATTTAATATGTGGTCCAAGGGGGAATAACCATGCATAATCATTTATAAAGCAATAAAAGGTTGAAGGTTGACAAAAATATAACCCCTTAAAGGTTGAGCATAATCATAATCATTTCTTAGCATTTATACAGCACGAGAAGTTAAAGGTTGTCAAAAATATAACCTGTAAGAAAAATGTTGAAGAAAATAGGAAGGTTCTAATAAATCTATGCAGTGGTAAGGGAGAAAAATATGTATTATTTAGCTCAATTAGAAATTGCTTCTCACATTGATACATGACACATAAATAAACAACATACACTGCAAGAGGTTTAGAATGGCCAAACCTAAGGAACACAGGCAAAAGATCTAAGCTAATGAAATAGTATCAACACTAGGTCGAGAAGAAAGGAATTGACAAGGTCAATTTCTTGTTAACATGCATTATTCAAAGAAGACACTCGTGAGTTACTTATATGGGCTACCGAGTGCACCACTTGGCAAGTTTAAGAACATAAAAAACTGTGAACCAACTATACAGAGCTTTTAAATTCAACATCATGACCTTCAACACTAACTAAACCACCAGGAGGCCATACAAAAGCCAAATTCTATGGTAAGAAGGTTGTAATAAATTAATAATAATTGGGCCATTATTAGAATCTATGATTACTGGCTTTGTGTTATTAATTATTAGAATCTATGATTACTAATGTGTTGATGGTGATGAATTTATGTTATTTTGAATATTTTAGAAATTGGCTATGGAAAAGAAAATATTGTTAACTTAGCGTCACACAAGTATATGGCTTACTTCAGTTTTCATTTTTGAACCAACTCATAGAATAAGACTCTTTTTCATTTGGTCTGATAATGTTTTTTAATAAAAATGTTTCACTTTTTGTTCTTTCCCATTTGTTAAGACAAAAATACGCTTGTAACAAAAAATCTAATTTCTCTCTCTCTCTCTCTCTACTATTTATCTCTCCGAAGATGTTCTATCTTACAAAATGCCACATTCCCCAAGTTGTTCGGTTTTAACCTGATTGCACAAATAGAACATGCTATAGAAAATAAGCTGATTATAATTGGGTTTTTTTTGGATCTTTGGATGCATAATTGGTCTTCTCCGCCTGTTGGAATATTGTAATATTGTTAAATATTGTATGCCTTTTTTCTCTTTCTTCCCCCCCACCTTGTTTTTTTACTCATTCATCTTTGGACCATAGCATTATTTAAGGCCCCTGTCTTTAAAATTATTTATTGAGTGATCATACCATTTTGTCCCCTTAAAGGGGTAGTAACTATATGCCTTCATG
Organism: Camellia lanceoleosa; assembly: GCA_025200525.1. Classification (NCBI taxonomy): domain Eukaryota; kingdom Viridiplantae; phylum Streptophyta; class Magnoliopsida; order Ericales; family Theaceae; genus Camellia; species Camellia lanceoleosa. The sequence continues at coordinate 5,559,109 of CM045770.1, read as the reverse complement.
CTAAGAAATCTATAGCGATCCCGGTTTTCCCCGTTATGTATTGTATTTCGGACTCGAGTCTAGTGGTTATTGTTGTTGTCTTATTCTTGTTTCCATCCTTTAATTCTTTGTATTTGAGTTTTGGGATGTGTTGGGTGAGATTGGAACAGGTTGATTGAGTGTTGGAGCAAATGGTTGCTGTCCAGAATTTGGCGTCTTCGCTCTCACTCGAACGAGCTTTGGGTTTTTGTTTCTTAGCTCGAGCGAGGGTTCTTGCGCTCGAGCAAGCTTTCTTTGATTGTCTCTTGGCTCGAGCGAGAACTCTTGCCCTCGAATGTGCGTCTGCGTCTAGATTAGACCTGAAGGTTGGTATTCTTCGCTCGAGCGAGGCTTTTGTCGCTCGAGCGAGCGAGCTCTGTGTTTTGTGTTTCTTTGCTCGAGCGAGAACTCTTGCGCTCAAGCGTGCTTCTGGATTGCAGACTTGAAGCTTCGTGTTGTTGGCTCGAGCGAGGCTTTTTGTGCTCGAGCGAGGTTTCTTTATGTCTGGTCGCTCGAGCGACCATTCCTTTGCTAGAGCGAGACTTGATTATATCAGTTCGTAGCAGCAGCTTCTTCCTCACTTTTTAATTTTCGTTTATCTTCAAACCCTAGATCCGCCTGCTCCATCTCTCTCTACATACCTTCTCTCTACAAATACTCCATGTTCTAGGAGTCTCCTACCCTAGCCTCTTTGTAAGAAAGGTAGAGCTTGGTGTGGGCTTCGTTTTGATCCAAGAATCATTGGATTTGGAGCATCTTGAGTTTTCTCCATCTTCTCCTTTGGGTCTCTTCATTTGAGGTAGGGATGATCTACTCCTTCTTATGAGTTTTAACATAAATATTAGTCATTTAGTATAAATGTTGAGATTTGGTGATTTGGAAAGTTAGGGTTTGAGATTTGTGGTATATAAGAGAGGGGTTTTGTGTTTTTAAGCTCCATATGTATATGAGGTCTTGCAAATGAGGTTTTGTGGGTTTGATAGGTGAGATTCGGTCTTAGGATCAATGTTTGAGAAAATGGGGAAAATGCCCTAATTGAATCTAGACAATTAATTTGTATAATTAATTTGGTAATTGTGAGAAATATGAAATTGATTTGAACATCATGAAATTGGATGGAATTGGGACTAGTTGGTGTGGTCGGTTTGGTAAATCACTCACCTATGGAAATTGTGATAATTTATCTGTTTGGTAAATTCATATATCTGTTTAGAAATAACTGCTTTGGGCTATCGGTGAAGGATAGTCTTGATTGTTGTAGGACTGCATGATGATTAGGTAAATTGAAATTAATCAATTGAAATATGTCATTGAATATGATAGTGGGAAGAACACATTGAATATGTGCCTTAATTGATCATGGTATAAGATAAAGAGTTTAATACATTGTATATGTATCTTGTTTGGGAGGAGATAGGGGATGTACTCCATAGGTGATTATATGTTTGCATACATTGTATATGTATCTTTGTTTGGGAGGAGATGGGGGATGTATTCCATAGATAATTAAGTTGGCCAGAGTGTCTAGGGTGAAAGTCCCGAAACCTTATGTAACAACGCCCGCGGGGGACCTCGCTACAGCTCGGCGCTCGATTTTGTTGCGGTTCTCAATCTTGAACCAAAGAGTCCAAATCCGGCAAATCGTTTTGAAGGAAAACAGATTTTTGAAAGAAGTGCCAAACATGGACTGCTTTGCCAGATAACAGAGTCGCCACCTAAATATTTTTAAATGGGAAATTTAGGAAACCCTGACTCGGTGCCAGAAGGCCACGTGTCCGTCATCACCAAAGTTGGCTCGGGAACTTGGGTACGATTAGGGAAGGTCACATCGTGAGCACCCCCTCTCGCCCGGTCAAAGACCGGCCTCTACTAACCATGATATCTGTTTTTGAAAACATTGTATGCTCTTATTTTGGTTATTAGCCTAGATTACTATGTGATGCTCGCAGCAAACAAGTATAGACTGAATCGTCTGAATTGGAACTAAACATCTCATGTTTGTTTGTGAAAGATGGTTTGCTACCCGCAGGTAGGCTTAAAAATGCAGATTTTGCCGCAATCTAGTGGGCTTAAAACAAACAGTCGATGAATTGCTCCAATTCAAATAACTCAACCTCCACCCACAGGCATTCAAGGTAGTTATATCATATAAGCACATAGCCTCATGGTAAGCATGCTATCATGGCAACACTCACACGCATGCAAGGATGCTAAAGCATAAAACTCACCGAGTACTCCAAGCCAAAACAGGAAAACGATTAGAAATCATGCATGATCCTAAGTATACAGTAATGCCTAATGCAACACATGCAAAGATGTAATTATAGCAGGCTCGGCTATTCTAAAGATGGCATGTGAAATGCTACAGCTATCAAGTATTCAATTTGGAATTGAAATACAGATGCAGTTTGTATGATACGCCGAGCCCGGTGCGTGCAAAACAGATGAATGATGCGAACATGCTATCATACTGTATGCTAATTGAAATATGCCCTATATCTAACCATTCAAAGCGGGTAAATAAAAGGGAGAAAGAAATGGGGGTTGGAAGACATACATCACACTCACACACCCTTATTACAATTATGCCCTCGCGCAGAGGGTCCGAATAAATATACAGTCCGAATAAAAGAATATACAGTCCGGAAATAAATATACAAATTTCTAATTAATTAACAATTAACTAAGAAAGCAGTAAACTGGCATGCAAGCCAGGGGGCTGCCTTGCACCTGATAGATGATGTATGTTGGGCTGCCTGGCGCGGAAATCCACTAGGATGCCCCAATTAGCCTCTGTTCGCAGTATTTCTCGAAATGCGCGCCGAATCCTGAAAAGTCGCTAACTCTGGATTTTGCTGCAACAGAGAGCAGGAAAAGGGCACAGCAGTGTATTTCACAAATATATGCATGCCTCGATCCTCGTGCCACCAATCACGCATATCGATGCATGATGGCCGAGGAACCGAATTTGCACAACTCTATGTAGGGATGAATAATACAACAAAACTTAACTCCATCATGGGTAATCCGGAGTATCGGTGACTTGGGAATTGAGACCCGTTCCGTTACTCGGAGTACGAAACGTGCCTCGTTTCCCGTGCAATATGCGTGATATGCAATGAAATGCAACTACTATACAATCTAGCATGCTCAATGCTATGACAATGAGATGTCTCGAAATGCGTGTCCATAGACACGCCAACCGAGAAATGCGGAATGACATGCGAAATGCAATGATGGGCTTATACCAACATGAGGGAGCCTCAGCCCACTAACATAGGAGGCCAGAATGAAAAGAATGAGGTGCCTCGAAGTGCTTGCCCGCGGGCACGCAAACCGAGGCAATGATGAAATGCAAAACGGAAGAGATAGAAGGTGCCTCGAAGTGCGTGCCCGCGGGCACGCAAACCGAGGCGATGATGAGATGAGAACCGGATAAAACCGAAGTGCCTCGAAGTGCGTGCCCACAGGCGCGCAAACCGAGGCGATGATGAAAGATGAAAATCGGATAAAACCAAAGTGCCTCGAAGTGCGTGCCCACGGGCACGTAAACCGAGGCGACGATGAAAGATGAAAATCAGATAAAACCGAAGTGCCTCGAAACGCGTGCCCACAGGCGCGCAATCCGAGGCGATGATGAAAGATGAAAAACGGATAAAACCTAAGTGCCTCGAAACGCGTGCCCACAGGCGCGCAAACCGAGGCGATGATGAAAGATGAAAATCGGATAAAACCGAAGTGCCTCGAAACGCGTGCCCACAGGCGCGCAATCCGAGGCGATGATGAAAGATGAAAATCGGATAAAACCTAAGTGCCTCGAAACGCGTGCCTGAAGCGCGCAAAACCGAGGCGATGATGAAAGATGAAAATCGGATAAAACCGAAGTGCCTCGAAACGCGTGCCCACAGGCGCGCAATCCGAGGCGATGATGAAAGATGAAAATCGGATAAAATCGAAGTGCCTCGAAGTGCGTGCCTACAGGCGCGCAAACCGAGGCGATGATGAAAGATAAAAATCGGATAAAACTGAAGTGCCTCGAAGTGCGTGCCTGGTAGCAAACCGAGGCGATGATGAAAGATAAAAATTGGATAAAAGCAGAAGTGCCTCGCAAGCGGCGTGCCAATCGGCGATGAAAGATGAAAAACGGATAAAACCTAAGTGCCTCGAAACGCGTGCCCACAGGCACGTAAACCGAGGCGACGATGAAATGGGATGAAATGGCATACGGAATGCAACGATAGGCTTACACCAACATGGGAGAGCCTCAGCTCACTCACATAGGAGGCCGTCGGGTAAAAACAAAGCTGCCTCGAAACGCGTGCCCGCGGACACGCAAATCGAGGCAATGATGTAGAAGCATGAAAATGCAAATTGGGCTTACGCCGACATGAGGGGGCCTCAACCACACTCACATAGGCTGCCGGAATGATAAGAATGAGGTGCCTCGAAGTGCGTGCCCATTGGCACGCAAACCGAGGCAATGCAAAATGATCTGAATGGCATGGGAAATGATATGCAAGCATGGTAATGGAATTTCAGCACCTAAATAGAGGGGAAAACAGCCCCGAAACAATTCGAAATGACACTCGAAGCATGCATTCATCCCGAAAGTGTGAAATTAAGTCCCGAAATGGCCTATAGCCATGCTATACATGCAAAATATGATCATGGCAGCAAGATCAGTAGCAAGGCAGTCCCAAATATGGCATTTTTCAGTAACAAACATGGCCAAAATGCAAGCATAGATAGATCAACTATAGCATGCAAAGTTAGTGGCCAAAAGAGGAGTATTGAGACAAGTGATATATGCAAACCCCAAATGGACAAACTTTCTTCTACAACATTGAATATGAGATAAAAATAAGCATAATTTCAGAAGATGACATCCTCAAAATCAGAATACAAACATGCTAAAAAATCCATGCAAAGTAGGCTTCCAAATAGGCTATATCATGAGACATGCAATGCACACACCAAATGACAAATCTTTCTTCATGAAGTATGTAAAGGGGGTCAAAATAAGACCAAAACCAGTATGGGTCGAAGTCCCAAAAACAAACACAAATAGGTCAAAAATTGCATGCAAAAATGGCACACTTGATGAAATTTGAAGGAGGTGGTATATACAATGACCAAATGAGGTTGAGCCCTTCTACAATGTTGTAGAGAGGCTCAAAATGAGCACAAAACCAGTAGGGGTCGGACCCCTGAAAACAAAAGGAACTAGGCTTAAACTAGCATGCAAGATAATGGCATAAAAGCTAGGTATTGAAACAAGTATATCATAGGAGCATCAAATGAAGTTGAGCCCTTCTACAAAGTTGTAGAGGGGCTCAAAACAAGCACAAAAGCAGTAGGGGTCGGAGCCCCAATTCTCAACCAATTGGAGTATAGAAATGAATCAAGAAAAAGCCCTAAAAGTTGGTTTTGAAGACTTACCCTTGAAGACTTGTCTTTCTTTGATTCTTGGCTTTGATTTGTAGCTTCTCAACCTCTGAAATTCACTTCCTAGCTGCTGGAATGGTAGTAGGGATGGTGAAGCTAGGTGTTGATGAAGAGAAGACCTAGGGACTTAGAAGCTTTTTGAGGTTTTGAGCTATGAAAATGGAGGAATTTGGAGAAGTGTTCTTGAGGCAATTTTTTCCAACCTTGAAGAAGGAGAGGGAGGGCCCTTCAAATAGGCAAGAAATGGGGTGTAAAAGGGGAGGGAAAGCACCCAATCTTTCCCTCCCGAAATATCCCCCGGATGCCCCGGGATATGTTGGAAGATGTCCGGACAGCTGGGACAGGCTGGAAAGCAAGAAGCTGGCCGGCCAGGTAAATTTGTGGGAGGTGGGCGGCCGGCCACCCCACCTGGTCGGCCAGCCACCCACCATGGCCGGCCACCACCAAAAAATGAAGTGAGGATTTTCTGGCCGACCACCATGCCAAAGTGTCCTCCCAAGTGTGTAGAATAAGGTCCCAGGGTCGGAATCTGGCAACGCTGAAGCAGAAGTCACAACATAGAGCTTGAAGGAGAGGCCCAAAAATGAAACCAACAATTGCTGGCCGACCACCAACCTTTTGTGTCCTCCAAGATGTGTAGAACAAGGTTCCAAGGTCGGAAATTGGCAACACTGAAGCAGGAGCCACAACATAGAGCTTGAAAGAGAGGCCCAAAAATGAAACCTTGAATTTCTGGCCGACCACCAACCCTTAGGGTCCTCCTAGATGCCCTCATCACAGATATGTAGCTTTGGTTGGAAGAAAATACCCCTAGGGTGTTCAACATAGGCCCGAAAGTGAGCAAAACGGGCTCCGGAGGAGCGAAACTGGTCATCTGGGATAATTGCTGGCCTCCCACCCCCCAGTGATCTTCCTGATGTTGAAACAAAGGTACCTGCCAAGTTTGAACAAAAACTAATGAGAAATGAACGTTCGGGGCCAAAACCGAGCAAATCGGGATCCCGAAAATGGGCTGCAGGTGCCGGAAGTGGTGTTCAGCGTCGAAGTGGGTATCTGCGACCCCAGTGTCCTCTGGAATGACAAAACAGAGGTACCTGCCAAAAACCGGAGAAAACCGATGCAAAATGAATGCTCGGGACCAAAACCGCTCAATTTGGGGTCCCGAAAACCGGCTATGAGCACCGAAAGTGGCATACGGCCACGAAGTGGGTTTCTGAGAACCCAGTGTTCCTCGGAATGTTAAAACAGAGGTCTCCACCAAAAACCGGAGAAAGCGGATGCGAAATGAATGCTCGGGGCCCAAATCACGCATTTCGGGGTCCCGGAAATGGGTCGCCGGGCACCGGAAGTGGTGTTCGGCTGCGAAGTGGGCATCAGGGGCCCCAGTGTCCTTCGGAACACTAAAACAGAGGCACATGCCAAAAACCGGAGAACTCGGAGATGGTTGGGCGGTCCCGAGCCGGGGCACACGGCCTGACGGCTCCGAAAACCGGGAACCGGGCTCCAAAATGGGCAAAATGGCCTACGGCCACGAAACGTAGCTCACGGCCACCGGGAGATAGTCTACGGGACCACTCCCTTCCCTCAGGAAAGAAAACAGAGAAAACCGAACTTGGTTCGCAAACCGAGACAAGGTAGAGAAGATGGTTCGGAAGTCCGGAGGCAGGGCACGCGGCCGTGACTCTAGGACTTCTGAACAAGCACAGTATGCAACATCACCGAGCGCTCAACCGGTGACGTCTGAGCCTTAAGGTCGGTCAAAAATGGGGTGTCTACACCTTACAAATTGAAGTGCGTGAATGAAGTTGATAATTGAAGTGTTAATAACATGAGTTGAAGTCTCATTATGAATTGGTGATAATTGCAGTGTTGATTACATGAGTTGTAGTCTCATCTTGAATCGTGGATAACGGAAGTGTTAATAAGTTGAGTTGCAGTCTCATTTAAATTGTTTGGTTAGATAATGAACCATATTTAGGAATTGAATTGGATAAATAAAGGGGAAATGGATTGAAACATGGATGTAATTGTTGTTGGGCTATGAGAAGGGTGTGAGTTGGTTTACTCGTGTTAATCATTTGTCGAATGATAATGTTTTAGTTATTTCTCATATTGGGTTTAGCATACCTCTACTGGGCTTTGGCTCACCCTACTTGGGACATCATTTTCAGGTACAGGAGACGTGTCAAGTCCAAAATCTTTGCCTGTGAGGTTTTAGGAGTTGAAGACTCTGCTTTGTTATTTGTTTTGTTGAATACATGTAAATGCAAGTCGAGGGCTTTACTTGTAAAAGAGTTAGAACTCTTCTTTTGTGTAACCAAGTAACAACTTAGAAAGATGTAAGCCACAGGGCATTCTATCATTTTTGTAAACATTTGTAACTTATATGAAATACTCTTTTGTAATATTAACTCTGATGTATGTATGGAAATGTGATTTATCTATCATTTATATATAGAACTGTTGGATGTTGGGATTATGTATCATTTTGAGGGCATTACAAAATCATTATTAAGATATCTTTGGCACTCTTGTCTTTGATAAAAATCATAAAGGGTATTTTCTCTCCATTTTCAGTGTAAAGAAAGCAGAGTGTTTACTAGACAATTCAAGCTTTCATGGTTGTGTGGGAATTGCGCTTGATGTCGTCTAGATCAAGGTTTTTTTAAATAGTTGTTCACCTACTTGGAATGTAACGCCCCCCAAAAAAATATTCATATCTGATATAACTGGACTAACCCATATATGAGGACCAAACCCCATTACTTTAAATTATTAACACACAGGAACATTGGGTATTATAGACATTTCAATAACTAATATTCACACTAAATTCCCATCTTTCCCTTAAAAACATTCAATGTGAGATTTAACAAAGAGTCGCCACATGCATTAATATATTCATCGTCCTTAAGATATGAGTCTATAGCATGTGATAATAATAAGTTAAAGTAACAAAATACAAATTAATGCCTTAATGGCTACAAGTTCCAAGGCTTTGCCCAGTTACAACAGAGTAATTTTCAAACTCATACATAGATAGCCCTTAGCTTGCAAAACAGAATAAAACAAATAAATAACCGAGCCTTGTGCTCCAAAAGATCCTCCACGCCTTCACTTTGGCGGAGGTACACCACAATCACCTGAAAATGGTTTCCACTAAGGGATGAGCATAAAGCCTAGCAAAGATAATCTAAATAAATTGCACGCAGTTTAACAATATCATGAGGTGCAATACATATGAGATACCAATGCCAAAATCATAGGTTTTCTCATTTTGAAATTCTCATGCCATGAACTTATTCAAAAACATAACCAATTCAATCATCCATTTGATAGAACAAAGGGCGGTAAATACGATACTGGTAATCCCTAGGCTGGTGTCTGCAACTAGGCATATCAAGCACTATCAATCATCACTTTACCGATCTTTCACCGGAAGGCACGTGGTATCTCCTCCGTGCGTGTTTTCGATCTTTCATCTTAGACACTTAGGCCAACTTAAACAATACCAATCTACACTCCTTATCCGGACTTACCATATGTATTTACCCCATAACTCAACACATTTCAAATATTCTCAACGAATCAATTTGAAAATCAATTTCTCAAGCCCAATGCGAGGATTAAATCATGAGATTATGCAATGTTCAATACTACGTATGAATTTGCTAATATTTCAATTTATCTAATTCACATGCAATTTCTACAACAATTAATACAACCCTTCACCGGTTGCCCAAACAATTATCTCTATACAAAATATAAATTTCAAGAGACAAATATAACTCATGATCTCATATTTTTAATAATTTCAACATAGGAGTAACAATCACATGTTCAATCTCCTCTTTCCCAATTCAATCAAGAGTCATAATAGTCTTCCAAAAAATTTATTAATCTTCCTTTTTGTTCAAACTCAAGAATTCGCCAAGAATTTTCATAATGCCAAGAATAACATATGTTTCTTTCAACATTCCTCAATAGCTTAACATAATAAATATTTTTCATCTTTCTCAGGAGTTCAATATTTCCAAATTGAATAATTTCCAAAAGGAGCCTCATTGATTTCCAATATTACCACAAGATTCTCATCAATCTCATCCATTTGAATATTGTAACGTCTGCATCCTTTAATCCATTGGAGCGTGTATTTAGTTCCCTTATTTTCATTTTTGGGAGTCTTTGGAGTTGTTGAATGTTGGTTTTGGAGGAGTATGATCCGATTTAAACTCGTTGGGTTTGTTTGTTTGCGTTTGATCTTGTCAAAAAGTTGTTTGGGAACTTAGAAATTCTATTATGGGGTCGACACCAGCCTCCCTAAGGGTCGACCCTTACCTATTGGTGAAGTTTCTGGAAGTGTTGCTAAAAAATAAGGTTGACCCCCTCCTGTCTAAGGGTCGACCCTCTTATATTGCAGAATTTGTGTGCCAGTTGCTGGAAAATAGGGTCAACCCCCTCCTGTCTAAGGGTTAACCTCCTTGCTTGTGCCATATTGTCTTTTCTGCCTAAAGGGTCGACCCCCCTGCCCGAAGGGTCGATCCCTGCGTGTCTTTTTCAGATTTTTGGGGGTCCGAATTGGCCCTACCTTTGAGGGGTTTTGGGCCTTGTATTTTATTGACCTTAGCGCTACTTTTCTATTACTATAAATAGGCTCCAAACATATTTCACTTTACTTTTCTCCTCTTTCCTCTCTCTCAAACTGTGAGTTATCCTCTCTTTCTCTCAACTCAAGCTTTTGGTACAAAGACCTCTAGATCCACTCACTTAGAGTGATCTTTTCACCATGGTCCCTTGAGAAAAAGTGTAGATCACGTCAAGGGCTTCCTTTTGGTCCAAATGGTTTGTGGTTTCATCACCATTGATTTTTGGGTCGTCATCTCTTGGCTTCAAGAGGTAGGGGTTTCTAGTTCTCTTTCAATACCCTCGTTTATGGATAGATTTGTGGTATTTTCTTTATACAAATATAAAAGTTTATATTTTTATGCATATTGTGATGAATCATGAGATTGGGGGTTTAGGGTTTGAAGAGAGTTGGGTTCACTTATTGGGTTATGATCTTGGGTCATGAATTTGGGTGTAAAAGTAATAAAAGGGTTGGAATAAAATGTGTTTTTGTTAAAAGCCTTAATTTCTCTTAAAAACCCTAGTTTAGCTTGTGAAGATGGTTAATGGTTTTGCTTCAATTGATAGGAGAATCATAAAATTGAAGTGTTAAATTACACATGTACAAGTTTAATTGAAATTTTAAAGAATTTGAGAAATTTCTGTAAAAGTTGCGATTGAACTCGTAATGTTGATATTTTAAATTATGTTATAATATGAAACCAAACTTTGGAAGAAAAGAAATTACTAAGGGTATGGATGATATGATCTTTGTGTTGAAATGGTTGTGTTGAATCTTGTTGTGTGTTATGTGAATTGTATTGGGTTATGCTATGTTGAGTTAGTTGAGTTGTATTGTGTGGAATTGAGTTGTGTTGGGTTGGGTTGTGTTGTGGTCGGTACCCTCGCGAAGAGTTGAAAAATTGTTTTTCAGTGCCCACGACCGTCTGTATCATAGCCCATAAATGTGGGGGATGGTTTTAAAAATTGAAAAAAAAAAGGTTCTTCGATGCCCACAACTGTCCGTATAGTAGCCGGTAACTGTGGGGGCGGTTTGAATTCAAGGTGCCCAATTGCCCTGTCTAGGCTTATCGCTGGACGAATGTGGGAAAAGTGATGTTTGGGTGTCCACATAGTCCTATCGTATTGTAGCCGGCAAAAGTGGAGAAATGATTTTTGGGTGTCCACACAGTCCTGCTGTTTTGTAGCTGGCAAAAGTGAAAAAATGATTTTTGGGTGTCCACACAATCCTACCGTATTGTTGCCGGCAAAAGTAGAAAAACGGATGGTTTTCGAAAATGTTTTGGGTGTCCACGTCCTACCATATAATAGCTGACAAATGTGAGGGGACGGTTTTAAAAGGTTGAAAATGATTTTCAGAAAAGAAATGGTTTTTGAGAAAATGATTTTTGGGAGTTCACTTCCCGCCGTATAATAGCCGGTAAAAGGTGGAATGTTCTATGAATTGGGTGCCCGCTATCCCACCGTATCAAGTCGGCAAAATGTGGAATGTGTTGTGACGTGTGTTGAGGTCGGTGATGATATGTGTGACTTGTGATGAACTTGTGAAATTACCATTTGATATGTAATTGCAATTACTAAAAGGGGAGAATGGAAATAAAAAGAGGAATGTTATGATGGAAATTTAATAAGGAATATTTTAGAATGGGTTAATAAATTTAAAATGATGTTGTTCCTTAGATATATTTTTTTTCCAAAAGGATTTATGATTTCTGACAAAAATGGATAGTTTTGATGGTTGAAGTTTTCCTTATATGTTTAAATAAATTTTGAGAAAAATGTACTTTAAGTATGATATCTTAAAATTACAAAACATTACTTTACTATATAGTATCACCCTGCATGCATGATCATTTCTATCTATAGGATGGTTATTGCTTTAGAACTAAGAGATTCCTACTGGGCAATTGTGCTCACCCCTTGTTGTTTCATTTTTTTTACAGGAAAAGATTTCGGATTGATTGGTTGAAGGATTAGGAAGTTCATGTGTATCTTGTGTGTAACCTCATTGTACTTTGATGTTTGAAATTATTTATTTGTAACTCTGTAGCGGGAGCTTAGAATGTATTATTACTATTGTTGTACTCATCAAGAGAGAGAACATGTACTATTATGTTTCTATTACTCAAGGGTAATAGATATTTGTAGATGTTAAAAAAAAAAAAAAGGACTTAAATTTTAGGCTCGTGGCAATGTTTTCAAGTAATTAAAATTTGGGGCGTGACAAATCCACTTTCAAATTCTTATTTGTTCAAATAAAAATATTTTTTTTTATAACACTTATAAACTTTTCACAAACTTAGTCAAAAATTAAAATCATAGCATTTTAAATTTGTAGGGTTTTAAATTTTGGGGATTTCTCAATTAAAGAAAATACATTTCTCAAAATTCATGAGTCATACAAAAATCACACTCAACTAACAAGAGATTTTCAAAAAAAAGTTGAGAACTTCCCCCCATTTATGCATTTAATATACCATTAATAACATCCTAATATTTTCAAATATCACAATATCAAAATTACATATAATAAAGCTAAAACACATATACAATATTTAGAAAATCCCTACATCAAAAGTTAGAAGAGGAAACAAGCAAAAATCCCAATTTTCAACGTTATCGGATTTCGATCTCAAAATGTTGCTCTTGCCAAACTCTTCACTTTGGCCTCAAGAACTAGGGTCTAAAACCTAATAGATTTTGGTGGATCCAAAGTTTTGCATGATGAATGCAAAAGAGAAAAAAAAATGTGTGAGAGAGAGAGAGAGAACTGGGCCGAGAGAGGGAGAGAGAACTACGTTCTGTGTTCTGGGGTTCAAAGAAGAAAAAGAAATGAATCAAGGTTGATGGAATAGAGGCAGGCCCCCACGCGAACTTGCTTCCTTTATTATTATTTTATGTTATTTATATATATCCATCTCTATATATATATATATATATAACTAAAAGTACAATTAGCAACTTTATAAGATTTTGTAACCTAATTTATAAAATGATATCATTATTTCTTCACCACAAAATATATTTCGTTTGATAATATACATCATAAATATTCATAACTCCCACATGATAGTAAAATAAATAATAACGATAACAACAACAACAATACATGATTACAAACGGGTTGTGATTCAATTAGTTGGGTCCAAAATGAATGAAGTTTAATAATCCAGAATAAATCTCCATATGAGATTAAATAATAAAATAATTTAAATAGACTCACGGTGGTTCTCACCATACACATAATTAAATAAGAACCAAAATGATTAAATATGGGTTAATCAAATAAGTACCACAAATTAAATGTATATCTCATTTAATACTCAAGACCCAAGAATAATTAAAATTCAAAAATAATAATAATTCAATTTGATTCAACTCGTTACATGGAAGAAGTAGGCATGTGTTGGCTACTTGGCCTAAGTATATTGACAAGATTACTGGACTTTGAATGTTGGTTTTCCTTTTTGACGTTCCAATATTTCTTTTTAGAATTGAAACATTGCAAGGAAAATAAAAGGAGAAAATGTCATGTCACATTGATATACCCCATCAGAATTAATTGTGAATGGAGGTTGTAGGCTGGGGATAAATGTAATCCTCATCGGGAGATTTTTTCTTTAGTGATTCTTTTACATTATCAACTAGGATTGGCCCACATGTAAGTCTCGTGGTGTTAAGAAAACAAGGTCACTCTTTTCATCTATTCTTTGCTTGCGGCAGTTTAAGTAGTCTTCAAGGAAAGGGAGCAAGACCTGATACATAATTGGTGCCTAACGTTTCTTTTTATTTAAATTTTTAATTGATTATCTGCAGAAGGTATCTTAGTTCATTTCCTAAAATCAAATAAATATTACCTAAATTCTTCCTTCCCTAAAATATCATATTAAATAATACCTAAATTCTTCCTTCCCTAAAATCAAATAAGAAAGAACAATTATTTGTAAGGAAAACACATATATGATTTTCTTGACTTCCCAATTTAAATAAAGAAAACAAATTAAAAATTTATTGGCCTCGTCTTCTAAAATCATTACCAAAAATTCTTCATTTCCTAAATAAAATAAAGAAAAATGAATTAAAATTGGAATGTGGTGAGCCAACCATACCTACGGCAACTTTACTTTTGGGGTCTGGACTTTAGACAAGTTTTATGCTTTGTTGATTTTGTGTCCCTTGAATTAATTTATGGTTTCTCTTTACACGTTCTCAAGTCAGTCATAAATACAAGTATACTTCTCTCACAAATGGACTATCTCATACTCTCAACAGGTTAGTCATTTATCTCATCATTCAGACACAATACACAAATCTCTTATAAATTTTTTGCATGTGTATATGGTTTTGATTATCCATAGAGATTCGCAAATCCCTTATTATAATGTGGTATTTATATTTATTTTTCTTTTTTATGTCAACTGCGTGAATAGTTTGTAGTATAAATTTTATTCATTGTCATTGATATGTTATAGATTTGACAAACTGCGTAAATAGTATGTAAAACTTCCATGCATACACAAAAATTATTTATATTGTGATATGGCTTTGATTTTGTTTGACTGTAATGAAAAGTGAATTTTATTTTTATTTTTTTATTTTTGTGGTCAATTGGGTGAATAGTTTGTGGTATGAATTTGATTACTTGTGTTATGAATTTGACTAATTATGTAAATACTGTATAAACCTACCATGCATACACAACTAAATTATTTATATTGTGACTTGATTTAATTTATATTTATATTACGTTTGTTTCACTGTAATGAAAAGTGAAAAGAAAAATATAAACTAAATTATCACATTATTCATTTTTTTAAGTGAATATAATAGAATGATCATTGAGTGAACAAAAAACTATCTAATACTATGTACAATTACATGCGCTGAAAAAAAAAATTTAAGAAAAAGGAAAATACTCGTTTTTATAACTTTACAATTTTAATATGTAAACCTCTTTTTTATAACATGAAACTTGTGATATATGGTTGACTCTTTATTATAAAAATTTTGAACTACACAAATTTATTTTTAACCATGCGCACAATGTCACTTTGCTATTTAAAAAAAAAAATTGAAGTATACAATTTTAAATTTTAGCTTACAAGTTGAACCATACATTTAAGACACGTACGTTCAATTATTTATTTCAAAAAATTGTATAATTCAATTTTAGTTCAATTTAACAATAAAAAATT
The DNA here is from genome assembly GCA_025200525.1 of Camellia lanceoleosa. Lineage (NCBI taxonomy): Eukaryota > Viridiplantae > Streptophyta > Magnoliopsida > Ericales > Theaceae > Camellia > Camellia lanceoleosa. The sequence continues at coordinate 5,543,825 of CM045770.1, read as the reverse complement.
GTAAAGTGTATAGCGATCCCGGTTTTGACCCGACCTTTGTTATATTCCAGACTCGGGTTTCGTGGTTTAATATTGTTATACATGTCTTGTTTCTCCCTCATTTGTCTTTGAGTTCGAGTATTGGAATGTCTTAGGCATGTTTGGAGAAGGTTAGTTGCTAGTTGTTCAAGTTGTTGTTGTCTAGAAATTTGCTTCTTCGCTCGAGTGAGCCTTGTGAAATTTGTTTCTTCGCTCGAGCGACGTTTCTTGTACTTGAGCGAGCTTTGAGAGTCCCAGTATTTTTCCCCAGACCTGCTGTCATGACCCAAACTCGTCCCTATAGGTTTAGGGTCGTAACCGGCCAGTAATCCGTGATTATCGAAGGTCTGTTTAACAATAATGACAATGATACAATATAAGGGACTGGCAGAAACCAATCAATAATAACATACATCGTCCAATGAGCTCTGAGGACTTAAATGGAAATAAACTTTCATATACATAGTTATATCCACAAACACTTAAGTCCATAAAACACATATACGTAAGACAAAACACAAGTTAGGGAATTAAATCTCATTATCAAAATAGTATTAACAAAAGTCATAAAACATTCTTTTCACTTAGCAATATCAAAATGGTGAATTTGAACCACCCAAAAAGCCTTAACACATGTTGGTTCGGAACCTCGCGATGAGGCACAATAGCTGGCTTGACAAAACAACGATTTGGGTCGACGCCACTAGCTTTGATCCAATGCTCGATCACCTACATATATATAGTAAACAGTGAGCTAGAGCACAGTGAATAACAGCTGTGTAAAGAGGTTAAGAATGATGTCCTTATAGTATTTGAAACAATCGATTACCAATAGAACATTGTTAATCAATATCATTTTGTCAATCAATCGTTCAATCGTTCAATTCAATCAATCATATTCGTATAGGTCATACGTGGTACATCCAATAGCAACAATTCAACAGGTCTTAAAGACCGAACAATCAATTGATGGCCATCAAATAATAAACAATAGTTTCAAGAATTGGAACTGACAGAGATCTCTGTAACAATAGCGATATCAATAATAATAACAATAACAATACGCTATGGATGCCACGAATACAATTCAAAAGAGGATCATCATTCAATCGATAAAAAGTAACCAATTAGAAACAATACAATTTATCATTTGGAAAATAAATGCAATTTGAACATACATTTACAATATTGTTACTCACAGTGGGCTCCTCGGTACATGTATTAATGGTTCGGCGTCCGACCTAAACAAATAAAGTCAAGCACAACACAATTACAATTACACTCTACAATCTGTTTAATTCGGTTACTTGTTTGTCTTTCGGTTTCTCTCATTTGATTCTAATTTTTCATTCGGTTATTCTTATTTATTTTTCTTCCATTTCTTTTAAATATGGATGACTAGTATTAGGAATAAATTAGATTATTAACCTTCAATTAAAATATGTTTAGCTATGTATTAACCAAACTAATTAAATATAAATAATCTAATCATAAACCAGCCCTTATTAAGTTCACTAATTACACAATCAAACCTAAATTAGGCTCATACACATTAAATTACAATTATTCAGTCATGTTTAAATTATTGAACCAAAAACTCATAAATATGTACATTTTGCAATTTCAACTCCATTTTCAAGCAAATCGAGGCCCAAATAATTAATCTTCACATTTATTTCCATAATCTTAAGCCTAACTTAATTTCAATTGAATTTAATTAATTCTCAATTACGGCTTAATTTGACTACATCTGATTTTATGAATCTAAATCAAATTTTTAATTGAATTCTTATAAGGCTCTAAATATCAAATTAAACCTATTCTTCCATTTTTGAAACTCAATTTCATGAAACATCCATTTTCTTGAACCCAAGCTCTAATTCATGCTTAATCTCTCCTTAAACTCCATGAATCATGTTTGAAAATAAGTTTAGAATCATTGTTCTCTTGAAAATATATCATGCGTGTAAGGATTATGAGTTAAATTGATCAATTCTTCAATTATTTTCACGTGCATGCCCTAAGCTCTCAATTACATAAGCAAATCTCGTATTTAAGGACAAATTCAATTCATTTAAACTCATATCTTGGAAGATGATGTGTAATAGAGCTTCAATATCAAGAATCTGAAATAATTTCTTATCGTAATTGATGCTTCAAGACCAAAATTTTAGCTTTCTTAAGGTTCCTCTTCTTCTTCCTTTCCAATTTCTCTTCTATGAGCTCAACTCACTCTTCCTCTCATTCTCTCTCTCTACGTGGGTCTGTGAGTATGTGAAAAAAGATGACTAAGGCAACCAAGCACTCTCTCTCTCTCTTAGTCTGTATTTATGAGATGAGTAGAAATATAATTTACTATTTAGTTTTTCAATTAATTTGTTAAATTGAGGTTCCAATTAAATTAAATAAAAATAAATAAATAATTAAAAAAACAACACTCATTTCTATCCAAATAAATTAATCCTCTACGTTAAATAATCTCAATTATACTAAGTCACATCATCTCTCTACCATATTATTTCAAACTCAACCCATATTTCATAAAAAGTCAAAAAATACACTTATTTATAACATCCCAAATAACCTACTTTTATCTTTTTATAATTATTTAATTTATATCATTTTATTACAACTATCTCTTTTCTTTTTTCTTTTTTTTTAATATAATAATTCCTCAAAATTCAAATATTGTTTATCCTCCCAAAAAGAAAAAAGAAAAAGAAAAAGAAAAGAAAAGTACAAACTTATCCCAAAAAGATGTAGGGGTATTAAAGGAATTTCAGCTCCATTTTTTTGTCTCCCCCCCCCCCCCAGGATGAGAGAGCCGTTGCGTGAGAGCGACGTGCTAACTTTCTGTAAAAGTATTAGGAAAAATTGCATTTAACCTTTCGGTGGAATTTTATTTTTTTTTAAAGATTTGCGGTGGAAATTATTTTAGATTAAAATTTGGTAATCAAAAAGTAAAAATTAAGGTTGTGTTTAATTGTGTTAAATTATAAGTTATTTTTAATTTATTTAACTTATTTTTACCTAATAAATTATAAATAAAAATTATATTAAATAGTCTAATACAAACCTCTAAATTAAAATAAAGTATAAGTTGTTTGTATAATCCTTTTATATGATTTTTTTTTTACTTGTAGTACAATTATTTTTTGTGACTACCTTATCTTTCTGTACAAGTAAAATTAAGAAAATTTGCATTTCAATGAATTTTTCGGTGGAAATTATTTAAAGTTAAGAATTGATAATCAGATAATAGAATTTAAAAGTATCTATTTCCCAATTTCTGGGAAATCATTTTTTTAGTTTGTTTAAACTATTTTTACCTAATAAATTATAGGGAAAATCGGTTTAAGGTCCCTATCCAACTTTTAGTAATGGATTAGGTCCACAATGTGTTCTTTTGTAGCCTAAGGTCCCTCAATGTTATTTTAGAGTGTAAAATACCTGTCTTACCCTTATTTATAATATACGGTGTTTTGAATTTGGCAGCTAAAGATCATATTGATATTTTGTGGGAGATTACGTGAGGATGAACTTGACGATTCAGATTTTTGTGGAGATTTTCTAGGGTTTTTGTAGGTGTTGAAATCATGTTCGTTGTTTGTAGGTGTTGAAATCCTGTACGAGTTGAAATCATGTTCGTTGTTTGTAGGTGTTGATCGATCGTGTAGGAGTTGAAATCTGGTTCATTGTGTTTGATTTGATTTCATGTGGAGTTGAATTAGATAAGTTTTCAATTTTTGATTTGATTTAATCGTGTAGGTGTTGAATTAGGTTTTTGTTTTTTGTTTTGATCAATGTGAGAGAGACGAACTCAGTGTAGTTGTTTTTGATTTTTTAAGTTAATTTTTCATTATCTGTTATTGATAAATTTTCAATAGAGTTGATTTTGATTTTTGGAGTTGCTTTTTCATTCTCTGTCAACATGCTTATGAGTTGCTTTTTGATGCTCTGTTTTTCTGCGTTTTTGTGCTCTGTTTTTTGTTCACTTTGCATTTTTTGTGTAATGCAGAGAAAATTACAGGTTTGTTACTATAGAATGAAAACATAAAATTGCAGAGAAAATTGCAGGTTTGTTACTATAAATTTGCAGGTTTGTAGTGCAGAGAAAATTACATTTTTTGTGTAGTGCAGAGAAAATTGCAGGTTTTTTGTTCATCGAGACTTTTGGTTTCTTTTTCAGGGTTTGTGGGGTAGTGCAGAGAAAATTGCAGGTTTGTTACTATAAAATTGCAGGTTTGTAGTGCAGAGAAAATTTCATTTTTTGTGTAGTGCATAGAAAATTGTAGGTTTTTTTGTTCACAAAGACTTTTGATTTCTTTTTCGGGGTTTTGTGGGGTAGTGCAGAGAAAATTGCAGGTTTGTTACTATAAAATTGCAGGTTTGTAGTGCAGAGAAAATTGCATTTTTTGTGTAGTGCAGAGAAAATTGTAGATTTTTTGTTCACAGAGACTTTTGGTTTCTTTTTCGGGGTTTGTGGAGTTGTGCTGCTTCTGCGCTTTGCCATTGCTATAGAATGAAAACATAAACATTAAATCCCAGAAAAAATTACAAGGTAGCAATGATTACACAACAGAGAAAATTACAAGGTAGCAACATAAACATGACCGAGAAAATTATACAACAGAGAAATTTGGAGGAAATAGAGCATTGAACAAAATAAATATGCCAGAGAAAATTAGACACAAGACCTAAACATAATGTGTCCAGAGAAAATTATAAATGCTGCCAGAGAAAATTAGACACACAAGTAAGAAAAGTAATTTGGCCAGAGAAAATTATAAAAGCCAGAGAAAATTAGACACACCAATAGAGTAGTAAGCCACAGATAATTTGCTTGAGAAAATAATGAAGAAACATAAACATGCCAGATAAAATTACACAATAGAGAAACACAAATGTAGCAAGCCAGAGAAATTTACAAAAACAAGAACACAAGAAGCTTCAATAAAAAGCCCCAAATGCACAGAAAGCAGTTCAATTTTGACAGTTGGAAGGAAAGCAACCCATTATCAGTTGGAAGCAAAGAAATTCTGGACTTCCAAAGAATTTCTCTGGATTCAACCCAGAGAAAATTCAAATTTCTCTGGTCCAGAATTTCTCTGGAACGATAAAACTCTAATTTGATCAATTTGTCTTTAGTTTTGCTGCTGCTGATTCAATCACAATTTCCTGCACAAACAAATTAATAGTTCTTCTATGAGTTTGTGATAGATTTTCTTTAAACTTAATGCTATAAATTTCTCTGGGTTGAATCCAGAGAAAATTCAAATTTCTTTGGATCACTTTAAGCCTTCCTCTACTGCTGCCTCTTCCTCAAGCTTCTTTTTCCAATATTATTCAAGTAGGGGTCCAAATATTGCTTTTCCAGAAACAACTCCAATTCTACTAAACCCAAAAAATCAAAAGATGTTATATTCAACACTCACAGAAATTTTGAACCTGAAGATGTTATATTCAACACTGGATATATATATGTGCTGACATTGTATATATATATGATATTTTTTGTGTAGTGCAGAGAAAATTGCAGGTTTTTTGTTCACAGAGACTTTTGGTTTCTTTTTCGGGGTTTGTCGGGTAGTGCAGAGAAAATTGCAGGTTTGTTACTATAAAATTGCAGGTTTGTAGTGCAGAGAAAAGTGTAGGGAAAATTACATTTTTTGTGTAGTGCAGAGAAAATTGTAGGTTTTTTGTTCACAGAGACTTTTGGTTTCTTTTTCGGGGTTTGTAGGGTAGTGCAGAGAAAATTGCAGGTTTGTTACTATAAATTTGCAGGTTTGTAGTGCAGAGAAAATTGCATTTTTTGTGTAGTGCAGAGAAAATTGCAGGTTTTTTGTTCACAGAGACTTTTGGTTTCTTTTTCGGGGTTTGTGGGGTAGTGCAGAGAAAATTGCAGGTTTGTTACTATAAATTGAAAATTACATTTTTTGTGTAGTAGAAAAATTGCGTGTTTTTGTTCACAAAGACTTTTGATTTCTTTTTTGTGGGGTAGTGCAGAGAAAATTGCAGGTTTGTTACTATAAAATTGCAGGTTTGTAGTGTAGAGAAAATTACATTTTTTGTATAATGCAGAGAAAATTACAGGTTTTTTTGTTCACAGAGACTTTTGGTTTCTTTTTCGGGGTTTGTGGGGTAGTGCAGAGAAAATTGCAGGTTTGTTACTATAAATTTGCAGGTTTGTAGTGCAGAGAAAATTACATTTTTTGTGTAGTGCAGAGAAAATTGCAGGTTTTTTGTTCACAAAGACTTTTGATTTCTTTTTCGGGGTTTGTGGGGTAGTGCAGAGAAAATTGCAGGTTTGTTACTATAAAATTGCAGGTTTGTAGTGTAGAGAAAATTACATTTTTTGTATAATGCAGAGAAAATTACAGGTTTTTTTGTTCACAGAGACTTTTGGTTTCTTTTTCGGGGTTTGTGGAGTTGTGCTGCTTCTGCGCTTTGCCATTTCTATAGAATGAAAACATAAACATTAAATCCCAGAGAAAATTACAAGGTAGCAATAATTACACAACAGAGAAAATTACAAGGTAGCAACATAAACATATTAATAGTTCTTCTATGAGTTTGTGATAGATTTTCTTTAAACTTAATGCTATGAATTTCTCTGGGTTGAATCCAGAGAAAATTCAAATTTCTCTGGATCACTTTAAGCCTTCCTCTACTGCTGCCTCTTCCTCAAGCTTCTTTTTCCAATATTCTTCAAGTAGGGGTCCAAATATTGCTTTTCCAGAAACAACTCCAATTCTACTAAACCCAAAAAATCAAAAGACGTTATATTCAACACTTAGAGAAATTTTGAACCTGAAGATGTTATATTTAACACTGGATATATATATATGTACTGACATTGTATATATATATATATGTATGTATCATATATATATATGTTTGCAACCATAGATAAGATAACTAACAGTGACTGTTTGATTATGGTTGCAAATGGTCTTAATTGATTAATTATCATATATATACTAGTCAAGACAGTAAGCAACATATTGTATATATATATGTATGTATCATATATATATACATCTATCAACTCCACTCTACTCTGTTTGTTTACCCAGCAGTGATGAAGACGCAACTAGATGACGACGAACAGTGAATATGAGTCAAAGAAATTTGATTTGAATCAATGGAGACCAATTCTCTAAGTGGTTGTTGATGATGAAACCCTAATGTCAATTGTGAAGTTGATATTGAAACCCTAATGTGAGTTGTGGAACTTGGTGTCAGAGAAGTTCGATCGGAAGAAATGGAGAGAGTTTTCTCAGTCGTTTGAGTTGAAGGGTATTTTGGTCAAAGAAATTGATAAAATGCGAGGATATTTTGGTTAGGGACTTGAGACAGTATTACATTTTTTAATATCCTTTATTCAGAAAATTGTTATTATTAGGGAGCTTAAAAAAAAACCCCTAAATTATAAGCATAAATTACATCAAATAGTCTAACAAAAACTCTCAAATTATCTAACAAAAACTCTCAAATTAAAATACAGGAGAATTCTATACACACCTCATACCATAGGCACCTTTAATTACATTATTTTATAATCACTTTTCTTTTTTAATAATAATATTATTTTGAAATATTTAATTATAATTTTTTTTGTATTTGATCATGACTTTTTCTTATTTATTTCTAATTCAAAAAGTATAAAGTTATATAAATTTTTTTATAAGTATAAAATACATATAATACACATATTTTTAAAAGAAAATGTATCATAATCTTTTCCTAGAATACGTTATTTATATGGTCTCCATCTAACGCCCCTTTGTATCAATTTTATTTTTTATTTATAGTATAATTATTTTGTGATTATAAGTTTTTTTAAAAAGTGAATTAAAAATCACTTTTTAATTTTTAATTAATTTTAAATCATATATTTTTCATATTTTTTAAAATAATTTCAAAAAAATTAACTTTTAATTACCTTCTAAAATCTGGTCGAATCGTAATATTTATTAATTTTTAAAATATTTTTATCTAAAAAGTAAAAAAATATTAAAAATTAAAAAATATTCAAAAAAAAAAAAAAAAAAAAAAAAAAAAAAAAAAAAAAAAAAAAAAAAAAACTAAAAACTCAAACCAAACACAGTGAATAATTTCCCCGTAAAATCACGCATTACACCAAGCACATTTCAATTTTCAAACACTCCTCTCTCTCTCTCTAAATTGGGCATATACGTACAGATTCTATATATATCGATCAAAATTTGCAATTTGGCATCGTTTTTCTCCATTGTCATAGGAAGGAGTTTTCAATTCGATGATGACTATGGGAGTGGATTCGTCGGAGGCCGGTAGGGTGGCCGGAGTTGCAATGGAGTTTCCGGCGACCGACGATACGGCGTCGCCGCCGCGGATTCCCCGGAGGCTCCAGAGGAGGCTATCAGAGAGCAAGACGTCTTCTCCGTCCACCGTCGAAGAAATCGAAGCCAAGCTTAGAGACGCTGATCTTCGTAGACAGGTCTTTTTTCTCTCTCAGTTTCTTCATATTTATTTTGTTAATTTCATCTAATAATTGGTGAATTTTGTCCTCTGCGTGTTTGTGATTCTAGGGCGAGGAATAAAACTTTTAATTTGAGTCTTGTTTCTTGTTGTTTATCTTGATTCTTGGTGGAATTGGTTTCTAATTCAAGAATAATTGAACTCAACTAAACTAAGCAACCTAGCTGTGTTTGGTTCAGTTTAGTTGAGTGTACTAAATTATGGAAACTGTGAATTTTTCTTCTTCTTTTTTTTTTTAAATTAATTTTTTTTTTCTGGCTTGAATTTTGAAAATTTCTAGCCAGGATTATAAAAAATGGAGTCTTTTATTTTTAATTTTTGAATTTTTTGGCTGATTTGGTTTCTATTAAGGAAATAATGGAACTCAACTAAACTGAGCAGCTTGGTTGTGTTAGGTTCAGTTTACTTGAGACTTGGGAGTACTAACTTGTGATGATCACATCAGAATTTCTTATATTTATTTTCTTTGTCAATTTCCCATGAACCAAACAAATTGTTTGTCACTATTCCTTTTAAATTACTACTAATCTATTTGAATAAATTTTTCCTTTGTGCTGAAGGGTTTCTTTTGGATTAGGTGGTTCTTTTGTTTGAATTTTGTTCTGCACTTTTCCTTTGGTGCTCTTTTTTCACATGGAATTCTCTCTCTCTCTCTCTCTCTCTCTCTCTCTTCAGAAGACACATAAGCACACAACAACTTTTTGTTGAAAATTTTGTCCCAAAAATTTATTCCATTTTTTTAAAATTTATTTGTTTCTGGGGGAGTGGGTGTTGTTTGGAGATTTACAAGGGAGTCTCTTGTTGTTCAGTGGCCAAGGATTGTAATCTTACATTCATTTTATGAAAACTATAATTATATTAAATTTATTTGTCATTGCTTTACTTTTTCTGTGGTTGTAGTTCATCTGGTCATGTATATTTTTGGTAATTTTGGTCTAGTTGGTGTGGTGTCATATTTGTTTGTAAATTGGGTTTCAAAATTTTCCCCCTGTATTCAATTCATCCATATTTGTTAGTCTGTGCCCATTATGCATTAGGCAATCAATCCAACAAATTGTATTTTTTTGTTCTTCATGATTCTTGTGTTGTCATTTAGTTTTGCCTTTTAATGCCATAAACCTATTGGACTTCGACATAACCCTTTTATTTTCTTTTCATGCATTTGAGGGGGAGGGGATGTGTGACCCTTTCTTTTTTTATATCTCTTATTGAATGCAGAAATTCTATGAGGAATTGTCAAATAAGGCTCGTCCAAAGCCAAGACATTCTTCTTCTCATGAAGACGACCTTGCTCAGCGCCTTGAGGCAAAGCTCCAAGCTGCTGAGCAAAAAAGGTAATCTTTATTGCATCATTTGGTCCTTAAGTATAAGATTGAGTAATTATCAGCCAAATTCTGTTAATTTGTTATGCTAAAAATTAACTAATTGTCTAATTATTTATTGTTGTAATGTAATATAAGCTCTTGGTTAGTATCTTGATATGCATTGTTTTGAAACAAATAATTTAGCCTTTTTTTCTTTTCTAATGAAAAACTGAGCTGTTTATTGGTTTGGTTTCAAAAGGTTAACCATGTGACAACCATTATCATGGTGTGGGCCCTCTCCCAAATATTCATTCTTTCAATTAAACAATTCTATTTGTGAAATTACTTTTTTTGTGACGGTCATATTTTTTGTTGGGTTTGTGGCTTAATTTTTCCCCTCTACTACCATAGGCATTTTTTTGACCGTCTTTTTTTATGTTAAGTCCTACAACATGCCATTTCTTACTCCTTTCCTGCTAGGTCTACTCTTTTTCATTGTAAAGTTGTTTAGAAAATATATGTTAGTTTGTTGCACAACAATTTACTCCACGAACTTGATTTTACTTTTTACTTTTTAAATTTGGTCATGAAGACCCCCCCAGTTGCTTTTGTTGGGTGATACTACTCGCATGACCATGACAACTGCTTTTGTGCCTTAACCATTGCATTTTAAATTGCCAAAATAATATAACATTCAAAATCTCATCTTGTGTATCGAGTATCAACAATTAATTTTCAAATTTTTTATGACTAGATGACAAGAGTTTAAGGGGTTCATGTAAATTTGCAAAAATGAAAATGATTTTCTTGATTCATCTATTCTCACTATAGTTTATGCTTTTTAGTTCCTTTCCTTAATGGTGTCTGTCTGGCATCATGGTATGTCTTTTGACTTTCTTTTCCAATATTTCACGAGATGTCCGTCTTTAGGCTTTCTTAACTCTTAACTACCCACTCTTGAAGAAATATTTCGTATAAACTAGCTCAACTTTTCAGCTCACACCCTCCATTTGGGTTGGCTATGGAAATAAGAGAGTAGGCATAACATTGATTTCTCTAGTGTGCAGCCATAGGAGATGGTACTGCTCGATATAGGGGTGATTGTGCTGCTTCTCTCCCTTCTTTGTACCCTAACTTGTAAGCTAGGATTCTTTGATGTTGCTGCATTATTGCATAGTGTTTTATCTGGTGATTGAGTTCCTCTTGGCCTTTTGTCTGCTCATCAAGCATTTCATTCCATGAAAAGGTTTTCAAAAGCTCTGCATGGTTGCCTTCTTATCCTTGAGAATGCAAAAGCTAATTGAAGAGCTTTATTCTCTCTGCAAGCACAACTTTGAATGAAGATCAGAATGAATCATATTTTCGTAGGTATGCATAACTGACATGCAGGAACTTATACCGTGTTTGGTTGGACAAACAGGTTGAGCATTCTGGCAAAGTCTCAGATGCGCCTTTCTAAGTTGGATGAGTTGCGTCAAGCTGCTAAAACTGGGTTAGAAATGCGTTTTAAGAAGGAATGTGCAGAGCTAGGTACAAAAGTGGAGTCACGGGTTCAGCAGGCAGAGGCAAATAGAATGCTTATTCTCAAGGCTCGCAGGCAACAGAGGGCCACGATAAAGGAGAGGGCATCTCAATCATTATTACGAAGGATGGCTCGAGAAAACAAGTATAAGGAGTGTGTGCGTGCTGCAATTTTGCAAAAGCGTGCAGCTGCTGAGAAGAAGCGATTAGGATTGCTGGAGAAGAAGAGGGCACGTGCTAGGATGCTGCAAGCACGAAAGGTTGCCAAGGCTGTATCTCACCAGCGAGAGATTGAAAGGAGAAAAATGAAAGACAAGTTGGAAGACAGACTGCAAAGGGTATGCACACAATCTCACATCAATTGACATCTTTCACCGAATTTATCACAATGTTGTTACCTGGTGTTCACATTTTATGGTGCTTGCCATGTTTCTTACTCGTGGAATTTGATATTAAATAGGCAAAGAGAAAGAGAGCAGAATATTTAAGTCAGAGAGGAAGGCTGCCCAACTCTGATCGTGTTAATTGGAATAAGATGCACAAGGTGGCCGAACTCCTCCCCCAAAAGTTAGCAAGGTACATGTTCTGTAAAACATCATCAACTTTCAATATGGGAAAGTTAATATTTTTGAGTATTTTCTGGCGTCTTTCTATTAGTTGTTATGGTTTACTTTTCTAAAGGCATTCCTACCTGGATCAAGTTGGCCAGTGGTTGCAAATAAGCCGAAAACTTGGAAAATTTTGTCAAACACCCCGACTTTTCTAAGTACAACTACTTAAACGCAGAATTTCAAAATTTAAGCTAAATAAGCTACAAATAAGTTTTTTCAAACAGGCCCTAAAGTTGTCTCTAGGTCCCTAGACCTATCTTGTATGTTGTTATTATCTTGAGGGAGCCGTTTATTTATTTTTATTTTTATTTTTATTGTTATTGGAGTTAAATAATGTTTGTATTTCAGTGTGAATGACAAATAACAACACAGCAGCAGGCTTAAAACGGATAATGGTTGAAATCAATTTCGTAGGCCAATTTGATTTTCGAAACATTCTCACATGCTTTTCTTTTGGATTTTAATTTGATACATAGTTAAAGATTTTCAGTTTTTTGGGATTTTAATTGGACACAGTTTTACTTATGATTATTGTGCTTTGTAGGTGCTGGAGACAGTTCCTTAAGCTGAACAAAACTACCTTGGATTTGGCAAAAGCTTATAATGCTTTAAACATTAATGACAAATGTGTGAAATCGATGCCATTTGAGAAGCTTGCACTTCTGATTGAATCACCGGCTACCCTTCAGACTGTAAAAGCTTTACTTGACCGTCTTGAGAACCGATATAAACTGTCAAAGCCTGTTTTCGTTACCTCTAATTCTTCCAGTTGGGGTGACATTGATCATCTTCTTAATCGAGTTGCTTCCCCAAACAAGAAGGGTACACCCACGAAATCTACCCATGGCAAAGATGTCAAGAGACGAGGGTCCATTGGAGAAGCTTCCAAGAGGAGTCCTGTGAAATTATCTAGATACCAAGTGAGAATTGTGTTATGCGCTTACATGATACTGGGCCATCCGGTTGCAGTTTTCAGTGATCAAGGAGAACGTGAAATTGATCTGGCTAAGTCTGCTGAAAAGTTTGTTCAGGAGTTTGAGTTGTTAATGAAGATAATACTAGATGGGCCCATACAGAGTTCAAATGAAGAGTCTGACCATGCACTGGCTAGACCTTGGACCTTCAGGTCTCAGCTTGCAGCTTTTGATGCTGCATGGTGCTCGTACTTAAACAGCTTTGTTATGTGGAAGGTTAATGATGCCGAGTCCTTGGAGGAGGATTTGGTGAGAGCTGCCTGTCAGCTTGAGCTCTCTATGATTCAGACTTGCAAGATGACTCCTGATGGAGACAGTGGTGCTGTTACTCATGACATGAAAGCTATTCAGAAACAGGTATTATTTTTAAGCTTTAAAGTAATCTTTTCAAGCAAAAGCATCATCCCCATAAATAAAATTACATTGAAAAAAAAATTTAGGTACTTGTGAAAGTTTGTGTTATGATTATTATTCTGTCAAGTTGGCACTCTAAGCCAGCTACTTCCTAACGAGCTACGCACCTTCTTATACTTCCAGCCAAGTGAGGTAACACAGTTGCTGCTGTTGAGAAAAAGTCATGACACAGCATTTTCTCACTCTTTCTTCTGTCTCTGAATGCAACATCCTTTCCCACATCTGTTAGGTAAGGAAGTTCACAGGCTATACTAGCGAGTTCACATCCCTTCCTAGTAACATGTTTTAAATTCATAGAAGTCTAGCCCAAAGTGGACAATATCATTAATCACATGAAATTTTCCCCAACCCCCTGTATGGAATGTATGCAATTTGCATCGGTATGAGTTTGAAATGAGGTGCATTTTATTTATTTTTTATTTACTTTTTGTCTGATGAGGGCTGTAGAATATGGTATTTTAAGTCCATCACCCTGCGTTGGCCGCTAGGTTGGGGTGCTGGGAGAGGTAGACTGGATACATACATTACAGACCGTATCTGCACAAAGGGGCTTTCAAAATTGAACCCATGTTCTCACGATTCTCACACTTGGCAGCCTAAGCTTTTACCATTTGCACCAACCAGTGTAAATATTTATGTTCTCTCGACAGATGTGAGACTGATGGTCAATTGAGTTGATGCAGGTCACAGAAGATCAGAAACTTTTGAGGGAGAGAGTGCATCATCTCAGTGGTGATGCTGGGATTGAACGTATGGAACTTGCTCTTTCTGACACAAGAATGAATCACTTTCATGCAAAGGAAAGCGGAAGTCCAGTAGGGTCCCCAGTCATGGATGTTCTATCTCCAAGCCCATTTAGTTCCCCAGCTCACCCCTCTGTTGCTAATTCAGATCAAAGAGGTAATATGATTGAGGGTAATCAGAGGGCAAGCCCAGTGGTTCGCTCTTTATTTAGAGATGCCTCTCTTCCTCCCAAAGAAGTTGGTTCATCTGCTTCTAGCAGCAATTCAGGCAGTCAGTTCCAAAATTCTGGTGAGAAGTCAGCGATGGAGAATGAATTGATTGTGAATGAAGTTCTTCATGAACAGCATCAGACATTTGCAGGTAGTTTGAATGTCACTGCTGAAGACCAAAGCAGCATGAAGGTTAGTGCATTGTCTGGATTATAAATTTCCAATAAATCATCTTTAAATAAATGATTTTTACCGTGTAAAACTGGGAACCAATAGGCATACAAATTCTCTGTTGAAACTGGTGTTGTACAGCCAACAAAAGCTTTTAGTCTGGTGAGTAAGTGGAAAATTTTCATATTGGCTTGATTCTAACTTCTTTATCATGCCAGTCAAAGGTAAAAGAGACAATGGAGAAGGCTTTCTGGGATGGCATCACAGATACTATGAAACAGGATGAGCCTAGATATGACCGAGTTGTTGAACTAATGAGGGAGGTGAGGGATGAAATCTGTGATATGGCTCCGCAGAGCTGGAAAGGAGAGATTTTTGAAGCTATTGATCTGGACGTTCTCTCTCAGGTAGCATGTTCAATTGCTTTTTTCATTATCTCTTCCAAGATTTATTTTTACTGTTTTTGGTGTACATGAAATATACAATTTGTTTTTCTTTTTCTTTCCTCAGGTGCTGAATTCAGGCAAGCTAGACATGGATTATCTCGGAAACATTCTGGAATTTGCATTGAACACTTTGCAAAAGCTTTCTGCTTCAGCTAATGAGGGTGAGCTGAAGGTTGTTCACCAGAAATTGCTGAAAGAACTAGTTGAGATATGTCAGGCCGGAGATGGGTCAAACCATTCATATGTCATTGCATTGATCAAGGGCCTGCGCTTTGTCCTGGAGCAGACACAGGTATTTGTCTATGATTTTTTTTTTTCTGCTCTTGAGTTTCACTCTGTCGCATACCCAAAGTTAATGCCTACTACTACTATTTCGTACAAACAACTTCTCTAGGGAGGTGTGGCATGATGTTTAAGACATTACGAAATTAATTTTCGAGTGGACTAATGTGCAGGGACCGGTCACAGTCGAGACGGGAACACATTGCGTTTTTTTTTTTCTTCTGTACATGGAAAAAATTGTTATTGTTATGGGAATAAAAACAATAGTGAGTTGCTTGAACCAAATGGCTTTCTAATAAGCAGTATTAAAGAGCATGTTGCATTGCGATGCATGCAGAGGAATGAACATACACACCCATGTATGGGTATTTATGCATAATATTGTGGCTTGTGCATGTGAGAGAGCTGAGCTGGACACTTTTATTTTTTTCCGTGACAGGCACTCAAGCAAGAAATCAGCAAAGCACGTATAAAAATTATGGAACCACTTCTAAGGGGGCCTGCCGGTTTGGATTACCTGAAAAATGCTTTTGCCAACCGTTATGGACCTCCCTCTGATGCCTCGACTGCTCTACCTTTGACAATGAGATGGCTTTCATCAGTGTGGGATAGCATAGATCGGGAATGGCTTGAACACACAAATGCACTCTCGGAGTTAACAAGGAGCCAAGAAAGTTCGTCTCAGAGGCTTCTTCCCTCCACCACACTCAGAACCGGAGGAAGCATATTCAGAATGAGTGGTGCCAGCAATATTGCTTCAAATGCAACAGGTTTAAAATGTTTAAAACTCACACAGGAAATGTTATCTAACATCCTTAGAAAATGAAATACGAATTATTGTTAAATGCGAAGCACTTCTAACACCTGCCACTTGTTCTTCTGGTATAGGATCGGATAATAAACATCCAGAATGCAAGGGAGAAAAGGTTGATTTGTTAGTGAGGCTTGGGTTGTTGAAGTTAGCAAATGAGGTATCTAGTCTTACACAAGAAGCTTTGCCTGAAACTCTGAAGCTCAACCTTGCTAGGCTAATGGCTGTTCAGGCCCAACTTCAAAAGATCATTGTGATTTCCATGAGGTAAGTTATCTGTCTGCCTCTCATCAGTAGATGAGTCTTATTTTATGAGTAAAGAGATGCTTGCTCCTCGGTGACACATTTGTCTCTTTAAATTTCAGTTCCTTTCGGTAACAAAGTATATTTTATTGATTTTACTTCTTGTGCACTTTTGCATTCCAGTAAGACTTGGATTCAAGCGGAACTAGAATTAGTTTTTACCCAGTGGATGGGTCTCATGAACGAGCCAATTTTTTACTCTGGTTGTTCTACAATTGTCTGAGTGATGCATCCTTTCTGATTTGTTGAATCTGTACAGTATTCTAGTTCTGCGGCAAAGTCTTCTCAGTGAACAAATGGTATGCAACTCAGCAGACATGGAAATCATAGTGTCGAGCTGCGTTAAACAGCTTTCCGACCTTCTGGACTCTGTTGAGGATGCAGGTATCAAAGAAATCATCGAAATACTTGGAACATTTGCAGAAGGTGACGACTCTAGTGATTCCACAAAGCTTCAATCACGGAAGAATGTTATGGCAAGGCTGTTAACAAAAAGCTTGGAAGCTGACGACCCAATTTTCATTCGGGTGTCCCGTGCAGTTTATTTGGCTGCAAGAGGAATCATGCTCGGGGGAAGTGGGACTCACGGAAGAGAATTGGCAGAAATAGCACTCCGCCAGGTAGGGGCAGCCGTGCTACTCGATAGAGTTGTGGAAGCTGCAACAGTGTTGTTGGTAGCATCTACCGTGTCGTGTGGTGTTCATGGTCCATGGTATGCACAGTTGATTGAGAAGATGTGATGGTATGCACATTTGATTATAATCCTAATATTTCTAGATCCTCTTTGTACACATAACTAGTACTGATTATGATCTTCTGTATGAATTGAACAGGCACATGTGTCTGTCTATATATGAAAAACTGTTATTGGTGGTTGTACTGTACTGTTATTGCATATGCGTAGACTATTGAGTATGAAATAAAATGCAAATAGTATTTTAAACTGATTGAAGGTAATAAACGCATTTGTACTTTCTGTTGCAGCTGGGAAAGAATGACTTATTATGGGGCTCTATTTGGTGTTTTGAGGATGTTCGATGATTGAAGGTCCGAACATTTTGAGACGGCCAGACAAATATATATATATATTTTTTATATAATTTTTTTATTTTATTGTTGATGATAAGGAGCCCTTCAATGCTCTAGATTTGTGATTGGTCGTTGTAGATTATAAATGACGAAGTAAGATTACAAGCGATGTTCCAACCTAATTTTTAGCTGCGAAATTATTCGATTGAGACTACTGCTGGAAGAAAATATTTTTCAATCTGATGCAGGAATATACTAATTTATTATTGATGACGACCCCTCCTACCCTCACTTGCCCTGTCCCAACCCATCCCGCCACGCCACCCTTAGCCTGCAGCTGCTTCCCGCCTTCATTTGCCCCTCCATTCACCTTACATGCACCACCCCAACCCTCTCCACCCTTCAGCAGCCTCACCTTTAATTTTGTGTTTGTGTGTGTGTGTGTGTGTGTGTGTGAGAGAGAGAGAAGAGAGGAGACAGTATCTAGGTGAGGAAGGGTCTCAGGTTGCCAGAATGTGAAAAGTAAAGGGAGGAGTTGGGTGATGGTGTGGAATGATGATGGGGGTTGCCAAAGGTGGGTAGTGACGGAGGAGGGTGGAGATGCTTGTAAGAGGGGTGTCTGGAGGTGGGGTTGGTCATAGCCTAGGAGGAGATAGGATGGTGAAAGAAGGGGAGGAATTGGGTGGTCGCCTGGAAGGTGGGGGGTTACTAGAGGTAGGGGAGTGGTGGAGGAGGGTGGAGACGCTTGGAAGAGGGTTGCTGGAGGTGGGGCTGGTTATAGCCTAGGACAGAGGACTACCGGAGGAAGGGACGGTAGGTAAGGGGTGCAAAGAAAGGGTTCACTTGGAAGAGGGGTTCCCGAAGGTGAAGGTGAAGGTGGGGTTGGTTGTACCCTTGCTTTCGACTTCCCCAAACCAAACTAATGTGACACCTAATTCAACCTCAAATTTGCATGGACATGATCATTCCAGTTACAAAGAGATTGTTTCATCACATTCTATCTCCAAGAAAAGAATCACCCATTGTGCGTACCGGATTTCACACTAGATGAAAGTGGATCTGGGCTCCGCACTCAGTTGGACCATCTAGGGACTGAGGTTCCTGCCATAAGAAGCACCGTTAAAGCTGCTCGGCCGGGGTTGGCCGAATAACCCCTCCGGTATGGGAATTAGCGATTGGAGAAGAGATGTGTATGGGGTTCAATTCGTAAGTGTGGTTTTGCTTGGGATAGTTCAGTTCAGTTACCTTCAATGTGAAGTTCATGTAGTATATATAGGGTTCCTTGCTTGCTTCTCAAGATGGTTTCATGGAGCTTAGGTGCTGCCAAGTGCCCTTTTAGCATTGCTCTAGGTGGGGGACCACCTGGTAGTTGTCATTGAATGCATATATTCATTGTAGTCATGCTGATAACAAACCACATTCCTTTGGTTCAACTACTTCCGTGATTCTTGGTGTAGGGGACCAGCTGAGGTGGCAATTTGTGCATGCTCATACTCATAACATCCACGTTTCTCTGTGTGGCTCCCTCGGCTCGGTATTTGTACCCCAATTTGGCCCCAAACCAGGCTTCTGTTGGGATGGACTGGTTTATTCGGACATCTTCGTGTGAGCTCGGCCCACTTTTAGTTCGGCCCATAGTTTCGATCTTGCAGCTCGGCCCAGCCCAGCATCGTGGCTGGGCTAGCCTTTCCACTGCGGGTTGAGCCCAACTGCTTGAGGACTTGGGTTGGCAGTTTGATCACGAAATTGGGCTCAATTGGCTTGTCCATATGTTCAACTAACCCACTTGGATTTGGGCTTTAGTGGATTGGGCCGGCCCCAGGCTTGGATCCGACCCGTTTCATATTCAGCCCCTTCATTTGCCCCCTAGCTCGCACTAAGGTTCCCCTTGGGGGGAGTTATCGTTCTGCTCTCCAAGCGTCGCGTCGCGTCGTTTTGGTTCTCTCCCAGTTCGGCCTTGGTGACGGTTCAATCCTGACATACAATTCCTGCATGCGTCCTTTCATGTAACACATCGCGACGTGTGATAGGTGTGCAGAGATAGTGCGTCGATTCCATACCGAGGGTCGTGTTTCGTGTACCTGCGCGCCGGCTAGTGCAATAAATGCTCTGGCTGTCAATTCAAATCCTCTTATCTACTCTTTCATTCCTCTAGGGAGTTTCAAAGAAAGGAGAAGAACCCTTCCCATTCTTCTGAACTAGTCTTGTTGGTACTCTGCTCAGATTTTTTTTTTGCTGCCGATCTTGCTACTGCTGCTCTCATCTCTGTAAGTTCTCTTGTGATCCTTCTTCTCTTGTCCTTTTCTGTTTCAATCATCTCGTCTAGCCCTTGCGTCGCTGTCCACATTCTGTTACCTGAGTCCTTCCCCTGTCCCATTAGGTTTGTTGAATGGGGAAGTTCCGTTCACTAGTTGATACCCCCGATGCCATGGCCATGTTCCGCCTTGATTATAATATTCCCAATGATGTTACCCTTTCGCTGGCAAAGGTTGACGCCAAGCGTATGGGGACTAGGAGTACCGTTGCCTTTCCAATTGCGGCCATTGTCGAAGGAGGGGTTCGGTTTCCCCTCGACCCCTTGGTGCGCCGGTTTCTGCATCAGGTCCAGTTAAGCCCAATGCAAGTGTCTGTGAACCTGTTCCGTGACGTCTGCGGTGTCTCTGCCCTCAATAGGCAGTTTGGGTTTGAACCTTGACATATGGGATATTTTAGGTTGTTACACTCTTTCACACAACAAAGACCACAACACGTACTATCTGCGTGTTCGTTCAGTCGACTGTCATCTGGTGACTGGGTTGCCCGATTCGAATAAACACAACGATGATTTTCTGCAAGTTGGTGGCAATTGGGAGTTTCCCGCCGGGACCGAATTCCAGTCTGAACGGATGCCTCAAAAGGACAGCTACCCAGGTTCAGGTCCTTCCCTCTAGTGTCTTATGTATTTCTTGCCTTTGTTTTGGATGTTGTTTTAATATGGTACTTCTTTTCTTTGCAGAGGCCTCTCGTTTTCAACGCAGGCCGAACCGGGAAAACGCTGAAGCCATAAAAGCTGCTCTGAGGTACAAAAAGAGATCTGCACCCGAATTGTTGGATTACCAGTCGACCTACCGCTTTACCATTCCAAAGAAGGCAAGGCTAGCTGCGTCCCTATTGGATTCAGATACTGAGACAGACACATCCCTCACTCCTCTGGTTACGAGTCGTCGTCGGAGCCAGGGTGCATTATTTGAGAGAACGCCCTCTCCTGTCCCTAGTTTCACAGGAGGCGGGTTTGTGGCGAAGAGAAAGGTGTTGGTGGATTTGGAGGTTGAGGCTTTTGGTGCCTCTGATGTTTTTGAGACCCCTCTGGAGAAGACTGAGGCGAAGAGCCTTATGGAAGTGAAAAT
Source organism: Camellia lanceoleosa (assembly GCA_025200525.1). Classification (NCBI taxonomy): domain Eukaryota; kingdom Viridiplantae; phylum Streptophyta; class Magnoliopsida; order Ericales; family Theaceae; genus Camellia; species Camellia lanceoleosa. The sequence continues at coordinate 5,523,079 of CM045770.1, read as the reverse complement.
GGAGGTGGGAGCTTCTGGGACCCCTACGATTGCTGCCGAGCCCTCAGCTTCGGTTGCTGCGAGAGCAAAAAAGAAAAGAAGAGAGGCTGGCAAAGCAGTGGTGGGGGAAGCTTCTGAGGGTCCTGCTGAGGATGAGGCATTTGAGAAATGGGAGCCGCCAATGTCGCATCAAGGCAGGCCAATTTCTACTTCTGATTCTGTTGTTGCCTCGCAAGATTTCGCTTTTGATTTGACCAGGTTTCTGTTGATGTCGGTTGACATGGCCGACCATAATGGGCCCCGCGATATTCTCATTCTGAAGGGAACCCTTCAGATGATGACTGCTGTAAGTATTTTCCTGTTCTGCTTGTTTTTGGTGTTATGCTGTCGCTTCCTTCTTTTTTAATACTTTGATGTTCTTTGTAGTGTATTCAGAGGATGCATTTGTCTATTACTCGTGCTGAAGAACTAGAAAAGGCCGTGTTGGAGGCCGCAATGAACGCTGAGAGACTGACAGTAAGTCTGGAGACAGAGAAAGAAGGTCGCCGAACTGCAGAGAGGGAAACATTTCGTTTGAACAAGATTGTTGCTTCAGCTGAAAAGTCGAAGGGGGTTGCTATTGGGACACAGGCTCAACTTGAGGGAAAAGTGGCCGAGCTGGAGGCTGTTGTTGAGGTGATGGCTGCCGAGCGCTCTGCGCTAGAAGCCAAGCATTGGCAACAAGGTTGGGATGAGGTTGGGGCTGTCTACAAGGAGGAGGTGCTAGTGTTGCGCGACAAGCTCTTTCTAAAGGGTTGGACGAGTGCTTTAGTTGCTGCGCTGGTTCCCGAAGGCTCTCCCTTGTTTCAGGATGTCCCAGTTCCCTCCAGATCCTTGGGTTCTAAGACTGTCTCCACCTTTGCTGCTCTTCCGTCTGAAGTTTTCCCACAAGTTGAATCTGCAAACAAGACCCGTGGCGATAATCCGCCATCGAAACGGTGAATGTTGAAGGGGTTGAAACCCTGGAGACTGAAGCCGCGGGAGATGTGGTTAAGGGAGCCTCTACTTCTCAGAAAGTTGGAGCTGCCTCTACTTTTCCTCCCTCAGACGGCTTGAACGCGATTGTGGACACTGCTCCTGAGGTCCCCTCTGTTACTGAAAGTTGAAGTTTTCCTTGGAAAGACTTGAAGTTTTTGTTTTTTTGTTTGTTCTGATGTACTGTGGCTCGGTCCCCTTGACGAGTTTTCTTTCTATGCTGGTCCAGACAATTTTCCTTTTTTCTTCGTTGCTGGTTATGAGGCCATCTGTGCCTTTTGTTGAATGATGGGATTTTCTCTTTGAATTTGCAATTTGATGCTGCTTGCCTTCTATATCTAAATGTTTTCTATACTGCTTGCCTGGGTCGAAACCTTTGTTGGGACCTCGAAATTTGAACATATGCTCGATGCAGTTACATCGCTTGAAATAGATGCTGTCTTCTAATTACATGTCTTGCGGCCCCCTACTGCTTATTGGGACCTCGGGGCCGAATAGATGCTCGGTCTGGCTAACGAATATATTACATGGTTGTGCTTGACTTCGTAATGAAAGGGAGAGGGTCTTACTTAGGTCCAGGTTGGTTTGAAAAAACAATTGTTTGCCTCCACCTGGAGCTAAGTAAGATTGGTACTGAAGATTGTGCTCTTTAGGTAGAGCTGCTTAAGTCTGTTGCAACTTTGATAGCATAAGTGCGTTGGAATGAGATAGAGGTATAAAGAGGTGTTTTACTCAGGTCCAGGTTGGTTTGAAGAAAACACAATTGTTTGCCCTCAGCTGGAGTTGAGTAAGACTCATGTTGGAAGTTTGCCCCTGACAGAGTTTAGCCAAGTTTGTTCCAACTCTGTTTGTTCGCATCGGTGCTGAAGTGTTGACGTGTTGATACTTAAGAAATTCTGTGGATTCGGAGATGTTTACTTAAGATATGTTAGTGTGGTTTCCACCAAGCAATTCTATTTGGCTAACATCCAATTTAGTTGCCAAACATAATTCCACCAAGCAATACGACTTCGCATGTTTGAGTGCTAACCAAATTTAAATTCTGTCTAGTCGTTCTGAAACTAAGTCCATTTGGATTAAGACCAAAGTTATTTCCGTTTGATAAACATCAAAGCTAATTTCCGTTTGCTAAGGACCAAAGCTGATAAACATCAAAGCTAATTCCGTTTGGTAAGAACCAAAGCTAATTCCGTTTGATAAACATCAAAGCTAATTACAAGAATTTGATAAATTTGAGAGAAGTAGGGAAGCATTTGCATTGGTCAACAGACAATTGCCTTTACATTCGGATAGAAAAGTTGGGGAATAATTCTATTGATAGTATTTCTTGAGGTTTGTTACATTCCAGAGCCGAGGTATAGCTCTGCCTTTCAGATCCTCTAGGTAGTAAGCTCCATTTCCAACAACAACTGTGACTTTGTACGGACCCTCCCAGTTAGGCCCAAGTTTGCCCTCGCCAGGTACCCTTTTATGATCCATAACTTTCCTCAAAACTAGTTCACTAGGTATAAATTGCCTTGGGAAAACTTTCTGGTTGAAACTCTTGATGAGCTGCTGCTGATACGCTACAAGTCTGATCAGCGCTGCTTCTCTTCGGCCTTCTGCCATATCCAGTGCTTGGACGATAGCTTCCTCATTACTGGTGCTTTCAAATAATTCTGACCGAAGGGTTGGGGAGACCTACTTCGAGTGGGATGATGGCCTCCATTCCATAAGTTAGGGAGTAAGGTGTTTCCCCCGTTGAACGTCGTGCTGTGGTTCGGTAGGCCCATAATACGTGGGGTAACTTTTCAACCCATTTGCCTTTTGCATGTTCAAGCTGTTTCTTTACTCCGTTGATGATGGTTTTGTTTGACGCTTGTGCCTGTCCATTACTTTGTGGCTATCCTGGAGAAGAGTTCCTATACTTGATCCTGAGGTCGGCACAAAACTTTCTGAAGATCTTACCATCGAACTGTGTTCCATTATCCGCAATCAGTATCTGCGGGATGCCGAAACGCACCACCGCGTTTCTCATGACGAACCGCTTTGTATCTGCTTCTTTGATACTTGCCAGCGCCTTAACTTCAACCCACTTAGTGAAATAGTCAGTTGCAGCAATGAAGAACTGCCTGTTCCCAGTGCCTCGTGCCAACGGCCCGACAATATCCAGACCCCATTGGGTGAAGGGCCATGGGCTGGTGAGTGGAGTGAGAGTTTTGGCTGGCTAATGAATGAGTGGAGCAAACCTCTGACATTTATCACACTTCTGTACGTACTGCTACGCATCTTGTTGCATCCATGGCCACCAATACCCATAAGTGAGGGCTCGGTGCGCCAGTGACCTTCCACCAATGTGGCATCCACAAATCCCATCGTGAATTTCGTAGTGAACATTCTCGACCAGATTTGGATGCACGCATAGAAGATAAGGGCTAAGATAGGAGCGTCTGTACAGCTTCCCGGATGATGAGATCCAAAATCGAGTTGACTTATGTCTGACTTTGTTGGCTTCCTTTTTGTCTTTGGGGAGAGTACCAGATTTCAAAAAACCAAGTATCGGATTCATCCAACTCGGCTCTAGGTTACTGTAGAGGACTGGAGATGCGATGCTTGGTTCTGGCATGAACTCAACCCAAACTTTTCTAGCATCCTTGGTATCCACTGATGAGCCAAGGCAAGCCAGAGCATCAGCGTGGCTATTTTTGTCCCGACTAATTTGTTCCACTCGTATGGATTGAAACTTTTTGAGTAGGTCTTTGGCCTTGCCTGCGTACATAGCCATTATTTCATCTCGCATTTCATAGACCCCAGAAAGCTGGTTTACCACTAGTTGTGAATCGCTGAAAACAAGAAGTTGTTCTGCACTAAAGTGTTCAGCGCTACGTAAGCCAGCAAATAACGCTTCGTACTCTGCCTTGTTGTTTGAAGCCTTCCAACCGAGCCTGAGAGCCTGTTCCCAGAAAAATCCTTCTGATGAGATAAGTACTACTCCTGCCCCCGAGCCTCGGTTATTGGACGATCCGTCTACATAGAGCTGCCAGATGTTTCCAATAAAGAGTTTCCATGCTTCCGAAGCGCAGGGCTTTCCCTGTTCGATGGTGCATGGCACCTGTGCCAAACTCGGATTCCCCGGTTCGGTACTCTGGGTAGGAGCAAATTCTGCGACGAAATCTGCTAAGACTTGGGCCTTGATCGCTGTCCTGGGTTAATACTGAATGTCAAACTCTCCAAGCTCTACTGCCCATTTTGCTGTTCGGCCAGAGAAATCAGCTCGGCTGAATACAGATTAGAGGGGGAATTTAGTGAGGACGTTAATGGTATGCCCCTGGAAGTAATGTTGCAATTTTCTTGAGGCGATAAGCAGCGCGTAAGCTAACTTTTCCAATGGTAGATACCGTGTCTCGGCATCTAGTAAAGTCTTGCTAACATAGTATACTGGCCTCTGTTCCTTGTCAATTTCTCGAATTAACACTGCGCTTATGGCATGATCTGAGACTGCTAGATATAGGTACAGCTCCTCTCTTGGTTCTGGAGTGGACAGTAGAGGTGGTGTACTGAGGTAGCTCTTGAGACTTTGCAGTGCTTCGGTACATTCGCTACTCCATTCAAATGCTGCCCTTTTCCTCAATAGCTGGAAGAAGGGCTTCATCCAGTCAATGCAATGATGTCTACCTCATTAGCATTCACATTCTGTACATTCTGTTCCGGTTGCACCGGAGGAGGAGGAGGTGGGGGCTGTTGGTTCGGTTGTTGATCTAATCGTTCAATTATCAGTCCCATCATTTGTTCAAGTCTGGCCATTCTGGCCTCAGAGGATGATGCTTCAGTTTCATTTGCATTATCCATCTCACTATAAAGCAGTTATGACAATTATCATTATAAACAGTTGTACCATTGAACAGTTTAACATTTTCACATATATCCAGTCAATCATAAGCACACACTTTTCAAATTCATGAGATGCCCTAATTGCTTTTCTAGGACACCCTATAGCTCATTTGGACACGTGTGTGCGGTATAACTCGTGGTCAAGTATCGCTCTGATACCACTCTATCACGACCCAAACCCGGCCCTATGGGTTTAGCATCAGAATCGCCAAGAATCCGAGATTCAAGGCCCGCTAATAAGAATATAGTAGAACAGAGTTCAGGGCCTGGCGGAAGCCAATACAGTAAACAACTAGTGTCCATTGAGCTGTGAAAATCTGTATGCCAAAAACATTTTTCATACATTCATGCATTCCAGAACAGTACAGTCTATACAATCATTTACAAACATTCAGTACGGGAACCTAATCCCTCGATAACAGTGCAGTAAAACAGTAAACAGTCTATACAATAACCCCAAAACAGTAGGGAGACAGGTGGGGAAGCAAACACCCCAAGCCATGGCATGGCAACATGGAACCTCGCAGTGAGGTACATAGGCTGGCTGGACAAAACTGGGGACTAACCCACGCTCCTAGCTCCGGTCTGGCTGCTGAGAACCTACATATATATATAAACAGTGAGCTAAAGCCCAGTGAATAACATAAGGCGTAAAGAGGTTATGAATGAACGTCCTTACAGTAATGAAAACAATTCATTTAGCAGTATTTCAGTCAATCAGTAATTCAGTCTTTCGGTAGTTCAATCAATCAGTCATATGTGGTACATCCATTAGCCTATAAATGAGAGGTCCAAAAGGACCGAGTCTTAATGAACCCAACAAAGTAATGATGGCTAATCATTCAAGAAATGATGGTTCCACAAGGAAACCGACAGAGCTCAGAATAATCAATAACAATGGGTGCTAAGGATGCCACAATCTGATTCAAAAACAGACATACATTCATTCAATAAACAATATCGGTTCAATAAACAGTTGATTCAAGATTCAAAATATAACCATTTTGAACATATCTTTACACAACTGTTACTCACAGAGATTGGGCTAGTAGCGAGAAATGGCGTCCCCGAGAGCCAACCCTAAGCAGTTAACAGAATAGAACACACACTAAGTTTACAGTTGGAAAGGATGATAATTAAATCCCTAAATTTCCTCGGTGTGGTTCTATGTCTAAATCCTCATTAAGATGCCTTAAACTAGGCCTAAGAATGCCTAGGATGGGATGAGGATGCAAAGATGCGCATGGAGCACAATTTCAGAATTTCCTGTGAAACAAGGCCCCCGCTCGAGCGCAGGTTTCCCCGCTCGAGTGGACAAGCAACAAAGGTCCCCGCTCGAGCGTGACACACAATCCTCCGCTCGAGCGTACATTCCTCCGCTCGAGCGGACTGATGAACAAAGGCAAATCTTTGGATGCTCAATTTCCCGCCGAAAGCGCATATCTCGATCGAGCGATCGTAATACGAGTCAAAAATACTGGGAGCTTGTTTTCCCCGCTCGAGCGGCACTTCCCCCGCTCGAGCGGACGTCCAAAATCTGGAAAATCCAGAACTGAGTTCTGAGTTTGAAACTCAAGTTTGGGGTACCAAAATCGATCCTCTTGGGCCCATTTTCTGGAAAACTCATAAAAACACATAATATAACAAGTTTTAAAGCTCAATTTAAGAAATCAAGGCCCAAGGGTGTTTAATTCAAACCCAATTTCAAACAAATTTCATGGACAATTTTCAAAACATGGCATGCATGATCTTTAAACCAATTTCAAGCTTGATGCTAGCTCAAATGAGCTCAATTCTTTGAAAAACAAAATGAGAACGTGGACTACCACAACAATATGATCATGCATGTACAATTTACCATGAAATCAACTTCAAAATGCACCAAGATGGTCATGCATGCAACAACCAAGCTTCAATTCAACATTCTTGAACTTAAAACATGGCTTAGCTCTACAATGATGCATGAAACATGCAAGATTTAGCTCAAGACCACAAGAAGGAGATGATTTCCTTACCTAGAGTGTCAATTTGGCAATCTATGTTACAAATCTTCAAGTTCTTCTAACAATTCCAACAATTTGAGTTAAATTCTCTCTTATCTCCCACTCTCTCTCACTTTGGTCGGCTAGGTGAGGGAAAGAAATGGCTGAGCAAATGTTTTGATCAAGTGTATAGGCTCAAGTGGTTAATAAACAAATAATAAACAAAGGCTCCACTCAAGGGCAATTTGGTAGATAAGTCAATTCTATTAATTCGACTCAATTCCACCTAATTTAATCATTCCTAATCAATTTTCAGATAAACATACCATTAAATCACAAATATTACGCTGATTCCGAAACACTAAACGGTTCCTAATTCGGCCGCCGATAAGGCCTTCAATTAGAAGTTTAAACATATAACTCAAACAGATAATCAATCAGTCAAACAGATGCAATATGCAATTCAATAGATAAACTTATCCAATTTCGGTTTCGATTTCAATCAGTCAGTTCAGTAGTTTAATCAATTCACTTATCAGTCATTAACAGTTCAGTTTGGCGGTAATCAGTATATAATTTAGTGACTTATCGGTAATCAGTACGAGGGTTGTTACAGTCTCCCCTCCTTATAAGGAGTTTAGTCCTCTAAACTCGAGTTACTTTTAGTTTGGAAGAAAACAGGATCCCGTGGGAACAAATCAGGATATCTTCTCGCCATGTCATCTTCCCTTTCCCAAGTGGCATACACGCCACCATGGTTCTGCCAGTCAACTTTCACTAGCGGAATCTCTTTGTTTCTCAGTTTCTTGATCCGTCGGTTTACAATCTGTATAGGCCGTTCCTCATAAGTGTAGTCATCACTCAACACTATCCGAGTAGGCTCAATCACATGAAACGGATCTCGAAGATAGTCTCTCAGCATCGAAATGTGGAAGACGTTATGCATATGCTCCATTTCAGGAGGAAGCGCAACTTGATACGCCACTGGATTGATTTTGTCGATAATCTGATACGGTCCGACATATCTCGGCGCTAACTTGCCTTTGACTCCAAAACGAGTCTGGCCTTTCATTGGTGTCACTTTCACAAATACGTGATCACCCACTTCATACTCTCTATCCCGTCTCCTGACATCGGCATAACTTTTCTGTCTACTCTGCGCTTTCGGTCTTTGTCAGACGCTTTTATCTTTTCAGTTGTCTCATACACAATCTCGGGCCCAAGCAACGGCCCATCTCCAACTTCTGCCCAACAAATTGGAGATCTACACTTTCTGCCATACAATGCCTCGAAAGGCGCCATTCCAATACTCGATTGGTAGCTGTTGTTGTAGGCGAATTCAGCCAATGACAAATGACTTTCCCAATTTCCCTGAAAGTCAAGAACACACATTCTCAGTAGATCCTCTAAAGTCTGAATGGTCCTTTCTGACTGTCCATCTGTCTGAGGATGATAGGCACTACTCAATTCAAGACCCAATGCGATCAGTAGGCTTTGCGAGAACCTCGATGTAAACTTGAATCCTCGCTTAAACAATAGACACAGGCACTCCGTGCAGTCTAACAATTTCATCAATATCAATAACAGCCAATTTATCCGCATTATAGATTGTCTTGACAGGTAGGAAGTGTGCAGATTTAGTCAGTCTATCAACAATAACCCAAATTGAATCCATACCTTTCCTGGAGCGAGGTAATCCGACGATAAAATCCATCGTGATATGCTCCCATTTCCACTCTGGTATGGACAAGGGTTGCAGTAATCCAGCAGGTCGTTGATGTTCAACTTTGACTTGTTGGCAATGAAGACACTTGGACACAAAGTCGGCAATTTCCTTCTTCATTCCTGGCCACCAGAAATTTTGTTTCAGATATTGGTACATTTTCGTGTTTCCCGGGTGGATAGACAATTTGGAATTGTGGCCCTCTTGCAGAACTCTCCTTTTCAATTCAGAATCATTCGGTACACACAGTCTTCCTTGGAATTTCAATACATTGTTCTCAAATTTGAACCCCGGTCTCGGTTTAGAATCTCTTTCTTCAATAATCTTTTTCAAGAAATCATCCAGTTGCTGTTTTTCTTTAATTTCCTCAATCAAGGCTGGTTGAGCAGTAATGGCAGCTATTGTTCCACCTTGTTCTCTCAACACAGTTTCAATTTCAAACTTTTCCAGTTCATGAAGCAACTCTTTCTGCCCGGTGAGCAAACAAGCTAAGTTGACAATCGACTTTCGGCTCAATGCATCGGCAACGGTGTTGGCTTTACCTGGATGGTACAGTATCTGTAGGTCATAGTCTTTGATCAGTTCTAGCCATCTCCGCTGTCTCATATTCAGTTCTTTCTGAGTGAAAAAGTACTTTAGGCTCTTGTGGTCGGTGTAGACTTCACATGTTGCTCCATACAAATAGTGACGCCAGATTTTCAATGCAAAAACTACTGCGGCAAGTTCAAGATCATGGGTTGGGTAATTCTTTTCATGCGGTCTCAACTGTCGGGAAGCATAAGCAATAACTCTCCCATTCTGCATCAAAACACATCCCAAACCCTTATGAGAAGCATCACTAAAAATAGTGTAACCATCAGTACTTGTAGGTAGAGTCAGAATCGGTGCAGTCACAAGTCGGGTTTTCAATTCTTGAAATGCTGATTCTCTTTGGTCAGTCCAGTCAAATGATGTCCCCTTCTGTGTCAACTGAGTCAATGGTAAGGCAATTTTGGAGAAATCTTTGACAAACCGTCTGTAATATCCAGCCAGTCCCAAAAAGCTTCGGACTTCGGTTACATTCGTTGGTCTAGGCCAATTCACTACAGCTTCAATTTTCTGCGGATCAACAGAAATTCCATCCTTGCTAATAACATGCCCCAAAAACATCACATGATCCAGCCAAAATTCACATTTAGACAGTTTAGCATACAGTTTCTGTTCTCTTAAGGTTTGCAGGGCAAGTTTCAGATGCTGTTCATGTTCTTCTACAGTCTTAGAATATATCAATATGTCATCAATGAATACCACAATGAAATCATCAAGGTATGGTTTGAAAATTCTGTTCATAAGGTCCATAAATGCAGCAGGGGCATTCGTGACTCCGAATGGCATAACTAAAAATTCATAGTGGCCATACCTCGTTCTAAAAGCAGTCTTCTCAATGTCCTCTGGTTTAACTTTCAGTTGGTGATACCCTGATCTGAGATCAATATTGGAAAAGACTTGTGCACCCTGTAACTGGTCAAATAAATCATCAATACGCGGTAATGGGTATTTATTCTTTACAGTTACCTTGTTCAATTCACGATAATCAATGCACAGTCTCAGTGAGCCATCTTTCTTCTTCACAAACAAAACAGGTGCACCCCACGGTGAAGTACTGGGCCTGATAAACTTCTTGTCTAACAGTTCCTGCAATTGTACCTTCAGTTCTTTCAGTTCGGTTGGAGCCATTCTCAGAGGAGCTTTAGATAACAATGTGCGGTAGACTACATCAACAGTAAACTCAATCTCCCTGTCAATCAAATCCCCTGGTAGATCATCTGGAAATACATCTGGGAATTCTCTAACTATAGGAATGCAATTCACATCAGTTTTAACATTATCAGTAGCAGATACAGTCAGTACAGAACACAGATATCCCTTACACCCCTTTCTAATCAGTTTGACAGCCTTTACAGAAGAAATCAGATATGGAGGAGGTACTACTCCAACTCCACTAAACACAAATTCGGGTAAACCCGGTGGACGGAAAACAACTTGCTTGGTCACACAATCGATAGTAGCATGATATTTTTGTAACCAGTCCATCCCCAATATCACATCAAAATGATCTATATTCAACGGTAGCAAATCAATAAACAGATGCATATCCCCAACAATAATCTCACAAGCAGGATACATATATGCACATGTCATGGATCCCCCAATAGGTGATGATACAGCTAACAAGTAATTCATGGGTTCTAAGGGTCTATTCAATTTTCGTGAGAAAGCATGTGACACATAAGAATGTGTAGACCCCGAATCAATCAATACATAAGCATTCTGAGTACAGATAGGGAGGATACCTGACACCACGGTCTCTGTATTCTGAACGTCTCCCGGTACTAGGGTAAACACTCTGCCCTGCCTCATAGGCTCTTTCCCGGTAGCTTTGGGGTTCGGTTTTGGTGTTGCAGTTGATGCTGCTGCGCTTGGTGCAGCTGTACTACTAGCTTGCGGGGTAGAGGGACAGTCTTTAATTCTGTGGCCCACCTTGCCACACCTGAAACAAGCTCCAGAAATCTGATAGCAAACCCCCTTATGCTTGTTGCCACATATAGAGCACAGTGGAGTAAACTCACTCCCTTGGCTGGGGCTAGTCATCGACCCCGTATTCTGTTTCTTGTTTGCTGGGTTGTGCTTGCCTTTCTTAAATTTAAAACCCTGCCTTTTCCCTTGCCACTCAGTGGTTGGTGTTTCAGACTGTTTCACTGCTGCAATATTTGACTCGGCCATCAATGCCCGGTCAAGAACACCCACAAAAGTCGGCATTTTCAAGACATTTATTCGGTCCTGTATAGCAGCACTAAGGCCGCCTTCAAACCTCCTGGCTTTCTTGTAATCGGTGCCCACCATGTGTGGTGCATACCTAGCAAGTTCGGTAAATTGCTTCTCATACTCGGCAACGGACGTCTTGCCCTGTCTCAGTTGTTCAAACTCAGTTACTTTTCTATCCCTGATGCACTGAGGAAAGTACTTTTCAAAGAAGGACTCCTTAAACTGAGCCCAAGTCACTACAGTGTTTGCATCACGGGTCAACATCCACAACCTTCTAGCTTCTTCCTGCAGTGTAAAGGTGGCTAACAATACTTTGTGTGCTTCTGAGCACGGAAACACCTCAAATAACTTTTCTGTTTCAAGGACCCATGCTTCAGCCTTTAGCGGTTCCAAGCCTCCCTGAAAGGACGGCGGTTTCATCTTGCTGAACTTATGAGTCAATGCAATGATGTCTACCTCATTAGCATTCACATTCTGTACATTCTGTTCCGGTTGCACCGGAGGAGGAGGAGGTGGGGGCTGTTGGTTTGGTTGTTGATCTAATCGTTCAATTATCAGTCCCATCATTTGTTCAAGTCTGGCCATTCTGGCCTCAGAGGATGATGCTTCAGTTTCATTTGCATTATCCATCTCACTATAAAGCAGTTATGACAATTATCATTATAAACAGTTGTACCATTGAACAGTTTAACATTTTCACATATATCCAGTCAATCATAAGCACACACTTTTCAAATTCATGAGATGCCCTAATTGCTTTTCTAGGACACCCTATAGCTCATTTGGACACGTGTGTGCGGTATAACTCGTGGTCAAGTATCGCTCTGATACCACTATCACGACTCCAAACCCGGCCCTAGGGGTTTAGCATCAGAATCGCCAAGAATCCGAGATTACCAAGGCCCGCTAACAAGAATACAAGAGAACAGAGTTCGGCTGGCGAAGCCAATACAAGAAACAACTAGTGTCCATTGAGTCAGGAAAATCTGTATGCCAAAAACATTTTTCATACATTCATGCATTCCAGAACAGTACAGTCTATACAATCATTTACAAACATTCAAGACGGAACCTAATCCTCGATAAAAGCAGCAAGAAACAAAGAAATGCCTATACAATAACCCCAAAACAGTAGGGAGACAGGTGGGGAAACAAACACCCCAAGCCATGGCATGGCAACATGAAACCTCGCAGTGAGGCACATAGGCTGGCTGGACAAAACTGGGGACTAACCCACGCTCCTAGCTCCGGTCTGGCTGCTGAGAACCTACATATATATATAAACAGTGAGCTAAAGCCCAGTGAATAACATAAGGCGTAAAGAGGTTATGAATGAACGTCCTTACAGTAATGAAAACAATTCATTTAGCAGTATTTCAGTCAATCAGTAATTCAGTCTTTCGGTAGTTCAATCAATCAGTCATATGTGGTACATCCATTAGCCTATAAACAGTAGGTCCAAAAGGACCGAGTCTTAACAGACCCAACAGTAATGATGGCCAATCATTCAGTAAACAGTATGGTTCCACAAGGAAACCGACAGAGCTCTGTAACAGTCAATAACAGTGGGTGCTAAGGATGCCACAATACAGTTCAGAAAACAGGACATACATTCATTCAATAAACAATATCAGTTCAATAAACAGTTCAGTTCAGTATTCAAAATATAACCATTTTGAACATATCTTTACACAATCTGTTACTCACAGAGATTGGGCTAGTAGCAGCTAGAGCGCGTCCCCGAGAGCCAACCCTAAGCAGTTAACAGAATAGAACACACACTAAGTTTACAGTTGGAAAGGATGATAATTAAATCCCTAAATTTCCTCGGTGTGGTTCTATGTCTAAATCCTCATTAAGATGCCTTAAACTAGGCCTAAGAATGCCTAGGATGGGATGAGGATGCAAAGATGCGCATGGAGCACAATTTCAGAATTTCCTGTGAAACAAGGCCCCTTGAGTTTCCAGTTTCGCCGAGCGACAAGCAACAAAGGTCCCCGCTCGAGCGTGACACACAATCCTCCGCTCGAGCGTACATTCCTCCGCTCGAGCGGACTGATGAACAGTGCAAATGCTGGATGCTCAATTTCCCCGCTCGAGCGGCACTTCCCCCGCTCGAGCGGACGTCCAAAATCTGGAAAATCCAGAACTGAGTTCTGAGTTTGAAACTCAAGTTTGGGGTACCAAAATCGATCCTCTTGGGCCCATTTTCTGGAAAACTCATAAAAACACATAATATAACAAGTTTTAAAGCTCAATTTAAGAAATCAAGGCCCAATGGTGTTTAATTCAAACCCAATTTCAAACAAATTTCATGGACAATTTTCAAAACATGGCATGCATGATCTTTAAACCAATTTCAAGCTTGATGCTAGCTCAAATGAGCTCAATTCTTTGAAAAACAAGATGAGAACGTGGACTACCACAACAATATGAGCATGCATGTACAATTTACCATGAAATCAACTTCAAAATGCACCAAGATGGTCATGCATGCAACAACCAAGCTTCAATTCAACATTCTTGAACTTAAAACATGGCTTAGCTCTACAATGATGCATGAAACATGCAAGATTTAGCTCAAGACCACAAGAAGGAGATGATTTCCTTACCTAGAGTGTCAATTTGGCAATCTATGTTACAAATCTTCAAGTTCTTCTAACAATTCCAACAATTTGAGTTAAATTCTCTCTTATCTCCCACTCTCTCTCACTTTGGTCGGCTAGGTGAGGGAAAGAAATGGCTGAGCAAATGTTTTGATCAAGTGTATAGGCTCAAGTGGTTAATAAACAAATAATAAACAAAGGCTCCACTCAAGGGCAATTTGGTAGATAAGTCAATTCTATTAATTCGACTCAATTCCACCTAATTTAATCATTCCTAATCAATTTTCAGATAAACATACCATTAAATCACAAATATTACGCTGATTCCGAAACACTAAACGGTTCCTAATTCGGCCGCCGATAAGGCCTTCAATTAGAAGTTTAAACATATAACTCAAACAGATAATCAATCAGTCAAACAGATGCAATATGCAATTCAATAGATAAACTTATCCAATTTCGGTTTCGATTTCAATCAGTCAGTTCAGTAGTTTAATCAATTCACTTATCAGTCATTAACAGTTCAGTTTGGCGGTAATCAGTATATAATTCAGTGACTTATCGGTAATCAGTACGAGGGTTGTTACACCATCCCCCTCATTTGCCACCACGCTTCTTATACACTTCGTTTTTTTTTTCCCCTGAACCAGTCTCCCTCTGTTCTCCTTGTGACAACCCTCACCTCTGATTAGTGCTAATTTGTGTTTTAGCATGATAAGTAATTGATTATGGTAAAATTCTGAATTGATTGCATAAGTGTATTACCTTAATTGCATTTCTATCTGTTTGCCATTGATTGATCTGTTCATGTTTTAAGTTTCGAATTGCGAATTGAAAGCCTTATCGGCGACCGAATCAGAAATTGATTAGTGTTTTATGCTAATTAGAATTTATGTGATTTTATGGTAGATTTAATTAAAATTTGATTTGGAATGATTAAATTAGAGTTATTAAAGTTAAAGTACATTTTCTCCTAGGTGGACCTATAATGAGCTCTTACCATAAAAGTTCTTGAGGTGGACAAGTCACACGTTTTTTTTTTTTTTTTTTTTTTTTTTTTTTTTTTTTTTTTTTGTAATATACCAGTTTTCTAACAAATGTAAAATATACCTAATTCATATAACTCAGAAGTAGGTGCAAATGTTATGAATTTATAATTTTATATTTAAATTTTTAGATAATTTTTGATAAATAAAAAGAATTATTTAACAATGTTAGTCGATTTGATTAATAAGAAAAAAAATCATTTAGAAAAATTACTCATAAATCCCATATTGGGAAATGTTGCTCTATCTAGTCCTGAGTGTTTTTTTGTAAACCATTTAGTCATTTTTATATTTGGTATGGTATTTTTGTTTGTTATATTTTATATTTGGTATGGTATCTTTGTTTGTTATATTGTATAAACATCAATATATTGTATCCCATATTGGTGTATGATGATGTTTGATGAGGTTGAAGATGTAGTTGGTGTTTGATGATGTTCACAATGTTGGTGATGTTGATGATGTAGTTGATGTTTGATGATGTTGATGATATTTTATGATGTTGGTGATGTTGATATGTTTGATGAGGTTGAAGATGTAGTTGATGTTTGATGATGTTCACAATGTTGGTGATGTTGGTGATGTTGTAGTTGATGTTTGATAATGTTCATGATGTTTTATGATGTTGGTGTTGTTGATAATGTTTGATAATGTAGTTGATGTTTGATGATGTTGCTGATGTTTTATGATGTTGGTGATGTTGATGATGTTTGATGATGTAGTTGATATTTGATGATGTTGTTGGTGTAGTTAATGTTGTTGATGTTCGGAAATGAAGGAAATCTAAAAAAAGCCTATAGTGAGATTTTAACATTCAAATAGGACTTATTAGTCTACAAAATAAAAGGCAGGACCAAATGGTTTAACATATTAAAATTTGGGATTTATTGGTGTTTTGCCCTAGCAAATATTAAATGTGATAGTGATTGTATGCAGGGAGCGTTCCTTTTTGTTTTTTGTTTTGTTTTGTTTTTTTTTCATTTTATTTTTAAATGTGACATCCTTCATTTATAGAATAGAATACATTGCATGTCTATTTGTGTCAAAATTACAATATCAAATTTAAATTTTAGTACAAGTCTTTATTTTTTATTTATTTATTTTTTTGAGAAAACACAAGATTTAATATATTATACATCTAACAATAAGTCATTTAATAAAATAAGTCTGAGTACAAAATATAAAATAAATCCTAAATAGAGAAAAAGAACCTTTACGCAGAAAAGATACAAGTCTCCACATAGGGAGTAAAAAAAAAACTCCACGTAGAGATGAAACCTCTACAAAGAGAGATTATTGCAACACAAAATAAAATAAAATTAAAAAAAAAAAAACGATCACCACCAAATAAATAATACCAATCACCTTAAGATCTGGTCATTGTCACAACTGATAGCTTTGATACTTTAATTCCCGCATCTACGTTACAAAATAAAATATTTTGGATCTGAGATGGTTGCTTAGCGTATAACAACGCGTTTAACAATATCGAATCTCAATTATGAATTAGATCTGAGTCAAGATCTGAAAGCTTCCTTAGTGGTAAGCCAATGATGGAGGCAACATGAGCGATAGTGGCTAGTATGGTGATAGAAACAACAGGAGAAAAAATAGAGGGGGAAGGAATGTCAAAATACCACCCTCTCCTCCCTAAAGAACATATAAAAGAAAGAGCGGTTAAAATGTGTTAGGGAAAGAAACAAAATAGGATTTCTTTACGAGTTTTATTAATGTGTGTTTTTAGGTCATCTGTTAAGATGTTTAAAAAGGTTATACATTTTTCATTACACATAATTGTACATGCAAAATATAATCAAAATGACATAACTTGACAATATTACTCCAACAATTGTAATGCCCTCAAAATAATACATAATCCCATCATCTAATAGTTCTATATACATGATAGATAAATCACATTTCCATACATACATTAGAATTAATATTACAAAAGGGTGTTTCATATAAGTTCCAAACCGTTTACAACATATTAAAATGCCCTACGGGCTTACATCTTTCCAAGTACTAACTTGGTTATAAAAACAAGAGTGCTAACTCTTTTCATATAAAGCCCTTGGCTTGAATTTACATTTAACTCAAAAGATATAATAACAAAAGAAGCCTTCAACCTCTAAACCACCCAAGCTATGCCCTTGGAGGTGGCATGTCCCCTGTACCGAAAATGGTGTCTCAAGTAGGGTGAGCCAATGCCCAATAGAGATATGCTAAACATACTATAAGAAATAACTAAAACATTAGTATCCGATAAATGTTTAACATATGTAACCCAACATACATCCTTTCCATAACCAGGCAACATTCACAAATGTATTTCAATCCATTTCCATTCCTTTATCCAAATCAATTCTTTAACATGGTACATTATTTATCCAAACAATTCAAATGAGACTACAACTCATATTATCAACACTTCAATTATCAACATCATTCAGATGTATATAAGGTTTCGGGACTTTCACCCTAGACACTCCGGCCAACTTAGTTATCAATGGAGTCCATCCCCTATCTCCTCACAAACAATGGAGTACATCCCCTATCTCCTCACAAACAATAGAGTACATCCCCTATCTCCTCCCAAACACATATACATATACAATGTATATAAACAAGTTGTCATATACAGTGACTAATTCAATTACATATTCAATGTTTATACCGAACCGTCATATTCAATGACATTTTCCAATCGATTAGTTTCAATTTCCCTAATCATCATGCAGTGTCTACAACAATTAAGACTATCCTCCACCAATAGCCCAAAGCAGTTATTTCTAAACAGATAAATAAATCTATCAAACATATAATTTATTACATTTTCTATCGGTGAGTGATTTATCAATCCAACAACACCATTCCATCTCATATTTTTCCCAATTTCATAATTTCCAATTCAATTTCATATTTCCATAATTAATTTCATTAATTACACAATTGACCTATTTAAGTCCAATTAGGGCATTATTCTCCTCTTTCTCAAATATCAATTCTAAGGCTCAATTTCAACATTTATACCCAAATAACCCCATTTCAAGACCTCACATACACAATGGAGCCTAAAAGTAGAAAACCTCTCTTTCAAACATTTCAAAGCTCAAACCCTAACTTTCCAAAATTTTCAAATCACACCATTTATACAAAATGACTAACATTTATGTTAAAACTCATAAAAATGTGTAGATTATCCCTACCTCAAATGAAGAAGCTCAAAGGAGAAGGAAGAGAAAACTAAGATGCTCCAAACTCGAATTTCTTCGGATCAAAATGAATCCCACGCAATGCTCTAGCTTTCTTACAAAGGAACTAGGGTAGAGAACCTCTAGAACATGGAGTATTTGTAGAGAGAGAGTGTGTATATAGAGAGAGGCTGTCGATTTTAGGGTATGGGGTGAAAAGGAGATGAAAAAGTGAAATGTAAACCCGCTGCTGCGAACTGATATGAACAGGTCTCGCTCGAGCAAAGGAGTGGTCGCTTGAGCGACCAGACACAAAAGAACCTCGTTCGAGCGCAAGAAGCGTCGCTCGAGCGAACAATGTAAAGCTTCAGGTCTGCAACGTAGAAGCACGCTCGAGCGCAAGAGTTCTCGCTCGCGCGAAGAATCACAAAACATAGGGCTTGCTCGCTCGAGCGTAAGAAAGCTCGCTCGAGCGCAAGACAGCTCGCTCGAGCGAAGAGACACACCAGACCAACACATCCCAAAACTCAAATATAGAGAATCAAAGGATGGAAATGAGATACAGACAACAACATACAACCAATAGACTCGAGTCCGAAATACAATAAATGATAGGAAAAATCGGGGTCGCTATAATAAACATCTTTTACACTAAAAAGTAAAACACAACAAAAAAGAAAAAAAGTATTATTTTAAAAATTTGGTATTATCATAATTTGGCTTAAAAACAACATACCAAAATAATTTTAACTGCAATTTGAAAATAATAAATTTTAAATTTTAAATAATTTTAACTACTAATTTTCAGTATTTAATAATAAATTTTAAATAATTTTAACTACTAATTTTTTAGTTTTAACTACTAATTTTTAGTATTTAATTTTCATTTTTATCAAACACCAGCTAAATTTGAATAATATCTTATGTCTAATTAATGCATTGATTTAATCAACCCATAATCATTGTTTATGCCAATACATTGATTCTATATGATCATTGTTAATTGGGTAAATTGGGAAAAAATATTGGGTATTTGTTAATCGGGAAAAAATACAATTTGTCTTACACTTTAAAATTATATATAAGAAAATTCTCAATTAGTGTGATAAATTTTTCATCGTGTCTAAATTGAACAGTGGTATCTAGATTATAGGTTCTACCACAGATCTCATTTTGATGATTTAATTTTTTATTTTTATTTTGTAAGCCCTCGTATATATATTATTCATAAGAAAATCAAATTAATTCACATTTATTTTAAAAAAATTGATGACTAGTATAATTTTATTTTTCTTTTAAAAAACAAACATAATGAAATTATATGATTATAATTATAGGATCAATTTAATTTTTATATGAATAAATGACACATACAGCAAATAAAATAAACAAATTAAATTATTAAAGTGAGACCTGTAATAAACCTGACATGCTTAGATTACATTGTCTATTCTACAATGTGAACTGGATACAAGTCCAATCCTTTATTAACACCTCTCGATATAGTGTTGATCGGATTCAATAATAATTTTATTATTAAAAAAAGGACATATTTAATATTTTTCTTATATATTTTGCTCATTTTGTATATATTTGATATATCTAATTGAAAGGGTCACACCAATGACGAGGACAATGAATTATTTTAGAGCCCATACACATTGACTAAGAGTTGTTCCATATTTTCTGGTCAATAATTGTTGTCTTTGTTGAACCTTTAGTCACTGTGAAGTAAAAATTCGTAATGAGACAATGGGATGCTCATACTCCAGGACAAAGCCTCAAATACAAGCTCAAATGTCACTAAAGTTGTCTAAATAATTGCACCTCATATAAATATATACTTATTTGTTGCTCTGATATGATATATTTGGGTTTGACTATTACTTTTGTGACGCCAATTTTCTAGTACATCATTAAATGGTCAGTGATTAATATTGGGTCAACCATTGGGTCAACTATAATTATCTTCATATAATTGTACTTCTGAAATATTGGGAATGGAATTGTTTTAGGGGCAGGATAAAAATAAAAAAAGTGTTTTCCTTGTCTCAACTCTTATCTCATCGCAACTTTCTACTGTTTGATAAATCTATTATATTTTTTTATTTGAAAACGGATATATATATATCCTACTTAAAATAAATGAAAAATATGTGTACCTACTGAATATGCAATTTAGTATAATTCTGTTAATAACTTAAATTGTTTGTTTGATATTAGACCAATTCATTTGACTGAACTTGAAAATATTACGAGATGAAATTGATAAAATTAAAACTTAAAATATCAAAATAGTACAAAACTCATATTTTAACAATTACAATTGCATTCCATCCTTTCTTATTAGTGGTCTTGAAATAATGTTTCACATTCTATGGTTTATCATTCCATACCATTATACATTTAGTGGTCATGAAGTAATGTTTCACCTCTAGAGTTCCTTGTACACTGAAAAATATAAAATGACAAAAATGATAGGGCTGATTTTTATAGGAAAACGTCACTTATGATATGAGCCACATTCATCAACCAGATAGCTCAACGAAACCCTCATCTTTTCATAGTGCCTTTCTTGGAGAGTCATCTCCTCAAACTTGTCATGCCCCCATTTCCTGTTATCTTTTGACTCCCACAACTTCCTTCCACCAAGTGTACACCTAAACAAATTCAAATAACCAACACAAAAATAAAAGCAGGTTAATTTTAAAAAATCAAATCAACACTGAAATATTACCAAAACAAAGAAGAAGAAACATGGAAAAAGAAAAATTTACACTTACTGTGTACAAGAGCATGATGTTAATGGTAATAAATAATGAAAAAAAGCAGAACACAGGAGTTCCATAGACAGTTATGTCAAAACAAACCAACATTCTTTATGTGTTATAAGCCTTTTTTCTTAAAAAGCTAAAAAATCCAAAACATAATAATTATTTTAACTCATATTTTAATTAAAAAATCAATAATGATTGTTGGATTACAATTACTGATTACTTAAATAAAGTTCTTGACTCACAAGTAATTGTAATTGAATGAGTTAAAATCCATATAATTCTTTTAGAAGTAAAATCCAATATAAGTATATTGTTGATATTTTAATGTTTTTTTGTTTCATTGAAGCAAGTATATGGAGAGAGTGTTTCAATTATCTTCTACTGGGGGGAAACATAATTTGGGATCCCGATGAAGGTGTGTCATATGATGCTAAGCCGAAAGGATATATGGGGTGCAATTTCGCACCACACTTAACAATTTGAAGGAGATGTTCATGTCCAAGGTGGCAAGTTACGGCGAAAATGTCCGATTGAACTTCAAATGTAGATATCCTTATCGCCGGTGGAAAGTAATCAGCAAATACAAGATATTACTGATCAATGACGGTGAGACGTTGAACACCGTATTAAGTATCAGTGCAAGTTTCCAACCACCAAATTGTTTAGAAGTGTACATTGATAAAGGTGTTGTACACAATATCCCGAATATGACACAGATGGATTCTTGTCCCTTCACTACATTGCTTATACAAGGGATTGACATGACAGCGTTTCGGTCTCCTATGTATGCATCAGATCAATGTTATGCAGTGGGCTACACACAATAGACATTTAAGGGCCATGGTGTGGAATCAAGTTCACGTGGTGGATATGATTATGAATTTTACAATAACATAGAAGATGTGCCCACCTGTAGCCATCATACCACTCTAGTTGAAGTTGCTAGGAATATGGCAGAAACGGTGAACTATGTGCAGTTTGTTGACAATATTGCTGACAATGACATGTATGGTCTTGATGTCGCCCTAAACGTTGATGAAAATGAAATGTGTGATGAAGAAAATTTATTGGCCGGATCAGATGATGATGATGATGAAGAAGATGATGCTGACGGCCCCGTTGATCCCGAAAATGTCCCCATTCTACGTAGACCTGAAATATTCTATGAGAACATTCACATGGGTGGTGATTTTGACATGAGTAGCCGTGATGTCGTTCCCCATAATTGGATCTGGAACGCTGAAAATTCAGAGTTAGACAAAGGGATGGTTTTTGTCGATAAGAAGCAACTTCTACATGTTGTGAAATTGTACCACGCAATAAATAATCGAGAGTATAAGGTCGTAACCTCCAAGTGAGACCTTTGGGTGTCTACTTGCAAGCACGATTGCAGTTGATGGTTGCGTGCATCTCTTAATAAAAAACATGGTCTTTTTGAAATAAAGCAGTACAGGGGTCCTCACCATTGTTTATACCCACGAATAAACATGGACCACACTAATATTGACTCCAGTTACATTGCTTGTCATCTTTTGGGACAAGTTGCAGTGAGTATAAAAAATAAATATATATATATATATATTTGTTTATAGTGTTCATGCCCAAATAATCTAACCCATATTTGATTGTCGTATGCAGAATGAACCTCATATGCCATTTAAGAATGTCATCGAAGATATCAAAAAGACCATGAACTACAATATATCATACAAGAAGGCGTGGCATGCAAGGACAAAGGCAATTAGAATGGTATTCGGGGATTGAGATGAATCATATAGGCAATTGTCTAAATTCATGCATGCATTACAGACATCTAATCCTGGCACCATCGTTCAATGGAAGCATAGATATACCGGAGGTACAACCATTATGCCCTGTCTTCCACTTTGTTTTCTGGTCTTTCAAACCTGTCATCGATGGATTCAGATATGTAGGCATGTTATAACCATAGATGGTACATTCTTATACTGCAAACACACTAGTGTGTTGCTTGTAGCAACGATCGTCACTACCAATGGAAAAGTATTACCGCTTGCCTTTGCTGTTATCGACAAGGAGAGTTTAGAGTCTTGGTCGTTCTTCATTTCAAATATCAGGGAACATATTGTCATGGACCGACAGGGAGTGACTTTGATATCTGATCGAGCTGAGAGTATTTTAGCTGCTGTGAGGCTAAGATTGGTCAATCCTCGCCCAATTTGTTGGATATCATCGGCACTGCCTTTGACATGTTTGTAGTAACTTTAACACAAAGTTTAAAAATAAGGAGCTGAAACAACTTCTATGGAAAGCAGGGAGTGCTTATCAATGACGAAAGTGTAATGCTTACTTAGAACAGATCAGGTTATTAACCAAGATGCCATTGATTGGGTCCGCAAGATAAATCCTGTGGAGTGGGCCCTTGCGTATGACGGTGGATATCGATGGGGGTATTGATGTAGCACTTGTACTCTTTTAAAACTTTTGAGAAGTGTATTTGAACCCTTTATTTTATTTTGGGGATCTTTGGTGTTGTTATGGGTTGGTTTTGGAGGAGTATAATCGTATTTAAACTTGTTGGGTTTGGTTGTTCACACTTATTCTTGTCAAAAGTTCCTTGGAGACTTAGAAATTCTATTCTAGGGTCGACACCAGCCTTCCTTAGGGTCGACCCTTACCTGTTGGTGAAGTTTCTGAAAGTGTTGCTGGAAAATAGGGTAAACACCAAACTGGAGAGGGTCAACCCTCTTACGTCTGTGTGTTAGTTGCTGGAAAATAGGGTAGACACCAGACTGGGAGAGGGTCGACCCTCTTATGTCTGTGTGTTAGTTGTTGGGAGATAGGGTAGACACAAGACTGAGAGAGGGTCAACCCTCTTATGTCTGTGTGTTGGTTGCTAGAAGATAGGGTCGACCCCTCCTATCTAAGGGTCGACCCCTGCGTGTTTTTATTTATTTATTTTTTTTCAGATTTTTAGGGTTCGAATGGGCCCTACCCTTGGGGGGGGGGGGGTTTGGGCCTATTATTTTATTTGATCTTGGGGCTATTTGCTACTAGTATAAATAGACCCAAACCACTTTCCTCTCATTACTTTTTCTCCTCTTTTCCTCTCAACCTGTGATTTCTCTCATCTCTCTCTAAAACTTAACTTTTCGCACTTAGATCTTCAGATCTACTCACCTAGAGCCATCTTTTCACCTTGGTCCTTTGGGAAAGGTTGTAGATCTTGTCAAGGGCTTTCTATTGATCCAAGTGGTTCGTGGTTTCGTCGCCGATGATTTTTGGGTTGTTTTCTCTTTGCTTCAAGAGATAGGGATTTCTTTGCTCCTTTCCAATACTTCGTTTATAGATAGACACGTGATAGATTTTATTGTATAAAAACCATATTCATTATGGATTTTCTTGAAAGTCATGAAAGGGGATCTAGGGTTTGATAGTTGTGATTGGAGTTGTTAAGTTATTTGTTGTTCGGTTATTTGGGAAATGATTTATTATGTTTGTGAAAAGAGTGAGGAAAACCCTAATTTAATATTATTGATATAATGGATTTAAAAGGGAGGAAGTTGAATAATCCTTATATATTTTGCTAATATAGGTTGTATAATTGTGTTTATATCAAAAGAAAATAAAATGAGAAGGGTTGGTTTTTTTTAAGACTAATCACGTGAAGTTGAGTTGAGTTATGGTTTTGATGCCAATGGAATTGGTTTTGTAAAATAAAGAGGATGGGTTTGGTTTTGATTTTGTAAAATGACAAGAATGAATTCTTAGAAAATGGTTGGAGTTGTGTGGATTGGAAAAATAAAGAAAAGTGGTCATTTTGAAAGAAAATGAAATCATCACCCTTTGTAAACGAATAATGAACTTGAGGTCGGATCTTGGAACCTTTACACATTATCATTGTTATTCAACTGAAAGTCTTGTGAGAATTGGATTTTTGTTTTCCTTTCATATTAGATGCAGAAATGGATAGATATGAATGTAAATGGTGGAGTTGGTTATTTGTAATTTCTCACCTATGAAAATATGGATAGCTTATCTATTTTGGAGATTGTATATATGTTTAGAAATATATGTTTTGGGCTATCGGTGGAGGATAGCTATGACTGTTGTAGAAATTGCATGTGGACTAGGTGAATTAAAACTAATCCTTCATTGGTTGTCATTGAATATGACTGTGTTTATATACATTGTGTATGTATTACACTTGTGTTATTATGCATTCTTGTATGTTGAGATGGTTAGGAATGTGCTTGCGCTTCGAATGAAAGGTACTAGTACCTTCCAGCTAGCGCCTAGAGAACTTGGCAATGCTTAGAATGAGAGGTACCAGTACCTTCCAGCTAGCGCCTGGAGAACTTGGCAATGCTTAGAATGAGAGGTACCAGTACCTTCCAACTAGCACCTAGAGAACTTGGCAGAGGTACCATTACCTTCCAGCCGGTGTCTAGTAAATTGGGATTTTAGTATGGAAAGGTGTATCCTTAACTTGGCATTTTGTTATGGAAAGGTGTATCATTGACTTACCGTGCTCAAGGCAGATAGAGCAGAATTCATTTATCATTATTGTCTCAGTGTATCTGGGTATGTCATGGGCTATGATGGTTATTGTTCTAGAAGGCCGTGTTGCCTCAATTGTTGAAGCAGATAGTTATTGATTGCTTGTTGTTTTCCTTTTGTATTAAAGGCATATTTGAATAGTTATGCATGTGTTGGAAACAAACGTAAGTATTGTGTTGTGATAGTGAAAAATGTGAAAGACTTTGAATACTTGTGTGAACATGTTTTGAAAAGGCAAATCAAGTATAAGTCTGGAAAGTGAGAAAAAACGTAATGGGCTTGGTGAAATTGTTTTCTTCAGAAATTCATCATAGTCATATGAATTTTGGAAAAAGGTAACAAGAAAAAACAAAAGTGAATTGCTTATGTTATTGAATGAAATGAACGACTTTGAGAAAAGTTCTTTTATACATATATTTCTGTATAAACCGTCATATTATTTATACAGTATGAGACTAAGCATTCATGATCATAGCTATCTGTACGTTGCTATTGTTTAGGATCATGTTGACATCCCTACTGGACTTTATGTTCATTCCATGTTGTTAATCCTTTTTCAGATGAACATCGAGAAGTGTTTCAAGGTCATGGATCTTCTTTACTTGTTGGCCACGGGGCCTTTTATTTGTGGGCGGAATGCCATTGATGTAAAAAGGTTAAACCCTTTCCTTTACTTTTAAAGATGTAAGCCTACAGGCAATTTATTTAGTTATGCTCATGTTGTATTTAATTTGCATTCGGATGAGATAATTTTTATTTATTCTTACTCGTTGACGTAAAGAGTTTTTCGCATGTTATCTCTGAATTTGAATTAAATTAATGAATCTGGTAATGGTTCCAAGAAATAAAAAAAAGTGGGGCGTTACAATTGACCAGCAATGACGTAGAGTGCTTCAACAGTGTCTTGAAAGGTGCAAGGAACTTACCTATCTCAGCTATGGTTGAGTTTACATTTTGACGACTCGTAAAATATTTTGATGAGATGGGAGCCCAAGCAGAAATAGATGCACGGAATGAGTTTCGATATCATAGAGAGATGAAAAAAAAACTATCGAGGAGGGCATCGCAAAGGGAAATGCTTTTCAGTTGATATCGTACGACAGGTTAGTTTGTAATGTAAACTAAATTGTGCTTATTATGTTGTGAAGTTAATTACACCTAAAAACATGAACTTGATTAGTTTCTATCAATATTGTCTGATAGGCCCCGCCGTGTATTTGAGGTGCAAACATCTTTTCATCATGGATGAGGTCGCAATACAAAGATTGTGCGCGTGAATCAACCCACGTGCAGTTGTGGCAAATACGAGATAAGACACTATCCATGTTCCCATATGCTCACTATTATGTCTGAATGCGATGACAATCCATTTGACTACGTTGATCCAGTATATAGGCTTCCTGTATACATGAGGGTTTGGGAAACTAAATTTAATCAAATACCGCATCAAGATTATTGGGATGATCCGCAGTGGACTTTAATGCCTAATGTACTTCGTCTGCGAGAAGTAAAACGGGGTTGTAAATCTATGTCCCATATTCCAAATGAGATGGATATATTAGATAGCCATTTGATCGCTCGTTGCAGTGAGTGCCAGCAGACAGGTCATGACAGGCGAACATTTCTAGCGCGGCTTGGTCGATGAAGACTATGTAATGCTTACATGAGTTTTGTGAATTGTGAAATTGTAAAATGGTTGCGTTTTTTAATTGTGAGATTGCAATTGGATAGCCCATGTGAATTTTTAACTTTGTAATGCAAATGACCCCATGTTAAACTATTAATTAATTATATTTACTAATGTTTTAGAGGTTAGACCAATTTAACATTTTGCAAACTCTAAAGTCATTTTCTTAATTTGAACTCTAAATAGATCATTTTTAATTTTTAATTCTTTATATATTGTAATTGTTTTATATTTTAAAAAAATTTACAACTAATATACTAAGCAAATAAATTAAACTAAATATGTATGCAAAAAAATTTAATTATAGCACATAGGCCTAAGTTTTTTATTGTGTACTTGATTGAAAATGTGTATTACAAAATTCTATACTTAATCAAATAGTTCTTCTACCATTTGAAAATTTAATATTTATGAATAAATTTAATATTTTCAAATGCTCCAAGCAATTTTCACATTTACAATTTATGAATAAATTTATGTAATTTAAAAATTTTATACTTTATTGAAACTTTTAGCATTATAAAATCAATAATTAAGTTTTGTCAAATATGCCATAAATGTAATCATCAACCTATTTTTGAAACAAAATTTTTTCATTCAATTTTTTGGCAAATATTTATGTAGGAAAACTATCCACATGTTACTGCACTATGTTCATGGTCATTATTAAGCTTATGTAACTGAGGCCCTAAAATTATTTTGAAAAATATTTCTATATTAGTTATAGCATAAATAACGGTAGGTTCTATTAAATTGTTTATCATATTTCATGACACATAATTTTAAATCTTAAAGTAGAAATATATATATATATATATTAAAAATAATAAATTATGGAATAATTAGAGTTTTTTTATATGATTATAATTAGATTTTAGTGAATTGCTTCCATATTAGTGGCACACAAATTATAATTTTAAATTAACCGAGCACATTTTTCTTTTAGAAGTCGTCATGTATGGAATAATTAGAGTTTAATTGTTATAGTTAAATTACAGTTAACCAATAGAGTTTTTTAAAATAAAAATTAATTACATTTTAGTGAATTGCTTCCATATATAGTATCACACAAATTTAAATTTTGAAATAGCTGAGCATACTTTCCTTTTACAAATCGTAATTTATGGAATAATTACAGTTTTTTGGTTATGATTAAATGAGAGTTTTATTGTTATGATCTAGTATTTCACTTGTACAGGCTTCGTGGGACATCTACCTGAGGAGGTCCCACTTCTCATTCATCTACATCGGGCCGACAATATATGGGAGCATCCGGTATGCAATAACGTTGGTTAGACTTTACGCTTACAATTAAAATACCCTTCATTTTGTTTTATCTTACGTGATAATGCTATTATTTAAACTAGTCATTCTGTTATGCAGGAGGAGGCACGCCCAGTGTTGACATGCCACTGGGCAAATTCTGGCCTGTGGGGGCATCCATTCGACCATAGAGTCCTGCAGTATATACTACGCGCAGGATTCTATGGTGTCTACCGTATCGGTCATATTAGACTGGACCACCCACTTATCATTGCTCTGGCC
Organism: Camellia lanceoleosa; assembly: GCA_025200525.1. Classification (NCBI taxonomy): domain Eukaryota; kingdom Viridiplantae; phylum Streptophyta; class Magnoliopsida; order Ericales; family Theaceae; genus Camellia; species Camellia lanceoleosa. The sequence continues at coordinate 5,494,312 of CM045770.1, read as the reverse complement.
AAGAGGTGGCGTACAGAGACTCATATGTTCCTATAACAAGCCCGCGGGGGACCTCGTTACAGCTCGGACTCGATTGTTGTCACGGTTCTTAATCTTGAACCAAAGAGTCCAAATCCGGCAAATCATTTTTTTGAAAACAGATTTTTTTGAAAGAAGTGCCAAACATAGACTGCTTTGCCAAATACAGAGTCGCCACCTAAATATTTTATTTTGGGAAATTTAGGAAACCCTGACTCGTTGCCTAAGGCCACGTGTCCGTCATCACCAAAGTTGCCTCTGCTCGGGAACTTGGGTACGATCGGGGAAGGTCACTGCGAGCATTTCGCCGCCTGATCAAAGATCAGCCTCTACTAACCATGATATCTAGTTTTGAAGACATTGTGCATTCTTATTCCGGTTATTAGCCTAGATTTACTATGTGATGCGCACAGCATACAAGTATAGACTGGGTCGCCTGAATTGGAACAAAACATTTCATGTTCGTTTGTTTGAAAATGGTTTGATGGTTCTACCCGCAGGTAGGCTAAGACGTGGATTTGCCACCCTCGGGTGGGCTTAGAAAACATGTTTTTGCCACTATCTAGTGGGCTTAAAACAAACAGTTGATGATTTGTTCCAATCTAAACAACCCAACCTTCACCCACAGGCATTCAAGCAGTTATATCACATAAGCAGTTAGCCTCATGGTAAGCATGCTATTCATGGCAGTCACTCACACGCATGCAAGGATGCTAAAGCATAAAACTCACCGAGTACTCCAAGCCAAAATAGAAACCGATTAGAAATCCATGCATGATCCTAATTATACAGGAATGCCTAATGCAACACATGCAATAATGCGACTATAGCAGGCTCGGCTATCCTAATACATGGCATATGGAATGCTACAGCTAACAAGTATTCAACTTAGAATTGAAATACAAATGCAGTTAGTATGATGTGCCGAGCCTGGTGCATGCAATACAGATGAATGAATGCAAACATGCTATCATACTGTATGCTAATTGAAACATGCCCTAATCTAACCATCATAAGCTGGTAAATAAAAGGGAAGAAAGACGTGGGGTTGGAAGACATACATCACACTCACGCACACTTATTACAACATTGCCCTCGCGCAGAGGGTCTGAATAAATAATATACAGTCCCGAATAGTACAGTCCAAATAAATAATACAGTTCAAATATGTACAAAAATCCTAATTAATTACCAAATTAACTAAGAAAATAATAAACTGGCATGCAAGCCACGGACTACCTTGACTCTTCTTCAGATGATGAATGATGCATATCCGGGTTGCCTTTGCGCGGAAAGCCACTGTGATGCCCCAATTAGCCTCTGTTTTGCAATAATTTTTGGAAAATGCGCCAAGCCCTAGAAGACTGCTGATTCTTGATTTGCTGCAACAGAGAGCAGGAAACGGGCATGGCAATGTATTTTCACAAATGTATGCATGTCTCGATTCTCGTGCCACCAATCGCGCATATCGATGCATGATGGTCGAGGAGTCGAATTGCACAACTCAATATGAAATGAATGCACATATAAACATAACAATACCTAAACCCCATCATGGATAATCCGGCGCGGTGATCGAATTGAAGACACGTTCCGTCACTCGAGTACGAACGCCCTCGCTTCTCGTGCAAGCTAACTCCTATCCCAAACACAATGCAATATGCATGACATGCATGAATGCAAACTAAGATATAACCTAACATGCGACATGCTATGAAATGGCATACACGATACACGAGGTAACATGGCCTACACAATGCGCTAACGTACAACCTAGCATACGCAATGCTATGAAATGGAATGGCATACACAATGCATAATGGACTTACACCAACACAAGTGGACCTCAGCCACACCCACATAGGAGGCCATTAGATGAAAACGAGACACTCGAGATGCGTGCACGCAAACCGAGAACCGATCCTAAGACACTAAATGCCACTCTAACAAGACATGGCAAGACATGGAATATGGAATACTAGCATGCAAATTTTAGTAGTGAAAAATGATGCAAAACAGCCCCGAATCATGGAAACATGGCACCCGATACATGGAATGAGACCCGAAACATGAAATTAGGTACATGGAATGACCTATGGCTATGCAAAGCATGCGTTATTTGAACATGAAGTGTGAATACAGAATCAAGACAGTCCCAAAACAAGCATATTTCCAGTTTTAATCAAGGCCAAACAGTGAACACAAATAGGACTAAGCTAGCATGCAAAAATGGCCCCATAAGAGAGATAATGAAGCAAGTAGCAGCTGCTGGCCCTAAATGGCCAAGAGCTCTTCAACAAAGTTGAAGAAGGGCTCAAAATGAAGCACTTTTCAGTTTACAACAAGCCATGAAACAAACACAAGTATGGCTAAACTATTATGCAAGAAATGGGCCAAAAGGGAGACAAAGAAGCAAGTGATGGTTGCTGGCCTCAAACAGAGGAGGGTCCTTCAACAAAGTTGAAGAAGGGCCCAAAACATGGAATTTTACAGTTAGTGACCAAACCCAAAACAGTGCACATGCAAGCTTAAAATACTATGCAAAATAAGGCCTAAAAAGAGGTTTAAACACAAAGAGCAAAAATGGAGCTTCAAACAGCCAAAGTCCCTTGTTCAAACATGAAGAGGGGGTCAAAATAAGGCTATTTACAGTTTGGACCAGAGCCCAAAAATACAAGCACAAGGGGCTAACAAAACATGCAAAAATAAGGCCAAAAGAGGGATAAAGAGGCAAGTGACAAAAGGAAGCCTCAAACAGTGAAGAGCCCTTAAAAAATGTTGAAGAAGGGCTCAAACTAAGCCACTTTTCAGTTTATAACCAAGCTCAAAACAATTTACAAATGAGCCTAAAATACTATGCAAGAAAGAGGCATACAAGAGAGGTAAAGAAGCAAGTGTAAAAAGGAAGCCTCAAAAAGGGAGAGGCCCTTAAACAAATATGAAAAGGAGATCAAAATAATGCTATTTTTAGTTAGGGTCGGAGCCCAAATATGCAAGCAAGTATGGCTAATATATTGAGCAAAATAAGGCCAAAAAAGAGGGAGAAGGAGGCTTACCCTTGTAGCCCAATGAAACAACAACTCTTGTCCTGAGAAATGGTGCTCCTAGCCTCTGGAAAGAGCCTCCAAGCTGCTGGAATGGAGTGTGGATTGGTTGGCTTGGAGATGGAGTAGAATGGGTGTAGGATTTGAGAGGTTTTGAGGGTTGGAGTGTAGAGAGAGAGAGATACAATGCAAGAGCCTAAAATAATTTTTTGTAACCCCTAAAACAAGGGCTGGGGGTGGTTATATAGGCAAAAGAGGGGGGAGAAAAGGGGGGAAATGGAATTCAAATTTCCCCCCAAAAGGTTGGCCCCCCCGGATACAAAATCTGGGGGGAAACAGAGGGCATTTTTGTAAAGTACCTGGAGAGAGGATCATGGCCGGCTGGTTTTCTAGGGTTTAGGTGGTCGGTCGGCCTTCCCCATGGCTGGCCGGCCAAGGGTCAAAAGGGTCAATGAAGATTAATGGCCGACCATGCCAAAAAGAGGGCCTCCCATGTGTGCACAACACAACCATGTGGTCAAAAACTGGAGAAAGTGAACCAGGAGAGAGAAAAGGCCACTTTTAGGAGGGGTTCAAAAGGGTCACACACAATTACTGGCCGGCCATGTGATATTGGTGGCCTCCCAGGTGTGTACAACACAAATATGTGGTTTAGGGCTAGAAAAAGTGGCCCAAGGGTGGTCAACATTGGCTTTCAAGTGAGAAAAACGGGCGACGGAGGGCGATGAAGGAATAAAACTGGTTGTCAGGACAATTGTTGGCTTCCCACCCTTCTACGACCTTCCTAACAGTGAAAATAAGGTCTCCACCAAAAATGAGCCCAAACCGATGCAAAATGAAAGTTCGGGGGCCGAAACGCGCAGCCCGAGGCCCCGAAAACTGACTGTTAGGCACCGGAAGTGGTGTTCAACCATGAAGTTGGTCTCTTGGACCACAGTGTCCTTCAAAAGGGAGTAAATAAGATGCACGCCAAAAACGGGAGCAAACGGAGGTGGTTAAGCGGTCCCGAACCGAGGCACACGGCCAACGGTTTCGAAAAACAGGAAACCAGACTCCAAACGGGCAAAATGGCCTTCGACCACGAAACGTAGCCTACGACCACTGAGAGATGATCTACGAGACCTCTCCCTCCCTTCGCGAAGAGAAAAAAGAGAAAACAGAGCCTGGTTCGCAAACCGAGGCAAAGCATGAAAGATTCCGGAAGTCCGGAGGCAAGGCTCGCAGCCGAGACTCCGCAACCTCAGAACGAGCACAATATGCAGCATCACCAAGCGCTCAATCGGTGACATCTGAGTCTTAAGGTCGGTCAAAAATGGGGTGTCTACAGTTGCCCCTCTTTGACAGAACTCGGAAGTCACAAGTGACGGGAGTGAATGTCAAAGCCCAGAGACGACCCATTTTTGACAAGGCCGAAGACTTAGACAAACAGGTGAGATAAACAGAGATGTGCCCGCAGGCATGCCCGCAGGCAGGGGGCAAAATGCAAAACGGTATGCACAAGGCCAGATGTGACTTGATGATCATGCAAATGCAGCAAGCTGTAATGAAGCAAGTATTCGCAAATAGATTCAACAGTTTTAAGCAAGAATGCAAAGCAACAACTACATTTCATGCAGTTAGGAATGCAGAGAATTATTCAATTCTCGTCGCATCTCACACGGAGAAGATACGATACCTGCGCGATTCGTCTGGTCACACCAGCTTCAAATGAACCATACGTACAATATCGTGCCTGCAAAAGAAAGAAACTCAACAAGCAAAACATATCTAACAACATATGTTCAATGTGACATCGAATGCAGACAATCACGGTGTCGATGGAAAAGTGCATCGCAATACGGGAAGAAATGCGCGTGGCAACGCTAGTTTAAGCACTGAGGCTTGGTAATATCAACGAGACGTGCATAACAATGCAAGTATGTGCATGAGAATGCAAGTTATGTGCATGATAATGCAGAACAAGCGTAAACCAGGATGTATGTTTGTCACAAAACAACGAGCAAGGAAATGCGCGTTTCGGCGAGGGCGACTTGATCGCGGCCTCCGGTTCACCTCCCGGAGAGGCTACAATATGTTCAAAAGGATATATCTCATTTTCGATGAGTAATGATGAGACACGCATCGGAAGTTGAAGCCGAAGCGTTTATTTCGACATGTAAAGTGCACTTCTCTTGTACTTTTTCAGGTCCCGGGGACTCCAATCCTCCCCAAAATTTGCAGGGACCTTGGGGGGCATGTGGGGAACACCACCGGCCATCTTTATTGGGAGAGGGAGGTCACCGGCCAGTTTTTGAAAAGGGAATGGCCGGCCTGCCAGAAAAAGTGGGCGGCCGGCCACTTTGCGAATTTCGGGGCAATTTTGTACTTTCACCCTCTTTTCTTTAAATCCACTCATCCAAACACTTTGTGCTCACAAGTGCAGCTCCGAAATCATCTCCTCTAGCTTCCCAAACCATTTTTTCCCTCAGATCTGTGCTCTATACGCGTTTTCCAACGTCCTACGCAAGTTGTTTTCGCGAAATCTTTCAGTTTTAAGCACTTTGAACCGATTAAATTTTGATTTTGGGGCTTCTTTTCTCATTTTCGCCACTTGAGGTGAGTTTCTCTCAATATTTGGAAGATTTTCTCGGGAGTTGACTTTTGTTGACTTTTTCATTTCCCGAGAGTTGACTTTTGTTGACTTTTTCCAATTTTGGCTCATTTTTGCTCATTTTTGCCCCTTTTGCAGATTTTCTGAAATGGCTGGTCATTTCCCCCACGGTGGAGGTCCTCTGGGCGCCGAAGGTGATCCCGATATCATGGCTCTGCCTCCAAGGGTTCGACCCTTCATACCCGAGAGGTACGACCCACCGGCACATATTCTTCCGCGAGCTGTTTTCTATCACTTCACCGATTTCGACGAGCGAGCACCTGGGGATCTCCTTCTGCAGGAGCCAGAGTATCACCTCTCCCATGAGGCACGAGAGGTATTTACCTCGTTCTTACCTTTTCTACAACATATTATGAATTTTTCATGCATTCTGTTTGTATTCTGAACACACGGTTCAATCACTTGAATTTCTGAACACTCAGCCCATTAATTGATTGTGAACACACGGTACACACTGGTTGAGAATTGAACACATGGCCGAAGCACTGATTTTCTGAGCACACAGCCCGAACTAGAGGTGAACACGCAGCACACACTGATTTATAGTTGAACACGCAGCCCAAATACTGATTCCCTGAACACACAGCCCGAATTGAAGGTGAACACGCAGCATACACTGATTGAGAGTTGAACACGCAGCCCAAACACTGATTTTCTAAACACACAGTCTGAATTGAAGGTGAACATGCAGCACACACTGATTGAGAGTTGAACACGCAGCCCAAACACTGATTTTCTGAACACACAGTTCGAATTGAAGGTGAACACGCAGCACACACTGATTGAGAGTTGAACACGCAGCCCAAACACAGATTTTCTGAACACACAGTCCGAATTGAAGGTGAACACGTAGCACACACTGATTGAGAGTTGAACACGCAATGTAATAACGCTCATGGGACCTACATACTCGGACTCGATTTTGTCACGGTTCGTAATCTGAACCAAAGAGTCCAAATCTGGCAAATCGTTTTGAGAAAACAGATTTTTGAAAAGAAGTGCCAAACATGGACTGCTTTGCCAGATACATAGTTGCCACCTAAATATTTTTTATGGGGAAATTTAGAAAACCCTGACTCGGTGCCAAAGGCCACGTGTCCGTCATCACCAAAGTTGCCTCGGCTCGGGAGCTTGGGAACGATTGGGGAAGGTCAGCTATGAGCACCTCCTCTCGCTCGGTCCGAAGACCGGCCTCTACTAACCGTGATATCCGATTTTGAAAACGTTATGTGCTCTTATTCCAGTTATTAGCCTAGAATTACTTGTGTTATGCGCACAGCAAACAAGTATAGACTAGATTGCCTAATTTGGAAATAAGCATTGCATATCCGTTTGTCTTTGAAAAACACTTTGGATTTTGCTACTCGCAAGTAGGCTAAAATACGGATTTCAACGAGTTTTTCCAACTCAGACAACCCAACCTTCACCCACAGGCATTCAAATAGTTTATCACATAAGCATCTAGCCACATGATAAGCATGCTGTCATGATAGCATTCACACACATGCGATATGCTAAAGCATGAAAATACTTACATCGTACTCCGTGCCAAAACAATGAACTAGTTAGCAAACGTGCATGGTCCTAGTTCATGTCAAATTGACTAATGCAACACATACAGGATGCAATTAGGGTAGGCTCGGCTAACCTAAACATGACATGTGAAATGCAATCAATCGATGCACGTATTCAATTTGGAATTGAAGTACAAATGCAGTTAGCATGATGTACCGAGCCCGGTGTATGTAAGACAAATGTATGGATGCACGCATGCATAGCATAAGGTATGCTAATTTAAACATGCCCTAATCTACCATCATAAGCGGGTAAATAAAAGGGAAGAAAGAAGTGGGGATTGGAAGACATGCACACACACGCACCCACACTTATTACAGATTCGCCCTCGCCCAGAGGGACCAAATAAATATTACAGATAATTAACCTACAAGCTAATTAAATATTACAGGCCATCTAATTAGCTAAGCAAATTAACTAATCTAGGGAAAACAGTAAACCGCCTCGGGAGGAGAGCCGATGCAATGCATGCTCGGTCTTGCTAGGAAATGCACTGCCACGCGCAAGCTGCCTCTGTTTTCCCTGCTATACTCCTTTGAAAACTGCCAAAGCCTCAGGGTTGCCTCTCTGAGCACTGTGCAGTACCACCGGCTGGGGAGAATGGCCACCGGCCGTAGGAGGTGTTCATCGGCTGAGAATGAATCCATCGGCCACCGATTTATTGCCGGTCGGCACTCTATGCAGTCGATCGGCAAGAAGTTCCTGCAGAACCTGTTTGACAGCAGTAGAGGATAGAACTTTGCATGGCAATGCAATTCAAGCCATATATGCACCAATCATGTCCCTTATCATGTGTACGACTCAAAGGGACATGGTCCTTGGTTCTCGGACCATCAATCGCGCATTTCCATGCGTGATGGCCCAAGAGACCAAGTTGTGCATGTTGATGTCAAATGCAATGCAAACCAACAAACCAAAGCCCAATTCCTATCACTAGATCAAGGAACAAGACATGCATGCTAGATGCAATGCAACCTAGGCATTCAAGCTAAGGATGCAACATGGGAATGCAAGATGTACATGCAAGCATGCAAACAAATATGCAAGGTAAGCATGCAAGCAAGCAAAGGATGAACTTAAACATGATTTAGGCAGCTCTAATTAGGCCCAAAACAGTGGCCATAATGCTAAGTTCATGAAGGCAAATGTACATACAAGCATGCATGGATACATGGTTCAAGACTTAAGCATAATGAAACAACTTTCAAGCACACTCAAAAGGGGGAAACATGGACTTATGGCATGCATACTAGGCTCTGAAAATCATGCTAAAATGGTGCCAAACCAATTAAACAAAGCAAGCATATCATGCAATTAAGGTCCAAAACCTAAGGCTCACCAAAGAGGCATTGGACTACACTTATCAAGACCAAACATGGCATGAATTTAATGACCAAGACAGAGTTTTAGCACATAAAACAAAGCCCAAAAGACCACTTAGATGGCATCTAAATGATTTGAATTCAAAAGCATGCACAATGACCAAACATGGAGCATAAGGCACAACCTTTCAAAGAAACAAAGAGACATCCAAGGCAAGCATACAAGCATGTCTTAGGGACTGAGATTATGCTATAAATGATGCCAAGCTACTAAGATAACTCAAGCAACGTGTGCTCAACACTACTCATTTTCAAAGCCTACAAGCTAACAATGCAAAGAGGCTATGCAATACATGGCAAGTATGACTAAAGCAACTTAAAACAGAGCTAAAGCATACAAAAACATACATTAAAGCTTCACAAAGCTAAGCCTAAAACATGCTAAAACAAGGGTTTACAACCTAAGGCATGTTAAGGCAACAAAATGGCATTACAAGGCATGTATGCTAAGCAAGCATGGTGTACCAAAACCAACATACAACAATGCTATTTCATGGCAAAATAAGCATAAATAATAGCCAAGGCACGGTCAACATGAGGCTTAGCTAGGTGCTCATTAAAGAGGCAAAAATGGCCCTTTTCAAGGACAATAAGGAGAGGGGGTGGCCCTCTCCTTCTTGGGACTTCAAGGCACCATCCTTACCACTGAAATCCCTCAAGATTTCAGTGGTGAGGAGGCCCAAACACTCAAAATAGCACAAAATGGAGACCCTCAAGGCTTAGGAGGGGTCAAACACGTCCAAACCACAAAACACTCTTAACAAACTATTTAGAGCAGTGAAAAAAAAGACTTTTTTATGTTATGTACTAAGCTCAAAAACAGTTCTAAGATAGGAAAAACTAGTATGCAAGGATGGGGTAAAAAGGGGGAAGATTGTTACCCTTGAAGAACCTCTTCAACAATGGTGGACCAGCTGCTCCTCCAAGCTCAAAACCACCCAAGAACCTCAAGAACAACCTCTTAGAACCTCAGTAGCCAAGGGAAGGTGTAACACTATGTGTTTGTGTGCAATAGTAAGCCTAAACACACACAAATACAAGAGAATGAGAGATATAGATATAGGATAGATACAAAACCCTAAACCAAGAACCAGAGCTTCTCTCACAACTTTCCTAACCACTACAGTTCGGACTCGATTGTTTGTTGCGGTTCTTAATCTGAACCAAAGAGTCCAACTCTGGCAAATCGTTTTGAGAAAAACAGATTTTTGAAAAGAAGTGCCAAACATGGACTGCTTTGCCAGATACAGAGTCGCCACCTAAATATTTTTTAAAATGGGGAATTTAGGAAACCCTGACTCGGTGCCAAAGGCCACGTGTCCGTCATCACCAAAGTTGTCTTGGCTCGGGAGCTTGGGTACGATCGGGGAAGGTCAGCTATGAGCACCCCCTTTCGCCCGGTCCGAAGACCGGCCTCTACTAACCATGATATCCGATTTTGAAAACGCTATGTGTTCTTATTCTGGTTATTAGCCTAGAATTACTATGTTATGCGCACAGCAAACAAGTATAGACTACATTGCCTAATTTGGAAATAAGCATTGCATATCCGTTTGTTTTGGAAAACGCTTTGGAATTTGCTACTCGCGAGTAGGCTAAAACGTGGATTTCAACGAGTTTTTCAACTCAAGCAACCCAACCTCCACCCACAGGCATTCAAGCAGTTTAACACGTAAGCATTTAGCCTCATGGTAATCATGCTGTTATGGCAACATTCACATGCATGTGATATGCTAAAGCGTACATACTTACATCGTACTCCGTGCCAAAAAACAATAAACTAGTTAGCAAACATGCATGGCCTAGCTCATGTTAAAGTGACTAATGCATCGCATACAAAATGCAATTAGACAGGCTCGGCTATCCTAAACATGGCATGTGAAATGCACGAGTAGCACAGATTCAAGTTAGATTTGAAATGTTGTGCAGTTAGCATGATGCGCCGAGCCCGGTGCATGTAATACTGATGAACGATGTACGCATGCATAGCATAAGGTATGATAAAATAAACATGTCCTAATACTAACCATCAAAGCAGGTAAGTAAAAGGGAGAAAGAAGTGGGGGTTGGAAGACATACACACACTCACCCACACTTATTACAAATTTGCTCTCACTCGGAGAGACCGAAAGAATATACAAATTAATTAACTACGCAAGCTAATTAAATATTACAAATCCATTAAATTAATTAAACAAATTAATTAATCTAACTAAAACAGTAAACCGCCTCGGGAGGAGAGCCAAATGCAGCGCATGCTCGGGACTTGTTCGGAATCGCACTACCATGCATAGTTTGCCTCTGTTTTCCCTGCCCTGCCCTTCTGAAGACTGCCAAAGCCTAAGGAATGCCTCTCTGGACATTAGAGATCACCACCGGCTGAACAGAATAGCCACCGGCTACTATATGTGGCCATCGGCACAAAATTCTTCCATCGGCTGATAATTTACTGCCGGTCGGCACTGAACACTGCCGGTTGGCAAAGAATGCCTGCAGAACCTGCAATTCACAGCAGTAGAGGGCAAAATTTGCATGGCAATACAATTCAAGCAATGTATGCACCAAACACATTCCTTATCATGTTTATGACTCAAAGGAGGATGTGCCTCGATTCTCGGGCCACCAATCACGCATTTTCATGCATGATGGCCTAAAGAATCAAGTTGTGCACTTTCATGTCAAATGAAATGCAAACCAAACAAACACATAAAGGGCCAACCTCTATCATACTCACTTCAAGAGGCCAAGCATGCACAATGCAATGCAATCCTAGACATGTTAACTAGCATGCAACATGGATAATGCAAGACACTTATGCAAGCATACAAGCAAGCATGCAAGGTAAGTATGCAAACCAAATAAAAGATGGACCTAAACATGAATTGGGCAACTCTAAATAGGCCTAAAACAGTGGCCAAAATGCCCAAAAACGAAGGCTAAACACACATACACACATGCCAGTGTTAAGGCTCAAACCTAAGCATTAAGCAAGCAACCCTCAAGCACACTTGAAAGAGGCTAGACAAAGACAAATGGCATGCAAATGAAGCTTTGAAAATCATGCTATAAGAGGTGCCAAACCAACTAACAAAGCAAGCAAAGCATGCAACATGGCCCAAGCACTCAAGACCCACCAAAGAGGCATTGGACTACACATCATACAACCACACATGGCAAGACTTAAACAACTAAAAACAGATTTTTAGCATGTTAAAACAAGGCCAAAAGACCACTTAGATGGCATCTAAGAAGACTATACATGAGGGCATATGAAATAAGAACTCTTGAAGCATCAAAAGAACTATGAAATGCAAGCATACGAGCATTTTAAGTGGACTGAAATAGCATGTTGAGTGGTTCTAAACCACTAAAATAATGCAAGCAACACATGCTACACATTCACATACTTGAAGCATACAAGCTACAATGCAAATGAGCTATACTAAGCATGCCAAGATCGACCCAAATGACTATGGGCAGACCTAAAACATGGAAAAATGAGCACAAAACCTTCACAAAACCAAACCCAAAACATGCTAGAATAATGGCTTACAACCTAAGGCATGTTAAGGGGATAACAAGGCATTACATGGCATGTATGCAAGGCATGCATGGTGTACCAAAACCAACTTAAAACCATGTTATATTATGGCAAAATAAACATGAAAAATAGTCATGGCATGCTCAACACACACTCAAACATAGGCTTCCTCAAGAGGCCAAAAATGGTCCCTTTCAAGGACAACAAGGAGAGGGGGGCCCTCCCCTTTTGGAGACTTCAAGGCACCATCCCCACCACTGAAATCCCTCAAGATTTCAGTGGTGAAGAGGCCCAAACACCAAAGTCTCGAAACTTGCACAAAATGGCACAAAACAAGGGCCTTACAAGGCCTAAGAGGGGTCAAACTTCCCCAAAGCACAAAACACTCTTAACAAACAATCAAGAGGGCCTAAAACAGAACTTTTTATTTTATACACTAAACACAAAAACAGCTCTAAGATAGGTAGAAATATGATGCAAAAATGGGAAATACAAGACTAGTTTCTTACCCTTGAAGCCTTTCTTCAACAATGGTGGTCTTGTTGCCTCCTTAAGCTTTAATCCAGTCAAAAATAACAAGAACAAGCCCTTAGAACCTCAGTAGCCCCAAGGAAGGTGAAGCACTAGGTGCTTGTGTGCAATAGTATGGACTAAAACACACATAAGAGTAATATAGAGATAGAATATGTATTGAACTCTAACCCTAAAAACCAGAGCTTCTTCTGTATTTTCTAAGCAAAAAGCTCTAATTTTTCTAACCCTTGAGCAAGGGAGAGGAGCCAATCTTGTAAACTTACAAAGTAAGCTAACAAGAGGGGCATCCCTCCATACACACATGTATGGAGGGGAAGCAAATGCCAGCCAGCTGTTTCAAAATATCTCCAAAAGCAGCTGAACAGTAGTCGGCCGGCCAAAAATGTCATTTTGACAAAATTGACTTACATTGCCGGTGGAAACAAAAACCAGCCGGTGACCTCTAGCCACTGCCGGTGGTGTGTGGGGATGCCTCACAAGGCATTCCCTGCCCCTCCAAGGCAAAACACAAGTGTTTGGTGCAAAACCAGACACAAAACGGTCGAGTTCGGAGATCCTGAGACAAGGCGCGTAGCCGAGAACTCCGGGAACTCCAAACGAACACAAACATGGATAATCACCGAGTGTTCAAACGGTGACGCCCAAGTCTTGAGGATGGTCAAAAATAGGGTGTCTACAGTTGCCCCTCTTTGACAGAACTCGAAAGTCATAACAATGACGGGAGTGAATGTCAAAGCCCAGAGACGACCCATTTTTGACAAGGCCAAAGACTTAGACAAACATGCAAGACAAACAAGGTATGCGCCCGAAGGCAGGGGCGAAATGCAACCAAAAATGCAAGAAGCCGAGCATAACTTATGATCATGCAAAGAAAGCTGTAATGAAGCACGCATGCGACAGTTTTAAGCTAGCATACACCCGACTACACTACAATGCAGAAAGGATGTAAGAGAATTATGGAATTCTCAATACGTCTCACTCGGGAGATACAATACCTGTGCGGCTCGTCCGGTTGCACCGGCCTCAAATGAACCGTACATACAATATCGTGCCTGCAAAGAAAGCAAACTTAACAGGTACAATATTATTAGCAACACGCATGACAATGCAATGGCGAATGCAAAATGATATGCAATATATACAAAACAATGTATGAATAATGCAAATGATAATGCAATGCAATTGAAACTATGCAAACTAAATGCAAAGCAATTGAATCATGATTCAATCATGAGCGGTTCAAAACCACACAAATGTCAAATAGATTGATGGAGGTAACAAATCTGTCTACCATAGAAAAGGTGTCGCAACCCTCAAACCAACATACCAGCATGGAATAAACGCGTACACATGCAAAACTTTGAGTGATGTAGACAAACACAAGAACAGGTATTGGGTGGAATGACATAAGTGGGGTACCGACCCGCTGAAGAAAGAATAATGATCCTAATGCCGGATGCAACAATTACACTACAATGTAATAGAAATGGAAGAATGATACAATGGATATGGCACGCGGGCCAGACCAAATCTTGCCTAGAAAAGGCATGTACGCATACAAGCCATGTCTAACACAGAAGCGGTGCCGCCACCCTCAAAGCGCGTACACAAGAGCAATCGACAACTGTGCTTCGGCACGAGAAATATGGGCACAAACCAGACCAAGCTCAACATGGAAAGGCGCAAGCCATAGATGGAAGGTGATGCAACGAATGCATGCAATCTACAATGCAATGTTTACAATATGCAATGGATATTTACAGTGGCAATGCATGACATATGCACTATATCCTACGATGATGCATGACAAATGCACTATCTACAATGATGCATGACATATGCATGTGTGTTTTTGGATTTTTTTTTTGAAATGCATGACATATGCAGTATTTACAAATGATGCATGACATATGCATGTGTGTTTTTGGATTTTTTTGAAATGCATGACATATGCAGTATTATTTACAATGCAATGCATGACATATGCAATATTATTTACAATGATGCACCGAAGGTCTTGCACCTTCCAAGGATTTAAGGTCTCCTAGACCGTAGCAAAGGACGGCGTGATGCGCAAAATAGCGCGATTGAATGCATGCAAAATGCAATGAGATGTGCAAAATAGCGCGACGCGTTAGACAACGCGAGTGCACAAGACAGTGCGATGCGCTAAATAGCACGATGCGATGCATGCCAAATGCAATGAGGTGTGCACCTTAATGCACCGAAGGTCTTGCACCTCCCGAGGATTTAAGGTCTCCTAGACCATGCGTGTTTAAGGTCTGGCCAGACCGGAATGCAACAATTATACTACATTTTAAGCGAATGCTATGCAAGCAAGTAAACTTGAACCAAACTACAACTCATGCAGAAAGGATTAAGAGAATTAAACAATTCTCACGGCGTCTCACGCGGAGAAGGCTAAAAGTGACTACCGAGAATACCCAGAGTCTCAAACACAACATCTCTCAGCGTATCAAACACAGGAGAGGAAAGAGCGAAGCAAAAAGAAACCTCTCAGCGTAGTACACGCAAGAGAGAGAAGAGAAAGGCCTCTCAGCGTAGTACACGCGAGAGAGGAAAGACAAAAGCCTCTCAGCGTAGTACACGCGAGAGAGGAAAGACAAAAGCCTCTCAGCGTAGTACACATGAGAGAGGAAAGAGCGAAGCAAAAAGAAACCTCTCAGCGTAGTACACGCGAGAGAGGGAAGAGAAAAGCCTCTCAGCGTAGTACACGCGAGAGAGGAAAGACAAAAACAAAAAGAAACCACTCAGCGTAGTACACGCGAGAGAAGAAAGAGAAAGGCCTCTCAGCGTAGTATATGCGAGAGAGGAAAGACAAAAGCCTCTCAGCATAGTACACGTGAGAGAGGAATGAGCGAAGCAAAAAGAAACCTCTCAGCGTAGTACACGCGAGAGAGGGAAGAGAAAAGCCTCTCAGCGTAGCACACGCGAGAAAGGAAAGACAAAAACCTCTCAGCGTAGTACATGCGAGAGAGGAAAGACAAAAGCCTCTCAGCGTAGTACACGCGAGAGAGAGGGGGGGGTGCGAGACAATGCACGTGACGAGCGAGACCACGCGAGTCACAAAAGGGATGCAAGACACTGCAAATGAGACACGTATGCTAATGCAAGTGAGACACGCATGCCAATGCAAATGAGGCCAATGTGACACGCATGCCACACATAATATAAAAAAAAAGTAAGTGAATGAGACAAATGAGACACGCATGCCTCATAAGATGCCAGACAATGCAAACGGACTTAAATGTCTAACAACGCACGTGTTTCGGAATGCATGACGATGCATGGTAAGAGAATGCACAACAACGCGAATGATGCGCGAGGCGACGTATGTATTGAAATGCATGACAATGCTTGTAATAAAAATGCAATGCATAAGAGATGTGCATGACAATGCAAGGGGTGCGTGTTACAACACGCGTAGTATGTGCATAACAATGCAACTGTGAGGCGCCTGACGGCGCGATGTAATGCACCGAAATAGTGCGATGAATGCGTGCAACGCACACGGGGCAACTTTTGAATCTTGTAAAGGCAGAAGGATACAATCATTGCATGAATTTGAGTGCTACGCATAGAAGACGTGGTCCGAGGTCAAAACGGAGGCCGGTTGAGCGTCGGAGATACACTTTCTTGCACTTTCTTGAGCTATGAAGACCCAAAACTACTCATATGGCCCAAACAAGGCTGTGGGAACACCACCGGCTGGAAGGGGAAGCCATCGGCTGTCCACCGGCTAAAAAATAATTCCATCGGCACAATATTATGCCGACCGGCAAAAAGTTCCTGGATCGGGGCAGATTCGACATTTCACCATGGGTGTTTTAAAATAGGGTTCCAAACCCTATTCTTTCACTTTCCCTCTAGCCAAAAATCACACTCTCTCTCTCTAGAGCTCTTTCCCTTCCTTGATCCCTCCTTTCACATTTTACACTGTTTCTATCGCTCGATTCGAAGTTTATCGCGTTTCAACATTTTCAATCGATTGAAATTTCATTTCGGCACATCCTTTGCCATTTCCGCCTTTTGAGGCTCATTCCCCTCGAGTTTCTCTCGAGTTTCGCGCCTTTTTCCCATTCCGGCCTTTCCGGCCATTTTCCACCCTCCCGGGGGTTGACTTTTTCAGTTGACTCTTCGTATTCCGGCCCGATTTCCATTCTCCCGACCATTTTCCCATCATTCTCGACATGGCGGACGACATTCCACGCGGTGGGACTCCCTCGGATCACGAGATGGATCCCGAGGTTGAGCTCCTCCCTTTGAGCGAGCGCCCGTTCGACCCGGCGACCTACCGGCCGGCGATTCATGTTCTGCCACCCGACGGATTGCGCCAGTTCAAGAGTTTCGACATGGCGTTGGATCCCGAGCTCCTGCTACGTGAGCCTGCCTCCCACCTATCCTCCGGCGCTTCCGAGGTAACCTTCTTTCTGCTTACTTTTCTGCAATGTAGGATGCTTTAAACTGTCAATTGCCATAACTGATTACAGTCTTTAACTGCTTAGTGCCGATACATTGATACACTGTATATTGTAATCAATTACAAACGCGTTTGTAACTGATTATCTGTGTAAGACTGACACATGCACACACTGCACTAGCCTTGAACCACTCAAACCACGGCACACACCGTATTTCACTGCAAACACGATTGCCCGATACCTGTTTGAATCTGAAAACATGCTCGCATGCTACATTTGCATTGAACCACTCAAACACGCTGACGCATTGTAGGTTGTAGTTCACTACAAGCACACCGGCACCCGATATCTATTCGAATCTGAAAACATGCACCCATGCTACATTGCGCTGATCTACACAAACACGCTGACGCATCACACGTTGTAGTTCACTGTGAGCACACCGGCACCCGGTATCTATTCGAATCTGAAAACATGCACACATGCCAAATTTGCACTAATTTACTATTTTTTCAAGACTGTACGTTTTATATTGCTTCGCAACTACTTGTTCGAAAACAGGGAGATTCCCATACCATCCGCGGGTATGGGAACACTGTCGCTCGTGCGTGGTACGCCGAGCTACCCGACGCAGTTCGCCACATCGTGGACCGGGCCGGCTTTGGCGCATTCTGTTGAGGACTCTCCAGGCTCACCACATGCAGACATCTCCTTGCCGCTCTGGTGGAGAGGTGATGGGACACCACTGATTCATTTCACTTGTCTGCGACTGGGGACATGACGATGACCCCTTAAGATTTCTCGATGCTCACAGGCATCGGGGTAGGGGGTGATCCGATCCCCTTTGACATTGATATAGACGAGTGGACCGCGGCTCAGTTCATTGTTTCGGCGACGGCGCCGCTTCTGCGCGTCCGCTTTGTCGATACTCTCGGTTCGAGGTGCAATCGAGTCCGCCGATGCAAATTTCGATGACTCAGAGGTCATGGAGAGATATGCACGCGGCTTCCTCATGTTCCTGTTTGGGACGACCATCTTCGCCGACCGGGCAAACACAGTGCCTCTCTGCCTACTCAGCGCACTAGTGGATGTCAGGGACATTTTACGTTTCGACTGGGGTGGCGCCGCTCTAGCCACCCTTTATGGATATATGAGCTCAGCCGCGGTAACGATTGCTTTCGAGGGCTACCGCGATTTGGGAGGTACATTTCTTTTTCGCTTTGATTTCGTTCTATACTTTCAGACTGCACCGCACATATCGTAGTCTGCTTTTACACTTGTTGTATCTTATACACACACGCAATACATACTGCTTTAATCGACCGACATCGCCACACCGCACACTCGCTTAATACACCGCACAAAGACACGGCTCGCTTATTTCGCTTTATTCTCAGATTCTGCTTTATCTAATAAATGCACTGGTATTCACCTTGCAGTTGTGGGTTTATGCCTACTTACCTAGGCTCGCCCCCGTACCGGAGATGGAGACTCCTCTGGTCGTCCCGTTCTATCGCCGCTTTGACGGGAGATGCACCCGGAGGCCACGAGAGACATTCAGCTTTTTCCGCCGCTACTTCGACACCATCACCCCTGCCGAGGTATGTGTTACTTGCAGTTCATTTAAGCTTCACTTTTCCACTATATATTTGCAATACCAGTAGGTAACAAACTGTATTTCAATTTCAGATCACCTGGCAGCCTTGGGCTCCTTTGCCAGCGATGATGCGGGATCGGTTTGCCGGTGCCGTTGAGACCTCGCGTTACCGGATTCTGCTGGAGGGCCCGATCTGTCGGGCTTGGTACCTGGGCGAGCATTTCCTACGCCAGACCCTGGGTTTACCGGAGCAGATAGTCCCGGTGCACCCTCCTAAGCATATGAGGGATACCGAGCGTTTCACCGCCGAGCAGATGGCGGACTACACCATCGGCTGGGAGGCAGACGGCTACAGAGGCGAGGGAGATTATTTGGAGTACGTCCGGGCCTTCATCATGCGACCTCTGAGCGGCGGTCGCCGAGCTGAGAGACCAGCGGCGCCAGCGGCCGGGGCGGGAGCAGAGGCTGGAGGAGGAGCGCTGAGGAGAGCTCGAGTCCGCGGCAGGGGCAGAGTTCAGAGAGGACGAGGGACCGGTTGGCCTGCTCTGCCCGCTTCATTGACTTTCCGAGGGCAGGGTGAGGCGACCTATCAGATCCCCTTCGCCCCCTCTGCCGGCTGATCACGAGTTTGTCGGTGTCCCCGACTTGCCTCCGGTATATATTACTGCATTTCCGTACAGTCATTTCATTTCAGTTTATTTGATATTCCACAGAATACTGATGCATCTGATTCTTTTGCAGGCGTCTTCTGGGTACACCCAGCAGTTACTGGAGATGAATGCCTCCATGACGGGGATGCTGCAGCGGACCTTCGACCTCCTAGCCCTTTACAGCATTCCGGTATGTTCTTTCTGCCATAGCTTCAAATCACACACAAACTGCTTCGCATAATCTGATGCACAATACGACATTGGATACTCACCACGACTGATACATCAGATTACACATCAGATCTCGTGATCGATTCATCGCCCACAAAGATGCATACACAGACTCATACACCGCACTCGCATTCTATGCCGATTCATCGCCACCAGCATCCACAGATCAGACTCATACACTGCACTCTACATTCCATACTGATTCACTACTCACAATATTCTGATGTTTTGCCTTTCATGCTTTTTCAGCCTCCCTTCCCGATTCCTCCGGTAGGTGGTGCTCCAGCTGGACCTCCCATTTCTACCTGGGATGGCAGAGTATTTCCTCGCACCAGAGGGGGGGGGGCACTCATGTCGGGAGCAGCTCGCGGGCTCCGGTTCCAGATGACGAGTCTGAGGCAGAGACAGAGGCGGAGGCAGGGTCATCGGAGGAGGAGACCGGGGACAGCTCGGGCTCAGGCTCAGACGGCGATGCTCCTGGTGATGCTCCTAGGCTTCTGCCCAGGAAGAGGGCGAGGACGGATCCTTAGGCGCGAGACCATCGATGCTACTTCAGATTTTTTGCTGCTTTTCTTTTTCTCTCTTTTCTTTTGGTAGTTAGATTACCTTGTACTGCCGCGAGCAGTTTTTTGTTTCCAAAACTATGTACTTGAAAAAGATGATATGAAATGAAACAAACTTTTTGTATGAAAAAGTGTTATATTTGTACATATCTGCATGTTTCATACTTTGCACTGCATTGCATCATGTTACACCTCAAATGTAAATGAAAATGATTTGTTGTCTGAAAATTGAACACTTGTACTGTAATAATCAGATAACCGACCAACTAAACAGCAAAACAACTCATACGAATCACTGCTCAAACTGAATACACCGCCCATACTCTACTGGGGATTGATCTACATACAGCCCATAACACAGCATTCGGCTCATCCTGCACACAGCAAACCTTGAACAAACAGCCCCAATCTGACAAGACGGACCACGAAAGCTAAAACAGTTACAGTTGAAACACACTCGGATGTCCCAAATTGTCCCTTTCTTTCTCCTGCCTCGCACGAATGTAGATAATGGCACAGCATTCTGAGCACAAACGATCTTTTTGAAATAAGGAAAGGTTTTCAAACGAGGTATCGAGCCTACCACAGAACACGACAAGACAGACTCAAACAAAGAAACAAGAGGCACACGACCCGACATAACGAGACATGCTCGGAAAAGACTCAAAGCCAAAATCAAGACCGACAAATCAAAAGACACGACACATGGACGTGTTTACAAAAAAAGACCTCAGATCTCGAAAAGCCAGTTCCTCCGGGTATTATTCCCACCCTTTCTGATTTGTGAGACTTACATCACTCGGCCCTCAGGCTCGATTTTTCTCACAAAACCCTTTTGCTCACTTTTCTCTCAACTTACTCCTCTCTATTCTTTATTTTCTCATTTTTCATCCCTCTCCAGAGTGGTTGACGGGTAAACGAGAGGTTGCGGGTTCACGTCCGATAAAGCTAGCTTGCAGCCACTCCTTCTGGTAGATAGGGTGCCTCTCGGGCAAGTGTGTTGACGGGGGAGGGGCAAAAGACCTGACTCAATTATGCCCCTAGTTCGTCACTTTGACCATTTTTTTTTGTTTTCTTCCTAAAACAGTTTTGACCAAAAGTGAGAGTCAGATTAACGTGCTTGTTCGATTTTTTGATTTGAAAATCATGCAAGTCAGGCCATGAGCACTGAAAATTCTCCTTTTTGGGTCCAAGAAAATGGTCCAGTTTTGGAAAATGAAATAGTTTTCGAGAAAATAGTCAACCTCAGTAAAAATTTTCAAAACTATTTTTGCAAACAGTCAATGCTCAATGAGCACAGAACTCACCCTCGAGATGCGCAACCTCAGATCGGAGGCAATGGAAGATTGCCCCTTGCTTGAAGGAGGGGCAAGGCAACAGAAAGTTGCCCCTAGTTTGGATGACAACTTAGGGCAACTTATGGCAATGTATGGCAACGGAAAGTTGCCCCTTGTTTGGATGATGCCGCAGCATGCTGTAAACTAGTCGTCGTTGATGATGATCGGACCCTCGGATGCGGAGGAGACGAAGACGGTCTGAATCAATATATGGACACAGTCACCTGGAAGGTGTTGGTGGTTGGACTTCAAGAGGAAGCTGGCTGCGTAGTTTCGATTGTCACAACCGAACTATCGGATTCAGAGGAGGTAAAGGTGATCAAAACCATTACATGGACTGAGACGCTATGGAAGCGTTGGGGGCTGGACTTCAAAATGAAGTTGCCTACGTATCCCAAACATGGGAATCAAGCCTTACGTAGTTCCGGTTAAGGTACACTCGGGTATTTTAACCTTCACTTTTCAGGCTCTAACTTTTGCCAAGGCGTCTGTTGCAAGTTTTCAACCTTGCGAGCTTTTCTTTTCTTCTTTTCTCTTGCTTTTTCTTGTTTTTTTTTTTTGTATATTTTTTTTTCTTCTTTTTTTACTTTCTTTTTCTTTTTTTCTTTTCTTTTCTTTTTTTCTTTTCTTTTTTCTTTCTTTTTCTTTTTTTTTTTGAATTTTTTTCTTTTGCTCTAACTTTTGCCTGGGTCGCCCTTCCGGGTTTTCGGCCTAGCGAGCCTCTCAAAGGATAAAAGTGTAGCAAGCCCATGCCACATGGTTTTGAGATTGAAGCCTCTCTGTATCCAAGAGAGTGACAATCGGGTTGATTTGCAGAGGAATCCATCACGGTTGCTTCATGAGCCTTGCCTGGTGGGATCTGATCTTCTTGATCTGACTTTGATGCCTCTTGCTCGAGGGCTGCTTCAAATTGAGCCACACAGGCATTTCAAGGTACTGTTGAACATTTTGAACGGATTCCGATTTGCAACAGATAAATTGAATCTCGAGGCTGAGAGCGATCCTGGGCTGCACAATCACAAGAGCGATTCCACACAGGTCTTCGCAAGACTGCGCAAAACATTTTTTGAAAGTTCTTAAGAAAGCGACAAATCACTGGCGCAGAAGATAGTGTGGAACCAGTCTGGATCAAGCCAGGGTCCTTCTCAGTACTCACGCTGACAGGCATGATTTCATTCATTAAAAGGCTCAACATGCTTCTCTTTCTCTCAAAATGATCAAAATTTTTCAAAACCCGAGGAATTTCTTCCTCTTCGTTTTTATCGCCGCAGTGTTCGAAAAGGGGTTTTACGAAAAGCTTAGACCATTACAACGATATTCAAGGCACAAGAGAGCAGGCAGAATGCACTGTCGTTCCATTCACATCCTCCGGCACGATTGACTCAAGGAGTAACAAGTATGGAACATGGTAGCTACAGCTGTTTCATTCAGATTTGTTGGTATAACTGGCTCTTCGGCAGAAACAGACTCAAAGAGCGAAAACAACTAATTATAAGATAAAATGGTGTTTGGGGCAACAACCCCGAAATCACCTGGTATACTATACAAAAGGGACTGACTCAATACAGAGAGACAGACTCAAAACAAAAAGACTGACTCAATACAGAGAGACAGACTCAAAATAAAACAACAGACTGACTCGACACCCAAGTCAGAATTTACAAAACTAGCATTGGCAGATGCTCAAAAATGCATGCCAAACGCCACATCCAAAAATGCACCAGGCACTGCCCGCAGGCGGTTCACCTTCTGATTACATACTCGTGGTATCTATGTCCTCAAAATCCAATAACTGAGTGGTGACGGACTTTGCTGAGGTGGGCGGGAGGATAACCTCGTTGTCAATCAAATCCTATACCTCATGACGGAGGCGGAAGCAATTATCAGTGGCATGGCCGGTTTGCTGGTGGTACGCACAGTACAGAGCAGCCTCATGTGTTGTAGGGAGATTCTTCGGCAAACGTCGAGGCTCCAAGGGTTTAAGATGCCCCTTTTTGGCCAAAATCAAAAGTGCCCTAGACAAAGGCATGTAGAGAGGATGGAAGACCCTGTGCCCTCGGGGCAGGTATTTTGGAGCTTGAGCACTCTTGCTAGATGCACTAGCGAATGGATCGGCGCGGCTTGATTTGATCCTTCCTGATGCAGGGTTGGGAGCGGGAAGAACTGTTTGGCATAACGAGGCCTATCCTGTTCTCGATTATCGAATCGCCTCGACGGAGTGGGGAAAGCGCCTCAAATTTTTGTCACAATCAGAGATATCTGTTGCTTGTTCATCCCGCTTTCATAGCCTCGACCGCCTACAAAGAATCGCTCGATAGGGCTCAGATCTTCCTTCATCTTATCTTTACCTCAGCCTCTACCGATTGAGGGTTTGGGTGGATGTTGACACGCCATTGTTATAACCGGAGGCCATCTCCTGCTGACTAAGTTCAATAGCACTGACCCAACAATGGGGGCTCTCGAGGTACAAAGCTCTTGCTGCAGACGGTGAAGTTGACGGTGAAGCCGACATCCCATAGGCGAGATCCGCCACGCACTGGAGATCACCTATCATCCCCATTAGTTCAAAAGTAGTAGGCTCACGAGCCCGATAGAATTGAAGGGCCTGCATCGGTGCGCAACCGCGATCCGGTGGATGCGCATATCAACAAGAGTTTCATTTGTAAGGTGATTCTCGATCCAATGCGTCATTATGACCACGATCTCTTCTGAATTCTGCGTCAAGCTAAGTTTTGCCTCAGTGAGAAGAAGACACTAGCTATTCTGGCTCAACTCTCTGAAT
Source organism: Camellia lanceoleosa (assembly GCA_025200525.1). Lineage (NCBI taxonomy): Eukaryota > Viridiplantae > Streptophyta > Magnoliopsida > Ericales > Theaceae > Camellia > Camellia lanceoleosa. Next base: position 5,469,966 of record CM045770.1, on the reverse strand, counting down.
CTCTGAACTGAAACAGAAAACAAACAGTATTTCAGCCCCAGACAGATCGAACACGGGTGTAACCGAACAACTGCACTCTACCACTGATCACTGTTCCCCAAAATCACTGTTCAAAACTGAACTGATACGCACATATATAACTGCTTCTCAACAACACTGATACCGGTGCCCTCGGGCCTGATACCCAATCTTGCAAACTGACATGTGTGTTCCTATAGAGATACACTCTAAAAGCACATAGCAAGTAACAAGAGCCAAAACACCCCTATGTTAGTAGGGTTTCCGCCCTATTTTGTCGAGAGCTAGGGTTTCACTATGCACACAGCGGTTTCAAACAACCTACATCGGGTAAGCAACCTGTCGTAGTTTGGAATGGTCACTATGGATTCCGACTATGCACTAGGTCGAGTGGTCAAAGAGTGCCCAGAAACCGGGTTTGTGTTCTCACATCGGCAGAGTTCGTGAATCGCCAAATTATAGTCATGCCTTGACAAGACAAGCCTCCAGCAAACCACTCAGGAATAGAAGATGGCCAACACGGTGTCCTAGGCGCACCAATGCACATGCAATGCAAAGAAACACATAAGTGTAGTCAAAACAGATATCACGAGTTTGAGTCAAGCTCTAAATCTCCGCCAGAGTCGCTGTGAGACGCGCCCGTGGGCCTCACTACTGATTCGGACTGATTGTTTGTTGCGGTTCTTAATTTGAACCAAAGAGTCCAACTCGCAAATCGCTTTTGAGAAAACAGATTTTTGAAAAGAAGTGCCAAACATGGATCGCTTTTGCCGATACTGAGTCGCCACCTAAATATTTTTAAAATGGGAATTTAGGAAACCCCGACTCGGTGCCAAAGGCCACGTGTCCGCCATCACCAAAGTTGTCTTGGCTCGAGCTTGGGTACGATCGGGAAGGTCACTATGAGCACTTTCGCCGGTCCAAGACCGGCCTCTACTAACCATGATATCCGATTTTGAAAACGCTATGTGTTCTTATTCCGGTTATTAGCCTAGAATTACTATGTTATGCACACAGCAAACAAGTATAGACTAGATTGCCTAATTTGGAAATAAGCATTGCATATCCGTTTGTTTTGGAAAACGCTTTGGAATTTGCTACTCGCGAGTAGGCTAAAACACGGATTTCAAGGAGTTTTCCAACTCAAGCAACCCAACCTCCACCCACAGCATTCAAGCGCTTAACACGAAGCATTTAGCCTCATGGTAATCATGTCATTATGGCAACATTCACACGCATGTGATATGCTAAAGCGCATATACTTACATCAGACTGCCAAAAAACAATAAACTAGTTAGCAAACATGCATGGCCTAGCTCATGTTAAAGTGACTAATGCATCGCATACAAAATGCAATTAGACAGGCTCGGCTATCCTAAACATGGCATGTGAAATGCACGAGTAGCACGTATTCAAGTTAGATTTGAAATGTTGTGCAGTTAGCATGATGCGCCGAGCTCGGTGCATGTAATACTGATGAACGATGCACGCATGCATAGCATAAGGTATGCTAAAATAAACATGTCCTAATACTAACCATCAAAGCAGGTAAGTAAAAGGGAGAAAGAAGTGGGGGTTGGAAGACATACACACACTCACCCACACTTATTACAAATTTGCTCTCACTCGGAGAGACCGAAAGAATATACAAATTAATTAACTACGCAAGCTAATTAAATATTACAAATCCATTAAATTAATTAAACAAATTAATTAATCTAATTAAAACAGTAAACCGCCTCAGGAGGAGAGCCAAATGCAGCGCATGCTCGGGACTTGTTCGGAATCGCACTACCATGCATAGTTCGCCTCGCTTTCCCGCCCTTCTGAAGACTGCCAAAGCCTAAGGGATGCCTCTCTGGACATTAGAGATCACCACCGGCTGAATAGAATAGCCACCGGCTGCTATATGTGGCCATCGGCAAAAAATTCTTCCATCGGCTGATAATTTACTGCCGGTCGGCACTGAACACTGCCGGTCGGCAAAGAATGCCTGCAGAACCAGCAATTCACAGCAGCAGAGGGCAAAACTTGCATGGCAATACAATTCAAGCAATGTATGCACCAAACACATTCCTTATCATGTTTATGACTCAAAGGAGGATGTGCCTCGATTCTCAGGCCACCAATCACGTATTTCCATGCATGATGGTCTAAAGAATCAAGTTGTGCACTTTCATGTCAAATGAAATGCAAACCAAACAAACACATAAAGGGCCAACCTCTATCATACTCACTTCAAGAGGCCAAGCATGCACAATGCAATGCAATCCTAGACATGTTAACTAGCATGCAACATGGATAATCCAAGACACTTATGCAAGCATACAAGCAAGCATGCAAGGTAAGTATGCAAACCAAATAAAAGATGGACCTAAACATGAATTGGGCAACTCTAAATAGGCCTAAAATAGTGGCCAAAATGCCCAAAAATGAAGGCTAAACACACATACACACATGCCAGTGTTAAGGCTCAAACCTAAGCGTTAAGCAAGCAACCCTCAAGCACACTTGAAAGAGGCTAGACAAAGACAAATGGCATGCAAATGAAGCTTTGAAAATCATGCTATAGGAGGTGCCAAACCAACTAACAAAGCAAGCAAAGCATGCAACATGGCCCAAGCACTCAAGACCCACCAAAGAGGCATTGGACTACACATCATACAACCACACATGGCAAGACTTAAACAACTAAAAACAGATTTTTAGCATGTTAAAACAAGGCCAAAAGACCACTTAGATGGCATCTAAGAAGACTATACATGAGGGCATATGAAATAAGAACTCTTGAAGCATCAAAAGAACTATGAAATGCAAGCATACGAGCATTTTAAGTGGACTGAAATAGCATGTTGAGTGGTTCTAAACCACTAAAATAATGCAAGCAACACATGCTACACATTCACATACTTGAAGCATACAAGCTACAATGCAAAGGAGCTATACTAAGCATGCCAAGATCGACCCAAATGACTATGGGTAGACCTAAAACATGGCAAAATGAGCACAAAACCTTCACAAAACCGAACCCAAAACATGCTAGAATAATGGCTTACAACCTAAGGCATGTTAAGGGGATAACAAGGCATTACATGGCATGTATGCAAGGCATGCATGGTGTACCAAAACCAACTTAAAACCATGTTATATTATGGAAAAATGAACATGAAAAATAGTCATGGCATGCTCAACACACACTCAGACATAGGCTCCCTCAAGAGGCCAAAAATGGTCCCTTTCAAGGACAACAAGGAGAGGGGGGGCCCTCCCCTTTTGGAGACTTCAAGGCACCATCCCCACAACTGAAATCCCTCAAGATTTCAGTGGTAAAGAGGCCCAAACACCAAAGTCTCGAAACTTGCACAAAATGGCACAAAACAAGGGCCTTACAAGGCCTAAGAGGGGTCAAACTTCCCCAAAGCACAAAACACTCTTAACAAACAATCAAGAGGGCCTAAAAACAGAACTTTTTTATGTTATACACTAAACACAAAAACAGCTCTAAGATAGGTAGAAATAGGATGAAAAAATGGGAAATAAAAGACTAGTTTCTTACCCTTGAAGCCTTTCTTCAACAATGGTGGCCTTGTTGCCTCCTTAAGCTTTAATCTAGTCAAAAATAACAAGAACAAGCCCTTAGAACCTCAGTAGCCCCAAGGAAGGTGAAGCACTAGGTGCTTGTGTGCAATAGTATGGACTAAAACACACATAAGAGTAATATAGAGATATAATATGTATTGAACTCTAACCCTAAAAACCAGAGCTTCTTCTCAGATTTTTCTAAGCAAAAAGCTCTAATTTTTCTAACCCTTGAGCAGGAGAGGAGGGCTCCTCTTATAGAGGAGCCAATCTTGTAAACTTACAAAGTAAGCTAACAAGAGGGCATCCCTCCATACACGGTATGGAGGGGAAGCAAATGCCACCACTGCTTCAAAATATCTCCAAAAGCAATGAACAAGAGTCGGCCGCCAAAAATGTCATTTTGACAAAATTGATCACGACCGCAACAAGAGTGCCGACCGGCAACATACATTGCTTGGAAACAAAACCAGCCGGTGACCTCTAGCCATCGCCGGTGGTGTGTGGGGATGCCTCACAAGGCATTCCTCGCCTCCAAGGCAAAAACACAAGTGTTTGGTGCAAAACCAGACGCAAAACGGTCGAGTTTGGAGATCCTGAGACAAGGCGCGTAGCTGAGAACTCCGAGAACTCCAAACGAACACAAACATGGATAATCACCGAGTGTTCAAACGGTGACGCCCAAGTCTTAAGGACGGTCAAAAATGGGGTGTCTACAGTAGCCGAGACCTCCAGGAACTCCAAACAAACACAAACATGGATGATCACCGGGTGTTCAAACTAAGGACGCCCAAGTTCGAGGACGGTCAAAAATGGGGTGTCTACAGGCTGCCCCTCTTGACGTAACTCGAAAGTCATAAAAATGATGGGAGTGAATGTCAAAGCCCGTGAGACTACCCATTTTTGACAAGGTCAAGACTTAGACAAACATGCAGACAAATAAGGTATGCACCAAGGCAGGTAAAATGCAAGACAATGCACGGCCGAGCATAACTTATGATCATGCAAAGAAAAGTTGTAACGGCTAATACATGCAACAGCTTTAAGCTAGCATACACCAAACTACACTACAATGCAGAAGGATGTAAGAGAATTATGCAATTTCGAGACGCCTCACGCTGAGGACACAATACCTGTCCGGCTTTCGGTTCTACTAGTCGCAAATGAACCGCATATACAATATCGTGCTTGTAAAGAAAACAACTTAACAGTATGATATTGTTAGCAACATGCATGACAATGCAAGAATGAATGCAAATGATATGCAATGTATACAAAACAATGTATAAATAATGCAAATGAAAATGCAATGCAATTGAAACAATGCTAACTACATGCAAACCAATTGTATCATGATTCAATCATGAGCGGTTCAAAACCACACAAATGTCAAATAGATTGATAGAGGTAACAAGTCCGGTTTACCATAGAACGGTTCATCAACTATGAGTAATGTAGACGACACAAGAACGAGTATTGGGGGATGACATAAGGGGTAACGACTACCGGAGAAAGAATGATGATCCTAATGCCGATGCAAAAATTACACTACAATGTAATATCTATTAATGGATATGGCATACCAAACCAAATCTTGCCTAGGAAAGGCATGTACGCAAACAAGTCATGCCAACATAGAACGGTCCATCAACTATGCTTTGACACGAGAAGTATGGGCACATACCGCATCAAGCTCAATATGGAAAGGCGCAAGCCATAGGTGGAAGGTGATGCAATGAATGCATGCAAACTACAATGCAATAGAAATGGATATAATGGATATGGCACGCTGGCCAAACCAAATCTTGCCTAGAAAGGCATGTACACAAACAAGTTGCGCTAACATAGAACGGTCCAATCGAACTATGCTTTTGACACGAGAAGTATGGGCACATACCAGACCAAGCTCAACATGGAAAGGCGCAAGCCATAGATGGAAGGTGATGCAATGAATGCATGAAAGCTACAATGCAATATCTACAAATATGCAATGGAAATGGATACAATGGATATGGCACGGCCAAACCAAATCTTGCCTAGGAAAGGCATGTACACAAACAAGCCACGGCTAACATAGAACGGTCCAATCGAACTATACTTTGACACGAGAAGTATGGGCACATACCGCATCAAGCTCAACATGGAAAGGCGCAATATAGATGGAAGGTGATGCAATGAATGCATGCAATCTATAATGCAATATCTACAAATATGCAATGGAATGGATATTTATAAAAATGCATGACAATGCAGTATGATGCGATCTGCTGGGGAAATGCAATGGATGCTTGCAAGCTACAATGGAAATGCATGACAATGCATGTTTATTTTCTACAATGCATAACAATGCAATATTTACTATGCATGCATGACAATGCACTATTTACAATGGATGCATGACAATGCACTATGATGCAATGGCTATGATTGCAGCTTTCCCTATCTTACCAACAGGGCGATATACTAGGTTGGTTCAGTATCCAAAACTGAGGCGCAGACATGCTGCCTCAACCTATGGGGCTTCCATACGATTTCAAGCCGAGGATACACCCTCGGTATTTAAACCAGATTTTAGTCTCTAACTCCTCAACCTTTATGCTTTAGGCATAAGCCGTCAACTCTAGTTTCCACCGGCCCCGCTTGGTCTTCTAGGAACTCATCGCAAACACAGCATGTGGTTTACCGCATCAATCGAAAGTAATTCGGCACGACAAACACCAAAGGAATTGCACCTTTAGAGGATTTAAGGTCTCCTAGACCAGATGCAAATGTATGCATGACAATGCATGTTATTGTTTTTTTGGAATGCAAATAATGCATGATGTTGAAGTGTGCATAACGCAAGTTTACTTGAAATGCATGACAATGCATGAAAATTTGATGCGCTGGCGACGCTACGCTTTAGATGCATGACAATGCAAATGAACCGAGAATGCATGAAGATGTATGATTCGAGATGCGCGATAACGCTACGCTTTTGAGACGATGACAATACGAAGCGGGTTTATGGTCATGCCGGACAAGACGATTTTTGGTCCCGCCAGCATCGCTGGCGTGTTTTCGTCCCGCCGACCCATTTTGGGGCAATGCATGTCAATGCAAGTGAATTTGAAATGCGCGATTAAGCCGCTTTTTAGAGATGCATGACAAGACGCCGATGCAAGTGTGTGACCACGACGCCCTTTGAAATGCAAGACAATGCGATCGAGCGAATTTAAGGTCTCGCCAGATCAGGCGGTTTTTGGTCCCGCCGGACCGGGCGGTTTAAGGTCTCGCCGCATCATGGCAATGCATGTGAGGTGCGAAAATAGCACGTAACAATGAGTGTATGCCAAATGCAATAAGACACGCGAACGACGTGATGCGTTGACAACGCGAATGAAATGCGATGTGCAAGACAATGCAATGCGCTAAACGGCGAATTGAATGTATGCCAAATGCATATGGGGCAACTTTCGAAGTTTTGTAAAAGCCAAAAGGATACGGAAAGGATACACCTTGCATGAATTCGAAAAGTGCCACACATGTAAGACACGGTCCGAGGTCAAACGGAGGCCGATCGATAGGGTGAGTATGGTCCGGATTGGTCCGGATTAGAATAAAACCAAGACTAATCCATCTACGGCCTCAAAAATTGAACCAATCCAACTGCTTAAATCAGAACTAATCCCAACCAACTGCCTAAATACGGATTGACTCCATTAGACCACAGATTCACATATTAAATAACAAAAATATATATATAACATTTTAACTATACACAAGAAAAAGACATACAAGCCAAACACAACAACATTTCTAGCAAGCTAAACACAACAAAGATAGCCATACATAGAACATAACCCACAACTGATAAACACATTGTTGGGCTTTAAGAAGTTTATAAATTTCAACAACTCTAATGCCTAATAATTAACTAAAATTCATTTTCCTATTTATATCCTCAACCCTACAACACTCAAACAAAACATAGTTTTTCAATATTTTGAACATATAATTCTCCAAATATGTATGTCATTATCAACATAACTTCCATAGATTTTTACAGAGAAGGAAGCATCAATCATAAATATTATCACCAATCGGATAACATAAATAATTTTGCATAACGTATGGGAAGCATCAAACCTAAATCGAGCTATTATGTATATCGATGAACAATCATTTGCATAATGTATATCGTAATGAGTTAACCTCAATTGTGTCGAGCTATTATGTATATCGTAATGAGTTAACCTCAATTGTTTGGACCAAATATATATAAATAAATAAATAAATAAAAATGGATCCAACTATGCCTAATACAACCATCGACCTTGGTGGTTCTGTGATTACGAAGAACAAACAACAAATTATATAACACAATGAGGCATTCAAAGCACAAAATCAAAGGAAAGAGAGAGAGAAAGAGAGAGAGAGAGAGAGAGAGCGCTCACCGAGATGGATGATCTGAGATGGGGGAGAACTTCCTCTGAGATGGAGAAGGAGAAAACAAGGTCGATCGAAGTTCACCGAGAGAGAGAGAGAGAGAGAGCTCACCGAGATGGATGATCTCGAGATGGAGAAGAACTTCATCTACGATGGATCTCGAGATGGAGAAGAAGAAAACAGGTCGATCGAAGTTCACCGAGAGCGAGAGAGAGAGAGAGAGCTCACAGCGATGGATGATCTGAGATGGAGAAGAGCTTCATCTAAAATGGATCTGAGATGGAGAAGAAGAAAACAGTGGTCGACTGAAGTTCACCGAGAGCGAGAGAGAGAGAGAGAGAGAGAGAGAGAGAGAGCGCCACCGAGATGGATGATCTCGAGATGGAGAAGAACTTGCCCTAAATGAATCTGAGATGGAGAAGAAGAAAACAGAGTGGACTGAAGTTCACCGAGAGAGAGAGAGAGAGAGAGCTCACCGAGATGGAGGAGAAGAACTTTGTCTCGAGAGAGTGCTACCGAGAGATGAGAGTGAGAGAGAGACAAAAGGGGGCTAGGGTTAGGTTTAGTAATTTATATGACACGAGCAATTATCTTATGGGAGGGTACATAGTATAAATGTAGACTAAATCTATACTCCGGACGTTTCAATCCGTAACCGTGGGTTTAATCCTGAACCGATCCGTGACTCTACGGATTTGTAAATTTTCAATCCTAATCAACCACGGATTTAAAAATCAATCCAAACCTATCGGATTGGACGACCGATCGGATTACGGATTATACGGATTCTTGCTCAATTTCTACCGACGAAAGCTTCGGCGCACCGTTTTCCACTATTTTGAGCAATGAAGGCCCCGAACCACACATATAACCCAAACAAGGATGTAGAAGGCTCAAAACCATCAGAGACACCACCGGATAACCACCGCCATCAAATGCATCACCGTCATTCCATCGCCTCGCATACAATTTCATCGGCACAATATATTGCCGATCGCAAAGAATGTGGCCGATCGCAAAGAATTCTCAGTATCAGGCGCTTTGTCAATTGGCCACGAGTCTTTTAAAATAGGGTTTCTAACCCTATTTTCTTCACTTCCTCTTGCTCAAAATTCTTCCCTCCTCTATGGCATTTTCCTCTCTTGATTCTCTCCTTTTCTTATGCTCTAGCTCTGCTTCGTTGTTCGATTCATGATCTCCTTCAAGGCTTTGACATTTTCAACCGAATCTAAACTTCATTTCGTGTCCTGCTTTTTATTTCCACCACTGGCTTGTTTCCTCGAAGTTTTTCTCGATATCCGTGCCTTTTCTCGCACCTCGACTTTTCCGCCATTTCCCGCCTTCTCTGGTTGACTTTTGTTGACTCTTCATATTCTCGCCTTTTCCTCTTCCGCCATTTTCACATTCTCTTCGAGATGGCGACGATCTTCCACAGGTGGGCTCCAGAGCTCGAGATGGATCCCGAGGTCGAGCCCTTGCCATTCCAGATCCGCCATTCGATCCAGAGGCCTACAGATGGCGGTTCACGGATGCTCCCCGATGGACTACGCCAGCCCGAGTTTCCGAGAGGGCGTAGCACTCGAGCTACTACTCGGAGCCGAGTCACACTTGTCGATGGCGCCCGAGGTACATTCTTCCCCGCCAATTTTTCGCAATGTAGAACACTTAAACCGCTATAGTTGATTCTGCTTCTTTAATCGCTAGTTTGAATGCACTAATGCACTGCATAATTATAGTTGGTCGTGAATACACTTGCAATCGATAATCGCTGAATCGACACGCCACACACATCGCATTAGCCTCAATTGCTCAAACACATTGCGCAACACATACCAGATTTCATCAGGACACACCGCACCCAGACTGTTTGATTTCTGAAAAACGTGCACACATGCCGTATTTTCCCTAAACCACTCAAACATGCTAACACATCACACGTCGTAGTTCACTGCTAGCACACTGACACCCAATGCCGGCTCTTCATTTGAAAATGCGTACACACACACTATATCTGTATGCTTCTCAAAACTGCATCTTGAATATTGCTTCGTAATTGTTGTTTTTTATTACAGGGGGACTCCCATACCATCCGCAGGTATGGGAACATCGTTGCTCGGGACTGGTATGCGGAGTTGCCAGATGCGGTTCGCCACATTGTCGACGAGGTGGGTTTTGGCATCTTCTGCAGGGGGCTCTCCCAGCTTACCACCTGCAGACCCTTACTCGCTGCTCTAGTGGAGAGGTGGTGGGATACCACCAACTCCTTCCACTTCTCCGTCGCAGGGGACATGACGATGACCCCTTATGATTTCTTGATGCCATCGCATCGGGTAGGGGGATCCGATTCTTCGACACCGATATGGGTGAGTGATCACCACCAGACCTCGCCGCTAAGACTCACCTTCCCTCGCCGAGTGGTTTGTCGATACTGTGGTTCGAGAGCCACTTTGGATTCAATGAGCCTTGGCGAGGAGGCGCAGATGACCCCAGGAGGTGGATCAGATGCGCGGTTTCATCATGTTTCGCCGATGACCTTTTCGCCGACCGGCTAACACCGCGGTTCTTTGCTCGCTGAGCGACCGTGGATGTCGACGGATTCGCCACATGATCGGGTGGCGCAGTTTGGCCACTTTATACGGTTACATGAGTTTCTTCCACGACAAATTTGGAGGATATCGCGAGCTTAGAGGTACATCTTCTTCCCTTTACATTTCCGCCGCTTTTACATTTTCAGATTCTCAGACATCGCACACACCACGGTTCCGCATTTCATCGACTATATATCGCATTAATGCGGCACACACATATACTCGCTTACATCGATTGTACATCGCACATATCCAGACACTCGCATAATACATCGCACAACACGCGCTCGCCATTTCGCTTTATTCCAGATTCGCTTTATCCGATAGTCATACTCGATATCTGTTTCAGAGTTGTGGGTCTACGCCTACTTCCCTGTGCTTGCCCCAAGACGATGTGGAGATCCCGCCGACGCCCCTTTTCTCATCGCTGACATGCGGAAGACCCCGAGAGTCTTTCATCTTCTTCCGCCGCTATTTACACCATCACCACCGCAGAGGTATGTTCAACTTAGAGTTTGTCTAAGCTTCGCTTAGTTAATCAGATTTTCAATAACAGATAGATAACAAACTGCATTTGTACCCGCAGATCACCGCGCCTTTTGGGCTCAAGGTTTACCGTGGCGAGGATCACTATGAGAGCGCCAAGAGACCGCCTGCCTCCGGATTCTGCTGAGGGCCCACTGCCAAGCTTGGTACTGGGGAACGCTTGCGCTGACTGGTTTACCGGAGCAGATAGTTCCGGGTCCGCCTCCTACACATATGAGGCATACAGAGAGGCTTTCCCTCGCGCACCTGAGGGAGTATACCACTGGCTGGGGCGCGGAGCGTCACAGAGACGAGGGCGACTATGCCGAGCACGTCCGGACCTACATCATGCGACCCTTGGGCGGTGATCGCCGAGCTGGGAGGGAGAGGCCAGCAGCGCCGGCAGTTGGAGCGGGAGCGTCGAGGGCTCGAGTCCGTGGCAAGGGCGGAGTTCAGAGAGGGCGGGGGACCGGCTGGCCTGCTCTGCCCACTTTATTGACATGCAGAGGGCAGGGTGGGACGACCTACCAGATCCCCTTTGCTCCTCCCCCAGCTGATCACGAGTTGGTCAGTGTCCCTGACTTGCCTCTGGTATGTATTACTTCATTTCGCATCTTGTACTGTTATTTCATTTCAGTTTATTTGATATTCCGCGTATCATCGATGCATCCGATACTTTTGCAGCGCCATCCGGAAAGTACACCCCGGCACATTGGAGTTGAATGCCTCCATGATGGGGATGCTACAATGACCTTCGACCTCCTCGCCCTCTACAAGATTCCTAAGATGTTCTTTCACCACGCCTCAAACCATACGTGAACCGCTTCACATAACTGGACACACAACACAACACCGATAAACCGCTCATAGCATTCATACATCAGATTCACAATCAGATTCTCGTGATTGATACATCGCCACGCTGCTCACTGCTCACATCAGACTCATACATCAGATTCTCGTGACCGATTCGTCATTCACATCGCATTCTTATAATCGATTTCTCGTGACCATTCACCGTCATCACCGATTCACATCAGATTTCGATCGATTCATTTCACATCAGATTTCTTATACATCAGATTCTCGCCGATTCATCGCCAGACAGATCGATGCATTTGCCTTTTATGCTTTTCAACCTCCTTTCCAGATCCTCCGGTGGGTGGTGCTACCGCCTCCATTCTCGCCGAGGAGGGCGCGGAGACACTCGACATCCCTGCTCTAGGCCGGGCGTGCTCATGTCTGGAGTAGCTCTGCACCCATTCCCGGCGACGAGGATGATGAGTCCGAGTCCGAGGCAGAGGCAGAGGCAGAGGTAGAGGCGGGATCATCTGAGGAGGAGACCGAGACTGCTCGCACTGTGTTCGGGATGATGGTGTCGACGACGATGCTCCTGGACCTTTGTCCAGGAAGAGGGCGAGGATAGATCCCCAGGCCCGAGACTACTGATGGCGACCTAGACTTTTGCTGCTTTCTTCGCTTTTTGTACTTTTTCTTTTCTTTCTTTTTAGTTGGTAGCCCCAGTATCTTGTACCGCCGCAGGCGGGTTTTTGTTTTCTTCAAAACTATGTACTTGAAAAAGATGATGAAATGAAACAAGCCCCTTTTTTGTCTAAAAAAGTGTTATATTCCAGACATTTCATACTTTGCACTGCATTGCATCATGCTGCATCACATCACAATGGGATTGATCTGTTGTCTGAAAATTAAAGATTTGCATTGTAGTAACCAGGTAATGGACCAGTTAATAGCAAACCACTCATGCAAACCACTGTTTAACCTAAACACACAAATTTACTACCGAGAATTAGTCTGCATAAAGCCCACAACACAACACTTGGTTTATTCTCGATACAAAGAATTTCTTAAAACAAATTCTAACCGACAAGACCTGACTACTTAAGGTGAAATCGGCTTAAATTGAAGCATACCAGATGCTCCAAATTTTCCTTTTCTTTCTTCTTTGTCATACTTAAATGTAGAGAATGGCACAAAGACTCGAGCATAAGCGATTTTTTGAAATGAAGAAGGGTTTTCAACCGGTATCGAGCTCAAGAATCAAACACACGAGAAAGACTCAAACAAAAGGTACACGACCCAAACACAACAAGACACGCCCGAAAAGACTCCAAGACAAGGATTATGACAAAACAAAGCGGAAGACACGCACTCACGGACGCTTTATAAGAATGAGAGACCTCAGATCACGAGGAGCCGCTTCTGTGTTTTGTTCCCACCCTTTTCGATTTAGGATTCTCACATCGCCGGCCTCGTGCTTAGTTGTTCTTCAAACCCTCTCGCCACTTCTCTCCACTTACACCTCTCATTCTTTATTCTTCTCATTTTTCATCCCTCCCTGTGGTGATTGATGGATGAATAGGAAGTTGCGGGTTTGTGCCCAACACCCTTAGCTCACTGGCCATTTCTTCCTGGATAGAGTGCCCTTCCGGGCGCAGTATGTTGACGGGGAAAAGATGTAAGACCGACTCAATTGCCCCCCTAGTTCGCCACTTTGACCATTTTTGTTTTCTTCCTAAAACAGCTTTTGACCAAAATGTAGCCTGATTAACATACTTGTTCGATTTTGATTTGAAAATCATGCAAGTCAGCCGTGAGCACCAAAAATTTTCTCTTTTGGGTTCAAGAAGATGGTCCGATTTTGAAAATGAAATAGTTTTCGAGAAAATAGTCAACTTCAAGAAAAATTTTCAAAACTATTTTTGCAAACACCAATGCTCAACAAGCACGAGCTACCCTTGAGATGCAATAACCCTGATTGGAGGCAATGGAAAATTTCCCTTGTTTAGAAGGATCTAGATGGCAACGGAAAAGTTGCCCCTAGTTTGATGACAACTTGCGCGAACGGAAAGTTGCCCTTGTCTCGATGGTGCCGCAAAGATGCTCTAAACCGCTTATCAATGACGATCGAACTCAAGACGATGGTCCGAACCAATATATGGACAATACCATTGTAAGAGCAATGGTGGCCGGACTTCGTGATGAAGTTGCCTACGATCCCAAACATGGGAACTGCTTCACGAGTTCACGCCATGTTACAACCAATTGTCGGATGCGAGGAAGCAAGGATGATCGTAATCCATTACATGCACCGAGGCGCCATGAAAGCATTGTAAATGGACTTCAGATGAAGTTGCCCACGATCCTGCATGGGAATCAAGCTCACGAGTTCCTAAGGTACACTTGGGTATTAACCTTCACTTTTCAGGCTCTAACTTTTGCCAAGGTGCCCAATGCGGGTTTTCAACCTTGCGAGCTTCTTTTTCTTCTTTCTTTTTTCAATTTTTTTCATTTCTTCTTTTTTTTTTTGCATTTTTTTTTGTTCTTTTCTTTGATTTTCTTTTTTTGCATTTCTTCATTATTTTCTTTTTCTTGCTCTAACTTTTGCCCGGTCGCCTTCCGTGTTTTCACCCAAATGAGCCCCTCAAAGGGTAAAAGTGTAGCATAGTCCATATCAAATGGTTTTGAGATCCCGTCAAATGAGTCCGTGAGAATGGTCATGTATCGATTTATGAAGGATCCTTCATACTACGCTTTCACGAGCCTCACACGGTGAGATCTAATCTTCTTGATCTCAATTTGGTACCTCTGCTCGAGGGTTGTTTCAAATCGTCCGCATTGTGCCTTTCATGGCGCTTAACGTTGAACGCTTTGAATGGATTCCGTTCAAACAGAGTATAGGTTGAATCTCAAGGCCGAGAACCATCCTAGACCGCATAATCTCAAGAGCAATTCCACACAAGTCTTCACAGGACCACGCAAAATATTTTTGTTTTTGAAAGTTTTAAGAAATGTAAAAATCGTCACACAAGATAGTGTGAACCACCGATCGCCAGGTCCTTCAAGATTCGACAAACATGATTTCATTCATAAAAGGCTTAGCATGCCTATCTTTCTCTCAATATGATCAAGTTTACAAAACCCGAGGAATTCCTTCCTCTTCGCTTTTACCACCGCATGCTCAAAAAGGGTTGAAAAAACTTAGGTCATTACAATGATGTTCAAGGCACCGTAGAGTAGGTAGAATGTATTGTCGCTCCATTCGCTTCCCCCGCACAACTAACTCACATCAAAGCAAGCATGAAAATGAGATAACCACACTGCTTTCACTTTGATTTGTTGGTATAATCGCCCATCGCAAGAGAGACTTAAAAACCAAAAAATGGGTAATATAAGACAAAACGATGTTCGAGGCAACAAATTTTAATCACCGCATTCTATACAAAAGGGAGGGCTGACTCGCTTATAACAAAGATGTAATTCAGAAGCAAAAAGACAATGAGACAGACTCAAAACAAAACAAAAGACCGACTCGACACCCAAGCCGTAATTTACAAAATTAGTATTCGCAGATACCAAAAACGCGCCGACGCCACATCAAAAAATATACCAAGCGCCACCCGCAGTGGTTCACTTTCGACATATACCGCAGACGTTGTCCTCAAAATCCAATAACCGGTGGTAACGGACTTGGCCGAGGTGGGTGGGAGGATAACCTCGTTGTCAATCAAATCCTTTGACTTTATGACTTTAGGCCAAGAATTATCGTGTAGCACGACCGGCTCCGCCGGCACGTAACAAGACAAAGCAAAGATCATGTGTGCAGGAGATTCTTCTGAGGCCAGATCCAAGGGTTTAAGATGTCCCATCTCAAGAAGGATCCGGAGTGCCTTGGACAACGGCATGTAAAGAGCATGAAAGACCCCGGCGCCTCTAAGTGTATCAAGTTCCGAGTATTTTTGCTAGACGACTAGCTTATCGGGCTCATAGGCAGCTTTGCCTTGATTTCGATCCTTCCCGGTGCAGGGTTGGGAGTAGTGAGGAACTATTCGCATGACAGGGCCTATCCTGCCTTCCTCGACATCGACTTGAACTACCCTCGTGGGAGTGGGGAAAGCATCCTCCACATGCCTTTGTCACATCCCTGCAACATATCCGTTGCTTTGTTCATCCCCGCGCTTTCAAAGCCTGATCCCGCTTGGCCAAACAATGAGCCAATGGGACTAGATCTCGCTCATTTTGTCTTTTACCTCTGCCTACCGATCAAGGGTTTGGGTTGGATGTTGACATGCCAGTTTATTGTCATGGTTGGAGGCCATCTCCTATTGCTAAGTCTAATCACAATCCGTCCCCAACAGCTGGGCCTAAATCATAAGACAAACCTCCAGGCAGATATGTAAAGTGCCAGCCGGTATGGCTAAATATTCCATAGGCGTAGATCCTCCACTTTTAATTCTCCTCGAGATCACCATCATCCTCATCACTGTAAATGTAGTAGGCCTAGCAAGCCCTATACGAGTTGAGGGGTCCAAACCGAAAGTGTGCAACAAAGTGACCTAGGTGGATGCGTGTGATATCAATATTGGTCTCAATGCAGTGTAGAGTGATTCCTCCTCGACCCAACGTGGTCATGTCTATAACCACGATCTCTTCGGCCCTTCACAATATCAGAGGGTCTAGGTCTTAGTTTCTAAGAAGGAACACTGGATTATTCTCGAACTCGAATCGAAAGTGAAAACAAGCAAAGATTTCAAATTTTCAAACGGGATCAAAACACAAAAAGCAACAAATCAGATTTACTATCGGACATCGCTTCCAAATCACTATCTCACAAAACACCGAATCGGATACCTGGGCAGATAATCGATTCGTAAATCGACATCGATGTCTCGTGCTTGACACTAATTCGCTTTAAACCGAGCAGTGTGTGTTCCTCGTAGAAATATAACGTGAAAGCACACATAGCAAGTAGAGAGCAAAACACCCCTATGTTGGTAGGTAGTTCTGCCCTATTTTGTCGTAGAGCTAGGGTTTTACGACGACGCAGCTGGCCGTTTCAAACAACCTAACATCGGTGAGCAACTCCGTCCTTTAAAGTTTAGAATGGCTCACTGCGGATTCCTCAAGTATACACCAGGTCGTAATGGTTGAGGCGGTGCCCCCGGTGCAGAAACCGGGTTTGTGTTCCCATATCGGGCAGCAGTTCGCGAATCGGTCAAAATTTCCTATGCATGCTTTACAAAGTCATCCGCACCAACAGCAAAGATGGCCAACACGGCGTTCTAGGCGCACCAATGCACACATGCAATGCAAAGAAACAGCAATGAAGTCAAACAGATATCACGAGTTTGAGTCAAGTTTCCTAACCCCCTTAAATATAGTCGCAGAACGTGAATAACGTCATGGGACTTCACATACCGACTCGTTTTGCCGTTTGCTTAGATCTCGAACCAAAGAGTCTAACCGCAAAATCGCTTTGAGAAAACATTTTTGAAAGTGCCAAACATGGATCGCTTTGCCGTGATATAGAGTCGCCACCAAATATTTTTTTGTAAATTTAGAAACTCCGATCGTGCCAAAGTCCGGCGGTCCGCCACACCAAAGTTGCCTGCTCGGGAACTTGGGTACGATTGGGAAGGTCGGGCCATGAGCACCTCTCGGCCGGTCCAAGACCGCCGCTACTAACCGTGGATATCCGATTTAAAAACGCAGGTGCTCTCATCGCTATTAGTCAATTACTTATAAGGTGCGCACAAAAGAAACAAGTATAGACCAGATTGCCTAATTTGGAAATAGCATTGCATATCCGCTTGTCTTTGAAAAACACTTGGATTTGTTACCGGCAAGAGAAGCTAAAAGACGATTTCAACGAAAGCTTTTCCAACCTCGCATAACCCAACCTTCACCTACAGTATTCAAACAGCTTTATCACATAAGTATCTAGCCACATGATAAGTACATG
The DNA here is from genome assembly GCA_025200525.1 of Camellia lanceoleosa. Classification (NCBI taxonomy): domain Eukaryota; kingdom Viridiplantae; phylum Streptophyta; class Magnoliopsida; order Ericales; family Theaceae; genus Camellia; species Camellia lanceoleosa. Next base: position 5,452,068 of record CM045770.1, on the reverse strand, counting down.
TCGGCCATGATAGCATTCACAATATTACTGCGATATGCTAAAGCATGAAAATATTTACATCGGGACGATGCCAAACAAT